>CM041645.1:11062626-11208612 GCA_023333625.1 Bothriochloa decipiens
TGTTAAACAATAGTGTCTGTGACATTGGTATTTAATTTTACATCATTGTTATCCTTTTTTGTGATCCATATATTTTATAATACAAAAGTTTAATTATCCCGTAGTAATGTATGGGTACGAACCTGGTCAGGAAAAAAAGGTAAGTTTTGTACACGATGGACTAGAATCAGGATTTTCCCAATCTCCTGCCCAACAGTAGTAGGCCTGGACCTGGTCCGCGGTCCCAACAGAGTGTACGTTTTTGTTGCGGGTGACGTCGTCTTCTACTAAATTCGCAACCACAATCGCGCGCAGCAGGCAGCCGACCATGGCCCCTCCATGGGTCTTCGTCGACGGGGAATTCGCCGGAGGCGCGGGCAACGCAGCAAGCCGCAATCGGTGGATCGCGTGGGGTGGCGAGTGTGCAAGAGGTAGCAGCCGCCCTGAAACCAAACCCGGTCGTCGCCGACCCCCCCCCCCCCCCGAAGTAAGCTCCTTGTCGATAGTGCGGCATCTGCCCAAAGACCTGATGCCAGGGACAGGGCAAGACGGCGGCACGGTCTCGAGCACCGACAAGGGCCTCGTCGTGTTCTACACCGGCATGTACCGACCTAGCAGCGGTGCGCTCTGGGAGTCCGGATGCCACATGGTCTATACGACGCGGCGAGTAACTCCGTCACCGCCATCCCGCTGCTCGATCCACCCCGGCGGCACGTTTGGCCCAACATCAAATGCCTGGGCGGTGAGAGCGCAGCCATCCTGCGCCTGCGCCACGGCGACGACGACGGCGGAGCCTACGTTCTCGCCGAGCTCGTCACCTCCGTCTACCCGGGGCTCCCCGACGCCAGCCTCTACCTGTGGCGGTCGTCGTCCACAGCCAATCTGTGGATGCGGACGTCGGCGCGTCTCCCGCTCCCCGCCGAGCTGTGTGGGCCGACGTCGTTCTTCCACATCGACATGGCGTTCGCGTTTGGCGATTCCAGCATCTGCTGGGCTGATCTCCTCACCGGCGTCTTGATCTGTGACCTGTTCGCGCCTGAAGGGCCCAAGTTCAGCTTCGTCCCGTTGCCCCACGAGTGCTGCTTGTACACCCCCGAGAATACCCGCTTGCCCTCAGACCACAAGAGTTCCGTTCAATGGGCGTTGTCTGCGGCGCCATCAAGTTCTTGGCCATGGTCGGCTACTCTGAAGGTCTGCCGAAAGAACAGGTACTGCTGAAAACCTGGACGCTGTCGCCTGATTTCAAGGAGTGGAAGGAAGGCGCATATGTGCTTGTGCGTGATCTCTGGGAGAGCGAGAGTTTTCGCGAGAAGGAACTTCCACGTGGATGGCTAAAGAACCCTGTCCTCAGCATGAATGAAGATAAGATCATCTACATTTCTCTGTGTGATGTGGAGTCTGTTGAGACCCATGATTTCTACGGGCAGTATACTAGGAAGGATCTGGTGCTCAATGGCCATTATGTGCTGCGCCTTGACTTGCTGCGAAACAAGGTCCTGTACATGTTAAAAAAAAAAAGAAACAAGGTCCTGTACTCCAAAAAGAGCGCTACAAACAGTTTGTCATTGCTCAGGCCCATTGTTCTTGCCAGCGACTTCAACACGGACTTTTTATTTCAATTGTACTGTCATAGTTTGGATCTGACTTATTGATGATCATTCTTGGTTATTACACCACAACCTAACTTGATATGCGATAAATTGATATTATTTGACAATTCTCTATGTTTTAAAGTATGTAACAGAGCATAGTGGATATGCGTGCTTGCTTAGCCTATTCCTAGCAGGAACAAATTGAGATTTTTTTTCCCATGTGTATGTTAGGATTTCCTTTTCGGAGAATTATCTTTCCAATTCGATTTCACATTTATTCAACGAGAGCTTTAGTGAGTTGTCTAATTATTGAATACCTGTCTCAGTTGTGGGACGCTAGGAACGGTGAAGCCTTATGAAATGAGCCTACTAATAGCCGCATTATCATTTCTAGAGTCTGATGATTTTGTAATTTGGGGCAAGCGCCTAGTGTGTGATCAGGATATAAACAGTCTTAATGATTGGCATAACCACCTCCTTGCTTGTTTATCTGGCATCTAAATGCTTTTTTCTGAAAAGGGGCATCTAAATGCTTGTGTACCACCAGATTTTTATAGGTCACATGAAACCAAACATTTTCCATGGTGCACTGTACACCGTATTTATCTTTCTCAATTATTCAAATTCCTTTTTCAATAACATATGCCATGGCACACCTCAGTTGTTCAGATTCTGACTGATCTTTAGTGCAGGTCTAATAATTCTACTCTATGTTTGAGATTCTGTCTGTTTTTTTCTCTGCTAGAGAGGGGAAGAAGCAAGCAAGGTGGAAACTACAGTGAAGCGGACCAAGCACTGAATGAATGATCCTGGGCTGAAGCAATCGTGTGGCAGGAGCTGACGTGAAGGGGACAGAAATACTGACGAACGATGTCAGCCTAGATTCTACCGCTTGGTTGTTCTTACCATTTGTTAGATATGTTAAATGTTAAATATTTGGTTATTTTACGGCATGATTTAATCCATAAATTCGACGGTAAGCATAGCAACAAGATAAAAGTAATCATCGACCAAGAGAATTGATACCGACATACATTGTAGCAGTTTCTAACATCGACCAAGAGAATACACTACCGGCACATTCAGTGATTCCAAAACCGAACATCATAGCACAAATCGCAAGTAGTACTAGAGAGAAGTTCAGTGTATACCCTCGGGTCGATCCAGATCCAGCATCAGCATCAGCACCAGCACCAGTTAGGGTACGGGTTATGGTGGCCGGCTCGCGGTAGTCGATCTGCAGTCGGTGCAGACCCACGGACGCTTGGGGACGAACAGCAGCGGATTGAGCAGTCGCACAGAAGCGCTCCCCAAAAACTGTATCGCCTGCCTACCCATGCAGGTACGCTTGACGGACGGAGCTTCGAAGGCCTGCTCACCCGCACCCCTTGTGCGCACAAGGAGACGGGCCGTAGATGGCAAAGAGCAGCTACAACTCAAGAATAGTGGCTGCTAGGGTTTGGAAGTGAACTTTTTTCCAGTGGGATTCCAGGAGTGTGACAGATGTATTTATACAGCAGCGGCGTAGGGGTAGTTTTGTCTTTTGCGTTTGCCCTAGGGCACATCAGGCGCAAGTGGTTTTTCCATTTGCCCTTGCTTGCTAGACTAAACCACGACTATGCCACTTGTGACCGTTAGACCCATTTGGCTGAACGACAAAACATGGCCTAGCACATCACTTCCGGCCAAGGCCAAGGCCACGGCCACGGCCCGGGCCCGGGCGCGGGCGCGGCGCGGCTCGGCACGACGGCGGTGGCGGCGCGCGCGCGGTCTCCAAGCTTTCCCTCTCACCTTGCACATTGAGGGAGCAACCAACTTCCTATTTAAGTTGAGCTCCCTCTCAGTGAGTGTATCATGTGGTACTAATCCCACTCCACTTAACACTTAATTGTGGGCCTTTGGAATTCTAAGGTTAATTGCTAGACTAATGATGGGCTAGGCCCAATTAATCCAACAATCCCCACCGAATTTTTAGGGCACACAGTTGATGCTCTCAGTTCAAGAGTTGTTTGATATACCAGTATTACGATGGAGACTGTTAAGTTGAACTTCCATCTAGAAAAGGGGTTTCACTTGGTTACAACTGAGCAATGGACTATGCCTTGAATTGCCACTTTTGTGCAACGTAAGATTCGCCCAATTCCTTAACTGATACTAGGCTGTCTAAAGCATCCCCTCGGGTGGAGCATATAAGTCAAACTCCATGCCTATTCATGAGTATCTAGAGATCACCCAAATCTCATAGACTGGGACCAGTAATCGAACTTATATAGGTGTGTTCCTTTTAGGATGTCCTGTAGGCTGACATCCCTGCTTAGATAAGCCACTCGGATCACATTAAGGTATACACCATCCTGCCATACAGACTGGAAAAGAAGTGCTTTTCTCAAAGAGAGGAACCTTGTTAAGGGTCTTTTCCCTCAGTCCACCCATAGCTTGTTTCACTACTCTAATTCACGGGATCTCCGATCACATAGAGCAGGTTACCACTATGGTAGACTTCATGTGAGTCTTAGTCCCATCTCCACCGATGCACTTTCTATCACATTGTGTGATAGCCCCTTGGTGAATTGATCTACCTGATTTTTAGACGTGTGGACATAGTCCAGCACTATCACTCTAGAGTTTCTTAGTTTTCTGATAGATTTTAACCGCCTCTTGACATGCCGCGTGGTCTTCAAGTTGTCCTTAGAACTATTAACCTTGACTATTACAGTTTGGTTGTCACAGTTCATAGAAATGGCGGGCACAGGTTTTTCAACCACCGGCAAATCCATTAGGAGTTCTCGAAGCCATTCAACCTCAACAGTGGTGGTATCTAGTGCCGCGAGTTCTGCTTCCATGGTAGACCTCGTAATGATGATCTGCTTGCAAGACTTCCAGGAAACAGCGCCACCTCCAAGTGTGAGTTTATATCCACTTGTGGCCTTTATCTCATCAGCATCAGTTATCTAGTTTGCATCACTGTAGCCTTCAAGTACCTTTGGGTACCCTGCATAGTGAATTCCATAGCTGGCTGTTGCCTTTAGATAGAGCATCACTCTCTCTAGAGCACGTCAATGATCATCTCCCGGATTTGATACAAATCGGCTTAGTTCGCTCACAGCATATGAGATGTCAGGCCTTGTTGCGCTAGCTAAGTACATTAGTGAGCCAAATGATTTGGTAGTACCTTAACTGATCCCTCATTATCCTTTTGTTCTTTCTTAGAACTAGGCTTAGATCATAAGAAGTGGAGATAGGCTTACAGTCACTATAGCCAAAGTGACTTAGAATCTTTTCCACATAGTGGGATTGTACAAGTGTTACCCCACCATTTTCTCCCTTTAGTAGCTTAATGTCTAGAATCACATCAGCCACTCCCAAATCCTTCATATCAAAGTTCTTGGATAGAAAGTCCTTAACTTCCTCAATTCACACTAACATTTGTGCCAAATATTAGTATGTCATCAACATATAGGCACAGGATCACTCCTTCTCCCCCACCAAAGTGGTAGTAGACACATTTATCAGCCTTGTTGGCAACAAAGCCAGCTGACATCATGGTTTTGTCAAACTTCTCATGCCATTGCTTAGGTGCTTGTTTTAGGCCATACAGAGACTTCAATAACTTACACACCTTACCCTCTTGACCTTGTACCATAAACCCATCAGGCTGATCCATGTAGATCTCTTCATCTAGCTCCCCATTTAGGAAGGCATTCTTAATGTCCATCTGATGAACGACAAGATCATGAGAAGCAGCCAGAGCAAGTAGTACTCGAATTGTAGTCAATCGGGCCACTGGTGAATATGTATCAAAGAAGTCCTTGCCTTCTTTCTGGGTATAGCCCTTGGCCACAAGCCTTGTCTTGTACTTTTCAATAGTACCATCAGGCCTAAGCTTCTTTTTGAACACCCATTTACATGCAACAGGTTCTCACCCGTACGGACGATCAACCACTTCCCAAGTCCCATTGGTCATAATTGAATCCATCTCACTCCACACTGCTTCCTTCCAATAGTCAGCATCGGGAGAGGAATATGCTTGATCAATGGTCGTTGGGGTATCATCCATGAGGTATATAGTGAAGTCATTGCCAAAGGATTTTATAGTCCTGGCCCTCTTACTCTTTCGAGTGACTCCATTATTATCCTCCTCAGGATTCTCAGCGATTGAGTGTTTAGGACTCTCAACTGGGAAATAAGTATCAGGAGGTCCCTGACTGGATATGCTAGGTACATTCCTTTTCATAGGGAATATGTCCTCAAAGAATGTCGCATCTCTGTATTCAAACACTGCACCGACCCTCACGTCAGGTACTCCATATTCTACCACTAAAAATCTATAGCCCACATTGTTATGTGCATAACCGAGAAAGACACAATCTATAGTCTTTGGTCCAAGCTTGCGCTTCTTGTTGATTGGCACGTTCACTTTGGCTAAACATCCCCAAGTACGCAAGTATGAGAGTCAACCTTTTCTTTTCCCATTCCTCGAATGGTGTTTTCTCTTTATTCTTTGTAGGAACTCTATTCAGGACATGACATGCAGTCAATATAGCCTCACCCCACCATTCATGGGAAAGTCCCGCAGTGCTCAACATGGCGTTAACCAAATCGGTCATAGTATGGTTCTTTCTTTCGGTAACCCCAAATCATTTGAAAAGTACTCTCCCCCCATGATCAGACCACAACCGTTTGATTTTCTTTTCAAGTTGATTTTCAACCTCGGCTTTATAGATTTTAAAGTAGTGAAGTGCTTCATCCTTGGATTTCAATAAGTATACATAGCAGTATCTAGTACAATCATTTATAAGAGTCATGAAATATATCTTGCCGCCTTCGGTCAACACACCATTCATCTCACAAAGATCAGAATGAATGAGATCCAGAGGTGCCGTATTCCTCGCCTCTTTCACAACCTTGTGAGGCTTGTGGGGTTGTTGTAACACCCTAAAATTTGCATGATTTTGAAATAGTCAAATTGATTTAATTTGTGCATTTGTGTGAGCATAAAACATAGGAAATAATAAATTTTATAAAAATAAAAGAAACTATAGGTCAAGAAGCATGTTTGTACATTCATGTTGTAGCATAATTTTTTATTGTGATGTTTGAATTTTTGTTGAGTTTGAATTGGATTTCAAAATCCTTTTGAAATTCTATTTGGAAAATGATTCAAATAAAAGAGAAGTCTTTTTTCCTTCCCCCTTCTTCCTTCTTTCTAGCCCAAGTGGCCTGGCCGGCCCGCTTCCCCTTCTCCCCCCTTTTTCCCCCGTGTCCGGCCCGGAGGCCCATCAGCACGCTGCTCCTTCTTCTTGGGCCGAGAGGCCAGCCCAGCAAGCGACCGTCGCGCATGCCCGTGCCTTCTCTCTCTCTATCTGAATGACGATCCAGCCCCTCGCCTCGAGTCACTGATGGGTGGGGCCCACCCATGTCAGCTCCTTCCTCACGCCGTCCCCAACCGGGACTCTGCCCGAGTCCGCCTCACCAATGTCGTGCCCTCGCTTTCTCCCCAAGCCAACTCGGCCAGAAATAGCGAGCATCGCACGTCGCTTCGATCTTCGCCCTGAACCCTCGCGCCAGCGCTGTCACGCTCGAGCTCTAGCCGTGGCCGCAACCCTAGCCGCCACCAAGCTTGAGTTCGATCCGTCGTTCTGCCACTTCATCGTCTCTGTGAGCAAGCCGCCGGGTTCCTATTCTCTCTCGCGAAGTCGCAGAGCTCTTTCTACCTCTTTCCCGTGCATCGTTTTGACCTCTGTGCATCGTCGAACTTTGTAGGAAGCTCACCACCGCCGTTCCACATCACCAACCCGCCACGGACCACCTCGACCTTCATCAACTTGTCGGGTGAGTCCGCATCGAGCTCCTCCATCGATAGGTCGAGGTCCCGTGTCGTTTGGTGCCCTCTAGGGCCGGTTTTCAGTTGCGCCGGCGAGTTCCGTCGCCACCAGCCATGGCCGACCGCCGCGCTGGTCGTCTTCCCCCACGAACCCCTCTCTCTCCCCCTCCTACTTCTAATCTGAACCATTCATCTCAGATTGAACGGCCACAGTCGGTCGATACCCTTTCGGGTGCCACTTTTGTAGAAAACCCCCTAACCTTTCTAGATTTGATTAAGAGTCCTTTGCAGGTTCCGTAGAATACGTTTTCTCCGTTGAAAAGCGTATTTTCCTTTAACAGATTTAAAAATAAGTTTTCTTTTATTTATAGTTTTGCCACTATTTTCAAAAGCTCATAACTTCTCCGTTTTAACTCCGAATTGGTCCGTTCAAGTTGTGTTAGGTTTGTAATTTCATAATCTACCTTTTAGTACCATTGTTAGATTTATTTCCAACTTTTGAAAATTGAGATTTATTTTAACCTATTATTTTATAATAGAAAACTTGTAAAATTCATAACTTTGTCGTTATAATTCTGATTTTGATGATCTTTACGTTTGTGTGATCGTAGCAACGTGTAGATTGGTTTTATAAGATTTTCAATCTATTTTTCTTGGATTGGTGTACTATTATAATTAAATCTATTTGTTTACTCGTGTATGATTGCTCGATGCTTGTGTGTTGCTGATTGTTTATCGGATCTAGAGAGTGAGTCATTTGTGGGAAATCAAGAATACTTCTACAACTAGGATTAGCAGGTTCATCAGGAGAGCTTTGATCAAGGCAAGTATAGTTGGGACCATCCTTGTTACCTATTCACCATACACACTAAAATCATACGCATGCATCCCTTTGCTACCCTGTTAAGTTTCTCTAGTTTTGAATACCTGTTTACCTTGTTGACTAGGTTGCATATGGGTAGTTTGTGCTAGTGCTTTATAACCATGATCTTATAACTTGATGAATGACTATGCAACTAATGTTTAAAATATGGTTTTCTATAAGATCCAAACTGTAAGTGATCATCCAGGACATAACGTACAACTGCGGGGCTATATGGCTTTGGCTCTAGTTATTCATAGAACCTTTTCTAGCAAGTTAGAGGATCTGCGAGTTGAGTATAGGGCTGCTTTTTCATTGTGTGTTATAACTAGGATGTGCCACATTGGGAGAGGGGTTTTCTATATTCAATGACCCTGCAGCCCTAGTTTGTTAGATGAACCTATGGGTGGCTTTATGTGGTTTTCTAGTGTTTGGGAGTTGCAAACCCATATGTTTGGAAATCATGACCCGTAGTGAAAGTGTACACCTCTGTGCAGAGTTTAAACCGATATATCGTCCATGCTCATGAAAAGAGTGGCCTTGGAGACTTTTATAGAATGGATCATTAGTCCAAATGGTGCTATATGTTAAAGTTGTTTTTCATCATATTCGTAGTCATATTTATTTGATCATGTGGTTATGGGATGCTACTACCTTGATGCTAATTGCTAAAATATGACATACACTAAAAAGCTACTTGCTGTCAAACCGTGTCAACCTTTATTGAGCTTCATGAACCCCTTCTGTGCTTGCTATGTACGTATGTACTTACACTTGTTTTATTTCATTACTTGGAAAATCCCGAATGGGTAACAGGTCATGATTGGAGTGAGAGTTATCGACACGACTACTAGCTTATGTTAACTAGTTGAGTTGTCCCTGTGGTGGAGCTATCATCTGGAGTTATCTTAGTTATGTCTTATTTTTGTTAAAGACTATGTCATACTATTCACGCGCTATGTAATAAATTCTGATTTGGTACTATTTATATTTTGTCAACTTATATGTGTGACATCCTAGGGCGCATGTAAGGCTTTTATATATCTTGTTTTAGACCTTTAAAATGAGATATGATAGATTTGGTATCAGAGGCTAGTTGACTGTAGAACGCAAGGCTAGTTAGAAATGGTCGTTTTTAGCTCTCTTTGGCACTAAATTCTTGCTTACCATCTTGGTCTTGTTAATTTTTAAATTTCTATGCTACTTCTATCTCATTCTATTACAAAACCTTTATTCTAACTTAACTTGGTTTAATTCTATAGATGTGTACCCATCAGACTGCCCGTAAGATGACTGGAGGTTCCATTCCGCCACGGGTGGTGGTGTATGTGCCAATGGAGCCTAGGGAGGAAGAAACACGTGAAGAGGAACTACCTGCACAACAGGCGCCATCTCCTCAGCCATCACCTACGCCCGAGCTTGAAGAGGAAGAAGAACCTATGGAGGATGTCCAAGAAGAAGAAGTGGAGGTTCTGGAGCCTATAGAAGAAGAGCATGATGTCATTGACATCAGTAGTGATGACGAGGAGGACATTGCACAAGATGATGAAGATATGGAAGTCGCTGGAGGTGACGACGAACCCCCTCCACTGGTATGGAATACAGAGGAGTGCACCTTGTGGGATCATGATTCCGTAGCACATTGTCATCTGGTGGAGGTGCTGACTCAATACTAGGCTGATTGGAAGCCTGCAATACAATATGTCTGTGTTGAGTATACTCATCCTCTTACAACAACTTATTGGAAGACCACTATGAACATCTTCTCTGAAAATGAGGGAACATGAGTTTTCAAGCTTTAAAGGACTCATTTTCATTGGGGACATCGCCATACTATGGAGAGCAGTATTGATGATGCAGCATTTCAAGCATGGGCGAGTCTTCGTGGAAATCGCCATGAGTCAATGCAACATGATCGCTACCGTTATCTTCCCTATGATGATCCAAATATGGAGGATGGATGGGCAATGATGATTCCTTTAGATCATGAACCAGCACACCGAGCTACGGCACACTTTGGCTATGATATGATGAAAAGGGTTAGGACCTTGGAAGCTAGGCTCCACCAACAAGGGAAGGATTATAGGAAGTTGCAAAAGGCCCATGACAACCTTCGAGTTTCCATTGGAGAACCAAAGATTTATGAGAAGCGTGCCCCTCCTTTTTGTGTTTAGATGTAGGAAACTTTTATGTAACCGTTGTTAGTTTTTGTTAGACAAGTTGAGTCGAGTCTTCTATTGCGAGTGAACTTTGGTGTGCTAGTTGAGTTGTCTTTATGCTTATGAGTGATTTGCTTCTTTGTAATGAGTTCTGGAGCTTTGTGGTCATATCCGCAATGTTTCTTAGTTAAATATATTAGAGTTTTGGGATCTTTAATAAAGTTTGGTTTGGTCTATCTAGAATCTGTCCTGTGCTGAAATTCTGGAGTAGTCTGCGATGTTTCTATCATATCTCATGTTCATTTATTGCAAACTTGGCAAAACTTTTATGAAAAAAACTAGACTTCAGTACCTTTCCAATTCCACAATAATCACCCTTATATCTATTCTGAGCTGTGAGTTATAGCTAAATGAAAATAATGTTTCTGTGATATCTGGAAGTTCTAAGCAGTATCTGTGGTTTGCTCTTTTCGGCACATTTAATCACCGAATATGACAATATGATGTGAAAGAGAGTTGTAGATAATTTCATAAGCTTTCTAACTATATAAAGTTTGCCTAAATTGGGTGTCTGAAACTCCGGTTATGACTATTTTACTTGACTGCTGCATCTGTAACTCGCCCAGAAAATTTTCAAAATCATTGTAAAGTTGGCAGTAATGTAGTTTCGGTTGTTCTAAGGATCTTCATGTGAATTGGTGCAGATGTCGAGAAGAGGGGGTAGGAACGTTGCTAGGAACAATCCCCCACCAGTCACCCATGAGGAATTCATGGATTCGCAAGCTCAGATGATGCAAGCCTTGACGCAACTGGCACACACCATGCAAGCTAGAGGAGTGCCACATGCACCACCACCTCAGAACTAGCGCCGTGAGTTTATGCATGGGAACCCTCCTGTATTCTCTCACTCCATTGAGCCACTGGACATTGACGACTAGGTACGTGCTGTGGAGAAGCAATTGAACCTTGCTCAGTGCAACGATCAAGAGAAAGTGCTGTATGCATCTGGACAGTTGCAAGGTGCTGCACAAATATGGTGGGAGTCTTATCAAGCTGCTCATCCTGCCCATGCTCCCACCATCACTTGGGCAGATTTTGTTAGAGACTTCAAGGTGCATCACATTCCTAAAGGTCTGATTGAGCAAAAGCAAGAGGAATTCAGATCCCTGAGGATAGGCAACATGACCATGAGTGAGTATCACCACAAGTTCAATGAGCTTGCTCGCTATGCTCCGAATGAAGTGAAAGAGGAAGCTAACAAGCAGCATCACTTTCTCAATGGGATTTATTATGAACTCAGGCTACAGTTGGCTGGTCAGAAGCATGCCAATTTCTAGGAGTTGGTGAATAACGCTATTGTGCTCGACAGTATGCGCAGGGACAAGGACAGGAAGCGGAAGATGGAAGTACATGGATCTGGAAGCAACGCTCATTTTCGTCCAAACTCTTAAGGCTATCAACAGAGGTTCCAAGGGCCAGTTATTCAGTGGAATCGTTTCTCCAACTCATCGCGTCCTCAGAATCCTTAGAACAATCAAAATCATTTCCAGAACCCACAGCAGATTGGGAGTTCGCACACGTCGTAGCAGCAGGGTAATCAGAATTCGCGTCTCACTACTCCTAACAACATTCCCTTGAAGAATGACACTCCTAGTACTCCCAATAGGTGCTTTGCGTGTGGTGATGAGGGCCATTATGCTAGTAGTTGTCTGAAGAGGTCAAATCAACAGACTCCACAGAGGCAGAGTGGCAATGGGAGATCTTATAATACCTATGGAAGGGTGAACCATGTGTCTACTGAATCCGCACAGGAAGCTACTGCTCAGGAGACGTCTGAAATCATGCTGGGTACGTTCAGTATCAACTCCATCTCTGCTACTATTCTTTTTTATTCTGGAGCTTCACATTCTTTTATATTGCAAGCATTTGTTAGAGCACATAGTATACCCCTACTTACTTTGAAAGAACCTATGTTAGTGAACTCACCGGGAGGAGGCATACCAGCTTCTTACTACTGTCCCTCGATTAGTATCTCTTTAATGGGGGTAGAGTTCACTGCCAGTCTGACTGTGTTGAGTGCCATCTGGTATTGATATGATTCTAGGTCTGGACTGGATGAAGCAACACAATGTGGTAATTCAATGTAAATAGAAAGTGGTAGTTCTGACAACATCAAAGGGGGATAGAATCAGTATTGAAGTGGCAGTGCAAGCACCCCCTATAGCTATAGTGAATCTGTTAGATGAAGATGACGATGCTGATAAGGACCGTGTCATAGAAGAGTTTCTAGATGTTTTCCCTGATGATTTGCCAGGTATGCCACCTGAGCGTGACATTGAGTTTATTATTGAGTTATTACCTGGTACTGCACCCATAGCTAAGCGTCCATATAGAATGAGTTAGAGGAACTCAAGAAACAGTTGAAGAAATTACAGGAGAAAGGTTTCATACATCCTAGTTCGTCTTCGTGGGGTGCTCCTGTGATCTTTGTCGAGAAGAAGGATGGTACTCAGTGTATGTGTGTTGACTACCGTTCTCTCAATGAAGTCACCATCAAAAACAAGTACCCGCTGCCGAGGATTGATGATTTGTTTGATCAGTTAAGAGGTGCTTGTGTGTTTTCTAAGATTGATTTGTGTTCTGGCTATCATCAATTGAAGATTCAAAATTCAGATATCCCAAAGATAGCATTCACCATGAGGTATGGGTTGTATGAGTACACAGTCATGTCCTTCGGTTTGACCAATGCACCTGCCTACTTTATGTACATGATGAATAAAGTGTTTATGGAATATCTTGACAAGTTCGTGGTAGTGTTCATTGATGATATTTTGGTGTTCTCCAAGACCAAAGAAGAACATGCAGAACATCTGAGGTTGGTGTTGCAGAAGCTCAGGGAACATAAATTGTATGATAAGAAGAGCAAGTGTGAGTTCTAGCTGAACAAAGTTTCTTTTCTGGGTCACGTTGTATCTAATGGAGGTATAGCCATGGTTCCTAAGAAGGTGAGGGACGTTTTGGACTAGGAGCCACCTACTATGTAAGTGAGATTCATAGTTTTCTTGGTTTGGCTGGTTATTATAGGAGGTTCATTAAAGGTTTCTCCAAGCTTGCTAAACCTATGACAGCTCTGTTAGAGAAGAATGTCAAATTTGTGTGGTCTGCCAAGTGTCAAGCTAGCTTTGAAGAGTTGAAGAAGAGGTTGATGACAGCACCTGTGTTGATACTATCGGATCTGAGTAAGAAGTTTTCTATCTTTTGTAATTCATCTCGACAAGGTTTGGGGTGTGTTCTTATGCAAGAAGGGAGAATTGTGTCCTATGCATCCAGGCAGTTGAGGAAGCATGAGTTAAATTACCCTACTCATGACTTGGAGTTAGTAGCAGTGGTTCATGCATTGAAGATTTGGAGACACTATCTGATTGGTCACAGGTGTGATGTTTATACTGATCATAAGAGTTTGAAATATATCCTCACTCAATCAGATTTGAACTTGAGGCAACGCCGATGGCTAGAGTTGATCAAAGATTATGATTTTGAGATGTTTTATCATCCTAGGAAAACAAATGTTGTGGCTGATGCACTTAGTAGAAAGAGATATGTTAGTGAGGTTCAAACCCTGACCATGTCCAAGGAGTTGTGTGTTGAGTTTCAACGTTTGAACCTTGCTGTTGTTCTTAATACTATGGAGATCAAGGTCACCCCTACTCTAGAGCAAGAAATACGCAAGGGTCAACTCGAGGATGAGAAATTGAAAGAGATAGCAGGGAATGTTGTGATCGGTAAGGCACTTGGTTTCTGCATTGATGAAGATGGTACACTATGGTTTGGTAAGAGGATATGTGTGCCAGAGATAAAGACCATTCGTGATGCGATACTGAGAGAAGCACATGAGTCAGCTTACTCCATTCATCCTGAAAGTACAAAGATGTATCTATATATCAAGCAAAGGTATTGGTGGTATGGGTTAAAGAGAGATGTGGCCGCGTATGTTGCTATATGTAATACATGCCAACGTGTGAAAGCCGAGCATCAAAGGCCAGCTGGATTGTTACAACCATTGAAGATACCTGAATGGAAGTGGGATGAGGTTGGTATGGATTTTATAGTGGGATTACCACACACCAAGAGTGGCTATGATTCTATATGGGTAATTGTTGACCGATTAACTAAGGTTGCTCATTTCATTCCTGTCAAAACTACCTACACTAGGCCACAGTATGCTGAGTTATATATGGAGAAGATCGTGTGTTTGCTTGGAGTTCCGAAGAAGATTGTGTCTGATAGGGGTACTCAATTCACATCTCATTTTTGGAAGACTGTGCGTTGCGCCCTGGGTACGCAGTTGAATTTTAGTATGGCTTTTCATCCTCAGACTGATGGTCAGACTGAGAGAATAATTGAGATACTAGAGGATATGTTGAGGGCGTGTGCATTGCAGAAAGGAACTAGTTGGGATAAGAGTTTACCTTATGCTGAGTTCTCGTATAACAACAGTTATCAGCAAAGTCTCAAGATGGCACCTTTTTAAGCGTTGTATGGATGAAAGTGTAGAACTCCATTGTTCTAGAATCAAACCGGGGAGACACAACAGTTTGGTCTAGATTCGCTCAGAGAGGCAGAAGAACAAGTCAGAATGATCAGGGAAAATCTGAGGGTGGCACAATCCCGTCAGAAGAGTTATGCGGATACTCGAAGGCGGGAACTTGCTTTCAAGGTAGGTGATTATGTATACCTAAAGGTGTCACCTATGAGAGGTGTGAGGAGGTTTAACATGAAGGGAAAATTAGCGCCAAGGTATGTTGGTCCATTCAAGGTTATTGCGAGACGTGGTGAAGTGGCTTATCAGTTAGAGAGCCTGAAAGGTTGTCCGGTGTGCATGATGTGTTCCATGTGTCTCAACTTAAAAAGTGTTTGCGTGTGCCAGAAGTAGAGCAGATACCTATAGAGGAGCTTACAGTAAAAGATGATCTTACTTATGAAGCATATCCAGTTAAGATTTTGGAAACAGCGAAACGGATCACAAGGAGCAGAATTATTAAGATGTGCAAAGTTCAGTGGAATCAGTATTCTGAGGCTGAGGCAACTTGGGAAAGAGAAGAGGATTTAAGAAAGGCATACCCGAAGTTCTTTGAGTAAGTAGCTCAATCTCGAGGACAAGATTCTTTTAAGGGGTAGAATTGTAACACCCTAAAATTTGCATGATTTTGAAATAGTCAAATTGATTTAATTTGTGCGTTTGTGTGAGCATAAAACGTAGGAAATAATAAATTTTATAAAAATAAAATAAATTATAGGTCAAGAAGCATGTTTGTGCATTCATATTGTTGCATAATTTTTTTTATTGTAATGTTTGGATTTTTGTTGAGTTTGAATTGGATTTCAAAATTCTTTTGAAATTCTATTAGAAAAATGATTCAAATAAAAGAGAAGTCTTTTTTTTCCTTCCCCATCTTCCTTCTTTCTGGCCCAAGCGGCCTGGCCTGGAGGCCCGTCAGCGCGTCGCTCCTTCTTCTTGGGCCGAGAGGCCGGCCCAGCAAGCGGCCGTCGCATGCGCCCGCGCCTTCTCTCTCTGTCTGACTGACGACCCGGCCCCACGCCTCGAGTCGTCGACAGGTGGGGCCCACCCGTGTCAGCTCCTTCCTCGCGTCATCCCCGACCAGGACTGCCTGAGTCCACCTCGCCGACGCTACGCCCTCGCTTGCTCCCCAAGCCAACTCGGCCATAAATAGCGAGCGCCACACGCCGCTTCGATCTCTGCCCCGAACCCTCATGCCAGCGCCGCCACGCTCGAGCTCTAGCCGCCACTGCAACCCTAGCAGCCGCCAAGCTCGAGTTTGATCTGCCATTCTGCCGCTTCATCATCTCCGTGAGCAAGCCGCCGGGTTCCAATTCTCTCTCGCGAAGTCGAAGAGCTCTTTCTACCTCTTTCCCGTGCATTGTTTTGACCTCTGTGCGTCGTCGAACTTTGCAGGGAGCTCACTGCCGCCGTTCCACGTTGCCAGCCCGCCACCGACCGCCTCGACCTTCATCAACTTGTCGGGTGAGTCCGCATCGAGCTCCTCCGTCGATAGGACGAGGTCCCATGTCGTTTGGTGCCCTCTAGGGCCAGTTTTCAGTTGCGCCTGCGAGTTCTGTCGCCACCGACCATGGCCGACCGCCGTGCTGGTCGTCTTCCCCCGCGAGCCCCTCTCTCTCCCCCTCCTACTTCTAATCTGAGCCGTTCATCTCAGATTGAACGGCCACAGTCGGCCGATACCCTTTTGTGTGCCACTTTTGTAGAAAACCCCCTAACCTTTTCTAGATTTGATTAAGAGTCCTTTGCAGGTTCCGCAGAATACGTTTTCTCCGTTGAAAAGCGTATTTTCCTTTAACAGATTCAAAAATACGTTTTTCTTTATTTACAGTTTTGCTACTATTTTCAAAAGCTCATAACTTCTTCATTTTAACTCCGATTTGGTCCGTTCAAGTTGCGTTAGGTTTGTAATTTCATAATCTACCTGTTAGTACCATTGTTAGATTTATTTCTAACTTTTGGAAATTGAGATTTATTTTAACCTATTATTTAACTTGTAAAATTAATAACTTTGTTGTTATAATCCTGATTTTGATGATCTTTACATTTGTGTGATCGTAGCAACGTGTAGATTGGTTTTATAAGCTTTTTAATCTATTTTTCTTGGATTGGTGTACTATTCTAATTAAATCTATTTGTTTGCTCGTGTATGATTGCTCGATGCTTGTGTGTTGCTGATTGTTGATCGGATCTAGAGAGTGAGTCATTTGTGAGAAATCAAGAATACTTCTACAACCAAGATCAGCAGGTTCATCAGGAGAGCTTTGATCAAGGCAAGTATAGTTGGGACCATCCTTGTTACCTATTCACCATACACACTAAAATCATACGCATGCATCCCTTTGCTACCCTGTTAAGTTTCTCTAGTTTTGAATACCTGTTTATGTTGTTGACTGGGTTGCTTATGGGTAGTTTGTGCTAGTGCTTTATAACATGATCTTATAACTTGATGAATAACTATGCAACTAATGTTTAAAATATGGTTTTCTATAAGATCCAAACTGTAAGTGATCATCCAGGACATAACGTACAACTGCGGGGGCTATATGGCTCTGGCTCTAGTTATTCATAGAACCTTTTCTAGAAAGTTAGAGGATCTGCGAGTTGAGTATAGGGCTGCTTCTTCATTGTGTGTTATAACTGGGATGTGCCACATTGGGAGAAGGGTTTTCTATATTCAATGACCCTGCGGCCCTAGTTTGTTAGATGAACCTATGGGTGGCTTTATGTGGTTTTCGAGTGTTTGGGAGTTGCAAACCCATATGTTTGGAAATTATGACCCGTAGTGAAAGTGTACACCTCTGTATAGAGTTTAAACCGATATATCATCCATGCTCATGGAAAGAGCGGCCTTAGAGAATTTTATAGAATGGATCATTAGTCCAAATGGTGCTATATGTTAAAGTTGTTTTTCATCATATTCGTAGTCATGTTTATTTGATCATGTGGTTATGGGATGCTACTACCTCGATGCTAATTGTTAAAATATGACATACACTAAAATGCTACTTATAGTCAAACCGTGTCAACCTTTATTGAGCTTCTTGAACCCCTTCTGTGCTTGCTAAGTACGTATGTACTTACACTTGTTTTATTTCATTACTTGGAAAATCCTAGATGGTTAACAGGTCAGGATCGGAGTGAGAGTTATCGACACGACTATTAGCTTGTGTCAACCAGTTGACTTGTCCCTGTGGTGGAGCTATCATCTGAAGTTAACTTAGTTATGTCTTATTTTTGTTAAAGACTATGTCATACTATTCGTGCGCTATATAATAAACTCTAATTTGGTACTATTTATAATTTGTCAACTTATATGTGTGACATCCTGGGGCATATGTGAGGCTTTAATATATCTTATTTTAGTCCTAAAATGAGATATGACAGTTGTTTTGCTTGCACACATGCATGGCACTTGGATCCATTGACCAAGTCGAATTTAGGAATTAAACTCATATTTGCTAAGCGCGTCATGCAACCTACATTAATATGATAGAGTCCTGAATGCCAAACATCAGAATCATCGTCATGTCTCACATGGTGCATAAATTTATTACAAGAATCCATCAAAGAAGAGAGGAACAAACCTTGTCTTTTATAGCCCTTACCAATAAATGTTCCATACTTGGATACAACACATTTATTGGACTCAAAAGCAAGCCTAAAGCCTTCCCTAGAGAGTAGAGACCCGCTGACAAGGTTCTTCTTTATGGAAGGGACATGTTGCATGTTCTTCAGCTGCACGGTCTTTCCCGAAGTAAACTTCAGATTGACCATGCCAACACCATGAACAGCCGCATGCGTTCCATTTCTCATCAGCAGCGAGGAACATCCTTGATCCTGATAAAAAGAAAATAGAGAGTGGTCAGCACATACATGAATATTAGCCCCCGTGTCAACCCACCAATTAGGTGAGAGATAAACTAAAAGAATTGTTGTAAATAATTACCATACCCAGATCCTCCAGCTTCGCTAACAACCATGTTGGCAGTCTTCTTCTGCTGCTTGTCCTTGCGGTCTGGGCACTCTTTTGCCCAATGGTCATTACCACCGCACACAAAACAAAGACCACTCTTTTCGTATTATTGTTCTTCTTTTTAAAAGACATAGCCTAAGGCTGACAGCAATCTTGTTTTTCTTGTTCTTCCTGTGGGCAGCCTGAGAGTTCTTCTTCTGCACCAAGTTGGCACTAGAGCCTCCCTCCTCATGCACTTTCTTGCCACGAGTGTCCTTTGCCCTCGCATGCTCTTCCACACTTAGATAAGCAATGAGGTCAGTCACACTGAACTACTGCCTCCTGTGCTTAGAGCAGTGGCAAAGTCCTTCCAAGTAGGTGGCAGCTTAGCGATAATACCGCCGGCCATAAACTTGTCGGGCAGCACACACTAATTGTTCTCAAGCTCCTTGGCCAACATCTATACCTCATGAGCTTGTTCAACTACAGATCGGTCATCTACCATCTTATAGTCATAGAACTGCTCCATGATATACAGCTCACTGCTAGCGTCAGGAACCCCAAACTTAGCCGCAAGTGCATCTCACATATCCTTGCCTGTAGGCAAATCCATGTACAGTGGTACCATACTCTCATCTAAGACACTGATCAGAGACAACTTGAGCAAGTTTTCATCATCACGAAACCTTTCCTCTTCCTCAGGAGTAAGAGGCGGTTCAGTGCGCTTGCCCTTGATAGCATGCTCACAGTGCATAGAAGTAAACCACAACATGGATCTAGAACGCCAGACCTTATAGTTGGCATCACCATCCTTCAGAGGTGGTGGTTTTAGCGATGCAGCGAAGCTAACTGACGAAAATGACCTATATAGTTTTTGGATTGTTAAATATTTGGTCATTTTATGACATGATTTAATCCATAAATTCGACAGTAAGCATAGTAGCAGGATAAAAGTAATCATCGACCAAGAGAATCTGCTACCGACATATATTGTAGAAGTTCCTAACATCGACCAAGAGAATACACTGCTGACACATGCAGTGATTCCTAAACCAAACATCATAGCACAAATCGTAAGTAGTACTAGAGAGAAGTTCAGTGTATACCCTCGGGTCGATCCAGATCCAGCATCAGCAGTTCGGGTATGGGTCATGGTGGCCGGCTCACGGTAGTCGATCTACAGTCGGTGCAGACCCACAAACGCTTGGGGACGAATAACAGCAGATCGAGCAGTCGCGCGGAAGTGTTCCCCAAAAACTATATCGTCCGCCTACCCGTGCAGGTACGCTTGACGGACGGAGCTTCGGAGGCCTGCTCACTCGCACCCCTTGTGCGCGCAAGGAGACGGGCCGGAAATGGCAGAGAACATCTACAACTCAAGAACAGTGGCGGCTAGGGTTTGGAAGTGAGCTTTTTTCGATGGGATTCCAGGAGGGTGACGGCTGTATTTATACAGCAGCGGCACAGTAGTTTTGTCTTCTCGCACCCCTTGTGCGCACAAGGAGACGGGCTGGAGATGGTAGAGAACAGCTACAACTCAAGAACAGTGGCAGCTAGGGTTTGGAAGTGAGCTTTTTTCGGTGGGATTCCAGGAGAGTGACGGCTGTATTTATACAGCAGCGGCACATTAGTTTTGTCTTTCGTGTTAGACCATTTGGCTGAGCGGCAAAACATGGCCCAGCACATCACATCACGTCCGGCCACGGGCGCGATGCGGCTCAGCTCGGCACGGCACGGCGGTGGCGCGCGCGTGGTCTCGCAGCTTTCTCTCTCACCTTGCACATAGAGGGAGCAACCAACTTCCTATTTAAGTTGAGCTCCCTCTCAGTGAGTGTACCATGTGGTACTAATCCCACTCCACTTAGCACTTAATTGTGAGCCTTTGGAATTCTAAGATTAATTGCTAGACTAATGATGGGCTGGGCCCAATTAATCCAACATTAAATGGGTTTCATTTAGCTAGATGATAAGTCCATGACTATATAATAATCAGAGGTTAGCAAACAGTGGGAGAGCATGCCTCGGATTATAGGGGGGCAGCTGCATGCAGTAAACAAGTTCCTATATAACAAAAAAAAAAACTCAAAATCAACTGTTTATGTATACTAAAGAAGTACACAAATCAGGGTGGTGATGGCCCTAAGGATGCTCTGCCCCTGGTTAGCATTTAAACTGAATACATGGTGGCTTCATTTTCAACTATTTTCCAGGATTTGAGTCTGTTGTGTCGAAACCACTCGCCGCCAGAAATTAAACAACTGTCCAGAGTCTGAGGAAGCGAGGTTCATAAGATGTAGTGTTATTATTAATTGTAGGTAAAGTAAAATATTAGGCATCAAACTCCTACCATAGGAAAAGATATTGACAAGAGAAAATAGAAAATGACCCCAGCACCATGCGTCCATGCCCACGACCCGGTGCTGAGGAGAGCAGTGGAGATTCAGAGTTCTGGAACAAATTATGGAACTTGGACTGCCCACCAAAACTGCAACACTTTTTGTGGAAACTAAGCCATAATACACTGGCTGTCCGCCAGGTGTTATATCGGAGAGGGATGAAAATTGACACTAATTGTTGCATCTGTGGCCGGCTGGATGAAGATGGAAGCCATCTGTTTTTGAAGTGCAAAGACGTGGGAGCTGTCTGGAGGGAACTGAACATGGAATGAACTTGGTGTTTGTTAGCTGAAGCAACATCTGCTCGGGAATTGTGAGAAAATCCTAAAACTACATGGGAGGGACCATCTGATTGTTATATGCTTGTTGTGTATGTGGTGGAGTGAAAGAAACGGAAGAAGGGAGGAGGGGCGCAGTCGCTCTGCTGCTGAAATTGCCCTCATCACAATCAGCTACACTGATAGCTTCCTGAAAACAACAACAGAACGTCCATTGCCGGAAATTCGTCAGAAAGTGAAATGGCAAAACCGGAAGCTGGTAGGTTGAAATTGAACTCTGATGGTGCTTTTAATCCAAATAGGGAAGACGGAGGGTGGTGTTTCGTGATCAGAGATGAACATGAAAGTGTAAAAGGCAAGTGCAGGCCGAGCAGACTCCCTGCCCCTCCACGCAGTACTTTTGACATGCTATGCAGGTCTCCAGGAGGTGGTCTGACCGTCAGACTGGGTGTGCAACAATCATTGTGGAGACTGACGCCACGCTCATCAAAACTGTGGTTACAGGAGATGATTACCGACTATCGTCTGCGGGGGGTTTAGCTATAGAGATAAAATTCCTTATTAGCACAGAGCTTGTTTCATGTAATATTAGCGTGTGCAAACGTGATTGTAATAGGGTGGCTCATGCTTTAGCCGGTGCTGGTTGTAATTTTCCCAGTGGCACCGGCCAGCAGCTGGTGTACTTTGAGCTTGAGGACTTGGTAACCAGCGATTTGGCTGGGAATGATCAGTAATAAAATGCTCATTGACCAAAAAAACAGTAGATTTGAGTTAATATTTGTGGTTAGGAACTTGTTTACTGCATGCAGCTGCCCCTCTATAATCCAAGGCAAGCTCTCCCACTGTTGCTAACCTCTGGCAATTAGATAGTCATCTAGCTACATTAAACCGATTTAACATATCCGTCAAATGGTAAGAACAACCAAACGATAGAATCTAAGCCATGTTAACATCATTCGTTCAGTACTTGTGTCCCCTTCACGTCATCTCCTACCAAACGATGGCTTCAGCCCAGGATTATTCATTCAGTGCTTGGTCCGCTTCACGGTAGTTTCCACCTTACTTGCTTCTTCCCCTCTCTTGCAGAGGAAAAAACAGAGAGAAGTATGTCAAACATAATGATCATCAATAGGTCAGATGCAAACTATGACAGTTCAAATGAAATGAAAATTCGTGTTGGGCGCTGTGGTAGTACCTGGCGGATCTTTGAGCCATCATGTAGGTACGCGCTGAAGTCGCTGGCAAGAACAATGGGCATAAGCAATGACAAACTGTTTGTAGCGCTCTTTTTGGAGTCTAGGACCTTGGACAGAGAAATGTAGATGACCTCATCTTCATCCATGCTGAGGACAGGGTTCATTGGCCATCCACGTTTTGGAAGCTCCATCTGGCTAAAACTCTCGCTCTCCCTGAGATCGCGCACAAGCACACCTGGGCCTTCCTTCCACTCCTTGAAATCAGACGACAATGTCCAGGTTTTGAGGGTTACCTCGGCTTTCGTCGAACTTTCACAGTAGCCAACAAAGTCCAAGAACTTGATGGCGCCACAGACAACGCCCATGGAACGCAACTCTTGTGCCTTGGTCGCAAGCCGGACGTCCTTGGGGGTGTACGAGCAGCACCCCTGGGGCAATGGAACGAAGCTGAACTTGGGACCTTCAGACGCGAACAGGTCACAGATCAAGACGCCTGTGAGGAGATCAGCCCAGCAAATCGAGCCCTTGAACGGGAACGCCATGTCGATGTGGAAGAAGCACGTCGGCCCGCACAGCTCGGCGGGGAGAGGGAGACACACCTCCGTCGGCACCCACTGGCGCGCCGGCAGCCACCGGCCGGCTGAGGGTAACGACGCCCACTGGCCGCCGGTTGGGGTCTTTCCAGTGCCGGTTGGGGTTGACGACGTCGACGACCGCCACAAGTACAGGTGGCGTCGGGGAGCCCCGACTCTAATGAGGTGACGAGCTCGGCGAGCATGTGGACCCCGTCGCGGTAGCGCAGGACGGCGGCGCTGGCACCCAGGGATTTGACTCTGTGGGGTACATCGGTGAGCGATTCAAGCTGCGGAATAGCAGAGAGGGAGCTGCTCGACGCGTCGTAGACCAGGTAGCCTCCGGACCAAGGGTACCCACCGTTGCCAGGTCGGTACGTGCCGGCGTAGAGCACGACGAGGCCCTTGTCGGTGCTCGAGACGATACCAGATTTTATCGTTCCCAGCAGGTGTTTGGGCAGATGCCGCATCATGGACAAGGAGGTTACTTCAGGGGGATCGGCAACGACCAGATCTGGTTTTAGGGCAGCTGTTACCTCTTCCAGACTCGCCACCTTAGGCGATCCGCCGATTGCGGCTGCTGCCAGCTTGCCCGCGACTCCGGCGGATCCCCCCTCGATGAAGGACACGCAGCGATGGAGGAAGATCCATGGAGGGGACATGATCGCTAGCTAGGGTTTGTCTTGGATCGAGGAAGGAGGCGCGGCTGCCTGCTGCGAGACGACTACACCGGCAACAAAAAGGAAAAAAAAAACTGTTGGGACAACCAGGTATATAGACCTGTTACTTTGTTGTAAACTAATCCATCTGTACATAGATTCTTATTGAGCTCTTAGATCTCGAAAGAACTACTCCCTCCGTGTCCTATAATACAGAGCATTGTGGCTTTTCAACTTTTTCTAAAATATAGTGTATCCGGAGAATAAAAAGATAAAGTTTACTTAAATAAAAATACATGATTATTTTCTATAAAAAAATTAATTTATTTACTTGCCTATTTTGTATAAGAAGACTGAGAGTTTATCCTTTAATTATAGAAATCGAATCAGATTTTAATATATTAGAAAGGTAAGTGAAGGGTACATACGTCTGTTATTTTGTCCTAAAATAACAAGAATGTACTGTATATTAGAGAGTATATGTTTTATGAACACTATTGTGCATTAGAAATAATGTTCTTTCCATATGACATTACAAGTGATGGTGTAAGTTCTTATGATTTTGTGACTGGGACAATAGTGATAAGTTTGAGTTTGCTTTTATGCATTATGAAAATCAGGCTTTATGGTTGAGGTCTATGCATTTGAAAAATATTTTTTTTCGGACTATGATTTTATAGCTTGTTATTTTTCTATTATGGAAGTTTTTTTAAACACATGTGCGTGCCATATTGCATCTTCACTGGTACAAATAAATAGTCTCACGACACTTAAATCCTGGCAAGATGTATATAAGCCGTGTGATGCTTAGTTTAATTACTAACCTCCTATGGTTAGATCTAGCTAAATAAAACTGATTTAACTTGTATCTCACAAAAGGTAAGAACAACCAAGCGATAGAATCTAAGCTGTGTTGAGGGGCATTGCACCGTCGTTCGCGCCATAGTGCCCACGCTCTTTTATCTTCTATTGTCGCAAAATAGTTTATTGAGAAAGTCACAAAACCCGAATCACCACCGTTAAAGACGGTGTCTTGTGTAAGTGTGGCCGAAGGCCATAAGGAATCTCGCCTTTAGGGTCCTCGGACTGTAAACTTTTAAATTCTCTTAATGAAAAGCATGCTAAGGCACGGTTTCAAAAAAAATCTTGTCCATTCACTACGTACTTCTGTCCCCTTCTCACACTACGGGAAAGCCAGGCTTTACCGAGTGCCTGTTGCACTCGGCAAAGCCTTTGCAACATTCGACAAAGAGGCCCCGGCGTATCTATTCACGGTAAACAGACTCTTTGACGAGTGCCAGGATGACACTCGGCAAAGATTTAACGTCCTAGTCCGCCGTCACTCCGTCTTCTTCTTTTTTTAACTTTTCTTTGCCGAATGCAACACTCGGCACAGAAATTTGTTTTTTTTAAAAAAAACATACTCTTTGCCGAGTGCCACTTCCCAGACACTCGGCAAAGAAATTTGTTTTTTTTAAAAAAAAACCATTCTACCAGTAGTAGTAGATCAATAAAACATGCAGACTTTTGAAGCCTAAAGTGACAACATAACACTAGAGGCCATTATTGTTCTATTCAGCCAAACATTATATAGATATATATTACAATTCACGACCGGAATTCATGATACTTCAGTAGCTTAGAATGTCAATCCAAATTTATAGAGTTCATTAGAGTAGGTAATTAACGCTAGAGACAAAATTGTGGGCAACTACATACATGAGTTTTTTTAAAAGACATAGCTCCTGCCACATTGCTTCAGTCCATGATCATTCGTTCAGTGCTTGGTCCGCTTCACCATAGTTTCCACCTTACTCCCTTCTTCCCCTCTCTAGCAGAGAGAAAAAAAGAAACAGAGAGAAGTGTGTCAAAGTAAAACACATGACTTGCATATATCCGAGCAGAGTTACTACACTAAAGATCAGTCAGAATCTGAACACAATTGACTTGTGCCACGGCATATGTTATTGAAAAAGGAATTAGAATAATTGAGAAGGATATAGACCGTATGTGCAGCTGCAACGAGGAAAATGTTTGGTTGCATATCGCCTACGAAAATCTGGTGCTACACTCTTCAAATAAAAACCGTCGCAATAAAACATGACATGTACGTCACTGATAAGGTCATTCCTATAACTGAGACACGTTAATGTTCCAATTGCGCTGTGTACTTCAGTTAACATGATTTAATATGGCTGTATGTTTTTGCTTCTAGCTAGACTTGTGCTTTGGCACGCTACATCATTGAATCTGTATACTCCTAAAACGAATTAAAACATATCGTCAGCGCTAATTAAATGGGACCGCTCCTCCTAAGCCCTCCCCCTCGCCCTGCCTCGCGCACCCGCGGAAACCGCCGCCCGCTCGGCCTGCCTCGCGCGTCCGCGGAAACCGCCGCCAGCGCCCGACGACCACGACGACCACCTTGACACCCCGCCCCCCCACCCCCCTCCCCATTCGCGAAGCGCAGCCCGCCTCCCGTTCGCGCACGTCAGCCGAAGCCAGGGCGCTGCCCTTGCTCCGGCCCCAGCCGCCGGTGAGACGCCGAGCACGCTGCCTGGTCCCATCCGCGGCCTGTGATGACCTCAACCGTTGCGCCCGCCTCCGGGGAAGAAGACGTGGTCAGCCGAGGCGAGGGCGCTGCCAACGCCCCGGCCCCAGCCACCGGCGTCTCACCGCTCAAGCTGCCTGGGTCCCGGAGCTGCGCCCGTCCACGGCCGGCGACGACCTCAACTGCCGTCCGCTCGCCCCGCTCCACGGCCGACGACAGCTTGCCAGCAACGGCCCCAACCGTCGTCTGTCGTCCGCTCGCCCGGCTTCCACACCCCCACCCTGCTCTCCGCGGCTGACGACGCCAAGGGCGCCGCCAACTCCGGGTCGAACTGCCGCCCGCCTTTAACACCCCCGCCTTGCTCTCCGCGGCCGACGACACTAAGGGCGCCAGCACTGGTTCCTCCCGACATTCGCCAGCTCCTCGTGCCCCATCGCGCCGCGGATTCCAACCACCTCCGCCGGAACCCTAGGCCTTCAGTATTTTTTTTTTAGAATTATAGAGGCCATGGCCCCCTGTCTTAGCATTGCAAAGACAAAAAGTTAAACGTTTACGGCGCTCAGGCGGGACACGCCTGTCCATCCAGTACAAAACACAGCTCCAGCAAGAAGGATAAAAGGTATCTAGACGAGGCCCTGACTTCACTCAACCACCTACTGCAAAGTAACCAAGCCAACTTAAACTACTGCAGATGAAAATTTTCCAACTCGACCCACTTCTGACCCAGGTCACTGGTCGCCTCGTAGTCATCAGAGATCTTGGCTTTGGCTTCCTCCGGCCAGTTGCAAGTGTCTTCGTTATATGCATGCCTGAGCATGAATTGATCCCACTTGACGTCCACTTGGTTTAACCACCACTCTTTGTTCTTCATTAACTTGGCCAGCATATTCTTGTCGGTCTGAAGGCAATGCTCTTTAGCTTGTTCACCTTCGCAGAGAACTCCAGCTTTTTCTCTTGTGGACAGAGAATAGACCAAGCTTGTAACATTCCAGCTATTTTCATCACTAAGTTTCTGATATCTATCCACTGTCCTTCCTGAAAACAAATAGAATTTCTCAGCTTCCAAAGCCCCCACAGGGCAGCAGCATAAATACAATTGTCAACTAAGAACTTTTTGTTACTAAGCCACATATGAGCTATAGACATGAAATCACTGCCAACAGGTCTATCACAGCATTCAGAGATACAATCCCACATTAGTCTAGCAACTGCACAGTCAAAGAACAGGTGCTGTACTGATTCCTCTTCAGAACAAAATAAGCAAGAAGTATTATCTAGCTTAACTCTAATGTTTAGATTATCTCTAGTTAGGACTTTATTTTTAGCAACCAGCCAGAGGAAGAACTGTACTCTAGGTGGTATCTTGAGATTCCAGATTGAAGGAACATAAACAGGAATGATGCCTCTAAAGTTAACAATCTTATACAAAGACTGTGAGGAGTAGGTGCCCTTGGAGTCAAATTGCCAAATCAAGGAATCCTCTTCCTCAGAAAAACAATAGTAGATGCTAACTGAAAAATTTCTAGCCACAGATTCATCAATCTGTGATCCACAATTCTTCTAAAGGTGCATTTCAAGTTTTGACCATCCCACAGGTCAACAATAGTACCAGATTTTTCATGTATGAGGATATAGATCTCCCAATATTGGATTGCTAAGCTAGACTGGCCCAGTTGTCTTCCTAGAATCTGATTCTTTTACCATTCCCAATCTTCCACATATAACCCAATCTTGCAGCTTTTGCTGCCCACATAAGACCCCTAAAGAACTGAGAAGCACCACTAGCCTGTGCACACAGGATATTAGGGTTATCATTCCATATTTTTGTGTCAAGATTTGCTTCCAGAGTTTACCATTGTCTACATTATACCTTTTGATCCAGGAAGCTAACAGACAAGTGTTCAGATCTCTCAGATTAGGGACTCCTACTCCACCATACTCCTTCATCATTGCAATGCTTTCCCAATTAGCAAGATGAATTTTATTGTTACCTTCACTATCACTCCAAAGGCAATTTGCTAAATCTGTGTTTAAAATTCTAATAGCCCATTTTGGGAATTTGATAAAAGGCAGCAGGTAGATAGGAATACTTGAAAGGCATGCCTTGTCAACACTAGTTTACCAGCATAGGATAGGAGGTTCCCCCTCCAGCTAGCTATACGTTTCAACATTTTGTCAACTAAAGGTTGTATATCCTCTCTCTTCAAATTCTCAAAGTGTAGAGGGATACCTAGGTATTTAATTGGGAAAGCACCTAGAGGACAGTCTAACAAATGAGCTATCTCATGAGCATTATCTTCTATAGAGTTCAGAACTATAACCTCGCTTTTGTGAAAGTTGATCCTCATGCCTAACAGTTGTTCAAACCACATGAGGATAGCCTTAAGGTTAAGTAGGTGATCCTCATCTAGATTAGAGAACAAAATCATATCATCAGCGTACTGGAGGGATATGATCCCTCCATCTCTAAATTTAGAACCTAGGCCCCTAATGAGCCCTGCATTAGCACCCTTAATAAGCATTCTAGTTAAAACATCTCCTACCAGGTTGCAGAGAAGAGGTGAAATTGGATCACCTTGTTTCAGCCCTTTTCCTATTTTAAAGAAGCTACTGTCTTCTCCATTGACCATAACTCCTATTGAACCATTTTTGACTATCTTTTCTATGCAGCTGATCCAACAGGGATCAAACCCTCTAGACCTCAGAATCGCAAATAAAAAGTCCCAACTAACTCTATCGTAAACCTTTTCGTAATCTAACTTAATCACACACCTAGGTTCATTTTCTTTATGTACACTATGTACCAGCTCATGAGCCACTACCACACTTTCAAGAATAAATCTCCCTTTAATGAAAGCACTCTACTGAGGGGAAACTAACCTGTTAATGACTTTGCCTAGTCTTAAAGTTAGTGCTTTGGAGAAGATCTTAAAACTAGAGTTAATTAGACTAATGGGCCTGAACTTCTTCATGGAAGTGGCCCCCTCTTCTTTGGGGATGAGGGTAATCATTGCAAAGTTAAGTCTGTGGAGATCTAGCTTCCCTTGGTGGAAGTCATTGAACATGTTTATCAAATCAGTTTTAACTAAATCCCAGTATTTTTGATAAAACATGAAGAAGATCCCTTCAAGACTAGGTGCTCCATCTGGATAACAGCTAAAGACTACCTCTTTTATTTCTACTTCAGTAAAAGGTCTAACAAGATAAACATTTTCCTCATTTCTAACTAGGTCATCCTCCTCCTAGAAATCTGTATTCAGCCTAGCAGTCCCTCTCTTCGCTCTAGCAAATAAGGTCTTATAGAAGTTAACAACAATGTCCATCATGCCTTTTTGATCTTCCACTAACTCATTTGGACCCTCCAACACCTCAATTCTTTTTTTTTTCCTACTTCTCTGGTTAGCCACTGCCTAAAAGTAAGCAGTGTTCCTATCCCCCTCTAGGATATTTCTATCTCTAGATCTCTGTCTGGCTTTAATTTCCTCTAAGGCCCAGATCTTGTCTAGCCTTTTGCAATCTGGTTGTACCTCTCCAATTCACTATCAGAGAGAGGTCTACTTTCTAGTTCTTTCTCTAGGTCATTGTATTCAAGAGCCAGCTCAACCTTTAACTTATTCATACTAGCCACCTCATTTGCAGCCCACCCTCTGGCAAACTTCCTAAGTGATCTTATCCCAAATTGCCACACATCTATGCTACTGGTGGCAGTACATGGTAAGGACCAGACCTTATTCACTAAGTCATGAAAGCTCTCTTTTTGTAACCACCACTTTTTAAACCTAAAAAGCTTTTACCAAAAGACACATTGTCCCCAGAGTCAAACACTAAGAGGTTATGATCACTAGGGAGTCTTTCTAAACCTTTTACTCTAGTTAAAGGAAAGGCCTATCCCATTTACTAGTGACAAAAATCCTGTTAATCTTTGACATAATGGGAACATCCTGGTTATTTGTCCACGTGAACATGACATTATTAAGATTTAATTCCATCAGAGCCCATGTGCTAATCCACTCATTAAAAGCATCAGCCCATTTATGGTTAATTTCTAAATTACTTTTGTCGGATGCAATCATAATTAGGTTAAAATCTCCAGCAACCATCATAGGACCTTTCCACTTCTGCATAACATTATGAAGTTCATCTATGAAAGCCTGTTTACCCTCCTCATAGGGAGATCCATACACTACAACTAGTTTCCATGAATAACCAGACTTGCTATCTGTGATCATAATGCTAATAGAATAATCCATAATGTCACAAATAGAGGCAAAAAACTTATCCTTATTGCACCCTACTAAAATACCTCCAGCTGTACCTTTAGCTGGTAAACTGAACCATGTAAAAGGAGTGTTAAATGTTAGGGACTTCAGATATCCTGGGGAAAAGGACATCTTTTTTGTCTCAATTACACTTACAATGTCAGCATGAGTACTTCTAATCCTGCTCATTAAGGCAGGGAGCCTTCCTAGCTTATTGAGTCTTCTAATGTTACAAAAGAGACATATCATTTCAATTTTTTATTATTTTTCCTATTAACTACCTTTGTCCAAGTCTTCTCCTCCAGGTCATCCACCTGTGTAAGACTTGTTTCTGCTTCAGGAGAAGCATCAGATGTATTAGGGATCAGCCCCATGATCATCTCAGATCTATCTAGTCTATCTATGAACAAGTTATCAGTTATATCCTTACTCATCTCTTGCTCCTTGCTACTCTTATTTCCCACTATCTTTCTATTGTGACCCTGTGTACCAGAAACTACATTACTGCTACTAAATCTATGGGTGCAATTTTCTACTTGACATGCTTTATAGAAAACCTTCTTTCTTTCTACTTCTAAATCCCTAATAGCATCACATGAACTACCTTGAGTACAAGGACCCTGTTCAGAGCAACTAATACCAACTTCCTGTGCAATATCAATTAGATGCTCAGAAGTAAAAGTTGGGAGTTTAGTATTACCTTTTCGTTTCTCTAGGTTCTTCATTTCTACTAGTGCTTAGCTTGTTCCAGCATAGACTTCCCATCTTGAGGGTGTCTCTTGCTTCTCTTTCTAGAATAACAGGACCCCACTTTTGAGACCTTTTCTTCATAGGTTGGGCTGCTTCAGCTTTGTCCTCTTTCTTTGTGATCTCTACCTCTTCTTCAACACTCCTCACTGTTTGTTCACTACATTGAGCTTGCTCAGTGATTGGTGATATTTTAGTTTCCATAGTTGTTCCACTTAGATTCTCACTCTCATTGACCTGATAGCTGTATGGCCACTCATTGGGTAAGATAGATTGTTCCTCTTCAATACTTTCCTATACTATCCCATCCTCCTGTTATGCTCATCATCAATTTCCATTGCCTTCAACAAGTTTAGGCAAACTATTTCCTCCATCTTTTGATCATAGTTCTCTAGGTCACACTGATTGAAGATGTTGAACAGGTTTCTGACAGTTTTATTACCCTTTGGTGTCTGCTGTCCTCTACTCCCTCTAGATTTAGAGCAGTCTCCTTTGTCTATTTTATCTTGCTCAGTCCTAGGGTTATTGACCCCACCTCCAGTAATGTTACCATCTTCTCCATCTCGATACTCTGTTGCATCTTTTCCTGCATTATGGTTATCCCCATCATTGTCATCATCCTCATCACCTCTTCCATCATTACTAGGTCCTCTCTCAGATAGCTGGACCACTCCTTCAGCTTTGAGATTGATCAGGTAGATCTCATCCTTCATCTCAACAATTCTCTGTGTTGGGATTTTTGTTGGGTCCCTACACTTCACCTTGATCCTAATCATTGCAAAGAAGCTTCCAAAGAGAGACTACCAATCCACCTCAGTCAATTTCCCAATAGCAGCTGCTATTTGTCTCAAGGTCTCCTAATCACACCATTTGGGTGGTATTCCACTTACCTGAACCCATACCTCTTCCAGCTTTGCTAAAGGAACTATGTCACCATTCCACACCTTGAGAGAGACATAATTGTCCTTGATGTATAAATATGTTCCATCATTGAGCACATAATTCTCTACCTTCTTATCAGGTGGAAATCTTACCAGGAACTTATAGTCCTCTTCTAGGGATTTAAGATGCCAAGGCCAATCTTGGTCAAACACCTTCTTCAGGTGCAACACTATATCCTCCTTAGTCAGGTACCCCTCCTCCACACAGAAGATTCCACAGTTGTCAAAGCCATTCCACAGCTTGAATCTGTTTGGTTTCTCCTCTACATCCACATGCATGAACCCCAGACCTTTGTTGGCACTTCCCAGGAACTTCACAGGTACTGTAGGTTCCTTCCACCTTGGGCATTTCTCAGCTAAATGTTCCTTCCTAAAGCACACAAAGCAGAACTTTGGCTTCTAACAATCATTGCTAAAGTGGCTTGGATCACCACAGTTGTAGCATATGCTGTGAGGAGATTTGTCATCCATAACCTTCTCCTTACCACTGTCACTCTTACTCTCATTCTGCTGTTGTTCCACCATTGCTCCCTTACTTCCCTCTCCCTAATTCCCTCCTTTCTGAATCTGTTGAGACCCACCTACTTGTTGCGGTTCCTTTTTCTAATTTTGTGGTTGAAATTGACCTTGCCTTCCCTTTCCCCCTCCTGGAGCCCCCTTGGCCTTGCTCTGCCGTATTGATTGAATGGAGGGGGTTGTGGGAACTAAGGTTGATGAAACTGCGGTGGAAGCGGATGTGGGTAGAAGACATATGGACCCGGAGGCAGCCCCATCGGTGGTGGCGGCCCCATCGGCAGGTAGAATGGAGGTGGTTGTTGCGGCCATCCTCCACTCCCCTGGGTCTCCCACTCCTCTGGGCTTCGCGGCCGCGGTGGATGCCCTCTTCCTCTTCTAGCCATGGTGTCCTTGATCTTGGAGACGAAGGACTCTTTCACACCTTTGCCCCACACATTCTCGGTGAAGCGGAGGGGCTTAGGTTTCTTCACCCATCGATCACCTCTCTGCGCAGGGAAGCAATCCTCGTGGCCGAACTCCTTCGTCTCCCACTGATCCCTCCAGATCTAGATGAAATCTCACACCTGAGATCCCCCTTCTCTAGCCCTAGGCCCTCGTCTAGGGGAGGCAGCGCGCGAAGGGACTTCGGGAATGAGCCAAAGCTAGCCGTAGAATTCCTGTATTGCCCCTTCTTTGTCGTCTAGCTCCCGCTGCGACTGGACCTTGGGACCCCTCAACTCCTGGTTGACTGCCACCGAGCTCCCACTGCGTGTCCCTCCATGGCCACGCGCTCGGTCCCGCTGGTCAGTCGTGGTGGATCGGGCTCGGGGACCGAAATCCCTCCTTGGCGGTGACCCCCGCTCATACTGGGCTCACCGGCGGCAAGGTGAGCGGCGGCGGTGGCGGTCGCTTCCCGATTGCCATGATCGCCTTGGTCTTCCCCATACCCCTCATCATTGTCCTCTGTATCTGTGCCTCCGGCCTTCAGTATCCATCCAGCTGACCGGCCAGCTCGAGCTCATCCTCACTGAGGTAATCAGCCCCCTGTCCCGACTGGTTTTCCAGTGCTTGGGATCCATGTACTCCTCTCTATTCGTTCATGCTGTTAAGCTAACTAATGTAAAACAGTGGCTGCATCATCTATTCAAATAGTGAGATCATGAAATTCCAGTACAAAAGAATGTTGTTTTGTGTAGATAACTGTAGGAAGTCTGACGGTGCTGCACTTTGACATGATATGCTACTGGCGCTGAAGGTTATATTTGGAGTTCCCTTTCTCATTTGTGAGATCATGAATTTCCAGTACAAAAGAATGCTATATTGTGTAGATAACTGTAGGAAGTCTGATGGTGCTGCACTTGACATGATATGCTACTGGCGCTGAAGGTAAATATTTAGAGTTCCCTTTCTCATTTGTGTAGTAGGCACTATGATCTGTGGTACAGCAATGTAATTTGTCTCCTCTCTGCATCCTCAATTGTGAAGCATTCTGAATTTTCTTTCTTACTTTACACATTTAACCATCCAGTCCTAGATTCTTAAAATAGGATGTATGAACATGCAGTTCTGTATATGCTAGGACGAATAAAGTAAGGACAACATTCATTTATGTGTAACTTTCATAACTTATATTGGTTCACTTCTTTGATGTATTTTCAGTATTCAAATACTAATTTATCCCCTCACTGCAAGATAACTAAATATGTTTGAATAATATATGGGCAATGGCAATCTCAGGCTTGAAGCATCCAAGCGGTATGGGGTCTCAACGGAAAATTAGAGTCAGCCTCAGGTAATTCTGAAATAATGCTGTTTTATCTGACATTTCAATTTACTCTCTTTTCCTTTCCTTCTCCAATTTCTCCACCAATCCTTTCTCTCTCTAGAACAAGGAACAACAGACTATTCTATTAAGTTATTTCCCATTCAAGTGTATCAAGCTAGAAAGCTTAGTCCATATCATGATTGATCTATCCTTTATTTCTGTTTCCTTATTTCAAATGGAAATATCTACTTATACTGTGAATAAGGCAATTATATCAATTTAATTTCAGACGGACATATCTACTAGAATTTGCTTTTTATTTCCTATCTCTGCAATTTATGAAGTGACAACAACATTGTAAATATCTGTTTGCTCATTCTAAACTATTACTGCTGTTTTCTTGCCTGCAGTTATAGCTACTGCTGCTACTAACTGGTGTTAGACATAACCTGCTGCTGCCTCAACAGTTTTTTCACTTTCCCAGTTCACTCGAGGGGTAGGCTTGAGAGGTACACTCGAGGGGAGACCTGGTTGAGGGGCTTACTCGAGAGGGAGGCCTGGTTCACTTGTGCTATAGCAGCATGGTAGGGAGTAGGTAGAAGTACATTGGTCATTCGGATTGATGTATGCATAGTACTATAAATAGTGCTAGGAGTAGTTGAGGGATATGGAGACCCATACCCCTTTTTGTACCTTATAGTAGGTAGGAAACTTGTATAAATATGTTACACAAGGCAATGAAAGAAGTGAACTTTCTGGCAACCTTTTCATTCCGTTGTGTGTGTTTGCTGTGTGCCAGAGGGCTCCACTCGTCTTCTTTCTTGGTCCAAGGAAGAGCTCGAGGGTAGGGTCGAGTAAGTACTACTCGGCCTCATCGGTGCTAGCTTCTTAGCGACGACAAGTGATATCAGAGCCGTACACCGTCATGTTAGGTCCAACGACCGGCGATGGCGGACGCGGTACTGCAGGGCGCCGGCGGTGGAGATGCGGGGAGACAGCTCTAGCCGATGGCGCAGCTGGTGGAGGTGCGAGTGGTAAGGGAGTACGGCGGGAGCAATACCTGGCCGATGGTTATCCGCACCAACTATGTCGAGTGGTTCGTGCAGATGAAATGGAAGCTGCGCGCTCAGAAATGGTGGGCGGCCGTGGAGGCTGGCAACGCTGGAGAGGATGCAGAGGTGGGCGTTATAGAAGCGCTCATGGCGTCTACTCCGAGCGAGTACCATGAGGCGCTGGGAGCTAAGCAGACGGCAAAGGAGGTGTGGGAGATGCTGGAGTCCTTCCGCGTTGGCTCAGATCGAGTCAAGCGAGCGAAGGCTCAGCAACTGCGCCGGGAGTTCAGCGACATCTGGTTCAAGTTTGGGGAGTCGGTGGAGGACTTCGCGCTGCGTCTTTAGTCGCTCGTGAGCCAGCTAGCCACCTACTGCAAGCCGCTAGAGGATGAGGATCTCGTCAGCAAGCTGCTCTGTGTGGTACCTTCCAAGTACTCATAGCTCTCCGTGTCCATCGAGACAATGCTGGATATGTCCACTTTGACTCTCGAGGATGTAGTGGGGAGGCTACGAGTAGTGGAGAGCCGCGGTCTTGCGACGCCAGAGAAGGAGAAGCCCAAACTGATGCTGACCGAGGGGAGTGGACGGCGCAGATGAAAGAGAAGCGTCGGTCTGGGGAAGGCTCCAGCCACGGCGGTGATGACCGTAGCGGCAATGGCCGTAAGAAGCAAGGGAAAGCTCCGACAGACAAGAGGAATGGGAAGAAGAAGACTGTTGCCCCCAACGCTTGACAGAAATACAACAAAGTGGGGCACTGGGCACGCGAATGCCCAGAGAGGAAGGAGAAGAAGGAGGAGGCGTACCTGGCTCAAGACAACAGTGACGACGAGCAGACACTTTTGATGGGTGAATACTGTGCTCTGCAGGTGAAGCAGGGAAGACGGAGGCAGAGCAGAGGACTACGCCGCACATCGTTGACCTCGACGAGCCGCGGGTACAGGTCCACCTGGGCACACTCGGCGACGAGGAGGAGCAGCAGTGGTATCTCGACTTGGGTGCGAGCAACCATATGATTGGCTGTCGCGCCGCCTTCTTCGACCTTGACACAAACAATACTGGCACGGTCAAGTTTGGGGATGACTCGAGGGTGGACATCTGCGGGCAAGGCACGGTCATCTTCAGGTGCCGAAACGGGGAGTAGCGTGCGCTGACTGATGTGTACTACATTCCCCAGCTTCGCTCGAGCATTGTCAGTCTGGGCCAGCTTGATGAGCACGGGGCGGAGGTGCTGATCTGCGATGGTGTACTACGGATCAGGGACAAGGAGCAGTGTCTTCTCGCCAAGGTAACGTGCTTCAGGAATTATCTCTATCTTCTTGATTTGAAGGTGGAGCACCCTGTGTGCTTGGTGGCGGCATGCACACAGGAGCCATGGCTGTGGCATGGCTGGTTTGGCCACCTGAGCTTCGACGCTCTGGGCCGGCTCGAGAAGATGGTGACTGGGTTGCCTCGAATTGAGCATGTCGGGGAGCTGTGCGACAGCTACCTGGCAGGGAAGCAGAGGAGACTACCGTTCCCAAAGACCTCGAGGTATCGCGCGGGCGAACCCCTCGAGTTAGTCCATGGGGACTCTGCTGCCCAATCACACCAGCAACTCATGGCGGTCGCAGGTTCTTTCTCCTGCTCGTGGATGATTGCAGCCGCTACATGTGGCTGCAGCTCCTAACAAGCAAGAGTGATGCGGCAGACGCTATCAAGCAGGTCAAGTCTCGTGTGGAGGCAGAGTGTGGCAAGCAGATGCGGGTGCTCCAGACCGACCGCGGTGGAGAGTTCACGGCGCTCGATTTCATCGAGTACTACGTCGAGGAGGGGGTGGGTCGACATCTCACCACACCCTACTCACCGCAGCAGAATGGCATTGTGGAGTGCCAGAACTAGACCATCGTCGGCATGGCACGGTTGATGATGAAGGCCAAGGGGATGCCAGCGGCATTCTAGGGAGAGGCTGTCACCACCGCCGTGCACATCCTCAACCAGTCATTGACCAAAGCTCTCAAGGGGAAGACGCCGTACGAGGCATGGTACGGGCACAAGCCTAATGTCTCATACTTGCGAACCTTCGGCTGCATCGGCCACGTCATGGTCACCAAGCCAGGCCTCGGGAAGCTGGAGGACAAAAGCACACGTATGATGTTCCTCGGCTACGAGGAGGGGTCGAAGGCCTATCGGCTGTATAACCCCCTCGGTGGCAAGGTGGTCATATCCCAGGATGTGGTCTTCGATGAGGCAGTGTCATGGACCTAGGACAGGCCGGGAGCAGGAGGCCTCGAGGAAGGCGGCAGCGGACTCAGCGACATGCTCATCATCGAGTGGCTGGTCATCCATGGCCCTGGCGAGGCTATGGATACACCGAGGACCAGAGGCACTGGCCCAGTGGAACCCGCAGTGGGGGAAGCTCGGGCATCGGTAGCAGGTGCTACAGAGGTATCACCCAGCGGAACCAGATCACGGACCCCTCGATTTGGTGGCTCAGCAGAGAATGATGGAAGGGAGCCCTCGAGCACGGAAGGGGAGGGTCGAGCATGGAACTTCACCGCTATGAACGACCCAGCCTCGAGCGACCTGGCCACAAGGTCTCGGGCCTCTGTCTCGCCAGAGGTCTCGACCCCAACCGCTCGAGGGGAGGGCTCGACAGCGGGCGGACCCTCGACCACGGAGGGGGGGCGAGCACGGAACTTTTCCGCTGTGAATGACCCACCACGAGGAACGAAGACGGTGTGAACCATCAAGTACGCGAGCCCACCATCTAATGTCTCAGAGTTCGTGGATGCCTACCATGAAGGAGAGGGGGTGCGGTTCTGCCGCGTCGATGACATCATCAGAGACCTTGAGGCACCTAGCAGGGCGACGGCGAACCTCGATAATGATCCTACTCTGCTCTTGATGAGTGCAGAGGAGCCGCCCATGTTCGCCATTGTGGAGCGCGACATAGTGTGGCGGAAGGCGATGCTAGAGGAGATGAAGGCTATCGAGGAGAACAAGACCTGGGAGCTTGTTGATCCACCCACGGGCTGCCCGCCAATTGGACTCAAGTGGGTCTTCATGGTGAAGCGGGAGGAGCACGAAGCTGTGGTAAAGCACAAGGCACGACTCAGCGTGAAGGGGTCGACTTCGAGGAGGTCTTCGCCCCCATTGCATGAATGGAGTCGGTGCGACTCCTGCTCGCCCTCGCTGCTGCCAAGGAGTGGCAGGTTCACCACCTCGATGTCAAGTCAGCATTCCTCAACGGGGACCTGGCTGAGATGGTCTACGTCAAGCAGGCACCGGGTTTTGTCATCAAGGGCGCCGAGAAGAAGGTGTTGCGGCTGCGCAAGGCCCTCTACGGCCTGCGTCAGGCACCGTGGGCATGGAATGCCAACCTTGATGGCACTATGGCTGCGCTCGGGTTTGGGAGATGTGCCACGGAGCACGCATTGTACACCCGCTGACGGGGGAAGGAACATCTCATCGTCGGGGTGTACGTGGACGACCTCATCATTACCGGCGCACGGGCTCAGGATATTGCCAGATTCAAGGAGGAGATGGTTGCGCGGTTCTGAATGAGCAATTTGGGGGCCTTGTCTTGTTACCTCAGCATCGAGGTAAGGCAGGGGGAGGACGCCATTAGGCTAGGGCAGCGTGCTTACGCGCCGAAGTTGCTCGAGCGGGCGGGCATGGCGGGCTGCAAGGCTGTGGCCACGCCAATGGAGGAGCGCATCAAGCTCTCGAGGCAGAGCACCGCGGCGAAGGTGGATGCTACGCTCTACCAGAGCATCGTCGGCGGGTTGCATTGGCTAACTCACATGCGGTCGGACATCGCATTTGCGGTGGGCTATGTGAGCAAGTTCATGGAGGATCCGCAGGAGGATCACTGGGTGGCGGTCAAGCGCTTGTTGCGCTACATGCAGGGCACGGCGGAGTGGGTAATTGTCTTTCCCAAGCGCCATGGGCTTTAGCTGTCCGTCTTCAGCGAAGCACCGCCGGAGACCAAGGAGGGTGCGCCAAGGCTCACGGCATTTAGCGACGCGAACATGGCAGGCGACGTGGATGGACGGCGAAGCACCTTGGGTGTGCTCGTCTTTCTCGGTGGAGCGCCCATCGCCTGGCAGTCGCTGAAGCAGAAGATAGTGGCCCTGTCCACCTGTGAGGCGGAATACGTGGCAGTGGCCACGGCAGCGTGCCGGGTGGTCTGGCTGCGACGACTGCTAAGTGAGCTCACCGGTGTTGAGGCTCAGCCATCAGCGCTCAAGGTGGACAACCAGCCAGCAATCGCGTTGGCAAGGAACCCTGTCCTTCACGATAGAAGCAAGCACATCGATGTGAAGTTCCACTTCCTTCGAGACTGCATCGATGGAGGACAGGTCGTCATCAAGTTCGTTGACACTGGCCGACAGCTCGCTGACATCCTCACCAAGTCATTCGGGCGTCCTCGGTTCCAGGAGCTAAGGAAGATGATTGGCATGGTGGAGGTCAAGAGCTAGCAGCAGGATTAGGGAAAGATTGTTAGACATAACTTGCTACTACCTCAACAGTCTTTTCACTTCCCCAGTTCACTTGAGGGGTAGGCTCGAGAGGTACACTCGAGGGGAGACCTGGTCAAGGGGCTTACTCGAGGGGGAGGCCTGGTTCACTTGTGCTGTAGCAACATGGTGGGGAGTAGGTAGAAGTACATCGATCATTCGAATTGATGTATGCATAGTACTGTGAATAGTGCTAGGAGTAGTTGAGGGATATGAAGACCCATACCCCTTTTTGTACCTTATAGTAGGTAGAAAACTTGTATAAATATGTTACACAAGGCAATGAAAGAAGTGAACTTTCTGGCAATCTTTTCATTCCGCTGTGTGTGTTTTCTGTGTGCTAGAGGGCTCCGCTCGTCTTCTTTCTTGGTCCAAGAAAGAGCTCGAGGGTAGGGTCGAGTAGGTGCTACTCGGCCTCATCGGTGCTAGCTTCTTAGCGACGACAACTGGTGCTGCTGCTCTTCCAGGTTTAGAATGATTGCAAGTACCGAAGTACTCCACATTTAAGTTTCATGTGTATATATATTTTTTATTTCTGTGCAAATTACCAGGTTAGCAACAAACTCATTTTAATGTGAATTGACAACTCAAACAAGTGGCTTTGTGAAGCGATGAAAAAGATAATAGATGTTAAAACTATGTAATTTATTTTCTAGAAAAGGAAAAGTTCTTTATCTAAACACTATACACATTCAGTGGCAAAGCAATCCTATTCAATAGCAAATAGCAATAGCTTCAGCGGCCATAGCTGACTTGATAGGTTGCAGTAAATTACATACCACTGATGGCTTAGTAGTGTTCGCCAAAAACATTGGTTTTCTGGAAACGTGAATTGTCTTTCTACTCTAAATTCAGTGTTAATATTCTCAATTGTTTAACCTATATGTTTGCTCTTACACTAGTAAATTTGTATTTATTAGTGCAGTAGCATTGAAGTGAGCTTAATTCTATTGTGCAGGTTCCCCTCTTCTATCTGATGCTAGAATTGGCATTAGGTGACCAGCATTAACGGTGACAAGGAGGAGCCACTGCAGCCCTGCAGGAACTCAGCAAGGTCAGGCCACCGACCCAACTAGCCGTCTGTCGGCTCATCCCTTTTACTTTTTTCCCCATGCAATGCCCTTGCTTGGTTTCTCTGGTTGGACAACACATGATATGATGTCCAGTTAGAAGATGAGGCTTGAATTACAGCGAAAATGTGCGACTTGTGAAAACAGAGTTCAAGATTGAGTTACTACTATTTTATTTCCTTTACTAAAATTTACAATTCTAAATATAAATTCTGAAAGGCACGTAGTTATGACTTGCTAACATGTTATTGATTAGATGTGGTATTATGTGTTATTGTCAGTTTGCTACAGTACATGATCTATTTTCAGTAATTAGCAGAGAGCTCTATAGCAGTTCTGGACTTGCTATTCAGGGATTGCAGGATTACTACATGTTAGACTCCATATTAATGCTATATTTTGAGTCATTTGCTGAACAACTGTATATATTCAGTTTGAGAAAAATCTTCACATGTTTGCAATTTATAAGCAGACCTTCCTGTTGTGTAGCCTGCTGCTCGGTGGCATAATTTGCTAGGCCCACATGTAGCGCTAACGTGCCTTTTTTGTTCAAACTAATGGTCAACTATGACTCCCAGGCATTTGTGGGTTAATTCGATGGAAAATAGTGGCTCTCGAGCACCATTAGGTGACGAGACTAACTCCACTCATGAAGGTTACTAAAATAAACCATCCTTCTACTATATTATTAAATTCAACGTGTTTTTTATATTATTAGTCATCATTATGTATGTAATACTACAGGAAGTGATACTCGACAACGCAAGAGAGAAAGAGATAAAGCTCGATGGCTCGCAATGTCTCAAGAGAAAAAGGACAAAAGAAATAAAAAACATCGAGAGGCAAATAAAAGAAAAAAGGAGCAACAACTACATAGCGAAACTACCAATGGTTGTAAATTAGAAACGTTGGTGACTAATGATAAGATTTTACTATTGATGTTTCTCATATATGTTGTGCCAATTGGTAGATGGCCAAGATGCATCAGCCAAGGAAAATATGGATCCTAATATTGATGAGATACTTTTATCCAATCGATTATCAGGTAATTATAAATAAAATGTTGTGGATATGATATCAACTCCTATATTTTTCTGATGGCAAATCTATCAGTAGCTTTATATACAAGACGATCGTTGAAGGATATATTTGGTGTGTTATGTTTGTCTTGTACTATTTTTAACTCAAACACAACTATACAGGTGATGATGTAATTACTGCTCGCAGCATACTGAATCAAGAAATGCAGTCACAATGCATCAATGCTTCACGTAAGAGACATTTAACAAATGAGGAAATCCTAGCTCATCGCGCAAGGTGTAGGATGCAACATGCAAACATGACACCTGAGCAACGGGAACAAAGGCGCAAGCGACATAGGCTTTACAATAAAACACCATCTCGTAAAGAGGCAATGAAAGTGGCTACACAGCGCTCCATGGAGGTGCGGAAACAAGCATTAAACAACGAGTCTTTCACAATGGAGAATCCACTCTATGATCCAACGACGGAGTGCTCCACTGCAAACTTGTCTGTGCCTCGTGGACCCACAGTAAACCCCAATGATTGGGCTACTCCAGAGACCACTACAACACCTATTCACTTCCAACATGCTATTGAGGAGGCCAATGACGATGATGATGAATGCAGTGACATATTACCTGGTCATATGAAACATAGACATAAAGTTCCATCTAGGCAATGACATGCATTATTAGCTTATTGTAACACTGAGTTTGTGCGCTACATCGGCCGAAACACGGGAAAAGCTAACAATGATGATGAATGCGGGGCTGAAGAGCACGTGTATGAAAATACGCCCTTACCTCAGTCAACTGTGACCAATAATGGTAATTAATGAGGCCTCACTACCCCCTATCCTTGACATGAAACAACTTTATTCCTATCTCAATCTTGTTCATTATGTGATTGATAGAAACCATTGGACCAAGCAATCAAAATTCATCAGCTACACCTGAACAACCATTATTTGATGACACCGGTAATTTACATATGTTTTAACATTCTTTATGGTATTAGCTTACCTATATTGTTACCCAAGCTATAATAATATCTCATGGCATGGTGACGACCACGGTGAATGATGAGGCCGGCATATTTGAGGATGATGAGGAAGATGACGATGCATACCTATATGTTGAGCAAGGTATTTGTATAAAATACTTAAAACTTTTTAAACATCCAAGAGTTTATCTAACCTGTCCTTTATGTTGTTGACAGAAAGCGTGGACCAAGCAACCAAGATGCTTCTGCTACACCTGTAGAACCATTATTTAATGATGACACTGGTAATTTGCACTATTATTAACATTCTATACATTATATGCTTTCCTTTATTGTTACCCAACTTGTGATGTCTCATGGCACTTTGACGATCCCAGATGATGATGAGGGCGACATATTTGAAGATGATGAGGAAGAGGATGAGGGATACATGTTTGCTGGGCAAGGTATTTGTACCAAATACCAAATACCTTTCTAAACATCCACTCCTTTTTCTAACAATCATTCTTTGTTTGAATGTCATTTCATTAGAGGTATCATATGATGATGTACAAAGTCATACTCCTAAGGACGACACGGCTTCTAACCCTGAAGTACCTGACCCGTATGAAAAGGTGTATAGTAACATCCCTACGGAGACACACATTCTACATCCTGTCCCTGATTGCCACCATTGCTTTGCAAAGAGGTTCCCAAAAGAAACACTTGGGCTCTATTGCCGTAGTAGACAGGTCAAGCTGAGTGATCCAGTCATACCAGACCAGCTCATGAGGCTTTGGACGAGCTCTGAAGCAGATGCCAAGCACTTCCGTAACAATATTACGTTTTTCAATGGCCACTTCTCTTTTACTTCCCTCTACTGTCGCCTTGACAGTGGTACTGCTAACATGAGGAACACCGGTATATATACCTTCCGTGCACATGGCATGATGTATCACAACATAAGGTCATTTGGGAGAGAAGATGGAGTGCAGCTTAGGAATCTTGACCTTTACTTCTATGATGATGATCCAAGCCTTGAGTACCGGTACTGAAAGTGTCATGAAGAGAAGTACAAAAAAGATAAAGAAGTTATAGATAGATTGGTGGCCATCCTTCATAACAACCCGTACTCACAAAAATTGTGGAGTATGGGGCAGGCTGAAGATCTCGAGGACTATCGTATTGAGCTTAACCTTGATCAACGATTGGACCAAAGGACATACTACTTACTGATGGCTGATGACGTGGCTGCTATTTGGGTCGAGGGTAGTGAACTCCTTAGTCAGTTTCAGAATAGTGTTATCCTACATGGGAAAGATAGGAGTAGGCATGGCATCCAATCATACCATGGGTGCTATGATACACTTTCATACCCGTTCTTCCTCCCTAAAGGTTAGCTTGGATGGCATATGGATATCCCAAAGAAAGATGTTACTATGGAGGACGTGATCGCAGCTCATGCCCTGCGTAAGGCTCGTAATGGTTCAAAAGAAGAAGAAACAGGTTTGTTCATCTCCTTATTCTTTTCATATACAAAACCGTTATCCTGGGAACAACTCTAATACCATAAGTTTTTTGTAGAATCTCTGGGACATTTATGTGTTTTCATGCGTGACTACTACTGCTACAGGTTCCAGATACGACCTGGAATCTTTAATCCCATACTTTATGGCCAGTGTCTTTTTCAACAGTTTGCGGTGGACACGTACATGAAAATTGAGAGTTCTCGATTGGATTACATACGCAATCATCAAACAGAGATTAGGGCCGACCTCTACCAAGGATTGGTTGATAGCTTGCATGCTGGTGAGGGTAGAACAGAAGAAATTAGAAAGCGGACGGTGATGCCTACATCTTTTATTGGGGGCCCGAGGGACATGAGGCATAGGTACTTGGATGCCATGGCACTCGTGCGAAGGTTTGGAAAACTAGATATCTTCCTAACTATGACATGTAATCCAAAGTGGGATGAGATCACGCGTGAGTTGTTCCCTGGACAAACAGCACAGGATCGTCCTGATCTTGTTGATCGGGTATTTAGGGAAAAACTAGAAGAGCTTAAGGATAAGGTGCTAAAAAGTGTATCCTCGAAAAGGTTCATGCTCATGTGTATGTTGTGGAGTTTCAGAAGAGGGGTCTACCGCACGCACATTTTCTACTTATCATGGAGAGAAAGTAAAAGATCACATGCCCAGAGCAGTATGACCTTCTAATCTCAGCCGAGCTCCCAAACAAAAAGAAGTATCCAGAACTGTATAAAATGGTGACAAAGCATATGATGCATGGCTCTTGTGGAGATCTTAATCGCAATTGCCCATGCACAAAGGGCCGTAAACCATGCAAGAACCATTACCCGTGACCTTTTGTGTAATATCTCATTTTAAAGGACTAAAATAAGATATATAAAATCCTTATATGCGCCCTAGGATGTCGCACACATAAGTTGACAAATTATAAATAATACCAGATCAGAGTTTATTACATAGAGCACGAATAGCATATCATTGTCTTTAACAAGAATAAGACATAACTAAGATAACTCCAGATGATAGCTCCACCACAGGGACAAGTCAACTGGTTGACACAAGCTAGTAGTCGTGTCGATAACTCTCACTCCAGTCTTAATCTATTACCCATCCGGGATTTTCCAAATAAAGAAATAAAACAAGTGTAAGTACATACGTACTTAACAAGCATAGAAGGGGTTCATGAGGCTCAATGAAAGTTGACACGGTTAAACTGCAAGTAGCTTTTAGTGCATGTCACATTTTAGCGATTAGCATCAAGGTAGTATTTAAACCCATAACCACAGGATCAGATAAACAGGATTAAGAATATGATAAAACAATATTAACATGAAGCACAGGTTGAGTTGATGATCCAATTCCATAAGAATCCCTTGGTCGCTCTAACCGTGAGCACAGACGATATATCAGTTTAACTTTGCGCAAAGGTGTACACTTTCACTACGGGTCATGATTTCCAAACATATGGGCTTGCAACTCCCAGACACTCAAAAACCATATAAAGCCACTCATAAGTTCGTCTAACAAACTAGGGCCGCAGGGTCATTGAATATAGAAAACCCCTCTACCAATGTGGCACATCCTAGTTATAACACACAATGAAGAGGCAGCCCTATACCCAACTCGTAGTTCCTCTAACTTGCTAGAAAAGGTCTTATGAACAACTAGAGCCAGAGCCATATAGCCCCCATAGCTGTATGTTAAGTCCCGGATGATCACTTATAGTTTGGATCTTATTGAAAACAATCTTTTCATTAGTTGCATAGTCATTAATCAAGTTACAAGATCATGGTTATAAATCACTAGCATAAACTACCCATATGCAACCCAGTTAACAAGGTAAACAGGTATTCAAAACTAGGGAAACTTAACAGGGTAGCAAAGAGACACAAGCATATGATTTTTAGTGTGTATAGTGAATAGGTAACAAGGATGGTCCCAACTATACTTGCTTGATCAAAGCTTTCCTAAAAACCTGCTGATCCTGAGTGTCGAAAAACTCTTGGTCCCCAACGAATGGCTCACTCTCTAGATCCGATCAACAATCAGCAACACCCAAGAATCGAGCAATTATACACAAGCAAACAAATAGACTTAAATTAGAATAGTACACCAATTCACAAAATAGATTGAAAAGGGTTGATAAAGCTATTCTACTCATTACTACGATCACACAGATGTAAAGATCACTGAAATCGGAGCTATAATGAGAAAGTTATGGATTTTACAAGTTTTCCTATAGTAAAATAATTAGCTTAAAATAAAACTCAATTTTAAAGGTTGAAAATAAATCTAAAAGTGATACTAACATGTAGATCATGAAATTACGAATCCAACGCAACTTGAACGGACCAAATCGGAGTTATAACGAAGAAGTTATAAGCTTTTGAAAATAGTGGCAAAAGTGTAAATAAAGAAAAATATATTCTGAACTGAAAAAGGAAAAATACGTCTTCTAGTGAAGGAAACGTATTCCGAAACCTGTTAAAAGGAAAATACGCCTTCTAGAGAATAAAGCATATTTTGAATCTGTTAAAAGGAAACTACGCTTTTCGGTGAAGGAAACGTACTCTATGGAGAACACCAAGGGCTCTTAACAGATTAGGCAGAAAGGCAGGGGGTTACGTGCAAGTTTGCCAACTCGAAGGGGTATCGGCCGGTTGTGGCCGTTCAATCTGAGATGAATGGTTCAGATCGAACTGAGGCGATGGCCTCGCCAGGGACGACGGCCGGCGCGGCGGACGACATGGCCGGCGACAAGGAATCTCGCCGGCGTAGGTGAAACTAGCCCTACGGACCTCGGTTTGACCCTAGTTTTGGACCTAATGACTCAGGAGCTTATCGCGATCACTTCTAGCACGAAGATGGGATCCCGAGTAGGTTAACGATGGCCGGTGACCGATGACGGCGGAGACAAGCTCGCCGGCGTTCGCAAACCAAGCGCTACGACCTACTAAACTACTCGGGATCGATGCCAATTGACTCAGGAGCTCAAGGCAAGCTTACCAGAGTAGAAGATGGAGGTTGAGGTGGTCGATGGCGAGCTAACGGTGGATGACAATGGACGGCAGTGATCTGTGCACAGCAAATTGCACCGTGTAAGCACAAACGATCAAAATTGACAGTGCCAACGTGATCACGAGGTTGAGCTTGAGCTAAAGCTGCTTCTTTCGGCGATAAGTACCCGACGTCGGCGGTGAACTCGAAGCTCGGCGACGGCGGTGAGTTAGGGTTCAGCGACAGTGACTCGGGCTAGGGCAACTGTGGTGCTATGGTTTGGGGTAAGGTCAAGGAGGCGGCTCGGGCTTGGTACTTAAGGGCCGGTTTGCTTGGAAAGCATGGCAGGGCGACGCGGAGTCGGGGCGAAGTCAGGCTCTCGTCGGAGTCCGGCGCGGTTATGAGCTGAGGTAGGAGACGACCTCGACGGTCCACCTGTCAGCGACAGAGAGCAGGAGAGAGAGCATGGGCATGGACGGAAGACCGACTGGGCCGGCCTGGCGGCCCATGATGGAGAAGGCGACGCGCGCGCGGACATGGGCGGCTGCTGCAGCTAGGCCAAGGAGTTGGAGTGGGCCACGGGGAAAAGAGGACGTAGGCCGCAGGTTGGACTGCTTTGCTGGCCGGGCCAAAAGAAAGAAGGAGAGGGGAGGGAAAGGAAATAACTTTTCTTTTATTTGAACTATTTTTCAAACACATTTTCAAAAGGGTTTTTGAAATCCAATTCAAACCCAACTAAATTCAAACATCACAAAATAAATTATGCACCAGCATGAATGCACAAACATGCTTCTTGACCTAGAGCTAAATGCTCACCAAAAATGTAAAAATTGAACCAATTTGACTATTTTTGAATTCATGCAAATTTTAGGGTATTACAATTCTACCCCCTTAAAAGAATCTCGTCCTCGAGATTGAGCTGCTTACTCAAAGAACTTCGAATATGCCTTTCTCAAATCCTCTTCTCTTTCCCAAGCTGCCTCTGCCTCGGAATACCGATTCCACTAAACCTTACACATCTTAATAATTCTGCTCGTTGTGACCCGTTCCGCTGTTTCCAAAACCTTAATCGGATATGCTTCATAAGTAAGATCATCTTTTACTGTAAGCTCCTCTATAGGTATTTGCTCTACCTCTGGTACACGCAAACACTTTTTAAGTTGAGACACATGGAACACATCATGTACATCGGATAACTTGTCAGGCAACTCTAACTGATAAGCCACTTCACCACGTCTCGCAATAACCTTGAATGGACCAATGTACCTGGGCGCTAATTTTCCCTTCATGTTAAACCTCCTTACACCTCTCATAGGCAACACCTTTAGGTATACATGATCACCTATCTCGAAAGCAAGTTCCCTTCTTCGAGTATCCGCATAACTCTTCTGACGGGATTGTGCCACCCTCAGATTTTCCCTGATCATTCTGACTTGTTCTTCCACCTCTCTGAGCGAATCTAGACCAAACTGTTGTGTCTCCCTGGTTTGATTCTAGAATAATGGTGTTCTACACTTTCGTCCATACAATGCTTCAAAAGGTGCCATCTTGAGACTTTGCTGATAGCTATTGTTATACGAAAACTCAGCATAAGGCAAACTCTTATCCCAACTAGTTCTTTCTGCAAGGCACAAGTCCTCAACATATCTTCCAAAATTTGATTTATCCTCTCAGTCTGACCATCAGTCCGAGGATGATAGGCAGTACTAAAATTTAGCTGGGTCCCCAGTGAAGTATGTATTTGCTTCCAAAATCGAGAAGTAAACTGTGAACCTCTATCGGACACAATATTCTTCGGCTCTCCATGCAAACACACGATCTTTTCCATATACAATTCTGCCAATTTTGATCCATCGTAAGTGGTCTTGATAGGTAGAAAATGCGCTACCTTAGTCAAACGATCAACAATCACCCATATAGAATCATAGCCTCTTAGTATGTGGTAATCCCACTATAAAATCCGTACCAACTTCATCCCACTTCCATTCAGTTATCTTCATTGGTTGCAACAACCCAGCTGGCCTTTGATGTTCGGCTTTCACACGTTGGCATGTATCACATATAGCAACATATGCAGCCACATCTCTCTTTAACCCATACCATCAATACCTTTCCTTGATATCTAGATACATCTTTGTACTTCCAGGATGAATGGAGTAAGCTGACTCATGTGCTTCTCTTAGTATCGCATCACGAATGGCCTTTATTTCTGGCACACATATCCTCTTACCAAACCATAGTGTACCATCTTCATCAATGCAAAAACCAGGTGCCTTACTGAGCACAACATTCCCTGCTATCTCCTTCAATTTCTCATCTTCGAGTTGACCCTTCCGTATTTCTTGCTCTAGAGTAGGGGTGACCTTGATCTCCATAGAATTAAGAACAACTCCAAGGTTCAAACATTGGAACTCAACACACAACTCCTTAGACACAATCAGGGTTTGAACCTCACTAGCATATCTCTTCCTGCTAAGTGCATCAGCCACAACATTTGCTTTCCCAGGATGATAAAACATCTCAAAAATCATAATCCTTGATCAACTCCAGCCATCGGCGTTGCCTCAAGTTCAAATCTGACTAAGTGAAGATATATTTCAAACTCTTATGATCAGTATAAACATCACATCTGTGACTAATCAGATAGTGTCTCCATATCTTCAATGCATGAACCACTGCTGCTAACTCCAAGTCATGAGTAGAGTAATTTAACTCATGCTTCCTCAACTGCCTGGATGCATAGGACACAACTCTCCCTTCTTGCATAAGAACACACCCTAACCTTGTCTAGATGTAGCACAATAAATAGAAAACTTCTTACTCAGATCTGGTAGTGTCAACACAGGTGCTATCATCAGTATCTTCTTCAATTCTTCAAAGCTAGCTTGACACTTGGCAGACCACACAAACTTGATATTCTTCTCCAACAGAGCTATCATAGGTTTAGCAAGCTTGGAGAAACCTTCAATGAACCTCCTATAATAACCAGCCAAACCCAGAAAACTACGAATCTCACTTACATCAGTAGATGGCTCCTGGTCCAAAATGTCCTTCACCTTTTTAGGATCCATGGCTATACCTCCATTAGACCCAACGTGACCTAGAAACAAAACTTCGTCCAACCAGAACTCACACTTGCTCTTTTTAGCATACAATTTGTGTTCCCTGAGCTTCTGCAACACCAGCCTCAAATGTTCTGCATGTTCTTCTTTGGTCTTGGAGAACACCAGAATATCATCAATAAACACTACCACAAAATTGTCAAGATATTCCATAAACACCTTGTTCATCATGTACATAAAGTAGGCAGGTGCATTGGTTAAGCCAAAGGACATGACTGTGTACTCATACAACCCATACCTCATGGTGAATGCGGTCTTTGGGATATCTGAATTCTGAATCTTCAATTGATGATAGCCAGAACGTAAATCAATCTTAGAAAACACATAAGGACCTCTTAACTGATCAAACAAATCATCAATCCTCGGCAGCGGGTACTTATTTTTGATGGTGACTTCATTGAGAGAATGGTAGTCAACACACATACGCTGAGTACCATCCTTCTTCTCGATAAAGATCATAGGAGCACCCCACGGAGATGAACTAGGATGTATGAAACCTTTCTCCTGTAATTCCTTCAATTGTTTCTTGAGTTCTTCTAATTCATTTACCCCCATTCTATATGGATATTTTGCTATAGGTGCCGTACCAGGTAATAACTCAATAATAAACTCAATGTCATGGTCAGGTGGCATACCTGGAAAATCATCAGGGAAAACATCTGGAAATTCTTCTAAAACACGGTCCTTATCAGCATCGTCATCTTCATCTAGCAGATTTACTACTGCTATAGGTGTTGCTTGCACTGTCACTTGATTCTATCCCCCTTTGATGTTGTCAGGACTGCCACTTTCTCTTTACATTGGATTACCACACTATGTTGCTTCATCCAGTCCAAACCCAGAATCATATCAATACCAGATGCACTTAACACAGTCGGACTGGCAGTGAACTCTCCCCTTAAAGAGATACTAACCGAGGGACAGTAGTAAGAAGCTGGTATGCCTCCTCTCGGTGAGTTCACAAACATAGGTTCTTTCAAGGAAAGAAGAGGTATACTATGTTTTCTAACAAATGCTTGTGATATGAAAGAATGTGTAGCTCCAGAATCAAAAAGAATAGTAGCAGAAATGGAGTTGATACTAAATGTACCCAGCATAATTTCAGGCGTCTCCTAAGCAGTAGCTTCCTGTGCAGATTCAGTAGACACATGGTTCACCCTTCCATAGGTATTATAAGATCTCCCATTGCCACTCTGCCTCTGAGGAGTCTGTTGGTTTGACCTCTTCAGACAACTACTAGCATAATGGCCCTCATCACCACATGCGAAGCACCTAATGGGAGTACGAGGAGTGCCATTCTTCAAGGGAATGTTGTTAGGAGTGGTGAGACATGGATTCTGACTACCCTGCTATGGCAGTGTGCGCGGACTCCCAATTTGTTGTGGGTTCTAGAAACGGCTTTGATGGTTCTGAGGATTTTGAGGATTCTGAGGACGCGACGAGTTGGAGATGTGGATTCCATTGACTAACTGGCCCTTGGACCCTCCGTGGATAACCTTGAAAATTTGGATGGAAATGAGAGTTGCTTCCAAATCCCTGTCCTTTCATCTTTCGCTTCTTGTCCTTGTCCCTGCGTATATTGTTGAGCACAATAGCGTATTCACCAACTCCTGGAAATTGGCATGCTTCTGACCAGCCAACTGCAGCCTGAGTTCATAATAAATCCCATTGAGAAAGTGACATCGCTTTTCAGCTTCTTCACACACCTCATTTGGAGCATAATGAGCAAGCTCGTTGAACTTGTGGTGATACTCGCTCATGGTCATGTTGCCTATCCTCAGGGATCTGAATTCCTCTTATTTCTGCTCAATTAGTCCTTTAGGAATATGATGAGCCTTGAAATCTCTAACAAAATCTACCCAAGTGATGGCGGGAGCATTGGCGGGATGAGCAGCTTGATAAGACTTCCACCAAGTTTATGCAGCACCTTGCAACTGTCCAGACGCATAAAGCACTTTCTCTTGATCGTTGCACTGAGCAAGATTCAATTGCTTCTCCACAGCATGTATCCAGTCATCATTATCCAGTGGCTCAATGGAATGAGAGAATACAGGGGGAATCCCATGCATAAACTCATGGCGTTTGTTCTGAGGTGGCGACGCATGTGGTACCCCGCCAGCTTGCATGGTTTGTGCCAACTGGGTCATAGCTTGCATCATCTGAGCCTGTGCGGCCATGAATTCTTCATGGGTGACTGGTGGGGGATTGCTCCCAGCAATGTTCCTGCCTCCTCTTCTAGACATCTGCATCAATTCACATGAAGGATCCTTAGAACAACCAATGCTACAATACTGTCAACTTTACATTGATTCTAAAAATTTCTGGGCGAGTTACAGATTCAGCAGTCTAGTAAAACAATCATAATAGGAGTTCCATTTATCCAATTCAGACAAACTTTATATGGTTGGAAATCTTATAAAATTATCTATGACTTTATTTTATATCATATTATCTGATTCGGTGATTTAATTTGCCGAAAAGAGTAAACCACAGATACTGCTCAGAACTTGCAGACAGCGCAGAAATATTATTTTGGTTTAGCTATAACTTTTAGCTCAGAACAGATTTAAGGGTGATTATTGTGGCATTGGAAAGGTCATGAAGTCTAGTTTTTTCCATAAAATTTTTGTCTTGTTTTAATATGACAGAAACATCGTAGACTACTCCAGAATTTCAGCACAGGACAGATTCCAGATAAACCAAACCAATTTTTATTAGACCCCAAAATTCTAATATGTTTTACTAAGGAAAATTGCAGACAAGCTCATAAAGCTCCTGAACTCATTATAAAGAAGCAAATCACTCATAAACAAAAAGACAACTCAACTTAGCACACCAAAGTTCACTTGCAAAGTAAGACTCGACTCAATTTGTCTAATGAAAACTAACGATGATTACATAAAAGGTTTCCTGCTTCTACAGATGGAAAGGAGGGACATGCTTTTCATAAATCTTTAGTTCTCCAATAGAAGCTCTAAGATCGTCATGCATCTTCTGCAACTTTCTGTAATCCTTCCCTTGCTGGCAGACTGTAGATTCCAAAATCCTAACCCTTTCCATCATATCATAGCCAAAATGCGTTGTAGTTTGGTGTGCGGTTTCAAGACTTGGAGAAAACATCATTGCCCATCCATCTCCCATGTTCCGGTCCCCATATGGGAGATAACGGTAGCGATCATGCTGCATTGGCTCATGGTGGAGCCCACGAAGACTCAGCCATGCTTGAAATGCTGCATCCTCAATACTGCTCTCCATGGTATGGTGATGTCCCCAATGGAAATGAGCCCTTTCACACGTGAAAACTCTAGGTTCCTCATTTGCAGAGAAAATGTTCACATTGGTCTTCTAGTAAGTTGTTGCAAGAGGATGAGTGTACTCAATACAGACATACTGTATTGCTAGCCTCCAATCAGCATAGTATTGAGTCAGCACCTCCACCAAACAACGATGTGCTGCGGAGTCATGATTCCATAAGCTATGCTCCCTTGTAGTCCACTCCATTGGAGGAGATTCGTTATCACCTTCAGCGCCTTCCATCTCTTCATCATCTTATGCAGTGTCCTCCTCTTCATCACTACTGATGTCAATGACATCATGCTCCTCTTCCACAGGCTCCAGAACCTCCACTTCTTCTTCTTGGTCATCCTCCATAGGTTCTTCTTCTTCTATAGGCTCCTCTTCTTCTGGCTCAGGTGTAAGTGATGGCAGAGGGGATGGTACTTGTGGTACGAAAGATGTGGCTGCTTCATCTTCATCATCTTGACTATTCAAGTCTCGTGCTTCTCCATCCCTGGACTCCATTGGCTCATACACCACCACTCGTGGCGGAATAGAACCTCCAGTCATCTTGCGGGCAGTCTGACGGGTATGCATCTATAGAATTAGACCAAGTTAAGTTAGAATCAATGGTTAGTAATAGAATGAGATAGAAGTAGCATAGAAATTTAAAAATTAACAAGACCAAGATGGTAAGCAAGAATTTAGAGAGGCAAAGAGAGCTAAAAACAACCATTCTAACTAGACTTGTGTCCTACAGTCAACCATGCTCTGATACCAAATCTGTCATATCTCATTTTAAAGGACTAAAATAAGATATATAAAAGCCTTATATGCGCCCCAGGATGTCGCACACAAAAGTTAACAAATTATAAATAATACCAAATCAGAGTTTATTACATAGCGCACGAATAGCATATCATTGTATTTAACAAGAATAAGACATAACTAAGATAACTCCAGATGATAGCTCCACCATAGGGACAAGTCAACTGGTTGACACAAGCTAGTAGTCGTGTCGATAAATCTCACTCCAGTCTTGATCTGTTACCCATCCGGGATTTTTCAAATAAAGAAATAAAACAAGTTGTCGGTGTTTCGACCCTCGGAGGGTTAACACCAACGAGTAATATTTGTAATTGCGTGCTCCCTTAATCTGGTGGGTGATGCAAGAAGGACACAGTCGGGTATAGGCCTGAACTGGAGTCACAGCGCTTTACCGAGGGGTGCGTCAGGACGCCGAGCCCCCAGGGGATTTTCGACCCTCTTTCGTCGAGGGGTGCCGAGCACAGTCGAGCTCCCGAGCCTCATGCGGCTGGGGCATTGCCGGCCTCGACATTCATCTCACGAGTCCTTTCGATCGGACGTGAGGCGAGAAGCGTCGGACTACCCTCGATAGGGCGAGCTGCGAAGTTCTCAGTGAGCTAGTAATGGGAAAATCCAAGTGAGAGTTTGTTTCTCATTCGATAGAGGTCGGCTGGTGGCCCGGAGGTGGTCTCATTAGAGCAAAACGCATGGTCTTACGGATACCAATTCCATTCGATAGGTCTCGGCGGCTCGATGCCTCCCTTCGGGGGGATTCCATAAAGTCCATAGCATTTCTCCTTGGATGTGTCCAAAGGGGTCTCGAGAGTTCGTTCTCGAGCAAGGCCTCATGTTGGCTCCCCCTTGGTCACCCCTGACTCGGGTGCTCGAGGGCGGCTGTCGAACCCTGATCATGGGGCCAGCCTTCGCTCCCTCGAGACTTAGGGCCGGAGCCTGATTTTTTTTGGTGCTCAAGGGCGGCCGTTGAGCCCTCACTCGAGGGTTGGCCTTCGCTTCCTCGAGACTTTGAGGTGGGGCCAGAGCCCATTTCACCTTTCGTAGAAATCTCCGTTGGTGAGTGACGGCTCTTTTTTCTTATCGTTGGACACGCCTTTTGGGGAGAAGGCCTTAGCGGTGCGATCGTGGTGGGCCCGAGCAACGGCTCTTTGCCAGAGGTGTGACGTGAGCATCCGATTGAGGATCGAGGGGGAGCGGTCAGGCAAGCGCATTAATTGCGGGAAGTTACCTTTTCCCTGCCGCTGGACTCCACCGTTGCTCTTCCCGGGTATAAAAACGGAGAGGGACAGGCGCTGTTCGCCCCCACCTTTGCCATCCTCCCGAATTCCTGCTTTCCTATGCGTGTGAGGGTAGAAACTTTAGAGCAAGAAATCACGATTGGGAACCTTCCTGGTCATCCATCCACCGAAGAGATTCGTGTTGTTGCTGCCGCCGCCACATCCACCGAGCGGATCCGTGCCGCCGCTGCTGCCATGGCCCCAGTCCTCTAGCCCACCGAACCCTAGCGCCCGTCGACCGTGACACGACAAAGGCTGAATGAGCTGGTGGGAGAAGGTCTTCTCTGCCCCATCATCGATCCGAATTGGCCAGAGTGGATTGCGCCGCGAGGAATCACCAAGAGCCGAGCCCGTCGGAGGGCTATGTGGTGAGCTTCCTCAAATATCATCGGCATGGGTTCGGCGTACCCCCGAGCGAGTTCATGCGGGGGTTGACGAACTTCTATGGCGTTGAGCTCCACCATTTCTCCCCCAACGCCATCTCCAACACCGCCATCTTCACGACCGTCTGTGAGGGCTACCTTGGGATGGTGCCACATTGGGAGCTGTGGCTCCATCTTTACAAGGGGGAGTGTTCGCCTCCCCGGTGGTGCCAGGAGTAAGGCGAATCATCAGAGCGGGGTGCCTCAACTTTGTGTTGAAGACCAGAACGTCGGAGGAGCCATGCGAGTATATCCCCACCGGGCTGATGTCCAACCACTCCCGATGGGACGAGCAGTGGTTCTACCTTCGCAACGACGGCGGCTACCTCCCGCCGTACACCGAGCGGCTTATCACTGAGCGTCCATTCAACTGGCCGCATGGTGTCGCAGGAGATCTTCAGCGTCGACTTTGTCCCCTCGTCGCCGTGATGAAGGCCCTTTGAGAGGTGGGCCTGATGGCGGGTGTGGTGGTCTCAGCCTTCCACGGTCGGCGGGTGCTCCCTCTAATGGAGCGCCCGCTGCGGTTGGACGAGATGCTCCCCTCTGTGGCGCCCGAGGTTCTCGAGAGGTGCCGGATGTCCAGCGAGAAGCCGTCCATCATAGAAGTCATTGCGCGGGTAAAGGGGATGGTCGCGGGCTCATTCGGGCGGAAGACATCAATCGCCTCCCCATGCAGCCGGAGGAGGGTTGCCTCGACCTGGTGAGTGCCCCGACCCGTGCCTTTCATGTTTTCATTCCGCCCCCTTTTCTTGTCCCTGTGACTAAATATTTTTGTGTAAGGGAGAATCGACTACCGGAGATCGAGGCCCCCACTGGGGGAGGACGCTCCCGATCGTCAGGTAAGATGCTTCACCGCCCAGCAAGAAAAGTGGTGTAAGGACGAAGAGGAGAAGAAGAAGGCCAAGAAGCTCCAGAAGCGCAAAAGGCTTGCGAGGCGCCGCGCTCAGCAGAGGCGCGATGGGTTCCCAGAGGAGAAGTCTCCCTCGTCCGAGGGAGATGAAGATGATGCTGACGATGACAGCGATGACGTCGAGGGGGTGGCGGGGTGTCTTGAGCGCATCTTGTCGGGTTCCTCCCATGCTGACCGCCCCTTGTTCCAGGAGGAGGCCATGGAGGAGCGCGCCCCCCAGCTGGTGGCGTCAGCCTCGGAGCACCGGCGTGGGAAAAGGTGGGCCGACGCCTCGACTCAAGGGGGTTCACCCCCCTCCCGTCGTACTCGAGGCGAGACCCCACCCACTTCGACCCGGGAAACCCGGTCGTCGGCCCGGGCGGAGCAGAGCTGTGCTTAGGAGGCCCTGTCGGAGCAAGGAGGTGCGGCGACCCCACCGATGGCCCCCGAGTAGCCTCAGCCCCGGGAAGAGCTCGGCTTCGGGAGGGGTCTCGAGATCTGCTGGCGGTTCGCGAGGGACCCGAAAGGCCTCTATCCCCTTTAGGTAAGCGTTGTTGATTCAATTCCTTTTTTCGTTGCATCCTCATTGTGCAGTTTAATAAGCCTTTTGCCTTCCTCTTCTCATCCAGGCCCAAGCACCAAATCGAGGAGGCGTCTCTTGTGCCGGCTAAGTGGCTCAAGGTGGACGTAGCTGCGAAGATGGAGGCCCGGTCACAGGTGCGACGTCGAGGCCCTTGGCTCCGTGGGAAGCCAAGTGGTTGTCCTCAGCCCTCGGAGCTATGGCGCGTGGTAGGCTAACGGGTTCCACTCTTGCTGCAGGGTCGAGCGTCTCGAGGACCACGATGGACGGTGACTCTGAGCCAGGGAGGACACAAGAGGGAGGGAGCGCCTCCTTGACGTCATCATGCGCGGTCCTCGATATCGGCCCGGTGCCAGGGGGCGGAGCCCCGACGTCGGGAGCTTCCGCTCCTGGCCGACCGGAGGCCTCGATCCCTACACCTGTGGCCGAAGCCCCTAAGGGCCACGAGCTGGGGAAGGAGGTAGTCATCGTCGACCTCGAGGGTGAGGAGACCACAGCCCTTCCCCCTCAACGGGAGAGCGGAGACCCTGGCCGGTAGGGCTACACGAGCTCGAGGCCCAGAGGAAGCAGGAGCAGGGGGCCCTGCAAGAAGCGGAGCTGCCGTGGCCACAGGAGGGGGAGAAGGAGCCACTGGAGCAGCGGAAAGAGGAGGAGAAAACTAGGGGCCAGCCCCAGCATCAGCAGGCACAGCAGACGCCGTCGGGGGACACGGCGCCGCTGGACCCGCCGACGCAGTAGCCACCCAAGACGTCGAAGGCAGAGGGGACTTTGGGACTGCCCAAGCAATGGGTGTTCGTGATCACCCTGGACGAGCTGCTGGCCAAAGAAGAAACGGCGTCAAAGGCGTCGATGGTCCTGCGGCTGCCGGGGGTGCAGTTGGAGGAGGTCTTGGTACCGAACCCGACGGAAGATGCGTCAATGGTGGACCTGCCGGCACCACAGGATGTGGTGTTGGGGGAAGCGACGGCCTCGACACCTCTGCTGCCTCCGAAGGCGTCAGAAGCAGCGTCGAGCCAGCCGCTGCAAACCGTCGATGGAGCAGCCGGAGGAGACGGCGGCTTCTGGCTCACCGAGGAGGTCGACTTCCAACCTCGGGCTGAGGGACGCCGGCGCAGCATTGGAGTTCCGCACCCTGACGGAGTTGGCCATGCGTTAGGCGTCCCATGCGATGTGGTGGACGAGATGGAGTCCTTGGCATGAACCAAGGTCAAGACGGTCCTTCCACATTGGGGCAAGGAGCGAATCGTACTCCGGGAACTTGGCGACTCCAGCGCTCCGGGGATCAAGATGGACGACCCAGCGGAAGTCAAGTGCTGGGAGGACGCCGAGCGGTCCTGGGCGTGGCTGCAGCACTTGCTGAAGCTGGGCGTCGAGCTCGCCGAAGGCCTCGACCGGAACCTCGCGGTGATTCCCTGTGCAGACCATATGTAATTTTTTGAGTTCTTTCGTATGAAATGCCTTAACCCTCAATTTCCTGTCCCCAGGAGGTGCGGACGTGTTCCTACTCCAAGTCAGACTTCCTCCACGAAACACACAACAGCTGGGAGGAAGTGCTTCACCAACTCAAAGCCGGTCGCTCTGCGCAGGGCAGGGTGGCCGAGATCGAAGAGGAGCTGAAGCGGACCAGGGGGAGGCCGCAAAAGCCAAGGAGGAGGCTGCCCGGGCAAAGGAGGACGCCGAGGCTGCTCAAGGGGAAGCCGCCCAACTCAAGGAGGAGCTTAGGCGTGCCAAGGAGGAAGCTGACGTGGCCAAGGCCGAAATGGAGAGGGCCAAGGGCAAGAGCATCCGAGCCCAGGAGCGCATCGAGCTACTCGTGGGGGAGGCTCAAGCCTCCGTGGAACGCATCTGCTCACTCGAGGCCAATCTCGCTGAAGTCTCCATGGCGTGCAACATCCTCTCCGCCTTGGCCCAGAAGGAGAAGAACTGAGCCGCTAGCCTGGAAACCTAGCTCAGGGCGATGAAGGCTACCCTCCAAGAGAAGGAGCAGGCCATCATCTTGGCTGGTGGCGCCCTCGAGACCCTCCGCTGCGAGAAGACGGAGGTGACCCGGGCCTTCAAGGAGGCCCAGCGGGAGCAAGACGAGGCTCGGGGGGAGCGCGACACCCTCGAGACTCGCTGTGCTGGTGAGTTCCTTGAAGAGCTTTTGATCTCTTTTTTTTGTATGGTTTTTCTAACTCTTGTTTTGTGTTTCAGGCCTCAAGTCCGAGCTGCTCGCTACCCAAACCGCCGCCACGACGCTGCAGGAGAGCCTCGCGATGGAGGGGGCGCTTCTCGGCCGGCTCCGGGTTGCTCTCGATAGGCTCTGTGCCTCCTGGGAGATCGGGCCCATCGAGGGTGCTGAAGAAGACATCCCGGGTGCTGCGCTCGTCGACTGGATTTACTACCTTGACACCACCCTTCGTGATCGCGTGCGGGAGGCGCTTCATACCGGCGTGAAGCGGGCGCTAGCAGTGGTCTCCTCCGGCTTTGTCTTCGACATGAACATGGTCGCCCAAGGCTTCGTTCCTGATATCTCAAAGACCGACGCCGAGAACGAGGAGCGATGCCGAGGGCTCATCAATGACGCCGAGAGGCCAGGGGGAGCGCTGGCGAAGTTATTCGAGGACGAAGTCCTCCCCCCGTGGATGAAGGGTACCTCGTCGAGGAGGGCGGCGGCGGAGCGGGCCTGTAGGGCAAGGCTGGGCGAAGATGCCCATGTAATAAGTCAGTTTTTGGTAACTTATATTCAATGTGGCTTTGAAAGCCTTTTTGAGCATTTATGCATCTATCGTAATGCAATTTGTCACTTTACTTTCAAGCCTTCTCTGCTTTCTTTCACCTAGACTTTGCTTTTTTGACTAAGTTTTCGACGCATGCTCGTATCCCTCGAGGGAGGGAGCGAGTGGAGGTACTGTAGCCCGGAGGCATAGGAGAGCTCCTGGCTCGACAGCCCTCGACCCTCTAGGGAGTTCGAGGCATTTTTAACTTAGTTGTGAAGCGAAAGGAGACGCTCGAAAAAAGATCGTTCGTATTTTTAGGAACTTAGGGGGTTCCCCCCCCCCCGTTAGCCCCCGAGGAAGGCTCGACTCTGGCGAGATAGGGTCGAGGCTACCTCTTGCATGTATAATAACAAGTTTGAACTTATAATCGAAAGTACTCCTTATATTTGCCATGCGAAAATGTACAAAACATGCGAGAATGTACGAGGGCATTGGTGCCCTAAGGGTAGAAATGATGTAGCTGTTCGATGTTCCATGCGTTGGTGAGGATTTTGCCTTTGTCGTTAACGAGCTTGTACGTCCCGGGCTTTAGCACCTCAGCTACGGTGTATGGGCCTTCCCAAGGCGGGGTCATCTTGTGACGTCCCTTGTTGCTCTGTCGTCGACGTAGGACGAGGTCTCCAACTTGGATGTCCCTCGGGCGCACGTGCTTGTCGTGGTAGTGTCGAAGTTTCTGCTGATACCTCGTGGAGTGAATTAGCGCCATGTCTCGAGCCTCCTCGAGCTGGTCGATGGTGTTTGCGAGGGCTTCTTCGTTGCTTTGATCGTTGTACGCCTTTAGTCGAGGAGAACCGTTGATGCAAAAAGGCGTTAGATCTGCAAACACACCGGGCTAATACCTTGGTTTGATATCAAGGCGTGCCAGTCGATTTGACCTGTTAATCGACAAGGATGATAAATTTGAATAAGATCCGAACGAGACGACAGCGATACGCCCGGACGTCAAAGCTCAGATGATATTCGATAACTGTTGAACAGATCAGACGAGACGACAGCGATACGCCCAGATGTCAAAGCCTGAATCGTGCTCTGTAGACGCGGAACCTGCAAGGTCGCTAGAGATCAAGTTGATGCAGCCCGCCGATTCTTGAAAGAACTCGTTGAAAAGGAAAAGGTACTGGTGACGAAGTCGTCGAAAAGTAGATTGCTTGAAAAGTAGATAAAAGTAATAGATTTGTTGTATTTGATTGTTGTATCTTTTACATTGCCTCTCGGTACATATTTATACCCTGGTACTATGAGTCCTAAACAGACACGACAAAGTATTACCTAAACAAATCTTATCTCTAAGGAAAAAAAATAACGACTCGTACCAAGGTCGGACACAAAAAATAAACTATTAAAATAATGGCATAAATATTGCCAGTTTCCTTATCCATTGCTTTACGATGAAACCCCTATCGGCACGCTCCTCATCTCTGTAGATTCCATCGGCAAAACCCATCGATGATGACTCAGATCTGCTTTCCACATCCTTCAGCTCTGCTTTCCATCGGCAACCATGCCTCTCTCCATCGGCAACAGCCCTCTGGCTTCATCGGCAATGTACGAGATCAACATGTCTTTTATCGGCAATTATCCATCGGCAACTCAAAAGCAATACTGGAGAATAACCACTCCCTTGCCGATCGGCACAGTTTTCGGCTTATATTGGTACGTGTCACAAAACGGTGTCAACACATGCCCCCCAATTTGGGAGTATAAAATACTTTATGCGCCGAAATTTCCTCCAGGTCATAATTGCCCAAACTGCTTGAACTTCTCCTCGAGAGTCGCACGCATAGGCACCATACCGATCCCGGTCGCTTCGATTCACCCACTGGTAATGAAGAACAAGTCTGAAATACCCCTTCATTCCTGCATTTTACGCATCCATCCAAATACTAGGGTAATATTTCTTTAAATATTTTCCATTTGATGCTCTGGGAAATATAACTCCTTCGAGGGTTTCTAAGATGTATGCGTTACCAGGAGCAGACTGATTTATCCGATAAGGACCTTCCCAATTAGGGGACCACTTGCCGAATTTTGAACTCTTAGTCCCAATCGGCAAAACCAATTTCCAGACTAAATCTTCATTCGTAAATTCTTTTATTTTCACCTTTTTATCATACCACCTGGCAACCCTCTTTTTATTTTCTTCGACGCTAATTAAAGCCTTTAACCGATGACCTGCTAAATCTTCTAATTCATCTTTCATAAGCGTATCATACTCATCGGCTGTCAACTGATCCTGAGAAAATACACGCCTAGAACCAATCTTAATTTCCCAAGGCAAAACCGCATCATGCCCATATACCAACTGATATGGTGAAACCTTAGTGGCACCATGACACGCCATCCGATATGACCATAAGGCTTCATTTAAAAGAATATGCCATCTCCTAGGATTTTCCTCAATTTTCCGTTTAATAAGCTTGATTATTCCTTTATTAGATGCCTCAGCCTGATCGTTAGCTTGAGCATAATAAGGGGAAGAATTTAGAATTTTAATCCCCATACTGAAGGCAAAGTCATCAAATTCTCCCGATGTGAACATAGTTCCTTGATCGGTAGTAATAGTTTGAGGAATACCAAATCGGTAAACAATATACTCTTTCACAAAATCAATCATATTTGCCGATGACACTTTCTTTAAAGGAATCGCTTCAACCCACTTTGTGAAATAATCAGTAGCAACGAGTATGAATTTGTGTCCTTTACTCGACGGAGGGTAAATCTGACCGATGAGATCAATAGCCCATCCTCTAAACGGCCAAGGTTTGATTATAGGATTCATTATCGATGCGGGTGCTCTTTGAACATTACCAAATTTCTAACATGACTGGCACCCTTTGAAATATTTAAAACAATCCTCAAGAATTGTCGGCCAATAATACCCATTCCTCCTAATCATCCATTTCATTTTAAATGCCGATTGATGTGCCCCACACACTCCTTCATGAATCTCACCCATTAGACTTTTCGATTCCTCTTCACTAAGGCATTTGAGTAAAACCCCATCTAAAGTGCGATAATATAATTCAGTATCAAGGAGCACATACTTGGTAGCTTGAAACCTTATACGTCTCTCCACTTTCTTAGACGGATCTTTTAAATAATCGGCAATATCCCTTCTCCAGTCATCGGCATCAATTACCGATGTCAGCACTTCTCGGATCAATTGATATCCCGAAGCATGCTGTGCTAGCCTATTAGCTTCTTCATTGTGCAATCTGAGAATGTGTTCAAGGCAAAAATCCTTAAACTCCTTTAATATTTGCAAGCACTTTTCATGATAAGTAATCAAAACTTCACTTCGGCATTCATACGCTCCGATCAATTGATTAATGACTAGCATAGAATCCCCAAAGATTTCAACTGTATCGGCACGTATTTCTCTAAGCAACTCTAACTCTTTTAGTAAAGCTTGATATTCAGCCTGATTGTTTGTTGAAGTGCCAGCAATCGGCAATGAAAATTCATATTTCTTTCCTCGAGGCGAGATTAATACAATATCGATTCCTGCTCCTTCGCCACAAGTAGATCCATCAAAGAAAAGTGTCCATAGAGCAATCTTAGCATAATCTACCATACTGCAATGTTGAGTAACAAAATTGGCCATTACCTGTCCTTTAACCGCTTTAGCCGATTCATGACGCAAATCAAATTCTGATAATGCTAAGATCCACTTGCCGATCCTTCCTTTCAAAATTGGCATCGACAACATATGCTTAACCACATCGTCTTTGCATATAACAGTGCATTCAGCCGATAACAAATAATGTCTTAACTTCATGCAAGAGAAATATAAACACAAACATAATTTCTCAATGGCCGAATACCTGGTCTCAGCGTCTATCAGTCTTCTACTCAAATAATATATCACTCATTCTTCCCCTTCAAACTCTTGAATTAATGCTGATCCGATAACATTATCATCAGTAGATAAGTACAACTTGAAAGGTTTCCCGTGTTGAGGTGGAACCAATACTGGAGGGTTTACCAAATATTTTTTAATTTCTTCTAAGGCTAATTGCTGCTCTGTTCCCCATACAAATTCTTGATCGGCTTTTAATTTTAATAAAGGACTGAAGGATTTGATTTTTCCCGACAGATTAGATATGAATCTCCGAATGAAATTAATCTTGCCGATCAAGGATTGCAACTCAGTCTTATCGGCAGGAGCAACAACCTTATTAATTGCATCGATAGATTTCCTGCTGATTTCAAAACCTCTTTGATGTATCATGAAGCCTAAGAATTGACCTGCCGATACATCAAATGCACACTTAGTAGGATTCATCTTTAAACCATGCTTTCTGGTGTACTCCAAGATTTTTCGTAGATCAGCAAGATGACTCTCAAAACCTTCAGATTTGACTACCACATCATCTATGTAGATTTCAACCAATGTGCCGATGTATTTATGGAAAATAAAATTCATAGCCCTCTGATAGGTAGCACCGGTATTTTTCAAGCCGAAGGTCATGACAATCCATTCAAATAAACCCACATGACCTGGACACCTAAAAGTAGTCTTGGAAATATCCTCTTCAGCCATGAAAATTTGGTTATAACCAGCATTACCATCCATGAAGCTGATGATCTGATGTCCAGCGGCAGCATCAATCAATAAATCGGCAACAGGCATTGGATAGCCATCCATCGGCGTAGCCTTATTAAGATTTCTGAAATCAATACACACATGAAGTTTTCCATTTTTCTTATAAACAGGAACCACATTAGAAATCCATTCGGCATATCGACATTGCCGAATAAAGCCAGCTTCAATTAACTTTGTGATTTCGGCTTTAATGTCAGGTAACACTTTAGGATTACATCGGCGTGCGGGCTGCTGATGAGGCCGAAATCCTGGCTTAATGGGTAACCGATGTTCAACTATTGACCGATCTAGTCCAGGCATCTCTGTATAATCCCAAGTAAAATAGTCTTTATATTCCCTCAAAATGTCAATCATTTGCTGTTTACATTGAGAATCTAACTTGGCACTAATAAAAGTTGGCTTCGCCCTATCACTGTTACCAATATCTATTTCTACTAAGTCATCAGCCGATGTGAATCCATGACCAAGTTTTCCACCATCGGCAAACCGATCCATTAAAACTCATCTTCAGAACCGACTGCTTGGATCGGTGTGAGCTCATAATCGGCAATCCTAAGAAACTCCGTATCCCATGCTTCTCCCGATATGCATTTGGTCCATTCATAGGTCTCAGAATCAGCCGATGCGATTATATAAGAAGAATCACCAGGGATAACTTCAATCTTGTCTCCAACCCACTGTACAAGGCACTGATGCATCGTAGAAGGAACACAGCAGTTGGCATGGATCCAATCCCTTCCTAGGAGCAAATTATAGTTACCTTTGCCGTTAACGATAAAGAAGGTGGTCGGCAAAGTCTTGCTGCCGATAGTCAACTCAACACATAATGCCCCATTAACCGGAGACACATTGCCTTCAAAATCTTTAAGCATCATATCCGTCTTGGTTAAATCCTGGTCTCCTTTTCCAAGTCTTCGGAACATGACATACGGCATAATATTAATTGCCGCTCCTCCATCTATGAGTATTTTTGACACTGGCTGTCCATCAACCCTGCCTTTAACAAACAAAGCTTTGAGGTGTTGCCTTTCATCATCGGCAGGCTTTTCAAACATAGCCATCATTGGATCCAGAGTTAGTTGAGCTGCTTCATCATCAAAAATTACTTGTTCCTTATCAGCTGGCGCCAAGAACTCCATCGGCAACATGAAGACCATGTTAACATCTGCTGATGGACCTCCACCCTTGCGTTTTGGTTGCCATACTTGAGTTGTTACCTTTGGAATGCTTTCTTTCGGGCACTGTAAATCCTCTTGACGCATACGCTGTACCCTTCTTTTTTGAGTTTTCGTCAATCCTTCAGGGCACCATTGGGGAAGCTTTGTTTTCCAAACAGGCTGATAACGCTTTGTGTTCTACTCATGGAAGCCTATGTTTGGATACCTGCAAAATATCCCTTCATCAGGAACCCTTTCATTAGCCATCTCTTCAAGCTCTGCCTGACTCCTTGGAAAACAATCAATATGCCCGCCAAGCCTGCTATGCACACTAACTCTGCCCCCCAGCCGATCAAGTGCTGACACCTTTTCTTTGATCGGCTTATTGATGCGTACCCCTCGATCACTAGAGTGATGTTGTCTCTCTGCCCGATCATTTAAATAATAACCATTACATTCAGGGCAGGTATCGGCAGTGGGCAATTTAATGCCTTTTTCCCAACAATGAACGAAAAACGGGCAATTCCAGTGATCTTTATGCCGACGTAACTCTTTCTGTTGCTGCCGATACTGATCCTCACGTTGTTGCCAATATTGAACACCATATGGAGGCCCTAGTGGTCTTCTGAAGCTATTACCTTCATTAACAATTCCTTTCCCTTTAGCGCCATCGGCAGATTCCTTTCCCTTCACGTCATCAACAGTTATTTGATTTTTAGGGTCTACAGATGCATTTCTTATAGCAGCCTCTGATGTTAATACTTTGGTTTTGCCTTTAGCTTCCACCATGTTTGCAGGGAACGGATGTTGATCAATTTTCATCGGCTTCTGAGACCTTGAATTATCAAATGTGATCTTCCCGGATTCGATAGCCGACTGCGACTGTTGCCCAAACACCTTGCAATCATTGGTACTGTGCGAGGTAGCAATGTGCCCTTTGCAGTACCTAATCTTTTTCAACTCTTCTGCAATTTCATCAGTCCAGTATGCATCTTGACCTTGCCGAGGCACAGGCTGAACTTCTGCTGGAGGTGCTGGTTGATATGCTTCGATGTATCCTTGTGACAAATGAGCCGGAGCAATCGGCACATTTTTTATTGCTGGTCCACTAATTTGCTGTACAGGGTTCATCAGCCATGGTGCCGATGCAGGATTCTGAATATCTGCTTGCATATATTGCTATTGAACCCCTGCCATCTGATACTCAGGCTGAGCAAAGTGCTGTTGAGCTAGCAATGGACCCATCTCACTTGGATTAGGCCTCATCGGCACATGACTTGCCGATGGTTGATAGACTGTAGCCACCTGTTGCTCTTGCATCCTTGGATGATAGACAACATAATTCCCTTGATTTGCAAGAACTCTAGCTAGAGGAACCACTGATGCCACCAGTTGGTTTGCAGTTGAGAACCCTTGTTGCATCGGCAGAGGGTTTGCCGATGGACGTGTATGATGCCTGATAAAGCGACGTATGGAATCCTCCTGATGGCAACTGTGCGGTAGGTGGCGTTGTAGTATAGTGCATCACTTGAGCCATCGGCCGAACCGGAGTGGTTGACATTATGGGGGTTGTACCCGCTGTATCATGCGTCTGATTTAATCCAGAGTTAAATGCAGGTAGATTGGGAGACATCCCATATCCCCACCGATCGGCAGGAACTCGTCGATTTTGAACTGAATGACCCGACATTGCCGATGCCGATAGATCTGTGCTTAATTGAGTATTCTTTGCTAAACTTGACATCGGCGGTGGAGATTTAGCAGCAGGCAGATCTGTATGAGGAGCAGAGACCCCTGGAGCCACAACGGCTGTAGTAGCCGATGAAGCTGTAGAAGATGACATCCCAGGCTGATGATATACTGGGCCAACATAAGCTGGTACTTGTACTTGTCCTTCTTTTAACGATTGAATAACAGCATTATAAACAGTATTGGACAGTACGCTAGAGTGATTAATCAATGCATGACTTAATGCAGAGTTAACCATTGATTGTAATTTACCAGGATTGGAGTCAAAAGTAACCTGCCGAGGCAACGGCGGGTCTTGCTTCTGTACCACTTCTTCACTCCTATTCTTGCTATAGGATTTCAGGTAAAGCTGCCTGTAATCCTTCATAGCCTTCTCCATGGCCTGCCTCTAATCCTCCTTGAGATCTAATTCTGATATCTTAATGATGTTTTCTGGAGTGATATCAGTAGGATTCTTTATGATAAATCTGTTGATTTGGTCCCACCGGGCATGCCAAAAGATGTGTTGATGCAAAAAGGCGTTAGATCTGCAAACACACTGGGCTAATACCCTGGTTCGATATCAAGGCGTGCCAGTCGATTTGACCTGTTAATCGACAAGGATGATAAATTTGAATAAGATCCGAACGAGACGACAGCGATACGCCCGGACGTCAAAGCTCAGATGATATTCGATAACTGTTGAACAGATCAGACGAGACGACAGCGATACGCCCGGACGTCAAAGCCTGAATCGTGCTCGGTAGACGCGGAACCTGCAAGGTCGCCGGAGATCAAGTTGATGCAGCCCGCCGATTCTTGAAAGTACTCATTGAAAAGAAAAAGTACTGGTGACGAAGTCATCGAAAAGTAGATTGCTTGAAAAGTAGATAAAAGTAATAGATTTGTTGTATTTGATTGTTGTATCTTTTACATTGTCTCTCGGTACATATTTATACCCTGGTACTATGAGTCCTAAACAGACACGACAAAGTATTACCTAAACAAGTCTTATCTCTAAGGAAAAAAATAACGACTCGTACCAAGGTCGGACTCAAAAATAAACTATTAAAATAATGGCATAAATATTGCTAGTTTCCTTATCCATTGCTTTACGATGAAACCCCTATCGGCACGCTCCTCATCTCTGTAGATTCCATCGGCAAAACCCATCGATGATGACTCAGATCTGCTTTCCACGTCCTTCAGCTCTGCTTTCCATCGGCAACCATGCCTCTCTCTCCATCGGCAACAGCCCTCTGGCTTCATCGGCAATGTACGAGATCAACATGTCTTTTATCGGCAATTATCCATCGGCAACTCAAAAGCAATACTGGAGAATAACCACTCCCTTGCCGATCAGCACAGTTTTCGGCTTATATTGGTACGTGTCACAAAACGGTGTCAACAGGAACCATACTCGAGGTCAGTGGGGAGGATGGCCTCGGACTCATAGACCAGGAAGAAAGGCATGAACCCTGTGGCTTGACTAGGTGTTATCCTTAAGCTCCATAGGACCGAAGGCAGCTCCATGGCCCATTTTTTTCCATGCCTGCTGAGGCGGTTGAGGATCCTTGGCTTGAGGCCCTGCAAAATCATGCCATTGGCGCGCTCGACCTGGCTGTTAGCTCGATGATGTGCAACCGCGGATCAATTCACACGGATGTGATGGCGATCGCAGAAATCCAAGAACTTCTTGCCAGTGAACTGTGTGTCATTGTCAGTGATGATGACGTTCGGGACCCCGAACCGATGGATGATGTTGGTGAAGAACTCGACCGCCCGTTCAGAGCGGATGTTGCCGATAGACCGGGCCTCGATCCACTTGGTAAACTTGTCGATGGCAACGAGCAGTTGCGTGTACCCTTTGGTTGTCCTCTTGAGAGGCCCCACAAGATCGAGCCCCCAGACCACGAACGGCCAGGTGATGGGGATCATTTGTAGGGCGTGAGCTGGGAGGTGCATCTGCTTGGCGTAAAATTGACATCCTTTGCATGAGTGGACAATGTTCGTGGCATCAAAAACGGCGGTCGGCCAGTAGAAACCCTGTCGGAAGGCATTGCCTATGAGGGTCCTTGGCGCTGCGTGATGGCCGCAGGCCCCTGATTGTATGTCTTCGAGGAGCCTCCTGCCTTCTTTGATAGTAATGCAGTGCTGAAGAACGCCTGAGGGGCTTCGCCTATAGAGTTCCTTGCCGTCACCGTAGATGACATAGGACTTGGCCCATCGCGTGATCTGGCGAGCTTCGGTCCGGTCCTCCGGAAGCTCTCCCCGAATGAGGCAGTCGAGGAAAGGGGCTCACCAATCCGACGGCGGGCTCGACGGAGGAGGAGTCCCCTGGATCTCCATAACCTGGGCCTCGGTCGAGGGGGCCTCAGTCGAGGTCGTGGGGTGGAGCTTCGAGGGCGTAGTGCAAGCCCCCGAGCCCAAATCGATGGAGGGCTCGAAGAGGTCCCTCGAGAATACGTCTGGAGGTACTGTACCTCGAGTCGATGTGATTTTTGCAAGCTCGTCCACGGCTTCGTTGTATCGTCGAGCAATATGGCTAAGCTCGAGGCCATGGAACTTGTCTTCCAACTTGCGCACTTCGTTGCAGTAGGCTTCCATCTTGGCGTTGTGGCAGCTCGAGGCCTTCATCACTTGGTCAATAATTAGTTGCGAGTCGCTTCGAACGTCAAGGCGTCAGACCCCGAGTTCAAGGGCAACTCGTAATCCAGTGACGAGAGCTTCATACTCTGTGACATTATTAGAAGCGGCAAAGTGGATGCGAATGACGTAGCGCATGTGGACTCCGAGGGGCGAGATGAAGAGCAAGCCCGCGCCTGCTTCTATCTTCATGAGCAACCCGTCAAAGTACATTGTCCACAGCTCGGCTTGGATTTGAACCGGCAGCAACTGGGTGTCGGTCCACTCAGTGACGAAATCCGCTCACGCTTGGGACTTGATGGCCTTCTGCGGTGCGTAGGTGATGGTCTCACCCATGAGCTCGACCGACCACTTAGCAATCCATCCAGCGGCATCCCGGTTATGGATGATCTCTCCCAAGGGGAACGAAGATACCACGGTAACCAGGTGGGTAGCAGATTTTTGTTTTCGAAAGCACTTCGATGATGAAGTAAACCGGCTACTGGACGGGCAAGGCGCGCCCTTCCTCTTGCCTCTCAACCACTATGGCCGCGCTGACCACCTGAGTGGTTGCGGCAACATAGAGGAGGAGGGGCTCGGGCGGTTCAGTCGACGTCGCTGGTCGAGGAGGGACGAGAATCGGGGTGGATGTCAGCATGCCTTTGAGTTCATCGAGAGCCTCCTCAGCCTCTGCGGTCCATGTGAATCGCTCGGATTTTTTCAAGAGGCGGTACAGAGGTATGGCCTTCTCCCCTAAACGTGAGATGAAACGACTGAGGGCCACGAGGCAGCCCGTGACCTTCTGCACGCCCTTGAGATCCCGAATCGGCCCCATTCGCATGATGGCCACCACCTTCTCGGGGTTGGCCTTGATCCCGCGCTAGGAGACGATGTATCTGAGGAGCATGCCCCGAGGCACTCCGAAGACACATTTCTCGGGGTTGAGTTTTATGTTTCTAGCTCGAAGGCACCCAAACATGATTTCAAGGTCATGGATGAGGTTGTCCACTTTTCTGGACTTGACCACGATGTCATTGACATAGGCCTTGACCGTGTCACCTATGTGTTCACCGAAGACGTGGAGCATGCACCGCTGATACATCGCCCCGGCGTTTCAAAGGCCGAAGGGCATGGTGACGTAGTAGTACATGCCAAAAGGCGTGATGAAGGAAGTCACGAGCTGGTCGGACTCTTTCATCTTGATTTGGTGGTAGCCGAATAAGCATCGAGGAACGAGAGGGTTTCACATCCCGCGGTAGAGTCAACAATTTGATCAATGTGTGATAAAGGAAACGGAACTTTGGGACATGCTTTGTTTAAACTAGTATAGTCAATACACATCTGCATTTTTCCATTCTTTTTCTTAACTAGCACGAGATTAGCTAACCATTCGGGGTGATGGACCTCCTTGATGAATCCAGCCACCAAAAGCTTGTGTACCTCCTTGCCGATGATCCTACGTTTCTCCTCATTGAAGCGGCGCAGGCATTGCTTCACCGGTCTGGACCTGGCCCGGATCTCCAAGGCGTGCTCAGCGACTTCCCTCGGTATGCCCGGCATATCCGAAGGACTCCACGCAAACATATCGGCGTTCGTGCGGAGAAAGTTGACGAGCATGGCTTCCTATTTGCCCTCGAGGTCAGCGCTGATCGTTAGCACCTTCTCGTCGGGGCAGCTCGGGTCGAGGGGGACTTTCTTGGTGTCTTATGCCGGCTCAAAGTTGCCGGCGTGCCGCTTGGGATCTGGCACCTCATCGGCGAGGCGCTCGAGGGTCGCGGCTATCATGGCATTTTGCTCGACGGCCTCTCCATACTCGACGCATTCGACGTCGCAGTCGTACGCGTGCTCATAGGAGGAGGCGACGGTGATGACGCCCTTGGGTCCTGGCATCTTGAGCCTGAGGTAGGTGTAGTTCAGGATCGCCATGAACCACGCGTAGCCTGGTCAGCTGATGATAGCGTGATACGTTCCATGAAACCCGACTACCTCGAAGGTGAGGGTCTCTTTCCTGAAGTTGGCAGGGGTGCCAAAGCAGACGGGAAGGTCGATATGGCCGACGGGGAGGGCCTTTTTCCCCAACACGACGCCATGGAATCCCCCGGCGCTGGGTCAGAGTTGGCACCTCTTGACTCCCAGGAGGTCGAGGGTCTCGAGGTAGATGACGTTCAGGCTGCTGCTGCCATCCATGAGGACCTTCGAGAGGCGGGTGTTTATGATGATTGGGTCGACGATGACCGGATAGGCCCTGGGGTTGGGGACTCGATCCGGATGGTCATTGCGGTCGAACATGATGGGCACGTCAGACCAGTCGAGGTAGTGAGGTGTCGCGACTTGGACGAAGAAGACTTCTCGACACTCCTGCTTGTGCTGTCGAGGCGTGAGCTGGGTCGAGGGCCCCCCGTAGATCATGTAGCAGTCATAGACTTCGGGGAATTTTCCGTCTTCCCCGTTGTCTTCCTCACTGCCGCCTTGGCCTTTCTTGTCGTCACCTTTCTTCACGCCCACTTGCTCAAAGTGCTTTTGAAGCATGCGGCAGTCCTCAAGCTTGTGCTTCGCCCTGTCCTTGTGATAAGGGCAGGGCTCCTCGAGCATTTTGTCAAAGATGGCGCCCTCGGGGGGACCTCAAGGTCTTTTGTGTTCGGTTGCTGCGACGAGATCATCTTCTGCAGCCTCACGCTTGCCTTGCTGATTTTTCTTCTTCTTATTGTTTCTCTTCAGCCCTTTGCTTGAGTCTCCGGCGTCGTCTACCGGCACCTTTCCTTTGTCCTTCCTGTCGCTGAAGAAGGAGCCGACCGCCTCTTCGTCGGCCGCGTAGTTGGCGACCACATCCATGAGCTCGTCGACGGTGTCGGGGCGGTTACGCCCCAACTCGCGAACTAGGTCCTTGCAGGTTGTACCCGCAATGAATGCTAGAATGACGTCGAGATCGGAGATGTGGGGTAGTTCAGTGCGGAGCTTGAAGAATCGTCGAGCAAAGTCACGGAGAGACTCCCCTGGTTTCTGCTTGCAATTGCGCAGTTCCCAGGAGTTCCCGGGACGCACGTAGGTACCTTTGAAGTTCCCCTCGAAGATCCAGACAAGGTTGACCCAACCATGAATCTGGTCAGGGGGAAGCTCCTCAAGCCACCTACACGCGGTGTCAGACAGGAACAGGGGAAGGTGACATATGATGACGTGATCGTCACGTGCCCCGCCCGCCTGACAAGCCAGCCGAAAGTCGGCTAGCCAGAGCTCGGGATTGGTTTTGCCGTTGTACTTGACGATGCTCGTGGGGGGTCAAAACTTGTCGGGCAGCTGGGCGCAGTGGATCGTCTTGCTGAAGACTCGGGGACCCGGTGGATCCAGGGCCCGTCGGTCTTCGTCGCTGTCGTAACGCCCTCCACGATGGGCGCTGTACCCTCGATCCTCGGCATCCCCGTACTTGCGTCTGTGGTTCTCGACAATGTCAAGGAGCACGTCGCGGGGAGCGCGGTCGTCGTTGATACGTTCTCGGGCCAGCTTCTTCTTCGGTCGGGGGGCCGCCCCTTGATCGACCGAGCTCTCCCTTTCGGGCCGAGAGGGCTTGACCTGAGGTTCCGAGGCTGCCCCTCGACGCCTCCAGGCTGAGCTCTCGGCTTGCTGAACAGCAGCAACTTGGAGGAGATCCTCGACCTCGCGTTGTATCCGCTGAGCTTGCGAGTTGGATGGCGCGGGCATATTGCGAAGGAGCATAGCCGCCACGACAATGTTCTGGCTTGCTCGGGGATAATGGTTGGTGGGTTGCTCGGGTGCCCCAGCCTCGTTGATCTGCCGGTTGACCTCTCGGGCCCTGGCTCGGGCTCTACCGCCGGGCGGTCGTCGCTCTTGCTCGAGGGTTAGCTCGAGCAGGCGCAATCATTCCTGCTCGTCGACGAGCTTCGCCTGCAACTCTCGAATTTGTGCCAGCTGTGCGTCCTGCTCGCCAGGACAGGGGCACGCCTCTCGAGGTGCGTCTGGTTGTTGGTCCTCTACTTTGGGGAGAGCACCTCCCGCCGCAGCGGTAGCTGCCCTGGCCACTGGATTGATGGTGTCCTGATCGGAGTCGACATCACCATCGATGTGGAGGCACTCACGGGTAGGATCCCAATGATCAGAGTCAGAGTCGGGGTCACCGCAGCAGAAAACGAGGAATTGTCCCCGCGCCTCCTCCTGCAGCTGCCGTCGGAGTGTGCCAACGGTTGCACCTCTGGGGGCCGGGCGCTCTCGCGAAGGCCAAGCCCTCGGAGGCTGGTGTGGCAGTCCCCATGTCCATCATTGCATGGAGAAGGCCGCCTGGGCGGTCCTCTAACATGCTCATGTTAGAGTGGGTCGCCGTCGAGATCGTCGTCGTGGCATTGTTGAAGTCGAACGAAGGCCGCCGATGATGCTCGAACAGCTCGTGCGGGAGCGGGCTTGATCGAGTGGGGACTTCGTCGCACTTCCTCGATGAGCGTACTGCGAAGGTGGAGTCAGGGTTGTGGTGGGGTCCTGCCGGTTAGCCCTCTACCTCTGAACTCGGGTCAGACAACCCCTCAACAAGGGGTTCCTCATCTCCGGTCAGGGGCGAGGAGAAAGTGGCGGGAACCATCCTCGACTCAGGTTGGTGGTGATGACGGTGTCGATCGTGCCTCCTTCTGGATGTGGAAGCATGGTGGTGAGACCGGCGAGCGGCCCCCCATGAGCGTGGGGGCGTAACGTGACCTCCGTTCGGGTCACTGATCGAGAGCAGGGTCATGTCATAGCCCTGGCCGAGGGTCATAAATTTCAGGCTCCCAAACCAGATCACCGTAGTGCGCGGAAGTGGTGAAACAAAGTCGTCCATCCGGAAAAATGGCGGGAAATCATTAGTGACACGCGGTCCCCTACCTGGCGCGCCAACTGTCGGTGTTTCAACCCCCAGGGGGTTAACACCAACGAGTAATATTTGTAATTGCGTGCTCCCTTAATCCGGTGGGTGATGCAAGAAGGACACGACGATTTATCCTGGTTCGGGCAAAGAAGGCCCTACGTCCAGTGGGGGGAGGATAGTTCATGTTATCTTGCACCGAAGTGCTAGTACAGGGGAAAATACAAGCGGGTATGAGGAGCGTGAGGTGGAGCTTGGGCGTTTCGGACGCCTAGCTCTCGACCTTACACTGTCTCACGGTATTGTTCTGTGATCTAAAGCCTTAGCATTTCTATGCTCTAGATCCTCTTGTTTTCTTTTTCTAACGTCCTGGCGCCTCCTTTTATAGGTGGAGGGGCACAGGAGTACATATATTTAGAGTTCGCATGGCTAGTGACGCATGGCGTTGAGGCCGATCACGTCGGTGCTGCTGTAGTGATGTACGTCGGTATGGGAGGCCCTGCAGCCATCGCGTCGGGAGTTGTTGAAGTGCAGCCCGAAGTTGTTGGAGTCCTGCTCGAGGGTTCGTCTGATGAAGTCGAGGGGCGGCGGTCGAGGACTTGGCTCGGGTCGAGGGGGTCGAGTTGAAGTGGTCGAGCCTCACCGGATAAGGTCAAATCCCAGGAAATGCGGGGAACGTGCTGATTTATGCGTCTCGAGGGGGTGTTAGACGGGGCACAGTGCTCGGCATGGCGCAACAGCGAAGTACGACCCGCGGGATTCCGGGGCATGGGCGGTAAAAGCAAGATTTGACCGCCACTCCCACAACTGTTACCTTAACTGTGGCCATACGGTTAGGCGGGGGTAGGTAAAACGCATTAAATGCGCCTGGATCCGTACGGGAGAGTCGGTAGCCGAGGGGCGCACTGTCCTCAAGGGCTGCCCATTCATGTGAATGAAGTTCCATCCTCGAGGGCAGGCTCGTTCGCCGGGCGAAGTTCCGTCCTCGAGGGGTCGCCCGAATTGTACCCTCGAGTGTACAGTCCCAGTCCGCTCGGTAGCCCCTCGAGCAGGCTTTGGCTTTGGGCCGTCATAGCCCGTTCGTGAGTCAACCCAATATGCTTTAGCCTGCGGGCCTTCGAACGTTAATTGTGGGAGGTCACTGGAGGGTTCGTGTAGAAAGTTGATACGGTTAAACTGCAAGTAGCTTTTAGTGTATGTCATATTTTAGCGATTAGCATCAAGGTAGTATTTAAACCCATAACCACGGGATCAGATAAATAGGATTAAGGATATGATAAAACAATATTAACATGAAGCACAGGTTGAGTTTATGATCCAATTCCATAAGAATCTCTTGGCCGCTCTAGCCATGAGCACGGACGATATATCGGTTTAACTTTGCGCAAAGGTGTACACTTTCACTAGCAAAGACCCTTAACAAGGAGCAGCAGGCTGCTTACAATGAGATTATGGCGGCTGTTGATAGCAGACATGGGGGGTGTTCTTTGTGGATGGACCTGGTGGCACTGGAAAGACTTATCTATACAAAGCCGTGCTTGCCACTATATGTAGTAAGAACAAGATTGCTGTGGCAACAGCAACATCTGGTGTTGCAGCCTCAATATTGCCTGGTGGCAGAACAGCCCACTCACGCTTGAAGGTTCCCCTCACCCTTGAAGATAGGACCTTTTGCACCTTCAAAAAACAGTGTGGAACTAGTAAGTTGCTTCGGACCACATCTCTTATTATTTGGGATGAGGTGGCGATGATGAAGAGGCAAGGTGTCGAGGCACTAGACAATAGCCTTCGTGATATCATGGATAGTCCTAACCTACCATTTGGGGGGAAGACTATCGTGTTTGGAGGCGATTTCAGGCAGGTTCTCCCAGTTGTAAGGAAAGGGTCAAGGGCTCAAATAGTCGATGCCTCGCTGCGGATGTCATACCTTTGGAATTCCATGTGTCATCTCAAACTAGCGCGCAACATGAGGGCAAAGAGTGACCCATGGTTTGCATAATACTTGCTACGCATCGGGGGAGGCTCTGAGGAGGCTAATAGTAATGATGAAATCCAACTGCCTGATGATATATGCATACCGCAGACTGGTGAAGACAGTGATCTTGATACGCTAATTGACTGCATATTCCCTGCACTCAATGCCAATATTTCAAACAAGAGCTACATCACATCACGGGCAATATTATCGCCACGGAATGACTGGGTTGATATGATTAACATAAAGATGATAAGCCGTTTTCAAGAGGATGAGATGGTGTACCATAGCTTTGACGGTGCGGTGGATGATCCAAACAACTACAACCCACCTGAGTTCCTCAACAATTTGAACCCCAGCGGTCTCCCTCCACATGTGTTAAAGCTCAAGATTAGGTGCCTGGTCATTTTACTAAGGAACATCGACCCTGCAGGTGGACTCTTAGCAGCCAGGTTCTCGGAACATAGGGTATTTGGTACGGAAACGTGGTACGTGGTACGCCGTTCTCATAAACTATGGAACTCAGGGGGTATACAGCTGCGTCCCATTGCTTTAAGTTGCGGAACGCGTTCCACCTTCCAAAGGGACGTATGGGACGTAATGGTCAGCCCATGCAGGTGTAGGTGATGTTTTGAACCAGCTGAGTTCAAATCCTAGCGTGGTACGTTTTTATTGTTGTATTTTGTTCTTTTTTTTCAGTTGTTGGGTCGTCTAACTCCAACCCAAAGGCCCGTTGCAGGTCTCGGCCAATGAGTCAATCGCCAGCTGCATTTTTTTGCTGGCCGCCGCCGCCGGCCGCTCACGGACAGGCACGACGCAGCACGCACACAGACCAGACGAGTGACGTTCCATAGTCGCTTGGGACACGACGTTCCTTTGATTGCTCCTGGTTGCGATTCGCGTTCCATCGCGTTTGGGAACGACGTCCAGTGATGTTCCCGTTCTGCGTTTCGGGACGAAGTTCCCGGGACTGGGAACGTGCCCACGTTACTCTACCCCGGCTGCTAAGGGTGGACTTCGTAATCGAATCAGGCTGGTCGTTAAAGGGTTCCAAAGAAACATCATAGATGTAGAAATTATGGTTGGAGACCATACCGAAAAACGAATCTTCTTACCACGGATTTCGATAAGCCCCTCGGATGATGAGATGTTTCTATTTAAGTTCAACAGGAAGCAGTTTCCTATTAGACTCAGTTTTACCATGACAATTAACAAGGCACAGGGGCAGATTATCTCTAATGTTGGTGTGTATTTGCCTGAACCGGTTTTCTTCTATGGTTAGCTGTACGTTGCGCTATCCAGAGCCACTGCTAGATCGAACATTAAGATCCTTGCCATCCCACCCAGTGATAAGAAGCAGGATAAGAAAAGAAAGATAAACATAAATGGTAAATATACGAAAAATATTGTCTATAAGAAGGTCCTCACTGAATGAAAAGGTATTATCTTCTGTTTAGCAGAACTATTATTTAATTTTTATATTTATGTATTTTTTTTTGCTGAAGTTAGTTGTATCTATCTGAATTTGAGGTAACAGAGTCGAAAAGAAATGAGAGGTAAATAGTTGGGACTTGCTGACATGTTGTTCATTAGATGTACATATTATATACTATTATAACCTATTGAGTATAGTATTTATAAAATGTTTCTCTCTCATATTTAGTCTTTTACCTATAAAATGTTATCGAATGATCAAATGGTATTGCTTGGCGTTAAAACAATAAAAAATTATATTACATGACTACACAAATCAAGCAAGATGAAAACGTGCAGCAGGTACACCAAATTGCAACATTATGCATCCGGTATCCATACCCTCTTACACAACGTGCAGCCCGTACATCGATTTTTCCTATACGTTGCATACCCGTCGCAACGCACGGGTACTTAACTAGTAAGCTTAAATAGTACCAACCCAAAATTAAGAAAATGATTGGTGTTCAACAATATATACCTTGATACATTCAGTAATTATTAGACAATTCACAGAAGCTCACATTGAATATACTTGAAATAGATTTGGACAATAATTCTCCGAAAAGAAAAATCATAACAGAAACACGGAAAAATATTAACTTGTTCCTGCTAGGAATAAGTTATGCACACATATATCCACTAAGCTGTGTTCGATACTTTATTAGAACACATACAGAATTGGGAAAATTTATCAATTTATCCAGTGCTACACACACCAAGTTAGCTAGGTTGATGTGATGACCAAGAATGATCAGTAACAAGTCAGATCCAAACTATGTCAGGACAATTTGAAATGATGAAAAAGTATATGACAGGACAATTAAAATGAAAAAAGTGTGTAGTATTAGTAGTACCTGGCGGATCTTTGAGCCATCTTGTAGGTACGCGCTGAAGTCGCTGGCAAGAACCAAGGGCCTAAGCAAACACAAACTGTTTGTAGCGCTCTTCTTGGAGTACAGGACCTTGTTCTGCAGCAAGTCGAGGCGAAGCGCATAGTGGCCATTGAGCACCAGGTCCTTCCCAACAATCTGCATCCAACGGTCAACATGATCTATATACTCTGTATCGTTCAGAAAAACGTAGACGACGTCGTCTTGGTTCATGCTGAGCACAGGGTTCATTGGTACGACGCGTGGGAGCTCCTTCTCGCGGAAACTCTCGCTCTACCAGAGATCAGGCACAAGCACAGCTGCGCCTTCCTTCCACTCCTTGAAATCAGACGACAACGTCCAGGTTTTCAGCGCGACCTCTTCTTTCGGCAGACCTTCAGAGTAGCCAACCAAGGCCACGAACTTGATGGCGCCGCAGACGACGCCCATGGAGCAGAACTCTTCTGGCGATATCCCCGCAAGCTGGCGGAACTCTTGTGGCGATATCCCCGCAAGCCGGTGGCGGAACTCTTTTGGCGATGCCCACGCAAGTCGGGTTTCCTCTTCTCGGGTGGTGTACAAGCAGCACTCCTGCGGCAATAGAACGAAGGTGAACTTGGGACCTTGAGGCGCGAACAGGTCACAGATCAAGACGCCGGCGAGGAGATCAGACCAGCAGACGCGGGAATCCTCGAACGCGAACGCCATGTCGATGTGGAAGAAGTACGTCGGCCCACACAGCTCGTCCGGGAGCGGGAGACGCGCCGTCGTCCGTGCCCAGTGGGAGGCGGCGCCGTCCGGGTTGCCTGTGGTGGCTGAGGATACCGACCGCCACAGGTAGAGGTGGGCGTCGGGAAGCCCCGGGTCGACCGAGGTGACAAGCTCGGCGACAACGTAGCAGGCTCCGTCGTCGTCGCCATGGCGCAGCCGCAGAATGGCTGCGCTCGTGCCCAGGCATTTGATGGTGGGCGGTGAGGCAGGCTACTGGGGTGGATCGAGCAGCGGGATGGCGGTGGCGGAGTTGATCGCCACGTCGTAGACCATGTGGCATCTGGTCTCCCAGAGCGCACCGCAGCCAGGTTGGTACATGCCGGTGTAGAACACGACGAGGCCCTTGTCGGTGCTCGAGACCCAACCGCCGTCTCTCCCTGGCATCAGGTGTTTGCACAGATGCCGGACCATGGACAGGGAGGTTTCTTCAGGGGGATAGACGACAACCAGATTTGGTTTCGGGGCGGTTCCTGCCTCTTGCAGGCTCGCCATCCGATGACCGGATTCGTGGATTGCGGCTTCTGCCTTGTCCGCGCCTCCGGTGATTTCCCCATTAACGAAGTACACTTTGCAGTGGAGAAAGACCCATGTAGGGGGCATGATCGCTAGGGTAGTAGGGTTTGATTGGATCCAGGAACTGGAGCGTGGCTGCCTGCTGCCACCATGGTTGTGATTTGGAGACGAAGACACTGTGGGGGTATAGACCCCGTATACCCTCGCGGCTAGACTTCGGGCTGCTCGGTACAACACGGCCCAGACCAGAAGACGAAGGCTGGTCCATCATCATCCTGATCGGTGGGCCGGACGACAAGACAAAACCCATGGTCTGCTACCACCCAGGTCGGTGGGCCGCCCGGGAGCTGAAGGCTGCTTGGCATGCAAGGAGCTTAGTAGGTTAGATCTTCGTGTCTTCCAAGGATGCGGCACAATGTAACCGACCATAGAAAAATTTTAGATATGTAACCTTGTCCCCCCGCCATATAAGGCAGACAAGGACCTCCTAGAACACATCTTTCATCTCATTGTGCTTCGATACTCATCCATACAGTAGTAGAAACATAGGACGTAGGGTATTACGCTTCCGAGCGGCCTGAACCTGGATAAACCCTGGTTGTCCTGGTTGTTTATCTTGCATCTCACATCTTGATCGTAGGTCTTAGCACGCCCTCACCGCAAATCTACTGCCTCGGGGTATTCTGTGGTAGACTGCCGATGAGGTTTCATTGACAGTGGCGCGCTAGGTAGGGGGTGCACGATCTGATCAGCAGGCGATCAAGATGGTTTCATTCCCGGCTTCCATGGATTTCGAGATGGGCATCTCCCTCACCATCGGCTCCTTCACCTGGACCACCGGCGTGGCGACATCGCTCGCTTTCACAGGAGCAGCGTAGACGGTCCCAACTCTGGCTGCAACGCAGTTGGCACCAGCACCGACCGCACCAACCACTCCACCAACAACCTAAATCTTTGGGCCACGCCTAGGATCCTCACATCCACGGGAGCTTCCTCGCTACCAAGGGAGGCACATCGACAACTCCGATCTAATCGATCGGCAAGGAGAGGGTCTCGCTGAACTCCTCGAGTACATGGAGTCCACTCCGACGCGGCTCCATGCAGAGTACTTGGACTTCACCGTTAACCACGTCAGTGCAATCGCGCCAACCAGCCATGCTGCATAGATCCAGATCTGCCTGCGGCTCGTGGGCCACCACCTGTCTACTAGGATGGCAATTCTCCACACCAGCGAGGCCGTACGCACCAAGCTGGTGGCCCACGCTGACTAGATCCAAATCTGGCTCCGGCCCGAGCACTGCCTACTAACCACAGGGGAGGACCTCTGGCCTCTCGTCAAGTTGGGCCTCCTAGTGTGGTTCAATGCCATCAGCAGCAACCTGTGCCCGACCAGGGGCACTGTCAGCAGCGCCACACGCACAACCAGGCATGCCGCCAACGCGGACCAGATCCAACTCTGGCCACCGTGGGCACTCCGCCCCCAGTCAGGCTCGACAAGTTCATCAACATGCGCGCAGGCCCAACCACGCCAGTTGCCAAGACCGGGCTGCGCAGCGACAGCAGCGCCATGCACAGTAGATGCAACCCACGCCAGGGCTAGCAGATCCAATCACCCCTGGCCCAAACAACGCACCTGTCTTCCCGCATGGGTTGAGCAACGCAGCCACGTCCTACGTGAGCAACCTGCCAACTGCTCCCTGGCGGCGTGACAACCTCATCCTGGATCTAGATCAAAGCTTGATCCTGGTCCCGGAAGACCCATGATTGGCATGGTGGCCATAGATTAGATTCCCTTTGGGTCGACCACTGTGGTCCCCGAGGATGGCAATGTATCTGGCTCGCTCTCAGGGCTTGACAGGACACCCTCCGGCTCCTTCCATCTCACCGAGGACCTCCTCTCCGACGAAGAGAGTCCTGAGGTCCGGAGTCAGGAGGATGTCAAGGAGAGACGTCCGACCACGCCAGTTCACCAGGAGCAGCCCGATGACACCACGCCGGATAGCCCCAAGTTTCCACCAGGATTCCACGGCATGGTGTTCATGGTTAGTGAGAACGAGCCTCGCATCCCAAACAAAACAGAACAGGACAGGGTGGCAAGAGAGGCTCGCAACGCCGACCGTGAGCGCCGATGCCTCACTGTGGCATAAGCGAATGCCGCTGTCAACAATGGCGATAACGGCGGCAATGGTGTGGGCCCTCGGTGAGTTCAACATGGTAGGAGACCAACTCATCAAGGAGACTCCCACGGCCAACATCGCGGTAGCCATGGATTGGCTTGATCAGCTTCCTCCAAACACACACGAGGTCGAGGCAATCCATGATTTTTTTATCACCATCGAAGCACAAGTGGTTCAGCTCTGCTTCACTGGCTCGCTGACCACATCACATCGGTCACGACGGTCCAGGCGAAGCCGTCGCCACCAACCCATGAGAGTGGCGTCGACAATGAGTCCAACCACGGCGGACCTCCTCCAGAGCCACGTCGACCATCCAACGATGCCACGCGTGAGGTGCAACGTGACGAGTAGCACCAACACGGTAGTCGCCAACGTGCTAACGGCCAACAGGTCAACCGCCGCGCCAGGCGTGACCAGGAAGCCAAGCAGCCCTGGGAACGCTTTCACGCTCGCCGACATGTGAGCGGATGTCATACCCCAAAATTTCTATTTTGGGATGTGAACCAAAAACACTAAATAAACTAAAGGATTTATTAATTTTCTAAAATTGGTCAAGATTTAATTCATTTATCATCACTATAAAATGACAAAAAGTGTTGCTTTATAAAACTTTTACAAAGTTAATAAAGGTGTGTTGGTGTAGTGTGCCCTACTTTGTCATGCTTGTGTGTGAAAATGAATTTCTAAAATTGGAGCAAGTCATGACTAGGTTCTTTTTGAGTTGAAAAGTTAAGCCTTCAAAGCCCTTTTCAAAATGTGTTCAAGTTTGGATTTCAAAAGTTTTCTAGAAGGTTTTGAAAAATGCTTTTGGAAAATCCTTTGTCTTGCATAGATAGAGAGAGAGCCTTTCTTTTCCTCTATAGTGTTGGCCATCGCCCTTGCTAGACACCATCCCCTAGCTAGCTCTAGCGACCCTAGGTCAGCCTTTAGTCATCCTCTAGCTAGCTCTAGCAACCTTGGTACAATTGTTAGCCATCCTGTCCTATCCTAGCTTGCTCTGGCCACTCTTAGCATTTCCTGGCCTCACCTAGGCCAACCACGGCTAGCACTAGCCACCTGTGGCCACTCCCAGCTGGCCATGGCCAACTCCGGCCAGCCACAGCCAGCATAAACTAGGCCACCAGCAGCAACTGCACAGCCAGTTGCAGCAGGCCACAAGTGGCCCAGCCAAGCAACCTGGCCAGCCTAGCAGCCGGACAGTTGTGACATTCGCGCGCGTGGGCCGAGCCCACCGCACCGGCCCACCAGCCGTAGCCTGCTGCAGCACCGTCGCGCCAGGCCTCTCCCACCAGTGTCGCTGACCAGCAGGGCCCGCCAGCCATGGGGCCCATGCTACAGTGTCGTCCCCTTCGGGGAGACGGCGCAGACCTGGACCCGGCTCTACCCCCATGCCGCGTCACGCCCACACGCTCACCGAGGTTCACCGTGCTTATAAAGGGGCCAACCTCGTGCGCCGTGCTCCTCTTCGAACCCTAGGGCAGCTGCCGTCGCCACCCGCGAACCCTAATCCTAGCTCCCGCGCAGCGCTGCCATAGTCGTCGCCGTTGCAGAACTAGCGGCCATCATCAATCTCCGCTGCGGTTGTGTCTCCGCCAATGAGAACCCCGGCATGAGATTCGCGTCGAGGTGAGCATCACGCCAGTAGCATCCCCTTCCTCTCTCTCGCTCTCTCGAGACCGTATGCCATCATTGAGGTAGCGTCATCGTAGCCGCTCTGCGCTGCCATGTCGACCCATGTCCCCGGCCTCCATCCGCTGTGTCCATCCTGTGCACCACGTGCGCGTGTACGCACGCAGCACGCCCATGCCCTCGGCCTGCGCTCTCACACCCGCGTCGCTCCACACCGAGCTCACCGCCGGTGTCAATGGCGCCCGGCCGAGCACCCCCGCTTCCAGCCATCCCCTGCTACCGTAGTGCCCACAGACGAGTCCGCGAGGCCGTGCTCGTCACTCCTGTGCCCTCCGCTTCGCCAGCCGAGCCTCGGAGCGCCGTTTTGGCCAACTCCGGCGAGCATCCGACGAAGCGCCGCCGCCTGGAGCGCCACTCCGGCGACTCAACCCGGCCCATGCCCGCTGACGTGTCAGCCGACGTGGCTGCCATGCAGGCACCACGTCAATGCCATGCAAGCGCCACGTGAGTGCTGACTGTGTCAACGCGGTCAAGTCGCAGTCAGCCTTGGCTATTTTGTAGAAAGGCCCCTGTAGTTTCTGTTATTTATAGTTAGGTCCAACGCAGTTCTATTCTGACTGTTGTTTTTGCAGTTTTAACCCTGAAGCCATTGGTATTTATGCTTTAGGTCAAAAACGAGTTTTATTTCAGTTTTAAATTGTTTTTGAATATGAACATAGTTCTATTTATTTATGGTTTTTCCCCTAACCCTGTTTTAGCCATAACTTGCCCGTTTTAACTCTGTTTTAGGTGATCTTGGACTTTCTGGAATCGTATCGATGTAAGCTACATGATAGTAGTGACCTTTACCATGTTCTAGGCTTTTCTAAATGAAACTTATATATGAGTTTGTTAAGGATCTATCAAATGCTATTTTCAAAATACGTTTATTCTAGATCAACCTCGGTAGTTGTACCCTCTCTACGATAGCTCCTTTGTTGGTTGTTCTCACGCTCTCGTGATCATTGCATTGAGCTCTACTGTTTAGTCCACTCTTTCTTTAGCATTTCTTTTTATTGATGTTTGCTTTTAGCTTTGTCTGTTTGTGTTGTTTGTTTGCTACGAATAGACGAAGAGCAGTTTGTGAGTGTTGAAGATCGGGAGCTAAGGACCGACAAGTGCAGCTGGAGTTGGAGAACAGAAAATAGAACAACTAAAGTCTACTGAGTAGCTAGACTTTGGATTTAAGGCAAGTGCAGGCACCTCTTTGATCATATTGTACCTACTCACTTATAATTCACAATTTACTTTTATTGCATGTGTCTTAATACTGCAAACCCTTAGGACATGACTAGCCACATCTATCCAAATATAACCATGGGGTTTTCTTTTATGGGTAGTCTAGTTGTGCTTGCTGCCCTGCTCACTCTACATACGTTAACGAACATAATAATGATCTTCTTCAATGATGCTTAAAATGGTTAATGATAACTTAATGATGTTAATAGCTGAGGCCATGGTGGAGAAGTTGTTGTAGGGTTATGAGGGTGCTACGCTAGCCAGAAAACAAAAACTTTTCTGCCTCATAAACCAGGATCTACTGCTAGTTACAGGTTACGGGATTACCACTAGACGCGCGGGTGCAGCGGAAGATGACTCGATGTAGTCGTACGCGTCGCAACAGGCAGTGCAGTTGCATGGTCGTCCGTCACATCAATCCCCTCGCGTATTTCATCCTAGTGCTCCAGATACAGCACCTCCGAGGAATCCCACACGTGCAGGGAAGAAGCGATACACCTCTGGACTGCTAGGTCCACGAGGAGCAGAAGGCGCAAGCGTGGGGAGGGCGACGACGGCTGCCAAAGTCATGTGTTCCCCTGATTGCGCCCCTACCCCTTGCTTATATAGGCATCCCCAATGAGCTCACGAGTTGGAGGCCCATTAGAAACACTAAGCCTTGTCTAATTCGGGTCCAACCCGAATTAGGCTTCTAGCCCCTTAAGCGTGCGACCCTGTGGGTTCAAGCACACATTGACATGGACCGAGTACTCCTACTCGCCCAATAGTTGACAGTGGCCTCTAGCAAGGCGTGACAACTCCTATGCATTCATAAAGATCATATCAGACGAACCACTATGACCACATACAAGGTATTCCCTTTGCCACTTGATATATGGTTCAACTCGTGGGTTAACACTTAACCCAAGCATGGCCATGCATTTGTTGATCCAATCACTTGAGTGATCCAGTGATATCTCTCTCATGATGAGAGGGGCAAATTCCATCTTGATTGTATATGTCTCATAGCATGCTTCCCGACCACCCGAAGACCAACTTTATAACTACCCAGTTATGGAGCAGCGTTTGATAGTCCCTAAGAAGGCCGTTTCATATCTTGAGTACATACCACAATCTCAAGTCTAAGGACATGATGTATATGACATGAATAGAGACTTTCTCATGTCGGGTCAGTCTAGCCTACATGTCTCACATGTGCCCACATTATTAGTTTGAAATCTCCATGTCCATGACTTGTGAAACATAGCCATCAACTAATACATGTGCTGGTCTAACATTCAAGTGTGTTCTCACAAGAACACCAACCAGGGATAACTTTAGAATAACCATTCAAGTAATTGAGTTCCACAAATAATTCACATAATTGCCAATCAATACAAGTTGTCTATAATAGATATTCAATGAACACTTTATTAATCATGGATACAATCGAAATATCATCATCAACATGATTAGCTCTAGGGCATATTCCCAACAGTTGTTGATGCGGTAAGCATCGTTGGATGACGGAGCAGAAGAAGGGGGAATGGATGCTAGAGGTTGCTCGTGTCAACGGGGGTATCCGTATCCCTCCCCCTAAGGACCTTTCATGGAGCGGCAACCTGGGACTTCCGTACAGCTCCATGCTAATGGGCTCTGGCTTGGTTTATTAGCAGGACCATCATAGGCAGGCTGGGCACCTTACTGACGGGTACTATAGCTATGGTGACTAGGGTGTTTTCAAGTATTTAGTATGGGAGGGGCTAGGGATCCGTGTAGGGGGCGGCCTCACGGTGAAGTCACCCATACGCTTGCACTCATTTCTAGCGGGTTACCACTGCCTATGCCCTGTGAACAACCTTGTAGTGAAACCCTGCCCTCTCACCTTGGAAGTGTTTTGGGGAGTCATGACCCCGGGAAAATGGGAATTGCTTCTTGGAGTGAACATGTACACCTCTTCGCAGAGTTAAATCGATATATCGTCCGTGCTCACGGTCACGAGCGGCCCGGATCCTCACATGATTAGCAAAATGGACAAAACATAAGATGGTTCCTAGAGGTGGCTACCTCTTGTTTTACAGGATGGCAATCCTGTGTGCATCGGGATGGCAATCCTGTGTGCTTCGGAGATGGAAGTCTCTGGTTACAAAGATAACTATAATGATATATAATGTTGCTAAATGCACTCTTATTTTTTCTACTTGAACCTTAATTAAGGTTGGGTTGTTTCACCTACTTGTAGTAATTAGGTTGTCTAATAAAAAAACTAGTAATAGGTTGTTTAATAATAGTTATCAACTAAAAATGCTAACCGCACTTAAGCTGTGTCAGCCTACCTTTGTTAAGCCATGCATGTAATTATACATTCCGCCTGTACTTGCTGAGTTTTGACATGGAACTCACCCTTGCTATAGTTTGTAGTAAGGTGCTGCTCTAAAGAAGGATAAAGGTGTTGAGTGTCAGAAGTGTTTGGCATACGGAGCCTCCAGTCAACGGTCCCTGAGAAGAATGGAGCTCTGAAGAGAAGTTGTAGCCAACGTTCCGTGATACTATGATGTTTGTAAGTGATGATATAAATATGTTTCCGCTATATGTTACAATGCATTGTTTTCTGATATCTCTATTTTTGTTGTATGTGTGGACTTCCTGGGCACATATATGATGGCCTCTGGTCTTCCTTTGGGAACCAAGGTGCCATAGCGGACTAGCCTCGTTCTCAGAAGATCTCAAGGCCATTGATTGGCCGAAGAACTTCTGGATTGGGGACGTCAAGATGTGCGATGGGGCAAGAAAACCCTGAGCATTGGATTATGTTGTACGAGGTGGTGGTCCGAGCAGCAGGTGGCGACCACTACGTCATGGGCAACTACCTCCCGATAGTCTTAAGTAATGTCACTACTTCCTGGCTGCTCCGCCAGTGTGCCGATAGCATCCATAGTTGGCCTCAGCTCAGGCAGATGTTCATTGACAATTTCAAGCCCACTTGTGTGTAGACGAACACTAAGTATACCTTGGCACAGGTGCAGCATCATCCAAGAGAATTGCTACGACAGTACATCCAGCGCTTCGTTGACGCAAGGAACCACATGATCGACGTCACCCCGGCTGAAGGGATCGACCTCTTCATCGCCGGCCTGGTCCAGCCACGTGGTCTGGATCTTAAGAAGGAGTTGCTCCTCGAGTGACCGAGAAACCTCGCCACCACCCACAGGTTTTCTCATCTCGATGATGGGCTGAACGAAGGTGACCCTATCCCTTCAAATTGCAACTACCACCGCGATGACAACCATGACCACGATAGCAATTAGGATCACCGACCACCTTAACGAGATGATCGCCGTGGCAACCGCAACCCTGACCGCCGAGATGACAACCGCTCCTTCAAGCGCCGTGGCTGGGAAGCCTACGAAGGTGGTCGGTGCAACCGCAATGACTCCTCTGTCAATGCGATGAAGGGCCAAAAGCGGGCGAATGACGAAGAGCTCGACAAATTCCTTCGCCAGGACTGCCCTCGCCATCCTGGCAAGGGCCACACGCTAGGCGAGTGTCGAGTCTTGAAGGAGGCACTCGAGAAGATGGCAAACAAGAAGTCGCGCCCGGCCCCAAAGGCTAAAGCCAAGAAAGCCATCCAAGAGGAGGATGCAGAAGAGGAAGAAGTTCAAGACCAGGACCTGCGACACGCCTATAGGGACCCCATGAAGAATGTAACCACTGTCATCTTTGGTGGTAGGGTTAGATTAGAAAACGCCCACGACAACAAGCTACTGACATGGGCCATCATGGCGATCCAGGAGGTAGACGATTTTGTCGCGGACATCAAGGTGCAGCCCTGGTCTGAGCAACCCATATCATTCATTCATAGCAATATGTGGGCCAAGATCCCCGATGCTGGTCGGTTGTCGCTGGTCCTTGACCCGGTGATAGACGGCGTCTAGTTCGAGAAGGTGCTCATCAATGGTGGTAGTGCCTTGAATATCCTATTCTATCCAGCCTTCAAGGAGCTAGGGCTGATGAAGGAGAGCCTCAAGCCTTACGATTCTCTATCCTGGGGCATCATGCCGGGCAAGCCCTCATATCCCCTTGAGCAGAACCTTGCCCATCCAGTTCGGTACGAAGTAGCACTTCTACATTGACCATATCAACTTCATCGTGGCTGACTTCGAGGGCATCTACCACGTCATCCTTGGCCGACCAGGGATCACTAAGTTCATGGTGGTTCCTCATTATGGGTACCTCGTGCTCAAGCTCCCCACTGAGCAGGGCATCCTGTCCCTACGTGGCAACGTCTACATGGCTCGTGTGTGCGAAACCGATGCTTATGCAGCTACAGAGTTCGAGGATCTAAAGCACGCCCTAAAGAATACTAGCCTAGGGGTCAAAGAGACGCCCCCCGTGGACCTCGAGGTCCTAGTCGGGTCTGCTCGGTGACCTGCCAACAAGGTCAAGCAGCACAAGGCGGTCCAGCTCGACCCGACTGATCCCTCGAAGATGACGAAGATCAGGGCCGACCTTTCCCCCAAATAGGAAGACACACTCATCCGGTTCCTTCGGGAGCACATCAATGTGTTTGCGTGGAAGCCCGCGGACATGCCCGGTGTTTCCAGGGAAAAAGGCCGAGCACTACCTTGATGTCTTGAAGACCACTAAGCCGATCAAGCAGAAAATGTGATGGTTCACTCGTGACCGCAAGGAAGTCATTAGGGTAGAAGTATCAACCTTCTAGCAGCTTGCTTTATCAAAGAGGTGTATCACCCGGAGTGGTTAGCTGATCCGGTTCTTATACTTAAAAAGAATAATGAATGGAGAATGTGCGTTGATTACACCAATCTCAATAAACACTGCCCTAAACAGGCTTTCAATCTCCCTCGAATCGATGAGGTTGTAGACTCTATTATTGGTTGTGAGTTGCTTTCTATCCTAGATTGCTACTCAGGCTATCACCAAATAGCCCTAAAGAAGGAGGACCAGGAGAAGACTGCTTTCATCACACCCTTCGGTGCTTTTTGCTACACGACCATGTCGTTTAGCCTCAAGAATGCCGGAGCTACCTACCAGTGGGCCATCCAGGCTTGCCTCGAGAAGGAGATCACCAACGACCTTGTCGAGGTGTACGTAGATGATGTGGTGCTGAAGACTCGAGAATCTAGTACACTGGTGGCAAACCTCAAACGGACCTTCAAGGCCCTCAACGAGTTCTAGTGGAAGTTAAACCCCAACAAGTGCATCTTTGGCGTCCCTTCTAGGTTCCTGCTCGGCAATGTGGTCAGCCAGGATGGCATATGACCAAATCTCGAGAAGGTTAAAATCGTGCTAGATCTACAACCACCACGAAGCGTCAAAGACATCCAGAAGCTAACTGGGTGCATGGCAGCCCTAAGCCACTACATCTCCTGCATGGGCGAGAAAGGGCTTCCCTTCTTCAAGCTACTCAAAGCTAAGGAGAAGCTCGAGTATGTCGCGACTCCCCCAGTACTCACGGTCCCATGAGAGGGCGAGGAGCTTCTCCTCTATATTGCTGCTACGACTAACGTGGTCAGCACCGTGATCATGTTTGAGCGCGAAGAACCTGGGCACGTCTACGGTGTACAACGCCTAGTATATTATATCAGCGAGCTCCTTAATGAGACCAAGCAGTGCTACAACCATGTCCAGAAGCTGCTCTACACGCTCTTGATCACCAAGCACAAGCTCCTCCACTATTTCAAGCCTATAAAATCACAGTGGTCACGGAAGCTGCGCTTGGCGACATCCTTCGCAATAGAGACGCTAGTGGTCGTATTGTCAAATATGCGTTGGAGCTCTCTGAGTTCACGCTGAGTTTTCATAGTCATAATACTATGAAGTCTCAGGCCCTAGTCAATTTTATTGTGGAGTGGTCAGACCTTAACGTGCCCCTGGCCGATACTTCTACCGACCACTGGCAATTGTACTTCGATTTTTCCCTAAACATCAAGGGCGCTGGAGCAGGGGTCTATTTCATCTCTCCATCCAAAGACACCCTCCGCTATGTCTTGCGTATCCACTTCAAGGCGTCCAACAATGTGGCCGAGTACGAAGCCGCCCTCCACGGCCTTCGTATCATAGTCGAGCTAGGTATTAAGCGGCTTCTAGTGTACGAAGATTCTGCTCTGTTCATTCGGCAAGTCAGAAAGGATTGGGATGTCATCAACAAGAAGATGGATGCCTATGTGGCAGAGATCCACAAGCTGGAGAACAAGTTCTATGGATTGGAGTTTCACCATGTGCCTCATTCTGAGAACTCAGGTGCTGACGAGTTATCTAAGCTCGTAGCGGCGCTCAGCGGCAAATATCAAGTAATAGAAGATGATCACATTGGCCAGCAGGGATCTGATGAAGGTAGTCACCCGCCATCGGCTGACGAGCCAGCCAGGTTGGTAGCACCTCCCCAGCCAGACTGGAGAGAGCCCTTCATCAAATACCTGAATGACCACCTTGTTCTGGAGGACAAAATTAAACACCAATAGCTGGTCCACCAAGCCCGTGCCTACCTCATGGTTAACGGCGAGCTGATGCGCAAAGGTCCAAGGTCCATGATTTACTAGAAGTGCATTACCCCGAAAGAGGGAAAGGAGCTTCTGAAGAATATTCACACGGGCACTTGTGGCAACCATGCTGCATCCCGGACGCTAGTCGGCAAAGCCTACCGAGCAGGGTTCTACTGGCCTATAGCCATCTCTGACACAAAAGATTATGTGCGTTGGTGCAAAAACTGCCAAATGTTCACCAAACAGATTCATGTCCCTGCGCATGAACTCCAGACCATCCTGGTCGCTTGGTCGTTCTCATGCTAGGGACTCGATATGATCAGGTCCTTCAAAAAGGCCCCTGGTGGTCACACTTGCGTGTTTGTGCTCATTGATAAGTTCTCTAAGTGGATCAAGTACAAAGCCATCAAGAAAGCCTTGTCAAAAAAGTGGTGCAGTTCGTTGATGATGTCATCCACCATTTCTGCATACCTAATACCATCATCACTGATTTAGTTTTCCAGTTCATCAGTGATGAATTTTTTGATTTTTGTGATGATAATGGCATCAAGGTCAAGTACGTGTCCATTGTTCACCCCCGAGCAAACGGATAGGTGGAGCGATCCAATGGCATGATCATCGATGCCTTGCGCAAAAGGGTATACCAAGATTACATGGACCTCAAACTTGGTCGGTGGCTCAAAGAGCTGCCTGCTGTGGTATGAGAACTCCGTACCTAGCCCAGTCGCAACACTGGAGTTTCCCCATACTTCATGGTGTTTGGTTCCGAAGCTGTCCTACTAGTTGAAGTTGCTCACCTCTCGCCACGTGTCCTGCACTATGACGAAGAAGCCTCCAACGACGTCCGAGAAGTAGATGTCATCGCCAAAGAAGAGATGGCACTCGAATCCTATGCTCGGATAGCTAAGTACCTGTCTTCCATACGCTGGTACTATAACCACAACGTCAAGGGAAGGCTATTCGCTGTCGGTGACACGGTGTTACGACGAATATAGAAAGAAGACGGTCTGCACAAGTTGTCATCTAGATGGGAAGGCCTGTTTAGGATTAAGGCTGTCACACGCCCAACATCCTAGTGGTTGGAGATGATGAAGGGTGTCGAGGAATCCAATTCCTGGCACATCGACCACCTCATACGCTTCTATCTATAGAATAGCTAATTTTTATTATTCTGATATTTAATAAAGTTTCCTTTTTTGTCCTATTTCCTGTCACAACTCTATTTCTGTGCACTCATTTGTCATACATGCACCCTGCATAAGTCACAACTAAACTTTGTTTTCTGCCCGATGAGAACAGCTTGACAAGGCACTGTCCAGAAAACTCTTACGATGTGTTACAGCTTTGCGCTACATGGCACTAGGAGATTTCAGTAGTCGCTCTCTAACGGTGCTAGGTACCTAGTGATCCTGGTGGTCCTACGCTATTCACTAGTGCATCCCTAGTTACCCGATAGAGTTAGCTCGCTTTGAGGGTGGGGGCAAAACTTAATTGTCAACATTTTCTAAAAAACGAACTACGCATAAATATGCATCTAAAAACGGCAACATGTTTCTCACCCGCTTAAACATGCCTAACATGTCTGCATCAAAAGGCTAAAAGTTTACGAGCACCCCATGCTCGGCACAACTTACAAACAGTGTTTTCCATCACAACTACATTGTATACATCCTACTGACCACCATTATTTTCTGCAGGATCTTCGATGAGCATCATGTCATCAACAAAGGCGGTAGCAGCAGGGGCAGATGTGGTCCGAAGGTCCTTGGTGGTGTTCTCGTTCAGCTCTGGCATGATGCCAAGCGCGACTATCATTGGTTAACCTCTAGGTACCTGGAGCGGACCATAGCCAACACGGTAGCAACTACGTATCGCCCAGTTTCAGCAACAAACCCTTGGAGCGCCGGCCACAGCTTCCGGCACTAGTCCACCACAACCACTGCCTCGCCCACAGGGTCGGCAGGGTGCTCCTCTCCTCAAAAGATGGCCCTCAACGCTGGCTTGATGTGTTCATATCTTCCCTTGGAGGGCGAAGATGGTCTCTTCCAGCACCTGGAACTGGGCCATGTGGTGGATCTTTAAATCTGCATTCATAAACATTGGTGGTTAGCATACCCTGGTCCACCCAGTATGCAACAGACTACATACAACAACACTACGTTGTCATCCTTACCAGTGAGCTCAACAATCTACTTCTGGTCCTCCATTGCTTGTTCCTCAGTGGCCTCCTTCTGGCCCAGCAGACTGGCAAGCTCCTGAGCCATGGCCTCATTATGGCCACTTAGCTCTGCAAGAAGCATACATAAATATACGCGCGAATTCTAGCATGCACCGAGTAGGAAACAATACTTACCCTCATTATCCGCCTCCAGGGTGTTCACCTTTTGGCGCAGCACAGCGACCTCTTCCTCTTGCTGTAGCTCCCACTCCTGATAGATCTTGGCCTGCGCCTCCAGCTGGGCCTTGGCCACTTTGAGGGTCTTGCATTCCTCCTAGGTAGCTGGAAAGCGGTCGATGGTCTTGCCCCGCTGGGCGTTGGACTCCTGCAGGGACTGCACTCATCGCATGTTGGTCAGCATGACTATTCCAAAGCAAGAACTACAATACATAAAGAAAAATGATGACTAGGTTTACCTTGATCCTGTCCAAAAGCACCTCCACCACGTCCTGCACACTTGCGTCAATGTCATCATCAGGGATCTCCTCATAGGACACGAACTTGTTCGCCCCCAGCACGCGTGTCGTGTGGACACGCTACTTGGGCAGGTCCGTGCGTGGCATCCTGGGCACCCTCGGCACCACCTCAACTTCCTCAGGGGGTGCTGGCCTGCTCGGGCCTGCCTGGCTCGGCGCACGCTACGGTGCCTGACCCGCTGCAACCTTGAAGGTTCCAAACGGCACCACCAGCCTCTCTGGCTGACGGGTCGGTGTCAGGGATGGCCTGGTGGGCATTGTGTTGCTACTAGCCGCCTCTCCTTGCCCTTGCCCATGGACTGCATCGCGTCGCCGGCCATCGCCCGCTCGGTGCTCGGCTGCAGGGTGGTCTGGCTGGGCGATGGGGGTGGTGTCGGCGTTGGAGGAGCACGGCTATAAGCCACAAAACAAAAACAATTTGTCTATAGGAAATCTAGTAATAAAGATGAAGCAAGATATCTAAACACAATGGGACTTACCTGGCTGGCCACCGAAACCCTCCTCTAAACAGTGGGGCTACTCCCCGCCTGGAGCGCCTGGGGCCCCGCCTGTGGCCCTGCTACCTTGCCCAAGGACTCGGTCTGATGCCTCGCCCATCCTGCTCGTCCCGATGGGGCGTATCGAAGAGGCTGGCTCCTTTGCCGCCTCCTGGTGCCCCCGCTATGAGGCAGATCTAGCTGGAGGCGTCGCCACCCTGTGCGGCGTAGGTGGCGGTGATGGTGGTGGTGGTGCTGAGCCCCCGACCTGCTCTAGCCGAGTGGTTGAAGCAGTATCCCCCTGAGGAGGGGGAGGAGGTGACGGTGGCGCATGCCACGCTGACCTTCAGGGTGTTGTATTGGGCGGGGGCCTCGGTGTTCCCCCTAATGGAGCCACCTGAGCCTGATGCTTTTGTGCCCGCTCCTTCAACGTCATAGTATTGTCAGAGTCCGATGACTCTGGGGTACTCGGGGTGCCCCTTTTCTTGCTCCCCCCACTCCGCCGTCCAGGTTCAGCATACCCCCAGACAGCAGAGCGGAGGGCTTCTTCTTCTTGGCTGCGGCTGACATGGGCTGTTTGCTCGTAGCCCGACATCTTTCTTGGGCAACAGGGACTTCTTCGTCGTCGGAGTCAGAGATGATCAGCATCTCCTGCCCTACCAGGGCTTGGCTCTAGTAGTGGGTCTCCGTAGTTCTTTGCTGGTTGTCTACCGCCTCACCCTGAGGCCACGACTTCACCGGCACAGCGGAGAAGAACATCCTCTGGTCCTGTCCAAGCAATGTCTGACAGTCAGACCATCAAGTTCATCATCATCACATGTCAAGGCATAGTAGTCGAGATTAAATTAAGCAACTATTTAGTTTACCTCTGGTGGTGGTCGAGTAATGTTGTACGGTTGCACACGTGTTTCTAGATAGATGGTGGTCGGGTCAAACTTCTCAAACAAAGAAGACATCCGCTGCCTCACTTCATCAGGATCTGACCTCTCTCGGGTCTCCCGTGAAGGGTCCTCGTGGCCGGTGAAGTCATACATCCAATTCACCCGCTCCTTGCATGGTTGGATCTGGCGAGTCAACCAAGTCCCTGCCACCAGTGCTCCATTGACAACCTTGTTGTCAATCAGTGTCAACAACTCATTCACCTGATGCATTCCTTCTAGGGATGGAGGGTCCGACCACCAGGGGTTGAACTCTGGCACCTGCGTCACATTGCACGGCACCATCCGGCCTTCCACATCCTGTCTCATCTAGAACCAGCAAGTGTTCCAGCTCTTCGGGGTCGACTGGTGCTTACTCCTGAGCCAGTGCGACATCATGTTGTCCCGGAGGCGCACATAGCACCCTCCGGCAACCTGGGACCCCCGGTCTCGACCCCTTCTTCCTCAGCAGATAGAAGTGAAAGAACAGATTGAAATAGGGGTCAATCCCTAGGAACATCTCACAAAATCCAATAAAAATGGCTATAGAGAGGATGGAGTTGGGGTCCTGATTGCAGATGGATACCATCCAATAGATGCACAGATCCCGGAGGAACCCGTTCACCGGAGCCTCCAACCCCTGAGTCACCATATCCTCAAATACGATGATCTCCCCTTCTCGGGGAAGAGGAGCATCGTCACCTCGCGGTTTGCGCCACGCCTCCATCTCGACGGGTGGCAGCAGTCCCTCGTCAGCGAGCACCAGCAAGGACTCCCGTGTGGAGGTCGATTGCTACAAATGCGATCTCGGCACACCAGATCTGGATGCCTTCCCCGCCTTCTTCGCCATCTCCTCCGGATGGGAGTTTGCGAGGTGAGCGGAGCGCGGCGGCGATGCGGATGCGCTAGCTCTGCTCGATTGCCCGAGCGGCAGTGGGTGGATTTGGTGCGGCGGACCGGCGGCGGCAGCGGATTGCTCGGTGGTGACGGTTGCGAGGAGGAATGTGGGCATGGAGCACTTGAGGAGTGCACGAGTGGGTTGGTGGAAATGATTGCAAGTACGGGAACTGTCTTCCATCCAGTGGCGCCTGCTATTTATACTAACCGGATGACGTCGGTTTGACTTCTAGGGTTGGACCCCCCACTTGACTCATGTGGACATGGCTTGTGGGCCATCCTGGTCCTGAGTACGGGCATGGGCCAGGATATTTTATTCCCCCTCATGCACTTGGTTGCGGATCCAGTCCTAGATTTCGATCGTGTCCGGTAATCTTGGGATTTAATCCCAGATTTTCCCTTAATTATATACTTCTTTCCAAATTTGTTCTAGATTTTCTCCTTAAATCTGGGGACTGATTTTATGGGTCAAATTCTTTATTTCCCATTCCTAGGGACTGCCTGACAGTTTCCACCCCAGTGGTGCTTGCTAACTATGGGTTCCCGGTGTCCTTGACCCGGTCGAGCCCATAGGTTGTTCCGAGCACACCTGGGGACTACCTGACTGTTTCCACCCAGTGGTGCTGGTGAACCATGGGTTCCCAATGTCCTTGACCCGGTCGAGCCCATAGGCTGTTCTGAGCACACCTGGGGACTGCCTGGTAGTTTTTCACCTAGCAGCACTTGTGAACCATGGGTTCCTGGTGTCCTTAACCCGGTCGAGCTCATAGATTATTCCAAGCACACCTAGGGACTGCTAGTCAGTTTAGTCCTATGATACTAGCCGTGATCAATTGGTGTTGTTTTTGAGTTTTTTCTTAAAAGCTCAATACAACATATCCTATCTTCTATCGAGCATGGGGACTATATGGGCCCATGTAACCTCATGTTGACTTGGTCCTATATTCTGTTCTTGATTCTAGAAAGGGTATTCAACATTAGTTATACTTGGCTGACGCTTTATTTTGAGTTTTTTCTTAAAAAGTTCAATACAACATATACTATATTCTATCGAGCTTGGGGACTACGTGAGCCCACGTCACCTCGTGATGACTTGGGCCTATATTTTGTTCTTGGTTAGATACCCCTACCTCTATGGGTGGTTCATGTTAGCTTTCCAGTGATACTTGTAGGATCTCTGGAGCAGATTAGTGGCCTAGAGGGGGGTGAATAGGCCTGTAAAAATTCAACTCGAAATTCTGTTAAAACAGAGGGCTTCACTGACGGCCTGAAAGGGCGTCACTGATGGCCTATGCAGATAACTTTATACAGAAATCAAATCTATTCAACAAAAAGTAGATTAGGTAAATTTGTAGTCTTCCTGTAGATATATGGATCACAGATCGAGAGATAAACATGGTATATTATAGAGGAGCAAGTAGATCGATCTCAACAATATGAACTTTGCAAGAATACAAATGAAGCACTCGAGACACAATAATTTATCCCGTGGTTCAGCTCACCACTGAGGCTTGCCTAAGTCCACATTGTTGAGGAAGCTACAAATGGCTTGGGCTTGCCACTAAGGCTTGCCTTACCCTCGTTCTCAATTCAAGAGAGTGAACTCTTGAAGTGAGGGGTGATTTCTTTGCTACATTTGGTGATTACAAACCTCCCTAGGCTGCCACACAAGTTTGCAAGCTCTAGGGAGACGCCTAGCTAGCTAGGAGCAAGCTCTAAGAGTAACAAACTCAAGAACCGCTGGCCAAACATGAACTAAATGCTCTTTTGACGATGGGAATCAATGAATCTGCTCTCCAATCGAAGTTTGCTGCCTTTTCTCTCGAGTTTTGATGGTGGAAATCAAAGATTGGCTTGGGAGCTTGAAGGAGCAACAATGGAGGAGAGAGAGATGAGCACTGGTCGGGTTCTGGATGAAATGAACGTTGGAGAAGAAGAGGGTGACCGTTATGGGCCGGCCTAAGTTGTATTTATACTCAGCTAGGCCCAACAGTCAGAAATGGGCATCACTGACACCTAACAGGGTGTTACTGATGCCCTGGCCAAAACAGAGATAATTAGGAAGTATTTGTGTGGCTGTTTTGGCTGGGGTGTAAGGATGTTATTTAAGAGATATGAGCATTTGGTTGCACACTTGATTAACTATCCTTGAGTCCCTCTTAATAGTACAGCTTTTTCTAAACTCAATATTCAAAATACAAAGAATTTAAACCTCCATTGAGTTATGTCAGCCATCAATTGTAATTGGGGGTTCCTGCAATCTATACAACATCCTCCTTTTTCGATTCCCTGCTTGTCATCTCGATAAATCTTAATAGTCCTCTAATTTGGTGGTCATCAACACCAAAACCCACAATAGGGCTTGATTGCACTTACAATCTCCCCCTTTTTGGTGATTGATGATAACCCAATTAGAGCTTACAAAAGATATGAAATATAACTAAGATTTTTGAGCCATGGGTGTAGGAGCCTCCCCCTAAATATGTGAATGGGAATTTGAATTTCCAAATTGGCATGAAAGGCCAAAATTCACATTTTATTGGTGTTGGGGCCTCCCCCTACATCCATGCCTGCTGTGGGGTGCTGAACATTGTGTAACAAGAATATACGTGATGCATATGACAATTGGTAACAGCGCAAGCACAAAATATTCTAGTTGTTACAGCATAGGGCGCTACTGATGGCCTTAGAGATCGTAACTGACGCCCAGACTATAATAGTCAGAACACAATTAGGTTTACACACAAAGAAACATGAATATAAAGCATCATAAACTTAGAATATGACAAGCTATAATATTAACCACCATATATGTCCATATCCAAGGCAAATAGAGTCAATAGGTAGCATATTACATAAAATAGAGTTTTTAGCAACTCTAACTCACAATCTAAAAACTACTCTCAATGGATCTGAGCATGAAGTGCAGCTACAGCAGATACATGGCGTCAAAAAATGATTGACCCCTCTAATTTTCTCCCCCTTTGACATCAAGTACCAAAAAGAGCGGAGAAAAGAAGAAAAGTCACTCCTCGTCACTGTCGGTCTCGTCGATGTGGGCTCGTCCTGCGACATGAGTGTGTGAAGTGAAGCGTGCTAAACATCGAGGAGGTGGGTCAGCTCAAGTGGAAGGACCCGCTGCCTCTTGTCTTCCACCTCTGTAGAGACTGTGCAAGGTTGCCTCAAGATCATTGTCCTCATCGTCACTATCTCCTTGCTACCCCGGCTGCTCGCCATCCTCATCTGAAGTGTCTGACAAGATAGGAAGGTTAGGAAACTGAGGTGGAGACTCAACTGGAGGAAGAGATGGAAGTCCTTGCTCCTCCCTAGCTTTCCTAACTGCCTCTCGGATCTGCAACTGATCCTCATATGCAATCCTCGTTGTATAGGTGCAAGTGGTGAAAATAGCTTTCAGTCACTCTTCGAACTTATCCATCTTCTTTTTCTTCTTGCTGGCAGCCTTGGAAGACTCAGGAACATCCTCATGAGCAAGAGAAGAGCCTCCAGGAGCATGATCAGCTGCTGCCCCACCTGCTGCACCACCTCTAGTCTTCTTGATATTATAGGCTATGTGATAGCAATCCCTGGGAAACCTCTTGCCAATGACTCTCTCAATGATAAACATGAGGTAGGGAGCATAGGGCAGCTCCCTCCTTCCATCATCCAGGGCAAGAGCTAACTCTTCCCAAATGAACCAAGGAACATTAAATTTCTCACCATTTGGAAAGCTAGACAGCACATTAGTGATATATCCATTCAGTTCAGTTGCATTTTCCTTTGGATTGAGAGTGTTTCTGATGAAGTTGTTCATGATGTAGTAGAAGCTCTTCAAGTTAGTTCTCTTGCCATCTGCCTTGTTAGGATCCTCCCACATGAAGCTAACCTCACTTGGCTCAAGACGTTCTGGACCATGAATGCGCCTGTACGTCTTGTGAATCCACCCAAAGCCAAGAATGCGACAGAAGGTAACAAAGTCAATGCAATAGTGTCGCGTATCTGTCATCCAATGCAGCTCATCTAGCTCCTTGTTCCAGAAATATGTGGCATGGAACTAAGCAAGAATCTCCCTATTCCAATCATACTTGAAGCTCATAATGTCAGTCATCTCAAAATGATCACAAGTCTTGATGGCCGTAGCAAATTCATGCTTATTTCTGCTCTCCAATTCTTTCAAGTCTATGTACTGTATCTTGACTATCTTTCCTTTGGCTTAGTTTGAATGGTAGTTGCATAGAAATCAGAGTGGAAAGAATTCTAGAATCTGTAGTCAATAGCAGGATCCTTGGGAGCAGCATATGGATCAATCTTTCTGGCTTCACGTGTCCCTTTCCAACTTAGCTCATAGTCTGTCATAGGGTGCCGAACTCTATCGTCTGGATCTCTCATAATGAACTCATCATAACAATCTCTCATATAGCTTGAATCAAACTCAGAAATGTGGAGAGGGGTGCTAGGGCGCACAACGATAGTGAATCCCATCTTCTGACATCTTGCCTCTTCAGCAAGTTCCTGTGCACGTTCCTCTTTTGTGCGAGCAACATAGCTGGCCACTCCTCTGAATTTCTTGACTCTGTGCTTGCTTGGCCCTAGCTTTCTTTTTCCTACTCCACCTCCTTCTCCTAAATCCATCTATGCAACCAAATGTGACTAGATAAGAAACTGCATAATATAGTGTTAGAAGAGGCTGCAAATAGGTTTTAACAAGAAAAAGAATTTAGAAAATGAATTTGGGAGCCTGCTGCTTAGGTGCTTCACAAATTCATGTTCTACTTTCTCTTTCTTGCTAAATCATATTTCCAACTACTCCTATTCTCTATCACAATCTCATCATCATAGTCTAAAAATAAATATGGATATTTAGCCATGAATCAGAAAGAATGAGCATGATCAAATTTAAGGAACAACTTTGGTGATTAAATCCAATCGATTTAGGGGACCATAGATCGGGTGAAATAGATCGTTTGATAGTTGGAATCTATCGAGACGGCACTGCCGACCCTAGGGGTGTTACTGACGCCCTCCCCCTATTTCAACAAATCCATGAACCTCAAAATCGATTCGATTTCTCCATCAAAATCACTCCCAAACCTATCATGCTCTCCCTAAGAACTTGAATTCATGACCAAAATGTCCACATTGCATATATCGAAGACAGGATAAGGTGTACTTGCTTCTGTACCTTGAACTAGAAGAACAGCAGGGAGAGGAGAGAAGGGGGCGCGCTGGCCACCAGTGCCTAGGGCTAGCAGCCTCCGCCGGCTAGAGAGGGCATCACGCCTGCGTGCGGCCAGGCAGAAGGGGCGCAGCACCCAGGGGGCAGCATGGCAGGGAAGGGCGCTGGCCCCCAGGTCACGACGTACGGAAGGGGCGCGGCCTCCTGTCGAATGATGGAAGGGGTAGGCGACAAAAAAAGGAGAGGAAGAGGGAGTTATGTTGAGGCCCAAGAAGAAAAGAATAGGCTCAACAGTAAAGCCTTTTTTTAATTGCAGATTCAAAGGGCATCACTAACGGCCTAGAATGGCGTCACTGACGCCTTGCCAAAAAGGTAGAGAATCATATATACATTTTATCACCCTCTTCATCTCAGATATGGACACATATTTTCTAAGTGTCATGACCAGAAACAAATAATCAATATAGACCATGTTCATGCTCCTTAGAGTGAATTTTATGAAACATTTTCAAAAACATATGAGTGAAATTTTTTAAACATTGCCTATAAAACTAATTTGAACAATCAGAGGCATGCTAAATTTCAAACCACGTTACTAGAATCAAGGATATTCAGTTCACCACGTAGCTCACAAAACCTTGACTCATCGAGAGGCTTAGTGAAGATATCGGCTAGTTGTTTTTTGGTGCTCATATAGCAAAGTGCGATATCTCCTTTGGCTTCGTGGTCTCTCAAGAAATGATGTCGGATGTCTATGTGCTTTGTTCTTGAATGGTCTATAAGATTATTTGCAATCTTTATCGCACTTTCATTGTCACACAAAAGTGGTTTTTTGGTGAATCGACATCCGAAATCAAGAAGGGTTTGCTTCATCCAAAGCAATTATGCACAGCAAGCGCCGGCAGCAACATACTCGGCTTCAGTGGTGGATAGGGCAACACAGTTTTGCTTCTTAGAGCTCCAAGACACTAGAGACCGTCCAAGGAATTGACATATCCCCGAAGTGCTTTTTCTCTCTACTTTGTAACTGGCATAATCTGAATCTGAATAGCCAAGTAGAGTGAACTTAGAGCCCTTGGGATACCACAAGCCAAGGTTAGGCGTGTGAACTAGATATCTCAAGATTCTTTTAACACACACTAAACATAATATCTAGCCTAGATGCACACAAGTAAAGAAGGGAACCGATTATGGAGCGATATACCTTTTTGTCTATGGCTTTCCCTTTTGTATCAAGTTCAAGATGTCCATTAGTTGGCATGGGAGTATTGATAGGCTTCGCCTTATCCATGTCAAACTTCTTTAGCATATCTTGGGTGTACTTGGTTTGACTTACAAAAGTCCCTTCCTTCAATTGCTTGACTTGAAATCTAAGGAAGAACTTCAGCTCACCCATCATGGACATCTCAAATCTCTTAGTCATGGTCCTACTAAACTCCTCAACATACAAATGATTAGTACTACCAAATATTATGTCATCGACATATATTTGGCACACAAATATATCATTTCTAGCTTTATGAGTGAAGAGAGTAGGATCAGCTTTGCCTATTTCAAAGCCTTGTTTTAGCAAGAATTCCTTAAGGCATTCATACCATGCTCTTGGTGCTTGTTTCAGCCCATAGAGTGCTTATGGAGCTTGTAAACATGGTTTAGGAACTTGGGATCTTCAAAACCTGGTGGCTGCTTGACATACACCTCTTCTTGTATGGGGCCATTGAGGAATGCACTCTTGACATCCATTTGATGCAGCTTGAAGTCATGATGGGCAGCAAAGGCTAGAAGCATCCAAATTGCTTCAATCCTTGCCACCAGTGCAAATGTTTCTTGAAAGTCCAAGCCCTCTACTTGAGTGAAGCCTTGAGCCACCAATCTTTCCATGTTTCTGGTCACCACGCTATTCTCATCTTGCTTGTTATGGAAGACCCACTTGGCGCCAATTACATTGGTCTTGGGTCTTTCCACCAAGGTCCACACTTGATTTCTTTCGAAGTTATTGAGTTCATCTTGCATGGCCATGACCCATCTGGATCTCCAAGTGCTTGTCCTACCTTGAGAGGTTCCAAAGAGGAAACAAGCGAGTAATACTGACAAAAATTAACTAAATGTGAATGAGTTGTTACCCCTCTCCGGATACTCCCAAGGATATTTTCAACGGGATGATCTCGTTGTATAGTTTGGCGTAGCCTTGGATGCTCAACACCTCCTTCTTCTGGATCTTCAGCTTCTTCTTGTTCAAAGATGGGCTCCGGGTTTAGCCCTTGAACTGGTGAGGTAGAAGTCATAGAAGCTACTGCTGAGGTATGGAGGGCGTCACTGACGCCCTCAGGGGTGTTACTGACGCCCTGCTGATTTCCAGCAGGTGAGTGCCACCCTTTACGATGGAGTATGTTAGCTAAAATTGGTGCAGCAATAGCTTGTGGATCCTCATCTTCACTGGCTTGATCTTCTCGTGGTCTAACATCGCCAATCGCCATTTTCTTGATTGCCTTACATGGTGGATCCTCCTTTCCTACAACACTTGAGTCAACTTGCTCTACTTGAGAGCCATTAGATTCATCAAATGTCACATCTACCGTGACTTCAGTTCTGCCCAAGGTTTTATTAAAGACACGGTAGGCATGCTCATTTGATCCATAACCAATAAGAATGCCTTCATCAACTTTAGATGCAAACTTAGAGCTTTTGGGCATTTTGCTAAGTGTAAAACACTTGCACCCAAACACTCTAAAGTAAGACACCTTTGGTTTGTTACCGGTTAGAAGCTTATATGAAGTCTTATTGAGTTTCTTGTGTAAGTAGAGGCGGTTGATGCCATGGCAAGCAGTCTTGACGGTGTCACTCCAAAAGAGGTCTGACATCTTGTACTCATCAAGCATAGTTCTTACCATGCTAATTAGTGTCCTTTTCTTCCTCTCTACTATACCATTTTGCTCAGGGGTGTATGGAGCTAAAAACTCATGCTTGATGCCTTCTTCATTAAGAAATTCTTCAACTTGAGTATTCTTGAATTTAGTACCATTGTCACTTCTTATTTTCTTGATTGGAAGAATAAACTCCCTTTGTTCTCTTCTGATGAAGGTTTTCACCTTATCTTGTACCTGGCACTTATCATAGACAAAGAATACCCAAGTGAAATGAGAATAATCATCAACAATTACTAAACCATATTTATCACCCCCAAGGCTAAGGTAGGCAACCAGTCCAAAGAGATCCATATGGATTAGCTCTAATGGCCTAGAGGTAGTCATGATAGTCTTTGGTGGGTGTGGTACGCCTAATTGCTTTCCAGCTTGGCAAGTGCTACATATCCAAGACCAATAACTCCCCCTTTAGAGTTATCACCAAAAGTAATGTTGTCACTTCAATCTGTAGCTAGGGAGTATGATGTGGCAGAACCTCCTAAATTATATGGCCCACACGCACCTATCATTGTCTCAAAGACTTCTGATAGCCATGCATGTGTTCCAGATAACTTAGAAAGCCCTGTCGGGTGCCCTCAAAGGACCCCGATTTAACCACATTTGTCAACTCATACCAGGATCAACAAGGGAGTAGCTACAACATTACAACATTTGTGATAAAACATATATCAGAGTGTGGAAGAGTAATAACATTAAGTTAACAAAATATATGAAAAAGTTAACTTTTACAAACTTGACTTTAATTGCAGAAGCAGAGAAGAACTTCAGAAGTCAACTTAGGTAGAACGCCTAAGTCAGGAGGGGACAACCAGATCACGTCGAGCCCACCGACATGAACTTGATTTAAACACCAATTAGCACCTGCAACAGGGGTTCAACAAACCCTGAGTACAAAAGTACTCAACAAGACTGACCCGACGAAAAAGAGGGGTGAAGACTCAGGAAATGCAGGCTAGAGGGACAAGGTAAGGCTTGCTGGAGATTAGAAATTTTGCAGAAAAGCTTGAAAGAAAGAAAAGGTTGCTTGGACTAGCTCCAATTATCAACCAACTTCATTATTGATCCTTAATCATTGTTCAAGTTGTTACTACGATGATGAACACCGATCGAGTCTTCTTCTCCGAGAAGCAACGGCGATTCGAATCCATTTTCATACCTAGCTGGGACCTAGGTCACTAGAATACCGGAGACTTTAACTCCGATGCACCCCAGGTAACTGATATACCGGGATAACAACCGCAGCCGTATATCACCACATGGCACCCGTGAGCTCTGTGGCCCAGCGTACCGAGATACATGGGAACTTAAACCCCACAGTAAAACACACTATGACGCAGATGGGATCTCTGGCCCCATGCTAGGTCACTCCATGATATACACGGCTCCAACCATCCGTATACCACTTCATGCATGTGGATTTCTAAATTCTCAATATCACCAGTTCACCAACGAACGGGACCTAGGGCATCAATAGACGGACACACTACAGAGGGACTCCATTCCCAGTGCAAGTTAGCCGTCCGGACTCGATTTATTACTATCATCAAGATTCCAACAAAGAAACCAATCTCATCTTTTTCATTCTTTTGCCTTTGAACAATTAAACAAATAAGCAGGGCTAAGCATTACTACTTATCTTCCCGAGCGGGTAACAAGAAATAAGGAAATAAGACAGGTAATGCAATTGGTGGGTTTTCACTCAACTTCTATTACTTAATGCAACATATCAGAGCTGAAGCGGTAAAATTTTTATAAATAGAATAGGGTTTGAATGCATCCGGGGCTTGCCTGTGTTGCAGCGATAGTTAGTTCCCGTCAAGATCACGGGTGTTAAGCTTGACACAACTCCAGGATGGACGACACCACATCATGGATCCGCGACTTCACTTCGATGGGGGATGGCATTTTCCAGAGATCGTGCACCAAGATCCACTCACTCTCGAAAACCTACATGTATTTAATGATGCATGTTTTAGCATAATGAACTCATGACATGATGCATGGCAATGCATTGGTGTAAGCATAACAAGATTAAACAACTAGCTAATTATAAACTATTTTAAAAGCATTATAGAAAATAAATATAAAACTCCATATATTCTAAAATTATATAGTCATATTAGGTATTAACATGACATAGCAGAATCATATAAAGGTAAAGGAACCATATTTTTCATTTATACATTTTTATTATAATTATAAACCATTTAATAAGCAATAAGCAAGATAAATCAAAAAATCAAGCATACGATATCCAATGACCACAATATTTTTACTGCAACACACATATAGCAAAGAAACATGTCATAAAAATTTCAAGTCAAAAGGAGTCACATAGCATGAGATATGAATTTCTTTCTCTTTAAACATTAAATAAAGGCATAAAACATAGCTAATTATTTTTATATAAAACATGGCATGTTTCATATTTTTAATAAAAACTAGGCATTACAAGAAACACAACAAAATTTGGTTCACCAAAAATGGAGTTACGAAACTCCAGATATGAATTTTTGAAGTTTATGAAAACTGCTACAAATAGGTCCTCGGGGCACTATTCACCTGAGTCTTAGGATGTGCACTTAGGACCCTGGCTTTTGTCGAATTCTAGCACAAAGTCCCTCGCGCGAATTGGAGCAGAGGAGATGAACAGGAATGGCGCTTACGGCGGCGGGGTGCTCTTCGAAGATAGTGGAGCAGCGTGGGAGCATAAGGAAGTCCCCGCGCACCCGCCGGCGGTCACGGCTCGCCCCGCGGTGGCTCGTGGCGGCCTGGCCGTGTGTGCGGCCAGGGCCGCAGCGGGCGACCACGACGGTGACAGCGTCCAGAGGCGGTTGGGGCAGGGAAAAGAGCGCGAGAGGGGCAGCACATCAAGAGAAAGGTGATGGCATGCTCTTCAGGGCGGAGAAAGGCCGGAGGAGGCGGGCGCACGCGGCAGCGGCGAGCTCTGCTCGCCGGCCATCCATGGCCGCGGCTCCGCGTGTAAGGAAGGGAAAGGCGGCCTGTTTGAGCCTTTATGAAGGAAAAACAATGTCGTAGCATTGATAGGAGCTTCTAGGCCTGGCCACGCAGACGTCCGCGAGAGAAACACCACGACGGCGCGGCCAAACGTTGCACGGCGTCGACGCGGCAACAGAACACCCGTTGGGGGTACTGTTCACAGAATTTATAGAACTGCCACTCCCAGAAAATTACAAATTACTCCTAAAAATATATAAAAACATGAAAATCTCAAAAAATAAAGTTTACATAACTTTTCAAGAGCTACACTTTTCATTTAAGAAACATTTTCAAATTCTGCCTAGATTTTGAAATATGAATTCAAATTTAAAAAGAATACAAAAAGGGTCAAAACTCTAGAAACAAACATTTAAAATTACTTTTGATTTTTCTCAACAACTTAAAAATCTTCCAATCTATGAAATGTTCATATTATCAAACCAAACACTTTTCATAGAGAAAGTTTTCCCAAATTTTGAATAATTTTTGAAATATGAATTTAAATTGAAAAGGGGATAAGTGTTGGAATACTGAATTTTCAAATTTATTTGAAATTTATTTTGGAAACTTGAAAAACTTTATATACCAATATTGTAGATCTTATCAAGATCTACAAACTATATTTTCAGAGTATCTTAAAATTCCTTATAGATTTTAAATTATAGAAAAAAGGATAAAACAAGGTTATGAAAATAGTTTTTAAATAGCAATCAACTCATCATTTCATGTATAAAACAAAGCACCACATAAAAGATATTATTAAAACATGAATGCATTTATGTCATGATGCTCAATGATTATTCTTAATAATAAACTTGATTATAATTTTAATTGCTTACTAACATCTGGGATGTTACATATGATGAGAACATACTCTTCTCTCTTGTCATATGATTTGTACAGCCACTGTCAAGCACCCAACTTGACCTACTAGAGGAGTATGCCTGTAACACAAGTTTAGTTCCTAGATTTAGGCCCCCCAACAATCTTGGGGCCTTGCATGTTAGTTACAATTACTTTAGGAAACTAAATAGAAGTGTTACGAAAAACATTTCGACCATTGCCAACAAATATGGCACACACTTTCCCTTTGCTATTGTGCTATAAAACAAAGTTAGAATTCAATGTTTGATACATTTGTTTTGCCTTTGATTGATATGCAACCATGTTTGGAGTGGCCCTGATTGAATTCTTTGGTTTCTTGTAAACCTACTTTGTCTTGGAGACTTTCTTGTTGGGCTTTTCATCAGCAGAGAATGAAGAGGTAGCCTTCCCTTTTCTATGGGGGGCGTCACTGACGCCCTTCACAGCGTCACTAACGTCCTTAGGCTGATGTGATGCTCAGGACTACCATTGTGACACCTTCTATGCAGGCCATTTTGTACCTACTTTTCCTTTGCTCACACTCATATCCATTTATTACCATTCTCTCATTAGTTTTACCTCCATGAGTGTGCCCAATCCCATCCTTGATGTGAGGATTTCTTCCATCCTTGTATTGTGGTTTCTTTGCTTGTTCAACTTTACCACCACCAACTTTCTTACTTTCTTTGCCCTTTGCACCTATCATAGCATTGAGTCTAGCAATCTCCTTTCCCATAGCCTCCATGTTTGCAAGATTAGTGGAATAGACATTCATATCAACATTATAGCATTTTCCACAACCTTCACTAGTGGAAGCATTAGAAGTGTCTTTTGTTTTAGAGGGTTGTGAGGTGCTCTCCCAAAGAAGACTATATTGTTCCTCAAGTTTGTTGTGCTTTTCCACTAAGACATAATACTTGTCATTGAGGGCTAGTGATAGCATGCTCTCTTTGTTCATTGCTTAGAGCTTTGTTCAAAGAGCCCACCTCAATTCTCTCTAACTCAAGAGCTTCATCACGGCTGATATATAATTTTTCAATTCGTTCAAGGACATCATCTCTTTTAGCAAGCTCAGCTTTGATACTTTCTAATTCTTCCATTAGTGTAGTGATGAAGAGTTTGGTTTTAGGATCAAGATTTCTAGTCAATTTAGCATATTCTTTAACATTGCTAGACTCTTCATCACTAGACTCACTAAGTTCACTACTAGAGGCATCACTAGAAGGTGGAGAAGGAGATTTTCTTTTGGGTTTTACCTTCTCATGCTTACCCATAAGGCAAATGTGAGAGGTGTTATCATCATCATCGGACATGTTGTTCAAGAGTTTTGGTGTGGAGGATGACTTTTGAATAGCTATTGTTGCAAGCTTCTCATCCTCATCACTTGACTCTTTAGTTGAGTCCCACTCATGCCCAATGTGAGCTTCTCCCATATTCTTGTATCTTCTTTTGCCATTATGCTTGCTGCCCTTCTTGTCCTTCTTTTGTTTGCCATCTTTTGCATCAAGAGGACAATCAGCTATAAAGTGCTCGGTGCTGTCACATCTGAAATAAGTTCTCTTCTTCTTGTTTGGGAATCTTCTTTGCACTAATATGTATCCATTCCTTTTTATTCCCTTGTTGTCTATCTTCTTGTAACAATGCCATGTTGTCTATCTTCTTGTAATCAATCCCATTATCTTCACTCTCACTTGATGAAGAAGTTGTCTCTTGATTTTGGTGACTTTGCTTGTCTTCCTTGGGCTGATTTGCTAAAACTTGCTTGCTGCCATGTTGCATGCTTAAACAGCCATGTTTGCGTGAGCAGCTATGCTTGCTTGACTTGTTTGCCTTGAGAGCAACTTCCTTGACCTTCGAACCATCAAGCTTAGCTTGCAGCTCACCAAGTCTTCTTCTCTCATTTGCTTCTTCTCTTTGCATGTCAAAAGTCAGCAATCTACCAAGCACATCATTTGGAGTGAAGTGTTTAAACCTCTTCTTATCTCTAATCAAAGTGACCACGTTCTCATTCCTTGATGAGTATGCTTCCAACATCACTTTCACAACTTTATGGTCACCAAGCTCATCACCTCCAAGACCTCTAATCTTTCCAACAAGGACCATCAACCTATCAAACATCCTTTTGCATCTTCATCTTCCTTGATGACAAATCTATCAAGCTTTGCCACCAAAATGTCAATCTTGGCCCTCTTCACTTTGTCAACACCTTCATGAGCAAGAATCAAAGTGTCCCAAATCTATTTTGCCACATTGACATTCATCACACTGTTGTACTCATTTCCATCTAGAGCACTAAGAAGAATGCTTGTAGCTTGACTATTGAATTGGGTAGCCAAGAACTCTTCATTTGTTGGGCTTTCGGGATCTTCCAGTGGCTAAAATCCTTTCTCCACAATCTCCCATAGTCCTTGGTGAATACCTGAAAGATAATTTCTCATCAAGTGCTTCCACTTGGCAAAGTTGGTCCCATCGAAATGAGGCAACTTTCCCACGGGCACATTTATAAAAGATTTGCGATCACGGTTAGTTAAATGAGAATAGTTAAAGGATATGGCTGCATATTTCTTGTTGCTGTGCTGCCCTTGTCCTTGCTATCCTTCTTCTTTTCCTTGCTCTTCTCTTTCTTGCTGTTCTTGGAGGCATGGTATGATACGTCATCATCACCATCATCCGAGCTACTAGAGAGCTCACTAGATGACACATCATACTCAACCTTACTCTTTTTCTTTTCATTTTCTATAGCTTTTGCTCTTGTTGTTCTTATTTTAGCTATTTGCTCTCTCACAATTCTTCTAGCTTCTTTTCTACCTCTCTTTTCTTCAAGTAGCAGCTGCTCTTTTCTTGTCTCTCTAGCTTCTTGTTTCTCTTTTCTTCTTCTTCTCTTCTCAGGATCAGTGGTCTTTCCATCACTTGCTGTTGACATGGAAAGATCACTACTGACATCATCAACCCATACACCGTCTATGGGATCATCGGGCTCCCTCGAGCACTTGCATGCTCCATACTTCACGCGGTGAAGCGTATACGAAGCAACGAGGCTCTGATACCACTTGTAGGATCTCTGGAGCAGATTAGTGGCCTAGAGGGGGAGGAAAATAGGCCTGTAAAAATTGAACTTGAAATTCTGTTAAAACAGAGGGTGTCACTGACGGCCTGAAAGGGCGTCACTGACGGCCTGCGCAGATAACTTTGTACAAAAATCAAATTCTATTCAACAAAAAGTAGATCAGGTAAATTTGTACTCTTCCTACAGATATATGGATCACAGATCAAGAGCTAAATAGGGTATATTACAGAGGAGCAAGTAGATCGATCTCAACCCCTAGAATCACCTAAACAACAATATGAACTTTGCAAGAATGTAAATGAAGCACTTGAGACACAATGATTTATCCCGTGGTTCAGCTCGCCACTAAGGCTTGCCTAAGTCCACGTTGTTGAGGAAGCCACAAATGGCTTAGGCTTGCCACTAAGGCTTGCCTTACCCTCGTTCTCAAGTCAAGAGAGTGAACTCTTGAAGTGACGGGTGATTTCTTTGCTGCAATGGGTGATTACAAACCTCCCTAGGCTACCACACAAGTTGGCAAGCTCTAGGGTAACGCCTAGCCAGCTAGGAGCAAGCTCCAAGAGTAACAAACTCAAGAACCGCCGGCCAAACATGAACCAAATGCTCTTTTGACGATGGAAATCAATGGATCTGCTATCCAATCGAAGTTTGCTACCTTTTCTCTCAAGTTTTGATGGTGGAAATCAAAGATTGGCTTGGGAGCTTGAAGGAGCAACAATGGAGGAGAGAGAGATGAGCACTGGTCGTGTTCTAGACGAAATGAATGTTGGAGAAGAAGAGGGTGACCGTTATGGGCCGGCCCAAGTTGTATTTATACTCAGCTAGGCCCAAAGGTCAGAAATGGGTGTCACTGACGCCTTACAGGGTGTTACTGACACCCTGGCCAAAACAGAGATAATTAGGAAGTATTTGTGTGGCTGTTTTGGCTGGGGTGTAAGGATGTTATTTAAGAGATATGAGCATCTGGTTGCACATTTGACTAACTATCCTTGAGTCCCTCTTAATAGTACAGCCTTTCCTAAACTCAATATTCAAAATACAAAGAATTTAAACCTCCATTGAGTTATGTCAGCCATCAATTGTAATTTGGGGCTCCTGCAATCTGTACAACATCCTCCTTTTTTGATTCCCTGCTTGTCATCTCGGTAAATCTCATTAGTCCTCTAATTTGGTGGTCATCAATGCCAAAACCCACAATAGGGCTTGATTGCACTTACAATACTTCGTGTCACGTGTTAACATGGGCTCATATCTCAGGACGTGAAAAGAATTTTTATTTTTCTTGGAACATCATGCATCTTTTGACAGATCACCTTCCTTGACAGAAGCTGTGGTCAGAAGCAGATCCACGAACTGCTCGGGAGAAGCTGGGACAACGCCACATGGTCAGCCTCAGTGCTGGTCGAGGTTATGTGGTCAGTATCAGTGCTGGTCAGGAGTATATGGATTGCATCTTCGCTGCTCGGCGTAGTTCGTCAACATCTTCACCATTCGACGTCACGTGGTTTGCATCTTCATTGCTCGGTACTGGTCAAGACAGCGACTCCCTCAAGATACATGATGCTCGGGGACTAGCTATGGGGGTATAGACCCCGTATATATAGATGGCCACGGGTCGTGCCAGCCCGGCTCGGCGGCACGTCGGGCCGTGCCGGCCCGATAGGACGTCGTGCCTGTCGGGCCGTGCCTCGCCATGCTTCGTGCCTGGCCATCGGCCCAAGGCACGGCCTATGGTCTGTCGGGCCGGCCTGAAAGCACGGTGTGCCTGGCGTGCCACGGGCGGCCCGAGGTATGCGAGGGAGCACCCCCCGACTACCACTGCCGGCGCGCATGGCGAAGCCGGCCTTTGATCTATGCGCATGAAGAGGCAAGCCGCTAGGGAGAAGAGCGAAGAGGTAGAGGTGTCGTCGGTCACTGTGTACTCGCTGCTCCGCCTCGCCGGTCCTCGTGCGCTTAGTGCTTTGCCTCGCCGCGCGCTTGTTGCTCCGCAGCGCCGCGTGCTCGCTGCTCCGCCGACTGCCGCGCCGCTCGGGGTCGTGACTCGCGACTGCGAAATCACGAGTGGGGGTGCGGATGCGTCGGTGTTGCGGCGCAGCCGCGCAAGGGAGGACAGGGATGGAGTCGGTCTATAGGGACTAGGGTTAAGAAGCAAAGCAGTTAGTGGGTTGTTTCTTTTGATGGGCTCGTCACTGGTGGGTTGTTTCCAAGCTATAACTATATTGATCACCGGGCCGCCATCGGGCCAGTTGTTTTAGCGGGTCGTGCCCGTGCCGTGCCGTGTGCCAGGGTGATGGCCCAAGCATGGCCTGCTCATCGGGCCATTCCTCGGGCTGGGCCAAAACGATGTGCCTCATGCCGGGCCGCGGCACACGAGCTGCATGGCCATATATAGCCGTATACCCTCGCGGCTAGACTTCGGGCTGCTCGGTACAAGACGGCCAGACTAGAAGACGAAGGCTGGTCCATCATCATCCTGATCGGTGGGCCAGACGATAAGACAGAGCCCGTGGTCCGCTACCGCCCAGGTCGGTGGGCCGCCCGGGAGCTGAAGGCTGCTTGGCATACAAGGAGTTTTAGTTGGTTAGATCTTCGTATCTTCCAAGGATACAGCACAATGTAACCGATCATAGGAAAACCCTAGATATGTAACCTTGTCCCCCGGCTATATAAGACAGACAAGGACCCCCTAGAACACATCTTTCATCTTATTATACCCCGGTACTCATCAATACAGCAGCAGAGACGCAGGACGTAGGGTATTACGCTTTCAAGCGGCCTGAACCTGGATAAACCCTGATTGTCTTGGTTATTTGTCTTGCGTCTCACAACTTGATCGTAGGTCTTAGCGCGCTCTCACCGCAAATCTACTGTCTTGGGATATCCTATAGTAGACTACCGACGAGGTTTGATCGACAGACACCCGCAACAAAAACACGCTGTTAGGACTACGGACCAGGTGGGCCTGTTACTTGGTTGTAAAATATAATAGATGCCAGTAGAAAAAAAAAGAGAAATCCTATGGAAGCCTGGTATTGAAATCCACAACCTGTGTAAAGAAGGCCCAAAACTTTTTCAGGCCACGTTAAAAAAAATCTGTTTGGGTAAATTAATACAGTTAAAAAGCAACACATGTATTGAAGTCATTCGGCCGTGGACTTTGCTAACGCCTCCACATGCAGAATATTAGTTTTCAGACTGCAAACTTTTTTCTACGTATAGTAACAGAAAAGGAGAAAAAAAAGTAAGTGCATCCTCTTCCCCGATGCTCACGCCCTCGCCGCCGGCCACCGCCCCGCCGGCGGCTAGGGTCTCGCCGGAGCTCTGACGAGAACCTAGCCGCCGCCGCCGCCCTCTTCTCATCCCCCCATCATCGCCTTCTTCTTCAGCTCCGGCGAGCTCGTCATCGCCTTCTTCTCAATCTTCGGCGAGCCTCCCCGCCCTAGACCTGGCCCAGCCATCGCCCCCGTCGCTAGGACACCCTAAGCCGTCCGTCGACCATCCCCACCATCTGTCTTCTCTTCCTCCCCCCAACCCCGCCCCCCTCCGGCTGGCCGGCAATCTATAGCCCACCGGTGTTGGAGAAGAAGGGGGAGAAGCTCACCGGAGTTGGAGGAGGAGGAAGAGAGAGGAGAGGGAAGGAGGAGCATGAATAGGAGGCGGCCTACCTGGTGGCAGATCCGGCGGCACCGTCGCCGGATCCGGCGGATCCGCCGCCGCCGCAGTCGGATCCGGTAGCGCCCCGGCCAGGATCCGCCATGGCCGCGTGGGAAAGGAGGTCGTGAGGCGCAAGGGAGGTCGTGGAGGTGCGGGGATGGAGAGGAGCACGCTAGTCATCCTCTCGCCGGTCGCCGGAGGCCCGCTGCGGCGAACGTCGGTGAGAGAGAGAGAGAAGTGCTGGAGGAAGAGGAGAGGTCGCAGCTGCGCGGGCGTGAGGAAGTGTGCGGTACGGGGTGCCTGGGAAGTGTGCAGTGCAGGGTGCCTGGGTAGGAGCCTGGCTGATGCGTCGGATGATTTGGCCCTGCGATCGGACGGTAGGAAGTGTGTGCATTCCTTCGTCGCTCCGCGTGCACGCACAGGAAGTAGCTTTGAGGATAAAAAAAAAATCACCTCCTTCGAGCACATTAAAAATACGAGGGAAGTGTGGAGGGAGGCCCTCCTCTCGTCTTGTTGTCTGCGACTCGGGCGTAGTGTCATTTTCAAATTTTAACTACCGTAATCCAAATAGCGCTATTGTAATCTTTCTGTTCCAATTTATATATCGTTTGACTTTTTTATTTTAAATTTAACTACTCGTTTTATTTAGAAAATGTGCAAATGTAGTCAGGTTTAAGTTATTTTTAAAAAACTTTGATTAATAAAGGAAGTCACGACAAAATAAATGATATTTTACATAAATTTTTAAATAAGACAAACGATCAAATTTAGAATTAAAAAAAATCGAACGAACTACAAATTAGAACTGAGGAAGAAAGCAACAAAGATGACAAGTAGATGTACATCAAAGATGGGTTCTTTTGTTACTTTCTCCAATATAATAAATATCAGAGACAGGTAGTAATTAATAGAGACGGACAATAATGCAGACGTCTCTTTTATAGTCTTATATGAGATGGTTGTTTATCGGTCACTACTACTTGCCACATTATAGATGCAAATTTTCAGACACATAAGTTAGCCATCACTAATGCCCTAGACAGCTGTGCACTAGTGTAGAAAAACTCCAAGCGAAAATAGCAAGCAACTCCTTGTGCACAAGGGATTACATGTATAACTAATTTTGGTTGTAAAAGATTACTAAGTTGCCAAACAACAGGTGAGTCCATGTGCACAAGGGATTATGTGCAATATGAAGTAAATTATACAAGTAGTATTTTACAACCGAATGATCACAATAATATGTCTCGAAAAATGATCAAAAGTCTCGCTCTCATCATCTTCAATTCTAGGAAATTTGGAAGGAAAGAAATGTCAACCTTTAGGCAACAAGAAACCTCGATGATATGCCTTAGGGCACTCACAATGCAGACTCTACCATAGAGTCTAAACATATTTATTATCTCAAATATTGTGGACTTAGAGTCTAAATAAGATTTAGAGTCTTGTTTTTTCTCTCTCTTTCTTCAATAAATATAGTGACACATCAGTAAAATACCATAAATAGAGCGTAATTAATAGTCTTGGACTCTGTGATAGAGTCTTGCATTGTGAGTGCCCTTAGGATATCATTAAAAAAATAAAACAATAGCCTAGGCCGCAACTTGGGTAAAACATTTATCGATTCTTTTACAACCAAAATTAGTTATACATGTAATCAGGAGTTACATGTATAACCAAAACAATAGCCTAGGCCCTGGTTGACTAAGACCAGGTGACTTCTCTGCTAAAAAGACACCGAATAATGGAACCACAATGGATGTGGAAACGCGTCTCTTTTGTGGAAGGAATCTACCGTACTCCAGTGATCCTAAAGTTGTATTCCCGGTAGCAGACCGGAAGACAAACGATATGGAATTGAGTCAGCCAGTCAGAACTGACTAGAAATCTGCACGGCGTTTCCCCTTATGGCCAGTGGTTAACTATGCGTCGTACGTGTATCTATGTGTTTTATTTTTCTTGTTTGTGCACCGTATATTTTAAGTGTATTCGTTTTGTTTGTTTACATGCGTGACATGATGTACTCATATATGCGATTGTATAGAATGTCATATATATAGTGAAGTATTTGGCTTTATATATGTATGTCAGCGATTATTTGTTTTAGATTATTTTGTATTACGAGTTAGTATAAAATTAAAAAATTAGGACACAAAAATTGTTAAAAAAATTGTATGAATTGATTTAGAATTAAGGTGGGGAGAATTAGAAATCGAAGATTATGAAAAAGGGTATGAATTGATTTAGAGTTAAGTTAGGGTAGATATTTGTAGTTCATATACGAGATGAGCAAAAAATTAGCACTGATATAAAATTATAGATCTACATATCTATCAAATAAAATACACTAAATCATATGATATTTTGAATTGAATGCATAGGTATAGTCATAAGAAACTCAACAAAATTAGTTTGGTATTTTTATGATTTTTCTATAATTGTTTACGAATTTTGGAAGATATATAATTTGAAAAGAAAAGATTAAAAATTAATAAAAAAATAAAAATCGCATAGGGCCGTATTTGGCCTACTTAGGCCCAGCAAGCTTGAGTCCGGCCCAGGAGGGAGGCATGCGACATGGACTGATCCTTAATTTTAGCAAAGTTTTGAGGCTGTTTTAAAAAAACCTAAGAGAGCGGGCTAGACAGCGAGTTATATTTCACCAAAGTGTGAGGGTTTTTTGCAAAATGATCGGGAGTGGCTTGATCTAGGCCGTCCGTCCGGCTGATCGGACAGCCGAGAATTTCGAATGACGTGGCCACGCTGGCTGGCCTTCTTTTATTGCAGGATTCGTTTGGGAAAGATGAGCAGTTTAAAAAGGCGACCACTCAAACCACAAAGCTTCTTGTTGGTGCAAACAAATCAAAAGCTAATCTATAAAAAAAATTAAAGAGGGAATGTGCAAGGAATTCCAGCAGTAGTGCAGGTGCGGAGTAAATTAAGCTCCTAATGACGACTTATCGTTGACGAGGAGTGATTAGTAGAGTACGTGGCTGATGCACGCTGAGTCTCAACCAGCCCTCAGTCGATCTCTAACCTCATGCACGCAATGGCGCGGCTGCCGCACAACCTCCATCCCCACCTATACCTCCTAGCACTCCTCGTCGTGACGGCCGTCTCAGCGGGCGCGGGGACCTCGCCGGAGAGCGACTTGTACGCTCTCTCCAAGCTCAAGTCCTCCCTACTCTCCGGAAGCGCTCGCAACAGTCCCTGGCTCGCCGACTGGGACATCGTGACGTCGGCATCAGGCGGCGTATCATCCCGGACAAAGCATAGACGCCTCCAACCGCGTCGTCGCCATCAACCTCACCGGTGTACCTCTCCACGGTGGCATGCTTCCAAGCGAGGTCTCGCTGCTGGATGTTCTCACCAACCTCACCATCGCCTCGTGCTCCTTATCAGGCGTTATACCTGCATCACTTGCCTCGATGCCTCGCCTTCGCCACCTCAACCTCTCCATCAACAACATCTCCGGTTTCGACCGGGACCGCAGTTCTTCCTCACCGCGGAGGTCATCGACGTCTATGACAACAACCTCACTGGTCCCCTCCCGCCTTTCGGCAGGTTGCACGCAAGGCTGCTGCACCTGGACCTTGGCTGGAACCACTTCTCAGGCGGTGTACCTGAGGAGTACGGTGACATGAACGGGCTCGAGTTCCTCGGGCTCGATGGTAACTCGCTTTCCGGCTTTGTGCCACCATCGCTCTCAAGGCTCAGGAGAGTGAAGAGGTTGTATCTAGGGCGCTACAACTCGTTCGATGGTAGTATCCCGCCTGAGTTCGGCGAGCTTTCTGCCCTCATCCAGCTTCAAATGAGCAACTGCAATCTCACAGGACCTATCCCGCCGGAGCTCGGTAGCCTCACTCAGCTCGAATTGCTCTACTTATTCTCTAACAACTAGGTCGGCAAAATCCCGACTGAACTTGGTAGCCTCAAGAACCTCACGCTCCTGGATCTCTCCTACAACCAGCTTACCGGCGAGATACCGGCAAGCTTTGCCAGTCTAACCAGACTGAAACTATTCAGTCTAACTAGGAACAAACTCCAAGGCGTAATCCCGGAGTTCGTCGGGGAATTGCCTCAATTGGAAATTGTCCATGCATGGCAAAACAATCTTACCGGGGAGCTCCCAGCCAACTTGGGCAAGAGCGGCAGGCTGCTGGAGCTGAATGTCACGAACAACCAGCTCAGCGGCGCCATACCAACCTACCTTTGCACCGGGAGGCAGCTTCAGTCTCTTATTCTGATGCAGAACAAGCTTTCTGGGCCAATCCCTGAAGACCTCGGTAACTGCAAGACCCTTGCCAAAGTTCGCCTGAACAACAACAACGTGGCTCCATTCCGGCTGGCCTTCTTGATCTCCCCATGAATGATATCTTGGACTTGAGCAATAACTTGCTCTCAGGGGAGCTCCCGGAGTTTATCCCCAGCGCCGGGCTGAGTTTTTTGTCAGTGGCATCTAACAACTTGTCCGGTCCTCTACCACCGGAGATCGGACATCTCAAGAAGCTGTCCTTGCTCAAAGCCAGCGCCAATGCGCTCACCACTGGCATTCCACGAGAGCTCAGCCACTGTGAGTCGCTGACAGTGCTAGACCTCAGCCACAACCAGCTCACCGGCGACATACCGAAAGAAATCATGAATTTGATTCTGACAGTGCTGAACCTGTCGAGGAACAGAATCTCGGGTGAGCTGCCGGTGGAGTTCGGTGAGATGATCAGCCTCTCGAAGCTGGACGTATCCTACAACAACCTCAGCGGGCGTGTCTCGCTGCCAGAACTTCCTGGGGTGTTCGCCCTTTCAGACAAGACAGACTTCGAAGGCATCCCAGACCTTTGTGTGGAGCACATCACTGCCGCTTCATGCCCCATCCCCATGTCATTGCAGCGTCCAAGCCGTTTCAAGACGAGGACGCTGCTGTGGCTTGTGCCGATCGCCAGCGCATTGGTGGTGACAATGTGCCTCGGGCTAAGGTGGGGGTGCAGGGCGTGGCGGAAGATGGCGAAGCGGCCGTGGCCTGTGGCGTGGAAAATGACACGGTTCCAGAACCTGGACCTGGAAATGGGCGACGTGCTCGGGTGCCTTAGGGAGGAGAACGCCATCGGCAGAGGAGGTGCGGGCACCGTGTACCGCTGCGTGACACGGGGCGGCACTGAGGTGGCCGTCAAGCGGCTGCCCGGCCCCGGCCGCCGTGACCACGGCTTCCGCGCCGAGGTGACCACGCTCGGCGGCATCCAGCACCGCAACGTGGTGCGGCTGCTCGGCTTCGCGTCCAGCGCGGAGGCCAACCTGCTCCTGTACGAGTACATGCCGATGGGGTCGCTGGGCGCGGTCCTGCACGGCGACAGCGGCGGGCGCCTCCTGGACTGGGCCGCCAGGCACCGCGTCGCCACCGAGGCGGCACGCTCGCTTTGCTACCTGCACCACGAGTGCTCGCCGAGGATCCTGCACCGCGACGTGAAATGCAACAACATCCTGCTGGACTCCGCGATGGAGGCGCACGTCGCCGACTTCGGCCTCGCCAAGTTCCTCAGCCGCGGCGCGTCGTGCTCCGGCGGCACGAGAGCGGTGGCGGCGGAGGAGTCCATGTCGGTCGTCGCCGGCACGTACGGCTACATCGCTCCTGGTAAGAACGTGATCTGCACTCGACATACTGTTATGTTGCCATACGGTGGACATATAACGGGCATGAAATGGTGTGTGTGCAGAGTACGCGTACACGCTGCGGGTGGACGAGAAGACGGACGTGTACAGCTTCGGCGTGGTGCTGCTGGAGCTCGTCACTTGGACGTTGCATTGAGAAATACCCCCTCACTTGGAACACCATCTTGGAGTTTATTGAATGTGAGATTCAGTAATGAAAGGCCAGTTAGTCTGGTAAGGATCTCAGGAATGGTCCCGACAAATTATTGTGAGAAAGATCAAGCCCTACGAGGCCCTTTAGATTTCCTAGTGACAGTGGAATTGTGCCCTGAAGGATGTTTCCTTATAAATTGAGAACTTCTAGGCTTTGACACTCACCAATGGAGGACGGAATCTCACCAAAAATCATATTAGAAGATAAATCAATTTCGTTCAGAGTTTTTAGATTTCTGACTTCTGATGGTAAAGCCCCAGATAAGAAATTATGTGAAATGTTGATGAAACTCGACAAGGTTGATATGGAAAAGAGTTCTTTAGGTGTTGGACCAGAAAGATTGTTGTGAGAAAGATCCAATGTTTCTAAAGGACAACTGCTGAGACTAGATGGTATAGGTCCACTAATAGCATTTGTGCTGAGGTGAAGTCTAGTTAGTTGTGTAAGATTGCCAAGGGTTACTGGCAAGGGTCCAGACAAAGCATTACTGAAAAGAATAATTCAGACAACTTATTGAGGTTGCCGAGAGATGCTGGAATAGCACCAGTGAGAAAGTTCTGAGCCATCCAAATTGTTTGGAAGTTGATGAGGTTACCGATTCCTTCTGGTATTGTTCCAGTTATACTGTTCTGTTCAATGAAGAGATACTCTAGATGTGTTGAGAAATTACCAATTGAATTTGGCAGCATGCCATGGAGATTATTCCAGCCAAGATCTAATGCAACCAAGTTGCTACAGTTGGCCAGACTAGCCACGAAGCTCCAATCAGCATCGTTTGTTGCTTCAAACTGATTTCCTGCTATTATCACTGTGGATAGGCCCCTTTGTTTAGCTCCTAAGCATTCTGGAATCATTCCCGATAGAAAGTTTATGGCTGTTTGAATATCTTGAAGCATGGAGGCGTTGCAAAGGGATGATGGAAGTGTGCCATGCAATTCATTATATGATACATAGAAATAGTTTAAATTCGAAAGGTTGTTTCCAATATTAGGTGGAAGAGTCCCACTCAAGTTGTTGAACTCTATATTTAGAATTTCGAGGGAGGAAAGATTTTTGAACATTAAAGGGGGCAAAGGGCCTTCCAGCTCATTACGATCCATAAAAAGTCGAGTGAGGGCATAGAGGTTGCCAAGCGAACTAGGTATGGGACCTGAAAGATTGTTTGATGAGAGAGAAAGTATTGTAAGCATCTCAAGATTTCCTAATGATTCTGGGATCTAACCAACTAGACCGTTCTCCTGAAGATCTATGAATTCTAACAAAGAGAGGTTGCCTAACCATGAAGGGATGGCTCCTTGGAGTTTGTTTGTCCCCAATCCAAGCTCGCTAAGAGACGAGAGGTCTTGCAGTGGCGGAATGCTTCCTTCAAAGTCATTTTGGAAAGCATAAAAAACCACCAACGCTGACAGGTTCCCTAGTGAACTGGGGATCGTTCCTGAGAACTGATTTGCACCAAGGTTCAGCACGTTGAGGTTGGCCAGGCTGCCTATTTCTCTGGGGATTTCTCCTGTCATGTTGTTATATTGCAGGACTAGTTTTTTCAAATTTACAAGGTTTGCGATGCTGGAAGGGATTCTTCCTGTAAGCCAATTATTGCTAAGACTGAGTATCTGCAGATTACGCAAGGAGCCTATTTCATCGGGTACTCTCCCATGTAAATTGTTATCGTCGAGCAAAATCTCTATCAGGTGGCTACAGTTTGAAAGTGACAGGGGAATCTGCCCATAGATGGAGTTGTGGCTAAGCTGCAGAGTCTCAAGGTCATGGATGTTACCGAGCTCTGGAGGCAGAATCCCTTGGAAGCCATTCGATGAAAGATTGAGTCGCCTCAAGAAAGTGAGGTTTCCCAGCGCAGGGGAGATGGTGCCAACCAGGTTGAGCTCAGGGAGGTCCAGAGCCACCATATGGCCGCGGCGGTGTCCCCTCAAGCCGCACACCACGCCATGCCACCGGCACATGGGAATGGACGTGTTGCCCCACGAAGCTAGGGCTCTCGATGGGTCACTCCTCACAAGCGACTTGAATGACATGAGCGCAAACTGGTCGGAGTTGGCGATGTGGGAGGCGATTGCTCCATGAGCTGCCAGTGAGGTCTGTGCCACGAATGTGGCAAGGCAAATGAGGAAGAAGGCGAGCATGTGCAAGAGAGGCTTGATGAGGAGCACCACCATGGTGATTGTATGTTTGCAGACGTACAGCAAGCCTTTATCAGATAGGCAACCCGGCTGTATAGATGTGGTGCTTATATGGTTGCATTGGAGGCAGCAGTTGCTACCTGCTATGAGTCAAGAGGACGATGACTCAACCGAGCATTGACGGTCTTCTCACGTCGATAGAAGTACTTTCTAGTTTCTGTAGTCCTTAGTGCTGTAATTTTCAAAGCCATTTTCCCCCTTTTTTTACCGATGCTGCGAGACAACTAAAATGGACGACGACTACAGAGACATGGTGCTTAATATGATTGCATTAGAGGCAGCAGTTGCTACGAATCTGCTGAAGAGGACGATGACTGGACCGAGCACTAATAAGGGGGCCTCCATCCTCATCAACATAGTATTTCTATGCTGCACTTGGAAGCCATTTTTCCCCGTGCTGCAAGACAGCCAAACTAGGCACAACTTTGTCGGAATGACAACACTAAGCATTGGCGCATCCAGAGGCAAAAGCCAGACGTTTACTAGCACTAGTAGAACACAATTTTAAAACCGAGTGAGGTCCTATGTTCATCAAATTCTCCTAAATTGACATGTGCATTAGTCAATCTATTACATGGATTAAAATCGACACGGTTCACAAGTTGCAGGGCAGAAATTCGGCTAAAAAAGCACTATGGATTTCGAACCAAATTCAGAGTTCACTCTTCATCAGCTGTTTAATAAGAGAGTAAAATAATACTTACACAGCAGCACAGGCTGTAGCAGCCAGCAGGGGAGCCGCGAGGGCAGCAGGCCGGCTGGCAGCGCGCGGGTGGATCTGCCGGCGGCGCCGCGGTCGCATCTCACTTGGGCAATCACATGGCCGCCATGGAGAGGAGGAGAAGCTCGAGGCCAGTCGCGCGGCTGCCGGCCGCGGGGCGAGCGCGAACACTTGGTGGAGGAGGATGGACTGCCGGAGGCGGAGTAGCAGAGGTGAGCGGCGGGGGCAGCTGACGGTTCAACGACGACGCGGCAGGGGCTGATGCTTTGGGTTTAGTGCTCATTTTGGGCTGGGCTGTGACACGTTACCTGCTCATTCGGCCCAAGTCTATACTGGCTGGGAGCCCGGAAGCAATACTTGCTGGACCTCGTGGGCCGTTCGTCGTCGTATCTCTGTAGCACGTCGCGTGCATGTGCGCCTCCACAGCAGCAATAACTCGTGACCGGGTGAGGCCTTGTTCGTTTAGGCCCTCCCCCGCCGGGATTGCGGCCCGATCCACGTGGATCAACCTGTCTTGGATATAATTCCAGCCCACGAACGAAGCTGCGTTTGGTTAGCCCACGTGAGGTTTCTATCCCAGCCCAAACCGGCAAAAACCTATTACTCAGGCCCGGGAATTGAGCCCGGCCTCCAGTGGCGTGGGACAATTCCCGGCGTGCGCGCTCGAAGGCCATGAAGAGCCAAAGCGGGGGCAGCGGCGGGATGCATTCCCTGCATATCTTAACCGAACGCAAGAAATTAGGAGGGGATTTGAGGGAGGAAGGATTTAATCATGAAGAGGATTGAGTGATCCACCCAATCCCTCCATGGACATGATCCTCTAGGGGATTTGGCCCCTTTCAACCGAATATAGGGCTTGCTTGATTGGCTTTCAATTCTTGCCAAACTAAAATCATGGCATGCTAAATTTGTGGTCATCAATTGGTTCATTACCAAGGAATTGGCACCACCAATTTTGTATGCTAAAGTTTTGGCAAGTTTCAAGTTCTTAAACTACAGAAAAGAGAAAATTGGTAAACCTAGATTTTGACAACCAACCAAGTGTTATACCAAATTTTTTGTCAAAGTTTTGATAACTAAAATTTAATATGCCCTAGTTTTAGTAGGATAAATTTTGGATCTCAACCAAACAAGCTCATAGCCTGAAGGATTTAATTCCACACCATCAAAAGTCGGGTCATTGCCGAGCCGAGGTGACAAGGAAAGGCCGAGGTAGGCCAGGCTACAAGCCACTCTGGGCTTAAACGAATGCACGTTTTTGCGAGGGCGAGGTCCTTTCAAGGCCGGGGTGATCCACGCGGGGTTGGGCCATGACCCAGTCCGGGTTGGGCCTAACCGAACAAGCGTTAGCGGGGCTGTCCATGGGACCTGATCGACCCATCTTGACCGTGCGTTGTGGGGCCTGAAACTTGGCCGAGACGAGGTGACACGTGCAGAGCATTGGACGCGGTAGGCTCGTCAATCCCCGCAGGCTCTCGTCGTGCAGCAAGTGAAACGCAACGCAACCCACCAAAAAGAATTATCGAGATACTCCATTTATCTAAAAAAGGCAATACACCCTCCAACATTGAATAAATTATTTTCTGGAGTTGTAAGAAAAAAATAGTTTTGAGGAAACTTTATAGAAAATTATGACAGTTAGATACAACATGAAATATGGGTCCTGACCCATTCGCGGAAAAAAAGGATAATGTTTTTTTGTCATAGATGTTAATACTTTTTATTTGCAATTTTTAAACTTAAGAAAATTTGACTTAGAATAATTCTAAAACTTAATTATATCATAAATGGAAGCTCTTTGAGGGTTCCATAATTTAGAGTGTTATTGGGTTTGGACTTCCATTGGGTGTTACATGTGTTACATGTGTATACCAAAGTAAGATCAGTGTAGAATCACACAAGTCACTTTTGTTTTCACTCTAGATCTCTCTGGTCTGTTAGCACACAGCTAAACAAGGGGATTTATATTCACATTATCAAAAGTGTTTATAACAAAGGTCTATTTATATTAGGAAATACCCACCTAGATGGGTGTAGACACGAAATGAAAATGAAAAGGAATGTGAAAACGCCTCCTCAAAATGTATTCCCCAAGCGGTCTTGTGGGGTTGTTGGTCTTCTATGCATCTTCAGTACTTTGGCAATAACTCAATCTTCGGAAGTCCAAATGATCTATCGCTCGTTGGGTTGAAAGCTAACTTGCTAATATTTCAAACCGCGTGCATTATGCATCACGAAACATTATAGAATTATATAGTTTCGCACAGGGTTTGTACCCACATTCTGTCCTAGCAAGACTGTTGACCATCAGACCAGTCTTCACTAAACTCTCTGATCTCATTAGTAGGATATCCGAAGTACACAGAGAGAGTATTATTGTAAACTAGACTTGATAGGCTTTCATGTAAGGACTCATAGAGCTCCTTGGCTTTAGGGAATCTAGAGATAAAGAACTCAGAGTGATAAGCTTTCTATCGGGCTGGTGTGGTTGTCTTCTCCATCACACTGGTCCTGTTGTAGCACTGTGTCTTGATCCTTAGGCCATGTATTTTTCACTTCCTTGTGTGTATACCTAAGTAAGATGAACGTAGAACATTCAGGTACGATACCATTCTTACAAGACTTCGCTGAGATCACAATCGGTTAGGAATGAATTCACCTGCACTTGTAGTTTCTTGGCGCAAATTCTCGTAAGTGGCACTTGATTTGTATATAACTTCGCCTATGTTGATTGGAAGACTTTCTTGAGTCATTTCAACATAGCCGGTCCCAAGCCCAGATAAAGGAGGAGAGTGTGTTAGGTTCGGCTAGCCAACATTTCAAAACCAGCCACTCTCATGGATATGAAACCCACAAGAGATTCGTTGGGGCGTAACCCTCTTAGCGACGCGTTACATCGAAACCCGGGTGTAGTGTCAAATGTGAAAGGGCCGGGTCGTCATCCCCTTAGTGGCGCGTCGTATCGTGATCCGGGTACGATGATAAATGAGCAAGGGTCGGGTCGTCGCAACCTTTGTGACGCGCTACATCTGCGCCCAGGTGTAGTGAAAAATGAGCAAGGGTCTTCGCACTTCCCTCGATGGGTGCAAAGGGTAAGGAAGCTAGCTGAGCCAACTAGGATTCGTCTAGGTAGCTGGAATGTAGGGTCCCTAACGGGTAAGTTAAGAGAGCTAGTCGATACAGCAATTAGGAGGCGTGTAAATATTCTATGTGTTCAGGAGACTAAATGAAAGGGCCAGAAGGCGAAGGAGGTGGAGAATACTAGCTACAAACTTTGGTACACGAGGATAATATCGGGTAGGAATGGTGTAGGCATCTTGATCGATAGGTGCCTTAAGGATGGAGTAGTTGAGGTGCGGAGGCAAGGCGACCGAATTATCCTAGTCCGGTTGGTAGTTGGAGATTTGGCTCTGAATGTGATCAGTGCCTATGCCCCACAGGTAGGTCTTTGCGAGAGCACCAAGAGGCAGTTTTGGGAAGATCTCGATAGCATGGTTAGTACTGTGCCTATCGGCGAGAAACTCTTCATAGGAGAAGACCTCAACGGCCATGTGGGTGCGACTAATGTAGGTTTTGAGCGGGTGCATGGGGGTTTCGGGTATGGTAGTAGAAATCAAGAGGGGGAGGATGTTTTGAACTTCGCGTTGGCCTACAATTTGTTGATAGCGAACACAGTCTTTAAGAAGAGGGAATCCCATCTAGTGATCTTTCGTAGCGGACAACACCTGAGCCAGATCGACTTTATCCTTGCAAGGAGGGGGATAGACGTGCTTGCTTAGATTGTAAGGTGTTACCTGGGGAGTGTGTTGTCCCTCAACACAAGCTTGTGGTGGCGGATTTTCGCTTTTGGGTACGTGTCCACCGGGACAATCGGGCCAATATTGCGAGAACAAAATGGTGGAATCTTAAGGGGGAAGCAGCGCAAATATTTAAGGAGAGGATGCTAGATGAGGGGCCGTGGAAAGAAGAAGAAGATGCAGATGACATGTGGCTAAAGATGGCAACATGTGTTTGGAAGGTGGCTTCGGATGTGTTTGGAGTGAGTAGGGGAGGCAAACGGAAAGCGAAAGACACTTGGTGGTGGAATGACGAGGTGCAAAGGGCTATTAGGGAGAAGAAGGAGTGGTTCAAGCGCCTTCATCATGACAAGAGTACAGCCAAATTGAGGGCTATAAAATAGCGAAGACGGCTGCAAAACGAGCGGTGAGTGTAGCAAAAGGTCAGGCGTATGATGACCTTTATCAGCGACTAGGCACGAAGGAAGGGGAGAAGGACATTTATAGGATGGCTAGAATCCACGAGAGGAAGGCGAAGGACATCAACCAAATCAAATGCATCAAGGATGGGACGGATCAAATTTTGGTGAGGGATGAGGAGATCAAGGACAGGTGGAGAGAGTACTTTGACAAGTTGTTTAATGGGGAGAATGAGGGTCCTACCTTGGAGTTGGATGACTCATTTGATGATACCAACAGACGTTTCGTGAGGAGATTTCAGGAGGCAGAGATCGGGGAGGCTTTGAAGAGGATGAAGGGAGGTAAAGCGATGGGCCCTGACAGTATCCCCATTGAGGTGTGGAGATGCCTAAGTGCCAGAGCGATAGTATGGCTAACTAAGCTTTTTAACCTTATTTCCGATCAAACAAGATGTCTGAAGAATGGAGAAGAAGTATATTAATACCGATCTTCAAGAACAAGGGAGATGTTCAAAGTTGTACTAATTATCATGGGATTAAGTTGATGAGCCATACGATGAAGCTCTGGGAGAGGGTTATCGAGCATTGCCTAAGAAGAGTGACAAGTGTGACCCAAAACCAATTTGGGTTTATGCCTGGTAGGTCGACCATGGAGGCAATTTTCTTATTACGACAGTTGATGGAGAGGTATAGGGAGCAGAAGAAGGACTTGCACATGGTCTTTATTGACCTCGAGAAGGCATATGACAAAGTACCAAGAAATGTCATGAGGTGGGCCTTGGAAAAGCACAAAGTCCCAACTAAGTACATCACCCTCATCAAGGATATGTACAGGGATGTGGTGATGTGTGTCCGAACATGTGATGGCAATACCAGTGACTTTCCAATTAAAATAGGACTACATCAAGGGTCAGCATTGAGCCCTTATTTATTTGCTTTGGTGATGGACGAGGTCACAAGGGACATACAAGGTGATATCCCTTGGTGTATGCTCTTTGCTGATGATGTGGTGCTAGTGGATGAGACTAGGGCAGGGGTTAATAGGAAGTTAGAACTATGGAGGCACGCGTTAGAGTCGAAAGGGTTTAGGCTTAGTAGGACCAAGACCGAGTACATGAGGTACGATTTCAGCGCGACTAGGAATGAGGAGGGAGACATTAGCCTCGATGGGCAAGTGGTGGCCAAGAAGGATACTTTTCGGTATTTAGGATCGATGCTACAAAAGGATGGCGACATTGATGAAGATGTTAGGCATAGAATTTCAGCTGGTTGGTTGAAATGGCGTCAAGCTTCAGGCGTCCTCTGTGACAGAAGGGTGCCCCAGAAGTTAAAAGGTAAGTTTTATAGGACAGCGATTCGTCCGATGATGTTATACAGTGCTAAATATTGGCCTACAAAAAGGCAACATATCCAGCAATTGAGTGTAGCAGAGATGCGTATGTTACGATGGTGTTGTGGGCACACAAGGAGGGATAGAGTCTGGAACAATGATATTCGAGATAGGGTTGGGGTGGCACCAATTGAGGAAAAATTGATTCAACACTGGTTGAGATGGTTTGGCCATATCCAACGGAGGCCTCCTGAGGCACCGGTGCGTAGTGGGGTTCTAAAGCAGGTCGATAATGTAAAGAGAGGTAGAGGTCGATCTAAACTGACTTGGAACGAGTCGGTTAAGAGAGACCTTAAGGAGTGGAATATCCCTAAGGATTTAGCTATGGATAGGAGCGCTTGGAGACTAGCAATTAACGTGCCTAAACCGTAATCTTTTTTCTTGTATCTTTTATGTGTTTTTTGTTTCCATGCCTCTTTTGGGTTTCATCTCTAGCCTACTCCAACTTGCTTGGGACAAAAGGCTATGTTGTTGTTGTTGTTGGCACTTGATTTGTATATTTCACGTTGGATGCTGAATGCTTGATACTTAAGGTAATAGGTGCAACTAGAATGACCTCATCGTCCTCCCACTCTTGAGCTAACATTTATTAGAATCACAAAGTCAGTTTTGTTTTTACTCTAGATCTCTCTCTGTTTTGTTAGCACACAACTAAACAAAGGGGTTTATATTCAGGTTATCTAAATTGTTCATTTTCTCAGAAATAAAGGCATATATATATGTATATCAGGAAATACACTTCCAGATAGGTGTAGACACTAGATGAAAATGAAAAAGAATGTGAAAAGGCCTCCTCAAAATGAATTTCTAAATTGGTCTCATGAGGCAGCTGTTCTTCTACACAGCCTTCAGTAATTTGGAAATAACTCCATCTTCGAAAGTCCAAATGATGTGTCGATGGTTGGGTCCAAAGTTACCTTATTAATCTTTCGAACCATGTGCATTATGCACCAAGAAACATTCTAGAATGCCACACTTTCGCTTGGTATTTGTACCCATAATCTGTCCGGGGAAGACTGTTGACCTTCTGCCCAGTCTTCACTAAACTACTTAGATCTCATATGTACGATACCCGAAGTACACGAAAAGAGTAGTATTGTAAACTAGACATGATAAGCTTTCAAGTAAAGGACTCAAAGAGCTCCATGTCTTTAGAAAGTCAAGATACAAAGTCCTCAGAGTAATAAGCTTTTGATTGGGCTGGTCCGGTAGTCCTTGCCCATCACACTGATCGAGTCGCAGCACTGTGTATTAATCCTTAAGCCATGTATTTTCCACTTCCTCATGTGTTACATGTTTATACCAAAAGTAATATCAATGTAGAACATTTAGGCAGTATACCATTCTTAGCAGACTTCATTGAGATCACAATCCATTAGGAATGAATTCACCTGCTCTTGGTTTCTTAGCGCAATTTCTCGTAAGTTGCCCTTGATTTGTATATATTATGTTGGACGGTGAATGGTTGATACATAAGCTAACATGTACGATTGGAATGACCTCATATTCCTCCCTCTTTTGAGCTAACATTTAGTACAATCACACAAGTCACTTTTGTTTTTGCTCTAGATCTCTCTCCGGTGTGTTAGCACACATCCAAATAAAGGGGTTTATATTCACATTATCAAAAGTGTTTATAACAAAGGTCTATTTATATTAGGAAATACCCACCTAGATGGGTGTAGACACGAAATGAAAATAAAAAGGAATGTGAAAACACCACCTCCAAATGTATTCCCGAAGTGGTCTTGTGGGGCTGTTGGTCTTCTATGAATTCTTCAATACTTTGGCAATAACTCAATCTTCGGAAGTCCAAATGATCTATCACTCATTGGGTTGAAAGTGAACTTGCTAATCTTTCAAACCACGTCCATCATGCATCACAAAACATTATAGAATTATACAGTTTCACACGGGATTTGTACCCACATTCTGTCCTAGCAAGACTGTTGACCATCCGACCAGTCTTCACTAAACTCTTTGGATCTCATTAGTAGGATATCTGAAGTACACGGAGAGAGTATTATTGTAAACAAGACTTGATAGGCTATCATGTAAGGACTCATAGAGCTCCTTGGCTTTAAGGAATCTAGAGATCAAGAACTTAGAGTGATAATAAGCTTTCTATCGGGCTGGTGTGGTTGTCCTTCCCCATCACACTGGTCCGGTTGCAGCACTGTGTCTTGATCCTTAGGCCATGTATTTTTCACTTCCTTGTGTGTATACCTAAGTAAGATGAGCGTTGAACATTTAGATACGATACCATTCTTACAAGACTTTGCTGAGAACACAATCGGTTAGGAATGAATTCACCTGCTCTTGTAGTTTCTTGGCGCAAATTCTCATAAGTGGCCCTTGATTTGTATATTTCATGTTGGATGTTGAATGTTTGATACTTAAGGTAACAGGTGCAACTAGAATGACCTCATCGTCCGCCCACTCTGGAGCTAACATTTAGTAGAATCACAAAGTCAGTTTTGGTTTTACTCTAGATCTCTCTCTGTTTTGTTAGCACACAGCTAAATAGAGGGGTTTGTATTCAGGTTATCTAAATTGTTCATTTTCTTAGAAACAATGGGATATATATGTATATTAAGAAATACACTTCTAGATGGGTGTAGACACAAGATGAAAATCAAAAAAAAATGTGAAAAGGCCTCCTCAAAATGAATTCCCGAATTGGTCTCATGAGGCAATTGTTCTTCTACGCAGCCTTCAGTAATTTGGAAATAACTCCATCTTCGGAAGTCCAAAGGACGTGTCGCTGGTTGGGTCAAAAGTTACCTTGCTAATATTTCGAACCATGTGCATCATGAACCAAGAAACATTCTAGAATGCCACACATTTGCACAGTATTTGTACCCATAATCTGCCCGGGGAAGATTGTCGACCTTCTGCCCAGTCTTCACTAAACTACTCGGATCTCATATGTACGATACCCGAAGTACACAAAGAGAGTAGTATTATAAACTAGACCTGATAAGCTTTCAAGTAAGGACTCAAAGAGCTCCATGTTTTTAGAGAGTCAAGATACAGAGTCCTTGGGGTGATAAGCTTTCGATTGGGCTGGTCTGGTAGTCCTTCCCCATAACACTGGTCGAGTCATAGCACTGTGTCTTAATCCTTAAGCCATGTATTTTCCACTTCCTCATGTGTTACATGTGTATACCAAAGTAAGATCAGTGTAGAACATTTAGGTAGTATACCATTCTTAGTAGACTTCATTGAGATCACAATCTGTTAGGAATGAATTCACCTGCTCTTGGTTTCTTAGCGCAATTTCTCGAAAGTTGCCCTTGGTTTTTATATATTATGTCGGATGGTGAATGGTTGATACTTAAGCTAACATGTACGATTGGAATGACCTCATATTCCTCCCTCTTTTGAGCTAACATTTAGTAGAATCACACAAGTCACTTTTGTTTTCGCTCTAGATCTCTCTCTGGTCTGTTAGCACACAGCTAAACAAAGGGGTTTATATTCACATTATCAAAAGTGTTTATAACAAAGTTCTATTTATATTAGGAAATACCCACCTAGATGGGTGTAGACATGAAATGAAAATGAAAAGGAATGTGAAAATGCCTCCTCAAAATGTATTCCCGAAGCGGTCTTATGGGGTTGTTGGTCTTCTATGAATTCTTCAATACTTTGGCAATAACTCAATCTTCGGAAGTCCAAATGATCTATCGCTCATTGGGATGAAATTTAACTTGCTAATCATTCAAACCACGTGCATCATGCATCACGAAACATTATAGAATTATACAGTTTCACATGGGATTTGGACCCACATTCTGTCCTAGCAAGACTGTTGACCATCCGACCAGTATTCACTAAAATCTTTGGATCTCATTAGTAGGATATCCGAAGTACACGGAGAGAGTATTATTGTAAACTAGACTTGATAGGCTTTCATGTAAGGACTCATAGAGCTCCTTGGCTTTAGGGAATCTAGATAAAAAGAACTCGGAGTGATAAGCTTTCTATCAGGCTGGTGTGGTTGTCCCTCCCCATCACACTGGTCCAGTTGCAGCACTGTGTCTTGATCCTTAGGCCATGTATTTTTCACTTCCTTATGTGTATACCTAAGTAAGATGAGCGTAAAACATTTAGGTATGATACCATTCTTACAAGACTTCACTGAGATCACAATCGTTTAAGAATGAATTCATCTGCTCTTGCAGTTTCTTGGTGCAATTCTCGTAAGTGGACCTTGATTTGTATATTTCATGTTGGATGTTGAATGCTTGATACTTAAGGTAACAGGTGCAACTAGAATGACCTCATCATCGTCCCACTCTAGAGCTAACATTTAGTAGAATCACAAAGTCAGTTTTGTTTTTACTCTAGATCTCTCTCTGTTTTGTTAGCACACAGCTAAACAGAGGGGTTTGTATTTAGGTTATCTAAATTGTTCATTTTCCCAGAAACAAAGGGATATATATATATGTATATTAGGAAATACACTTCCAGATGGGTGTAGACACGAGATGAAAATGAAAAAGAATGTGAAAAGGCCTCCTTGAAATGAATTCCCGAATTGGTCTCATGAGGCAGCTCTTCTTCTGCGTAGCCTTCAGTAATTTGGAAATAACTCCATCTTCGGAAGTCCAAATGATGTGTCGCTGGTTGGGTCGAAAGTTACCTTGCTAATATTTCGAACCATGTGCATCATGCTCCAAGAAACATTCTAGAATGCCACACTTTTGCACAGTATTTGTACCCATAATCTGTCCGAGGAAGACTGTTGACCTTCTGCCTAGTCTTCACTGAACTACTCAGATCTCATATGTACGATACCCGAAGTATACGAAGAGAGTAGTATTGTAAACTAGACCTGATAAGCTTTCAAGTAAGGACTCAAAGAGCTCCATGTCTTTAGAATGTCAAGATACAAAGTCCTCGGAGTGATAAGCTTTCGATTGGGCTGGTCCAGTAGTCCTTCCCCATCAAACTGGTCGAGTCGCAGCACTGTGTCTTAATCCTTAAGCCATGTATTTTCCACTTGCTCATGTGTTCATGTGTATACCAAAAGTAAGATTAGTGTAGAACATTTAGGTAGTATACCATTCTTAGCAGACTTCATTGAGATCAAAATCCGTTAGGAATGAATTCGCCTGCTGTTGGTTTCTTAGCGTAATTTCTCATAAGTTGCCCTTGATTTGTACATATTATGTTGGATGGTGAATGGTTGATACATAAGCTAACATGTATGATTGGAATGACCTCATATTCCTCCCTCTTTTGAGCTAACATTTAGTACAATCACACAAGTCACTTTTGTTTTCGCTCTAGATCTCTCTCCGGTGTGTTAGCACACATCTAAATAAAAGGGTTTATATTCACATTATCAAAAGTGTTTATAACAAAGGTCTATTTATATTAGGAAATACCCACCTAGATGGGTGTAGAAACGAAATGAAAATGAAAAGGATTGTGAAAACGCCACCTCCAAATGTATTCCCGAAGTGGTCTTATGGGGCTGTTGGTCTTCTATGAATTCTTCAATACTTTGGCAATAACTCAATCTTCGGAAGTCCAAATGATCCATCACTCTCTCTCTCTCTCTGTTTTGTTAGCACACAGCTAAATAGAGGGGTTTGTATTCAGGTTATCTAAATTGTTCATTTTCTTAGAAACAAAGATATATATATGTATATTAGGAAATACACTTTGAGATGGTTGTAGACACGAAATGAAAATGAGAAAGAATGTGAAAAAGGCCTCCTCGAAATGAATTCCTGAATTGGTCTCATGAGGCAGCTATTCTTCTGCGCAGTCTTCAGTAATTTGGAAATAATTCTATCTTTGGAAGTCCAAATGATGTGTCGCTGGTTAGGTCAAAAGTTACCTTGCTAATCTTTCGAACCATGTGCATCATGCACCAAGAAATATTTTAGAATGCTACACTTTCAAACAGGATTTGTACCCACAATCTGTCTGGGGAAGACTGTCAACCTTCTGCCCGATCTTCACTAAACTACTCGGATCTCATATGTGGGATATCCGAAGTACACGAAGAGAGTAGTATTGTAAACTAGACCAGATAAGCTTTCAAGTAAGGACTCAAAGAGCTCCATATCTTTAGAGAGTCAAGATACAAAGTCCTCGGAGTGATAAGCTTTTGATTGGGCTGGTCCGGTAGTCCTTCCCCATCACACTGGTCGAGTCACAGCACTGTGTCTTGATCCTTAAGCTATGTATTTTCCACTTCCTCATGTGTTACATGTGTATACCAAAGTAAGATCAGTGTAGAATCACACAAGTCACTTTTATTTTCGCTGTAGATCTCTCCTTGGTCTGTTAGCACACAGCTAAACAAAGAGGTTTATATTCACATTATCAAAAGTTTTTATAACAAAGGTCTATTTATATTAGGAAATACCAACCTAGATGGGTGTAGACACAAAATGAAAATGAAAAGGAATGTGAAAACGCCTCCTCAAAATGTCTTCCCGAAGCGGTCTCGTGGGGCTGCTGGTCTTCTGCGTATTATTCAGTACTTTGGCAATACTCAATCTTCGGAAGTCCAAATGATCTATCACTCGTTGGGTTGAAAGTTAACTTGCTAATCTTTCAAACCACGTGCATCATGCATCATGAAAAATTATAGAATTATACATTTTTGCACGGGATTTGTACCCACATTCTGTCCTAGCAAGACCGTTGACCATCCGACCAGTAACGCCCAAAAATTTTGCATTGTTTTGAAATAGGTCAAAACACCTCTCCATATGCTGGAATGGAACTAAAGTTCTAATTTAATTTTTCTGGCTGCTGCTACCTATTCAGGTGATTTTGGCTAAACACCTCCATGCTAGATTGGAACTTTAGCTCTAATTGAATAACTTATCAAACTTTGTCTTGGTTCATTCCCCAGGCCTAGCATTAGCAAATCACTGATTCATCTAACAAACTAAGCCAAGTCATTGGATTCAAATTGTCCTTATCTACAATATTTAGTCATTGGCTGCTTTGTTCTTTGCTACCTGTGCAGCAGCAAAATCATTAAAGAGGTGATGCTTGCCACCGGATGGATGGCGGGCAACGAGGAGATCCGTGCAAACACTTTACACGCCATGAGCTGGTTCGTTTCCATTCAAGGTGACCAGCGGATCAGTGGGCGGTGTGCAGTGGATCCGTCTCCCTCGAGTCTATGCACTGGCCGTAGACAGGCGTTGGGCGGTGTGCGCTATTCTTGCCGGTTTTGGCAAGATAAACAATAGACAATGGTGCATGACTATTAGTCTCAATTGTCTATTCCACAAATCATCATCGCAAAGCACTAGCAGATGCCTTGCGTGCATGGAATGAACCATCACCAGTGCTCGTCTGCTCGATACGCAGGAGCTTTACTGTTGGATCATCCACACGGTATTCAACCCGTGCTAGCCAATCAAATCGATGAGAGGATCAGAGGACAAATGATGAAGCTTGTCCAAACAAGTACTTCCCCGTCCCAGTTTTAGTGTCGTTCTGGGAATGGACGCACAGACCAATGAGCTAGGCTGAGACCCCTACGTCTGTATCTTATCTCTCTCTTGCCTGTTCTCTTGTCATGTGTGGAATAAAGGATTGAGAGAAAGAGCATGCAGGAATAAAGGGTTGAGAGAGAGAGCACGCAGATGAGAAGGCGAGTGGATGGCCAACGCGTAGCCTAGTGGGTGCGGTTGCCAGTAGCATGCCGGCTAAAACGACACTCTTTCTGGTACACCGATCCATCGCTACAATGATACCAAAAATAGGACGGAGAGAGTCCATTGCTACAATGACACTAAAAATGAGACGGAGGGAGTAGGCTGCTTAGCTAAGATGATCTCTTGCAGATATGATGTGACACCACCGAGCTCATAATGTTTTCTGAATCCACAAGATGCTTGGCGCAATCAAACCAGATCCTGCGATGCGCGGTTGGCCACGTCGTAGACCACACGGCCAGCGTCCGGGTTAGAACCTGAACGTCCACTGTTTTGCAGTAGCCTTGACTTGCACCTCGCAGGATCATTAAAAATGCATCATGCTTTTAAGATTCAGTATTCCTACGAGAAATTAGCCTGCCGGTTGCATGATCATTAAGTCTGCATCAAGCTTGTAATATTCAGTATTCCTATGGGAAATTAGCCAGCTGATTGATTCATTGATGAATCCCACAATGTCCAGAAGCACCGTACTGTCGACGAGCTACCAAGCTGAGGTTTCATATAATAAGACCTCAATCTGTCAGTGGTAAAGGGGCTTCCAATGTAATTCTAATTATCAGCGGTACTCACTTGCCCACAACAGATTTTTGACTCTTCAATATTCTTTAGAAACGAAATGCTAATCTTTGATACATTTTTTTCGGCAATCACACCGAGGCAAGATAAACACGAAGGCAACACTGGGTCACTAGCACTATTTCACAATAATATTAATAAAAAAAAGAGCGTACCCAGTGCCGTAGGCTCTCGCACTGCGGGTCTGGGAAGAGAAAATAGCCAGCAGCTTTTACCCGCATAAATGTGCAGAGGTTGGGGCTTGAACCCTGGACCTCTTGGTCATATACGGTAAAGCACTGCCGCTTGTACCAGGGTAGCACTATTTCACAACAGTATTAATGATAATCTAAATTACCCAGGCATTCTCAGATGCTACTGAACAAGGAATTTATCCTAAAGCCTAAACATTAGCGATAGCTAGTGAATGCATTCAAAGATGCTGCTTGTTACAATAATGGAGATGGTTTGTCAAATCGAAAACGCGTCGTACGATTCTTCATGTACGGCGGCTCCTATTAGATTCTACTTCTTCGCTTCATCTGCAACGTCGGGCGAGACGGAGATTACGTCGGCATGTCCGTACGGCGGGGTTTTACGTCGGCACCTCCCAACCTCGGGCGAGGCGGAGGTTGAGCGGGTTTACATCGGGCGAGGCACGGAGGTTGCGTCTAAAGCAGAGCATTAGCATTTTATCATGCGTAATAGGATCTATGAGATTGGGTGGAACGTGGCACTTGAATAGCTGTCACTTAAATCCTCCCTCAAGTCCTTGGCACGCTCCTAGTTCTCCTCCTCAGGCAACTCCTTCGCAGGATTTGAAATCTATAGGGAGCGACCTCTATAGATTAACATAAAGAACCAAATAACATCTAATAACTTCAAATACAATCATACATAAACCTATGATGTAGAGCTTATTTTTATAAAAATTTAAAAACTTGGTTCATATTTTTCGGAGTTTGTACGAAGAAATTATGAATTTTATAAGATTTAATCTATTACTGAAAAAGAAAAAGGGCAGGATTAATCATTACGTGACACGTGGCAGATTCTGATTGGTCCACGTGGCGCTACTGGAACCAGCAGCTGAACACAGGGTTGACGTCATGCAGACGTCAGCACTGGCAGGTGGGGCCAGGTCAAACCAGTGGCTAACATGGGACCGGGTGCCTCAGTCAATGACTATTGGGTCCCGGACAAAGGTCAGACGTTGACCGGTCAACGCTGACCGCGCCCGGTTGGGTCTAGGCATGCCTGAACATGGGCGGACACGTGGCAGACTGGCAGGCTGGCCACATGGCGCACTGGATCCACTGGGCCGCGGTCCACGGCCTTTGGTTCCATGAGCCAGGTCCACGACGGACCACAGACACAAGGCTAGCTGCGCGTTTTCTATTGCTCCAAGGCGGCAGCTGTGGACCCGGTCTACACAGGGGTAAAATCCCCTTCTACGCGCGGCAGCCATGGACAGCCGGCCGGCGGCGAGCAGGCGAGCGGCGGCTGCGGGCAGATCAGGCTAGGCAGGCGAGCGGCTAGGGCGCCACGGTAGCGAGGTACAGGCGGCTGTGGGGTCTCGGCGCGCTCGCGGCACTCCGGCGAGCCGACGTGCGCGCGCGGCGGCGCCGGCGGCAACGGCCGCGGTGACGAGGCGCGGTAGGGGCTGAGAGTCCTCATTGACTTGCGCAACTGATTTGTGACGCCAAGGCGAGCAAGGAATACGCCTCAATTTGGCCCGTGGGGTGCCTAGCGAGGCGGCAAGGCGCGGCGGCCGGCGGACGGCGTCGGCGGTGATTCTCCGGCAAAGCTTCGAATGAGCCTCCATCTTCTCCTTTCCCTACCGATTGGAGCAGCTCGGAGCTCCAAGGGACTACGGCGCGTCTAACGAAGGCACGGCGGGGCGTGCGCAACCGAGTTGGCCACGGCGGCGCTCCGGCGGTCGGGGTGCCATGGCGACCAGGGCCGCAAAGGTGCGTAGCCTCACTGTGGTCGTTGTCAAGCCTCAAGAAGTTGCCGGGGAGACGTTCTAGGCTACCACGAGCACGATGGCGCAGTTGATGAAGAGAAAAGAGTAGAGGGGAGCGGGAACGTGGACGATGAGCTGGCGGCGGCCATGGACGTTCTACGCTCGGTGAACAGGGGAAAACGGCGCGGGGAGGCTGGCTCACCGTGGACATTCAGAATGAAGGCAGCAGCTGTTCACGAGATGTTCACATCCAAATCAGAAAAATAACAGTCCAGCGGTTCACATGTAAAATGCCAGTAATAACAAAGGGTTGATTCATTAACGTTTTTACAGCTCAGAAAAGTCAACACTGCAGGTTGATTGATGTCATAAAAGTCAACTGATGTCAGTAAGAAAAGTCAACACTGCAGGTTGCAACCATGACAAGTACCATATACTAATCGGCGAAGCCGCTAACTCCACCGCCGGCCCTCGCTAAGCATTATTGGGCTGCACGAATCACATTCGGCAGCTACAGCTCGCTCCTGAACCAAAAGATGCCGTTGGGGTTGGCACGCTCTACGTAGATGCACTCCCTGGCTTCGCGCCAGGTCGCCTCGGCCACTGGAGTTGCGTCGAACTGGTAGTAGTCGCCGAGGATGGGCTTGATCGCCTTGGTGGCCTCCATGGCGTGGTAATGGGGAATGGTGCTGAACAGGTGGTGGACGACGTGCGTGGTCGTCACGTTGTGGAACACGCGGTTCAGAGTGACGCCGTAGTCGCGGTCGATGGTGGCCAGCGCGCCGCGCAGCCAGTCCCACTGGCTGGAGTCGTAGCGGGGGAGCGCCGGGTGGGTGTGCTGCAGGTAGGTGATGAGAACCAACCAAACGTTGACGATGAGGAGCGGCACGGCGTAGACGCGCACCACCCAGCACAACCCGAACGTCGCCGCCAGCTTGTAGAGCCCGAACGACACGGCCACGACGCCGGCGTCCGAGACGAACACCAGTGCGCGCTCGCGGTGGCCGAAGATGGGGCCGTTGGGGTCGAAGTGGCAGGCGAAGCGCGGGTACGGGCGTCCCGACGCATTGGCTGCCAGGTACAGTGGCCACCCGAGGGTGAGCTGCAGGAAGAGGTGCAGCAGCCGGCCGGCGGCGCTATTCTCCTTCCTTGCGTACCATGGCAGTTCATCTTTCTTCTTTGGAACAAACACCTCGTCCCGCTCGAGGGAGCAGGTGTTGGAGTGGTGGCGCCGATGACTGCTGTGTGCAGGACGTAGCCAAGAAGGTCATCAAGCAGCTCGTATTCTGAGAAGGCGTGGTGGCCGCACTCGTGCGCGATGACCCACACGCCAGTGCACACGCACCCCTGGGCGATCCAGTAGAACGGCCAGGCCGCGTACTGGAGCGGCCGGCAAGGCACCTCCGGGATGATGCCGACCGCCAGGTACAGGAGAGCCGCGGCGATGAAGACATCTCGCATCAGGTAGGAGACGGACTTCAACAACGAACGGTCGAAGCAGTGAGGTGGGATGGCCTTCTTGATCTGACCCACCGTGAACGGCGGCTTCTCCACTGGTGAGCGCTCCGTAGCAAAACCCAAAAGGAGAGGTGGACAGGTATAAGACAAGGCTGGTTGTAAAAGATTATAGTCAAACTTATGGCATTAATTATGATGAGACCTTTGCTCCTGTGATAAAGATGGGTACTGTTAGGACCTTAATCTCTTGTGCAGTTAACTTTGGTTGGCCTCTACATCAGATGGATGTGAAGAATGCATTTCTTTATGGTGACTTACAAGAAGAAGTTTATGGAAATCCCACCGGGGTTTACCAATAGTCAAACTGTTGGTAAGGTGTGCAGACTTAAAAAGTCACTTTATGGACTAAAACAATCACCTCTGGCATGGTTTGATAGGTTTAGGAGAGCAGTTTGTGGTATGGGCTACACTCAATGTAATGGTGATAATACGGTCTTCTACAAGCATAGAGGAACATTTATCACCATTATGGCGGTGTATGTGGATGATATTGTGCTTACAGGAGATGATGTGGAGGAAATCAAGTGTTTAAAAGAGAATCTAGGAAAGGCCTTTGAAGTAAAGGATCTTGGACCACTAAGGTATTTTCTTGGGATTGAGATTACTAGGTCGCCTAAGGGGATAGTTCTCTCTCAAAAAATATATGTCCTTGATCTGTTGACTGAAACGGGCATGCTTGGATATCGGTCGTGTAGTACTCCTATTGATAAGAACCATCAAATCAGTGCCGAGTATGGAGATTTTGTAAATAAAGAGACGTATCAGAGATTGGTGGGAAGACTAATATATCTCTGTCATACAAGGTCTGACATTTTCTATGCAGTGAGTGTGGTGAGTAGATATATGCATGATCCAAGAACAGGACATATGAAGGTTGTTTACAGGATCTTGAGATATCTGAAGAGAACCCCTGGAAGAGGGTTATGGTTCAAGAAGAATGGACACCTTGATTTGGAATGCTATTGTGATGCCGATTGGGCAAGTAGCAAAGATGATAGGAGGTCTACCTCTGGATATTGTGTATTTGTGGGAGGCAATCTTGTCTCATGGAGAAGCAAGAAGCAAGCAGTTGTGGCTCGGTCTATTGCGGAGGCTAAGTATAGGGCAATGGTATCGAGCTTGTGTGAGATGTTGTGGTTAAAAGGCTTGCTAAAGAAACTGCGGGTGTTAAGAACTGAGACAATGATGCTTCATTGTGATAACATTGCTGTAATCAATATTGCAATATCGAGCATGTGAAGATTGATCGATTTTTCATCAAGAAAAAACTATATTGTAAAGAGGCTTATATGTAAATGTTAGAAGAAGAAATAAACTCAGTAGTCTGGAAGCTACCAGACAGAGAACTTCCCCCAAATTGCAACAGCAGCCAATGATCTGAAAAATTGGCGCTGCTTGAAAATCATTGTGCAATGAATAGATCTTGTATAGTACTACTCATCTGGTTACTTTGGTTTTACCTTCATTAGACAGCTGAGCTGTGTAGTGAGCAAATCAGGCCCCCATTTTTTCATCTGCATCGTCTCAAGCAATTGGTAAATAATTTGTCTTGTCAATGCACCATTGAATTTATTAATTTTGGGGAATGACAAGTCTCATGAAAACTTCTGTATGCCCTACATGTGACCACTTAAAAAAAGAGTTTGAAAGGACAAAAGTGTGCAGGCATAATGAACGCCAATTAGTTTCCTGCAGGAAGTTCAATTATTTCTGCTGGTTCATTGTACAATGAGCACAGGGTTTGCATTTGTCTTTGATCTGAAAACTGACCATGTATCATCATGCAGTGCTGTCTGCAAATGGGGAGACACAGACAGTCATGAAGGGTATCACCCATGGAGCATGTGACTACCTGCTGAAGCCAGTGCGTATTGAGCAGTTGAGGACCATATGGCAGCATGTGGTTAGGCGGACGGCGGAGGAGTTGTGATGCCAAGAACGATGGTAACGATAACGATGATTCTGGTAAGAAGTTGCAGTTGGTGAGTGCTGAAGGTGACAATGGTGGTGTTAATCGCAACGAGAGAACTTCCCGCAAGGGCAGGGATGTTAATGGAGACGACGGTGATGATTCTGATGAGAACAGTAATGAGAATGGAGACGCTTCAACCCAGAAGAAACCAAGAGTTGAGTGGTCTGTTGAATTGCACCGGAAGTTTGTGGCTTCTGTCAACCAGCTTGGCATTGACAGTAAGAGTTCTAACTATGTAACTTGGTTTTCAGAATGTCAACTAATATTTTCCTTATTTTTTGTACTATTCATGAATCATAATATCATGTACTCGTGTCTATAAATGTAGAGGCTGTTCCAAAGAAAATATTGAATCTCATGAATGTCGAGAACATCACAAGGGAGAATGTTGCAAGTCATCTGCAGGTTTGATTTACATCCCTATATAGTTCTGTGTTGGCCTCATATTTATATTTCTATATAATGTCCATTGCATGTTTATTGTGTGACATCTTTGGAACTTATGATTATCTATCAACTGTAAGCTTGAATACTATGTATCTTGAAAGCGGATTCTTGTTGCAGTTTCTGTTTCTTTACAGCTTGGCCTGATATGGTGTTGGCGATGTTTTCTTGTGTTCTTTTTCTTATTTCAATGCAAGGCAGAGCTCCTACAATTTCCCTTTTTTTAAAAAAGCACGTAAACTATGTTTTTTTTTCACCATATCGAGGAAATTCTCAAACCTATCAGCATTGTTCACAATATACAGTTCATGTCCTTGTAAAGACAACAAATTTCTGAAAGAAATAGAAACTGATATCTGCAAACATATTGTTCACATTATACAGTTCATGTCCTTGCAAAGACAACGAATTTCTTTGCTCTCTTCAGCATTTTTTTCATTTGTTGCAATTAGAAATACATTTAATAAATACTTCTTTGTTGGTTTGCAGAAGTATCGGCTGTATCTGAAAAGACTCAGTGTAGATGCAAGCAGGCAGGCTAACCTAACTGCTGCATTTGGAGGAAGAA
>CM041645.1:11213682-11248280 GCA_023333625.1 Bothriochloa decipiens
AAATATTTTAAAAAAATCAATGAAATAAAATAAATCAATTAAATATATTAAAAAGTCAAAAATGGATCATATTTTAAAAATAAGTCATACATACTGTGACAAAGCTTCAAAAAAAATTTAGACCTAAAATCAAAAAAAAATAAATATTTTGCCGTGTGTAATTAAAAACACACGGCAAAATATACTTTGCTGCGTGCCAGGCCTAAAAGCACATGGCAAAATAATATATTTTGCCGTGTGCAGAGGCATGGCACACGGCAAAATATTATATTTTGCCGTGTGTTTTTAACTGCACATGGTAAAATATTTATTTTACCGTGTGTTTTGGTGTGGCACACGGCAAAGTTTGACGGCGGGTAGACATCGTAACGGCACGGCCAACTTTGCCGTGTTGCTTGGCATTGCGCACGGTAAAATAAATATTTGCCGTGTGCAATTCGGAGCACACGGCAAAATAAACTTTACCGTGTGCAATACACACGGCAAAACGTCTTTACCGTGTGTAGTATTTTACCGTGTGTCACACACGAAAAAATATAACTTTACCGTGTGGCACGATAAATTACACATGACAAAGTTTAAGACACACGGTAAAGTCCAGTTTTCAGTAGTGGGAGGCCGAGCGATGACCCGAAAATATTTTCGCACCATCCAGATATTTGTGGGAGAAATAAGACTTGAAGCCTTATTTTTTCTCTCTTTCTTCAATAAACATGCTGTCACATCAGTAAAATACTATAAATAGGGGATACTAAATAGTCTTGAATTTTATAATAGAGTCTTGCGCTATGAGTACCCTTATGCATCATCCTTCCTCGGTTTTATGAGATGGGCAATACAGTAACTCAGTAAATCCTGTATTTTTTACCATTCTATTAAGATTGTTGAGGTGTTCATTGATATGATGATATATAGCACTCATACTATGCCCACAGCTCAGTAAATCACAAGTAGATGACACTGTCACGCACGCCACTGTTTCTTTCACTGCAAGTATGTCTGCTGCAATTTATATCTTACTTTTGGTGCCAGGCAGCTTTCTCCCACATGATGATGTAATAGGCGAATGAGAAAAGGTAAATGTGCACCCAACTTTTTTTATTTTATTCTATTTTAATCTAGAAAAGGCACTTACAGAACGGATAATGGTGGCACGTATCACAAGTCATAACGATAAGACAAGTACTCTGGAGTATTTATTTAACAATTGGCTGTAACCTTTTTTTTTCCCACTGCACATCTGCACAACCACCCGAATCCCACTGTCGCTGCAGCAACAGGTTCCAGGAGCTTTTGTGGCTGGCAATTGGCGAAGCAGGGCAGAGAGGGTGCAAAAATGACAGATCAAGTAGTTTGGTTTGGCCACCAGCTGATCCATTCATTTTGGCATAGCACTGTATATATTTTGCAGGCTACTAGAGCTACAAGAATACAAGATGAACGGCAACACAGGAATCATGAACGGCAACACAGAAATCTACCTGCTATGTGTTGTGTATCTACCTCCACGCCTCCCAACCACAAGAACCACCAACTCACATATGTAGAAGTCACTGCCATAGTGTCATCCATAGAGGACTTGGAGGACAAGCTTCAACAACTCTGCTCCCAACTAAACGTGACTACGTGAGTGGCAAAAGGGACTAGAGAGAGACTGTTCAGGCAACGCGGGAGCTAGAAGAGAGCACAAAGAATCTCTGGCCACTTGAGCAGCGCGGTGAGGTGAAGATGAGTTGTCATGTTGATAGGCAAAAGAGTTGTAGGTTCAGAGCTGGCGAAGTTCTCTGAGCAACAGGAAGAGGACAGAGTAGGATCTGTTTGTTGTCTGTAGAACATCAACAAAAAAGAAAGGTGGATTCACCCGCTAGCTTTTCTCACTCCAATGACTGAAATCTATCTTCTCACTCCAATGACTGAAATCTGCCTGCTATCTATTTTAACCGAGGATCGTCTAGTATTTCTTTTGTTTTCGACAGTGCACTCTGCTATGTTCCAGCAAGTGAAGGAGCAATTGTTTAATTCCTGAGTAATTACTAGTGTGTCATGCCTCATGCGGCCAGCGAGCTCGGGCCCGAGGGCGTGGGCGTGCATTGACGTTGGCGAGCGCGGGGGCCTTGTCCTCACTCCTCACCCTGTCACCCACAACCCGCTCGCTGAAATACGTGGGTATAGAGTACTGACCTACGCTGAACTTATTGAAAAATTCTATAAATCCAAAAATATACTTTAAATGTTGATGAACCAAATCTTATCTCTATCTCTATAACTAAAAGACTCTAGTGTCATAATCCACTCGGTGATACCGAGCAATCTCTGCTCACGCGTCCTTATTGATACAAATCAGCTCGTGTTCACGTTCTAGTCGGTTCCAATACGAAAAATGGACTCACGTATCCACATCCGATACAAAGTCCTTGAGGTCAAGTGTTCAATTTTGATTATTGAGATACAATCAAAAAATCATAATCCCTATTGCACCTCAGGCATATATCTAGTAGATCTTTGATGCTTAACTCAATTTACATTTAAAACAAGGGATTCCAAAATCATCGTATCTTTTTTAAGGCTCTGTCCTAAGAAAAGTCTAATTCACCCGTCAACTATCATAGTTGTCCCATTTTCATTCGTAATCTACAAAACTAGTTTTTTTTAAAACCTCCTCAGCTTTTAAATAACAATCAATTTTGCAAGCCAAGTGGTTTCATGGCGGTTTACTGATGTGACGTGAGGGGGTAGTAAATCGAATCAAACTAAAAGTTCAAGAGTAAAACAGGACCATAAAATTTAATTTAATACACTATAAAAACATAGCTGGTTAATTTTAAAATAATGAAATTAAAAAGTCTAAAATCTGGTTTAATTTTAAAAAAATCATAGACATTTATTTTTGCTCAGAAAATTGTGAAATTTCTTTAATATTTTTTCTAAAATCATGCTCTATCTTATGATGCCTAAACTTAAAATTCATTGAATCTGATGGACTCGTTCGGGTGCTTATCTGTTATTAGAAGCTCCAATTATATATTATATTTACTCGATGTTGATTGTGCAGACTATGTAGAAGCATAAAAATCTATCAACAACTAGATAATGAGAGCTTGTACTAGCAAACAAACACAAAAAATGAGTCCATCTAGATCAAACAATTTTCATGCTACAAACCTAAGATAGAGAAAGGTTTTAGAAAAAAAATAAAAAATACTCTATCCATCCCAAATTATATGTCATTCTAACATTTTTTTCAGACCTAAAATATCTTATATTTGATCAAAATTATAAAGACTTATGACATCAAATAGGTATACTATAAATATATCATACTTTTTTGGTATCATAAATATTATAATTTTATTATATAAATTTGGTCAAACTTGAGATACTTTGACAGTTTGACTCTTCATAAAAGTTGTAACGACTTATAATTTGCGACGAAGGGAGCAATTTTATAGTGTTTTGAGCCAAAACTTATTTCTGTAAAATTAAACTAGGTTTTAGGATTTTTAATTACATTATTACTTTTTCATATAAAAAGTATGTTAGTATAATTTTTGAAAAATATATTTTTAATGTTTTTAGATATTTTTATATTGTACTTCTAATGTGGCATTACATCAGGAAAACCACGCCAAAATTCAAAGTGTAAAAATAAATCTCCCACAAATAAAAAAAGTAAAACAAAGACACTTCTACCGTGCGGTAAAGAACCGCTCCGTCGCCCTGCCCGACGCTGCGATGCTAGCGTTCCCTCCCTCCGTAACTCCCTCCGTAAATATGCTACCACGCCGACAGGTGGGGATGCTATGATATCGGTTGAAGAAAAGGAAACAAACAAATGATGCCGTGATCCTTGCGAAAAAAAGAAAAGAAACAAATGATCCCAGCAATTCGTCTCCCTCCCTGCCCTCGACTCTGTATCCGATCCACCCCCGGCCCTCGCACGAAACCTGTCCTCGCCCTCCCGCCTCCTGACGGTTCCTCGCGCGACGCCTTCATCGTGGAAATCGAGTCGCTCCGCATCTGGGCTGCGGCAACGCCGGCAGCTCGACGACGGACGCTGGCCCTCGACGACGCTCTGTTGCGGCACCGCCGGCAGAGGGTCACCCCCACACCACACCCTCTAATACAAGTACACATGCATATACATATATATATATATCTTTGGCCTTGCTTGCATCTTCAGGTCCTTCGACGACGCGCTGTTGCGACACCGCCAGCAAAGGGTGCTTCGACGACGCGCCCCACTCGTCGTCGTCTTCTTGGTACGTACCACATCGATCTGGTTTGCCGTCGTCTTCCTGCTCCATCGATCTGGTCGTGTACGTCTTAGTTCTTACGCCTCGTGTACTTCTACGCCGCAGTTGCCGCTATATATGGTTTGCGCCAGCCGCCACAGCTCCTAGAGTTTCCCATGGCTGCTGCCGCTAGGTTGTTTCCCATGGCCGTAGCCCTGCCCCGTTCGTCAAAATTGGAAGCCGGCGCGGCATCACGCATCATCTCCCTAGGACAAAATTGGAAGCGCCCTGCGATCGTGTGCACCTCCATCTTCGTGACCGCGAGACCACCCGATTCACCGTCCACAGCCACGTCCGCCTCGGCGCCTGCGCCCCGCTGCCCCTGCCAACGCCGGCTCGCTCTGGATGTGCATCCTCCACCAGCCTCCATGGTCTCTGTGTGCCTCCTGCGACCGCCGCCTCCATCATGGATGTCCAGGCCGTCTCGCTCCCAATCCGCAAGCCACGACGGACCGTCGCGGACGTAGACGATCGATGCCGTCGCGGACCTAGCGAAGAGCAACGTACTCCAACGGTATTCCTTGTCTCCAGTGGGCTTCTTGCGCAGCCTCCGTCGCAACGTCATGGCTTCCTGCTGATCACCACCGCCGCTAGGTTTGCGGTGGCCAGCTCTGTGCTTCTTGCTGCCGCCGGGATTGCCGTGGCCTGCTGGCGTCCGTACGTCCTTGGTTGTTTCCTCGTGCCTACGCCCTGGTTTCCTTGCTGATATGGCCGGTTGCTGTTGCCCGCTGTTGGCCTGTTAATGGCTGAGTACCTGCTGTGATATCGATATCGGCTGGCTTGGCTTGCATGCTTTGTGAAATTGTGAATTTAGTTTCTTCATTTGCTGCTAGCTTGTTTTGGTGGCCGGCAGCCCAGCAGCTTGCCTGATGCATGGTACTGTTTTTTTTGTTTCAGCTGACATTTGTTCCTGATGGAGTACAAATAACAATCAAGCACACTTTATTGTTTCCTCTTTACCTAAGTAACTGTTTTTTGTTTCAGCTGACATTTGTTCCTGATGGAGTACTTATACTTTCTCTCAGATAATGTGCACCTGTTAAGGTAAACGCTCTCTCTTCTCTAATATTTGTTGAACCGTTTACTCTATGTAATTCAATATATTTATTGAACTTTTGCATGTGTATTTTCAGAAAAAAGTCATTGACTTGGATACTGATAAATTAGATCAAACCACCTTTTCTTCGCTTTGTTGGACAACAGATTTGAGGGGCAAGTGCTATAGGATCACTGGCTGACGGTTAGCTGTTCCATGAATTTGTCATACCTGAATATACCAGGCTTTACGAGATGCCACTTATTCTTTTATATATGTGTAATGGTCAATGCTTGATGCTTCTAACCGAGAGGAGGCTCGAGTTACTGCCAGTGGCCTTCATTTTTTAGTGTCATTGTAAAAGCTATAACCTATGAGGAATCAACTAATTCATTTGTGTTTGGATGTTTTCATTGGATTTGAATGTTCCTCAAAATTTTCCTTTCTCTATGGGTTTTCTTATTTTTCTTTCCAGTTGATGTTCTGACCCTTAATCGCCAATGCCCCTATTCATCACTAGCATCTTCATGATTTTTTGTACCAGGTGCAGGTTATAGTCACGGAAAAGACTGAAAAACACCTGAGAAGCAAAGACGTGTGTTCAGGTTTAATTTTGTTAATTATTTAGACATGTCGATTTCTTTTCCTAAATAGCAAGGTGCCCTATATGACTTCTCTGCTGGTGCTGACTACTGCAGCTTTATCATCCATTGTGTATTTGTGTGGCTGCCGCACTACTGTAGATCACCCTAGCAGCAATCTAGGTTTTGCCTCGCTCCCTATCGTTCATAAACCAGCATGACTTACTATTCATGGTCTGGCACATTCTTGGCTGGATCTAATTACCACTTGGTTTCTCATAGATGTTTTTAGTGCTTGGGATCCATGTACTACTTTGCACTTATTTAAATTATTTGACAACCACTAAAATTTGCATATATATTCATGTGTATAGGATGGATTGGGATGCGCCGGAAATTATTCATGGATTTGTTGCCGTATGAAATCAATGGATATCGGAGACATCTTCCTGCCAGTATTAAACACTATCTTAGGCAAATCACGGAAAAGACTACACAATAGAGTTTATGAGGATGCGACACCACAATCTTTGTGACCGTGTTAATTTCACAAACTATACTTGTTTCAATTAAATATCATTTTAATATTGTTATTTAATTTTATAGTATTGTTATCTTATCATATGATCTATGTGTTTTATACAAAAGTTTGACTATCCCGTAGTAATGCACGGGCACGATACTAGTGGCTTTTAAAAGTTAAAAGGCGTTAAAAACTGGATAAATTTTGATGCTAGAAACAAACAAATAGGTTGACAGGTTGATCCCACATGTCATATTTTCTATTTCAAACATTTTGTTCCCAAACAAAACAGAAAACAGGATTCAATCATCAAACACAAAAAGGTCAGTTTCATGATGGACGAAGACGTGTTCCTGGATGAGTCCATCCTGGCGGAGGACGAGGCGGCGCTGCTGATGCTCCAGCGCGACGAGGCCCTCGCGTCCAGCCTCGCGCGGTGGAAGCGCCCCGCACTCCCCGCCGACCTCGCCGCCGGGTGCTCCCGCACCGTCGGTACGACCCGGTCTCCGTTTTCTCTCCCGGCGCTCGTCCTCCTGATCCTGGTCTTAATGGATTCAGTGTCCCGAGATGGGTTGGTTGGGGTCTGGCAGGCTGCGTGGGGACTGAGGAGTGTGTTGGGGTTTGGATTCAGTACTACTTTGGCGGATTGAGAATGATTTACTATTTTTTGTCTTGTACAATTTCATAGTCCTATCTCAAAACTCTGATTGTATCACCTGCCAATTTTGAGATGGATATTATAATCAATCATGATAGAGAAGATCATAAGATCACTTCAGTTTTCCAAATGTTGGTACTAATCAATCATGATAGAGAAGATCTTAAGATCACTTCAGTTTTTCAAATGTTGGTACTTCTGAATTAATTCATGAATTAAACATATTTTCTATCAGACTTACATTTATATTCATATATATGTTTATATATATAAACTTTTGATTCACTTATGAGTTATGACCTATGAGCCTTAAGAGTTTAAACTCAGGACTTGCTTAAACATGCTCAATGTTTCTTGCTACTTAAATAGATAGTCACATAATTTTGTTTCAATTTGACCTTGATGAAGATTCAGGATTTTTGGCTTCATCTTGCATTTGCTACTCTTCTGTTTGTATTGGATTTTCTAGCTTTTCAGCAGTTGGAAATAGATTATGTTATCGGTGAGAGCCACAGAGAACTGCTACCCAACTCATCTGGTTCGGCAGCCATACTCAGGATTTTTGGTGTTACCAGAGAAGGTAATATCTTGAGTACCCTATTATCTTTCAGTAAAGAATTATCATTGTCATGTGGTTTTTGCTGACCTCTGATCCTACCCCTGTAACATTTGTAGGTCACAGCATATGCTGTCAGGTGCATGGATTTGAGCCATATTTCTATATCGGCTGTCCTTCAGGGATGGGTCCTGATGATGTATCACGCTTTCACCAAACACTGGAGGTTTATACTTAAAATCATTACCTTGAACTGAGCTTCTAAGGAAACATAGTACTTTGGCAGTACATGGTTTCCTTATGGTTGCTTCAAACTGTACTACAGGGGCGGATGAAGGAGTCAAATAGAAGCAGCAATGTTCCAAGGTTCGTGAAGAGAGTTGAGCTTGTGCAGAAGCAGACAATTATGCATTACCAAACGCAGCAATCTCAGCCTTTCCTCAAGATAGTAGTCGCTTTGCCTACCATGGTTGCTAGCTGTCGTGGTTAGTGACACTCTTAAGACTCAATACAGCTATTATTGCTAAGTCTTTTAGATTGACCCCACGATCTTTTATTTATTTAATGGATAACCTACGGAGCATTTTTTTGGTTCCATGTCAATGTATTATCATTTAAATTTATGATTTTTTCTCTATTCCTTTGATCATCCAAGTTACTAGTCACTTTCTTTTCTCTCTCTTTGTTGGATTAAATTGTTTGCACATTATAGGTATCCTGGAAAGGGGAATAACAATTGAAGGCCTTGGCTCGAAGAGTTTCCTGATATATGAAAGCAACATTCTTTTTGCACTTCGTTTCATGATTGATTGCAATATTGTTGGTGGCAACTGGATTGAACTTCCTGCTGGGAAATACAGGAAAGCATCCCGTGTCATGTCCTATTGTCAGCTAGAGCTAGATTGCCTGTATCCTTTTGTACTTAATTGAATGCTTCATCTATTTACTAAACTGCGGTGTTGTTCAGTTATGTCTATTCTTAACACAACTAACAGATACTCAGATCTGGTAAGTCATGCTGCTGAAGGAGAATATTCTAAGATGGCCCCATTTCGCATATTAAGTTTTGACATTGAATGTGCTGGTCGCAAAGGTCATTTCCCAGAACCAACTCATGATCCTGTTATTCAGGTTGAGCTCATTATTTATGTATCTGATACTTGTTACCATTTAGTTTCAATACAGGTCTTTATGGTTATAATTTATCGACTTACTCCTTTGAATTTAAATAGATTGCTGACTTGGTTACACATCAAGGAGAAGGCCAACCTTTTGTACGGAATGTCATGACTCTTAAATCATGCTCTCCCATTGTGGGAGTCGATGTTATGTCATTTGATGCAGAGAAAGATATTCTACTTGCATGGAGGGTATGTGCTGCTGTCTTTGTAGATGTCAAATTCAGTTGAACATGATGTGTGTTTGTATGTTTCCTTTATCTTCTTTGGAAAACGAATTTATAGTGCCTTTATCCATGGTATTTTCTTCATTTCCCAGTATTGGTTTTATTCTCTTTACCTTTTGTATCTACATTTTGTATTTGTTTACCTTTTTACTTGCTGTATGCAGTGAACATTTTTTTTTGCTAAAACTAAATATCATTATTCCTCAAAAGAAAAAAGTTAAACAAACGCACTTATTCCTCAAAACGAGAGAAGTTAAATACAGTTTCTTATTGTAGACAAATGACTTCACCAAAAAATTATCTGATTGGAAATAATTTGCAGGATTTCATACGTGAAGTGGATCCTGATATCATAATTGGATACAATATTTGCAAATTTGACATGCCCTATCTTATTGAGGTACAATAATGAGCATTCAGATTCTTTTATGCCAACTTGACAATCATCCATATTTAGTACAATTTGATTACACACATTTGCAGAGGGCTGAGGTTCTCAAGATAGCGGAATTTCCAATACTTGGCCGAATCAGAAATAGTCGTGTTCGTGTCCATGATACGACCTTTTCCTCGAGGTCGCTTCTTGTAGCTCTCTCCTCTATGCATTTAATTTTGATTACTTTTGCCTTTTCATACAATTGCCTTAGTCAAAAAATATTTGTTACATATTCTGCAGTCCTTTTATAGTCACATATCTATACCTTTTTTTTTTTGGGGGGGGGGGGTAGCATATCATTGAAGCACTATGTTGCTTAGTTTTATTGCCTGCTTGCATGTGTATCTCATGTTTTCGTTTTTGTGCTTTATTTGATTCTATCGATACATAAATTTTTCAGATTCTGAATGAGCTGGCATACAAATCTTACTCATTTGTCTTAAGGATAAAAGTCACTTATTTTTAGATGTTATTGTACCCAATAATGAGCTGTAGTGTGTTCATATTTCATACATTGCATTTACAGTTTCTATGGTTAGTCATATTTTCTGCATCATGATATTCACTGTATTTCTGTCTTTTAGCACAAACATGGTTGAAATTTGTGTTCCATAGAGAGCTTTAGGCTCCTGGATCTACATCATATTGTTGACACCGTTTTTTGACACGTGTCAATATAAGCCGAAAACTGTGCCGATCGGTAAGGGAGTGGTTGTGCTTTTAAAGCTTACTTTGCTTTTAAGTATGGCTAGCAGATGGTTGCCGATGAAGGTTAATATGATCTTACCGATGAGAGCAGGAGGCTGTTGCCAATGGAGAGAGAAGCATAGTTGTCGACGGAAAACAGAGCTGAAGAACGTGCCGATAGAGGTTTCATCGTAAGCAATGGATAAAGAAATTGGCAATATTTATGCCAATATTTTAATAGTTTACTTTTGAGTCCGACCTTGGTACGAGTCATTATTTTTTTATTCCTTAGAGATAAGACTTGTTTAGGTAATACTTTGTCATGTCTGTTTAGATCTCATAGTACCAGGGTATAAATATGTACCGAGAGGCAATGTAAAAAAGGTCAATCAATCAAATACAACAAATCTATTACTTTTATCTACTTTTCAAGCAATCTACTTTTTGACGACTTCGTCACCAGTACCTTTTCCTTTTCAACAAGTTCTTTCAAGAATCGACGGGCTGCATCAACTTGATCTCCGGTGACCTTGCAGGTTCCGCGTCTACCGAGCACGATTCAGGCTTTGACGTTCGGGCGTATCGCTGTCGTCTCGTCTGATTTGTTCAACAGTTATCGAATATCCTCTGAGCTTTGACGTCCGAGCGTATCGCTGTCGTCTCGTTCGGGTTTTATTCAAATTTATCATCCTTGTCGATTAACAGGTCAAATCGACTGGCACGCCTTGATATCGAACTTGGGTATTAGCCCGGTGTGTTTGTAGATCCAACGCCTTTTTGCATCAACACATCTTTTGGCACGCCTGGTGGGACAAAGTCAACAGATTTATCATGAAGAATACTACTGATATCACTCCAGAAAACATCATCGAGATATCAGAATCAGATCTCAAGGAGGATCAGAGGCAAGCCATAGAGAAAGCTATGGAGGATTACAGGCAGCTCTGCTTGAAGTCTTTCAGCATGAATAGGGGAGGAGAAGTCATCCAGAAGCAAGATCTGCCGTTGCCTCGGCAGGTAACTTTTGACTCTAACCCTGGTAAATTACAGGAGATGGTTAATTCTGCATTAAATCAAGCTTTGATCAACCACTCCACCGTGCTGTCCAATACTGTCTACAATGCTGTTGTGCAAACGTTAAGGGACGGACAAGCACCAGGGTATGTCGGGCCAGCATATCATCAGCCGGGATCGGCATCTACCAGTACTCCATCGGCAACTCCAGCCGTTGAGAGTATGGAAGCGCCTACTCTTTCAGCTATATCAGGACCATCTGTCATTGAAGCCACACCGATAGGATCAGATCTAATATCTCAGGAGAGGCCTAGTACTCAGTTGAGCATAGATCTATCGGCATCGGCAATGTCAGGTCCTTCAGGTCAACATAGTCAAACTGCTGCTAATTGGTGGGGATACGGTATGCCTCTAGGTCCATCTACTGCCAACTCTGGACTGCCTCAAGTGCATGATGTAGCAGGGAAGGGTCCAATGACATCGGCTACTCCAATTCGGCCGGTGGCTCAAGCGCTGCATTATTCTACTGTACCTCCTGCTATACAGCCATTGTCAATGGGATTCTACGCACCTCCGCAACAGATATCTTATGTGAATCCATTGACTAATCCTCCACCAGTTCAACAGAGAGCTTCCACTGTAGAGCAGCCCGTAGTACCATTCATATCTCAGTCTGGATTACCTACAATTCAAGGCAATTATGCTGGCTATCATCCATCTATACAAGAGCATCAATTGTCTGCAAGCTATCAGCCATCGGCAAGCCAGGTGCTGATGAGTTACAATCTCAATTGGTCAGGGCAAGCGCCAATTCAGCAACCTGCTATTCAGCCAAGCTACCAAGCAATAGGGACTCAACGGTATAGTCCACAGACAACTTTTTAGGAACAAGCATCGGCAAAACAGCCGATGAACTTTACTCCGCAGATTGGTGCCGTGAATATGCCGATTTATCCAAGCCAAGTGCCACAGGGGTATGTAGAAGCATATCAGCCAACGCCTCCAGAAGAGATCCAGCCAGTGCATCGGCAAGATCAGGATGCACTCTTGACCGATAAGATTGCAGAAATGATGAAAGAACAATTTGGGATTCAGCCCAAGATCGATACTTTCTCTTATCGGACTCCATACCCTTCATCTTATGATTCAATTCCTTTCCCAAATCGGTACAAGGTGCCAGATTTCACTAAGTTTTCTGGGCAAGATGATACGTCAACAATGGAGCACATCAACCGATTCATTATCCAGTGCGGGGAAGCAACGAACAGGGATGAGCTGAGGATCTGATTATTCTCGTCCTCATTGTCTGGATCAGCATTCGCGTGGTTTATATCATTGCCACCGAACTCTATTCTTACTTGGACCAATCTGGAAAGACAATTTCATAAATACTTCTTTGCTGGGGTCCATGAAAAGAAGCTTACCGATTTAATGAAATTAAGACAGCGAAGCGACGAATCGGTAGAGAGTTTTGTGCAAAGGGTACGAGACATGAAGAACAAGTGCTATAGCCTAGTGCTTGATGACCGCCAGTTAGCTGGTTTGGCTTTCCAGGGTTTGTTGCCGCATCTCAGGGACAAATACGATGCTCAGGAGTTTGAAAGTTTAAGTCATATTGTGCAGAGGATCTCTGATCAAAGTGCTCAAGCTCCAGAACATAGAAAGAGCTGGAACAAGAAGGTGTCCTTTGTAGAGACAGGGGAATCAGATTCAGATGAAGAACCAACTATCGGTCTGGCTGAGTGGGTAAAAGGTAAAAAACCTTTATCGTGTCCTTTTGGTCAGAAAGAGCCAGAGAAATTCACGTTTGACGTCACAAAGGCCGATAGAATATTTGATCTGCTACTTCAAGAGGGCCAAATCAAGCTATCACCCAATCATGTGATTCCATCGGCAGATGAGCTGAAGAAGATAAGGTACTGTAAATTTCATAATGCAACTTCGCACAGTACCAGTGACTGCAAGGTTTTCAGACAGCAGTTGCAATCGGCAATTGAATCTGGGAGGATCAAGTTTGACAACTCTAAAGCTCAGAGGCCGATGAAGATTGATCAACATCCTTTCCCAGCAAACATAGTGGAGGCTGTAAACAAGACCAAAGTATTGACATCGGTAAGCGCTAAGAGGAGAGCATCGGTGGATCCTAGAAATCAAGCAACTACCGATGACTTGAAGGGGAAAGAGATAGTTGAAGAAAACAGTAGTTCAAGAAGGCCTCCTAGACCAGCTCCGTATAGAATTCCAAGTAACCGCTATCGGCATCGGTAAGAGGAGTTGCGTTGGGAAGCGTGGCATCGGCACAAAGACCATTGGAGATGCCCCTTCTTCATCTATTGTTGGGAAGAAGGAATTAAATTGCCTACTGTTGATAGTTGCCCGGAGTGCAATGGTTATGATCGAACCGATCGGGCAGAAAGAAGGCCGCGCTATGGTGATCGGAGCAGATACATCGGTAAGCCGATCAGAGAAGGGGTATCGGTACATGATCGGCTGGGGGGCAGGACCAGTGTACATGAAAGGCTAGGCAGGCATGCTGACTGTTTGCTGATGAATCAAAAGGAGCTCGAGGAGATGACCAATGCAGGAGTCCCTGATGAAACAATACTCTGCAGGGATCCCAATACAAATTGCCCAGGTTCAAGTGCAAAAATTTACCAACCTGTCTGGAAGACGAAGCTTCCTCAATGGTGCCCTAAAGGTCTAACGAGGACTCAAAAGAGGAAGATGCAACGTGAGCACAAAGAGGAAAGTTCCCGTGGAGCAAAAACTTAAGTATGACGGCTGAAGCGCAAAAGTGAAGGTTCATCGGCAGACATCAACATGGTTTTCCTATTGCCGATGAGGTTCTTAGCACATGCCAATAAAAAATATATATATATAGATAAAGTGCTTGTTCAAAAAAGAATGTATCGGCACTATGTTAATGTGAAGTTTTACAAATTACCGATACATCACATTGCCGATGAAAAGAGAGGTTTACAAGTTCAACAATGAATGGATAGTTGATATCGCACGCAAGCGAATTTGGTCAGCTTCCTCCGGTATCTTTGCATCTTCATTGGCATTGCCTTCAACTGGCTTGATCTTCTTCTTGAGCGCCAGCGTCTTGAGGACTTGGTTGTCCCTTTCTTGCTGAAGAGTCTTGACAGCTTCGGGCATTTGGGCCTTCTCATGATTTGCTGCGGCCAAGGCTCCTTCAATGTGTCTCAGCTCCGCTAGCAGGGCTTCTCTTCTTGCTGATAGTTGAGCAATCTTGTCCTCCAGATCTGCACAAGAGGCTTCTAGCTTACCGATGTCTTTATGCTTCTCATCGGCAAGTTGCTTATGCTTCATCATGTCCTCCTGGAGTTTTTCCTGAGTGGCTCTATCGGCAATCCGCTGGGCAGCCCTCTGATACTACAACTGCCGACTCTCCAAATGTGCAGCTTGGAAGAGTGCTTCCTCGACATCGGCAGGAATATGACCTCGAATTCCTTTACAAGTTGCTCTTGCAGAATCAGAATCCTGGATCAGTAAAGAGGTCTCCTGTTGCAGCAAGGATAATAGTGTCTCTAGCTTTGACTTGGTTTCAGGTGATAGAACTCCAAGGGTTGGAGCAGATCTTTCTTCAGAATCTTCATCATCGGGAACAATCCCACTAATAGAGAAGGAAAATAGACTATCGGGGGAATCTTGCTCCTAAAAAGGAAAAGGTGATGTCAGCAGAAGAGCCCAAAGTGTTAAAGGTTATCTAAGGGAGTTAACTCACCTGTTTCAAGGCAATCTCTCGCCTTTGGCTCGGAGAAACAACCTCAGATACAATTACCGATGACGTTTCTTGTGTTGGTACCTCGATTGGTTGCTGCTGCGACACCGATGCCGATGAAGATCCTTGTATGGGTACAATGGCCGATGGAAGAGCAGTTGCCGATGGAAAAGTCTGCACAGATACGTCAGGCGATATCGGGCGAGGCGAGGACGCCGACGGAGATGGTGTAAGTCTTGCCCGCTTGGATTGTGATTCTTCGCCCGATGAAGCCTTACGCTTGTGCTGTAAGATATCGGCATCGGACGGCTAGGGGGCATCGGCAATGGATGGCTAAGGAATTGGTACACTCGGGACGGTTGCCGATGCAATTACTTGGTGCTGCAAGAGAGACAGATGAGTAAAAGTGCCGATCCAATAATCAAGGTTTGAATAAAGAATACCTCTGGAGAGTCATCAAGGACAACAAGGTGGGGCGATGAAGGTGCTGCAGGTGGAGACGAAGGGCGAATTACCGATGAAGATTCTAGTGGTGTAGAACTCGCGCCCTGAAATGTGAAATCGGTAAATCACAGCAATCGGCATCTGTAAAAGAAAGTGAGATGGTTACCTGAGATGTCTGTGCCAAAAATGTGACCGATTTGGTGCTCTTCTTGGTACGATCACAGCCCACTGGAGCATCTAGCGAGGGAGCTTTATGGCCGATGATGGATACCGGGGAGATCGGCTGCAGCCGTATGACCTTGCCACTCTTACTTAATGTTGGAACTGGGTCATTGACCTGTTAAAAAGGGGTTAGTTGCCGATGGATTAAAGGGGAGTTGAAACAAGTGCAGAGGGTCAGACTTACCGCATCGGCAGGGATGGCATGATCGGAATCAATGAGATTCCAGTAAAGATGAGGAGATGCAAAGAATAGTTGCTCTTTCCATTCTTGCCACCATAATTTGAAGGACTCGGTGACAAAAGAAGCTGGTACCCAATTAGTTAGATCGACATTAGAGGTATCGACATCAGGAAGGAGAGTAACAATCTTGTGCCAATCCACACGGTTCGCAATAGTCTCTCTCGGTTTAATCACATCGGCGAAACAGAGGTTGATGGGTAGTTGTCCAAAAGCTAGTTGTCTTGCTGCTACCGATGGATAATAGAACTCGTATGTGGGATTAATGTTCTTCCCACTTCCAAATATGTTGACCGGGATGACACGAGGGGTGATTATTGCACTAAGAATGTCGGCATCCTGGTTCAAAGCCTCATCGGTAAGGTTAAAGGAAAGAGGAAATCTTGCTGCTTCATCAACATACGGGACCCAGGCCCGAAGCTCAGAAGGGATGCCGATGTAGAATCTGTGGAAGAGATTGCCGATCTAGACTCTGTTTGCCTCTGCCCCTGGTAATACTGCCAGTGCTTCTCCAAAGTTGATAGGGGGGCACGTTGCCGATTCTTCTTCCCCGAGTTGATAATCTTCAGGAAGACTTCGAGGGAATTGCTGGGCAAACAGATCAATGTGGAAGTACTTGTGTATATGGGCGTTCAACCACATATTGATGAACCACCAAGGGCCCCCTAGATTGCCGATGGATTTGCCTTGCAGCAGCCTTTGTGACACTTGGTGAAGGAGATGGTAGACTGAGCCAAGAAGGTATCGGCCCAGTGGGAGTCTGACGCCACTAGCCAACAACTCTGCTGCAGGAAGGTGCATGTTGGTCAGTCCAACTGTTCTGCCACAGAAAATAAATTTCTCAAGCCACATATTCAAAAAAGCTGAATGTTCCCTGTGACTGACTGAACCAGATTTCTTATACTCGCTGATATAACCAGTCCAGCCACCAATGTTCCTGGTAGTCAGCCGATGCTCAGGTTTTCGCTGGAACAGTGAGTTGTCATCGGCAGATGAGATGTCCAAGCCAGTGAGCATGTACACATCGGCAAGGGTTGGAGAAGCTGGCCCATGTTTAAAGATAAAGGCATTCAGGGTATCAGACCAGAAATAGGAGGCGGCAATTAACAATGACTCATTCCTCTCCATATCGGCAATAGATATTCTGATGCACTGTTCTAATTTGCGTTCCACCCAATATAGCTCCATTGGTCTGGCAACTCTCAAATACCAATCTTTCCATCTCTTGGTGGTTTTTGGCAGGATCGGAAGGTATCAGTCCAGAATCCCAAGTCAAAATTCTGAGCTCTAAAGGGGATTCGATTGATTTCTGCGTTTATGATGTCGGTTGGGTCTGGATTTCCCATTAGGCCTAGGCAGATAAAGTGATTCTGATGCGTTGGAATGAGAAGATTATTGCAAAGTTCCTGAGATTAAAGATTAGGAATAAGGAAGAGTCATGAACTGCGCGGAGAAGGAGAAACGAAATGTCAGAGGAAGGGCAAAAGAAAAAGACTAACCTTGGGGACGTCAAAACGGATAGCCATGGCCGCGACGAAGATGGAGAAGGCAAAGAATGCTAATGGAGGCTAAGGATCACCGTCAAGAGTGCCGATGATCGAGTTCGTCGAAGGATCGCCTGTTGATGTCGCCGCTGGAGAAAGAAAAGCTAGGGTTTGAATCGCAGATGAAAAATGGGCCGCGGCGGAGAAAGCATTATATGGGCCTGTTGGTACAGGATCTCCACTACCGCGCGCGCAACTCTCGAGGAGAAGTTCAAGCGGTTTGGGCAATTATGACCTGGAGGAAATTTCGGCGCATAAAGTATTTTATACTCCGAAATTGGGGGGCATGTGTTGACACCGTTTTTTGACACGTGTCAATATAAGCCAAAAACTATGCCGATCGGCAAGGGAGTGGTTGTGCTTTTAAAGCTTACTTTGCTTTGAAGTATGGCTAGCAGATGGTTGCCGATGAAGGTTAATATGGTCTTACCGATGAGAGCAGGAGGCTGTTGCCGATGGAGAGAGAAGCATAGTTGTCGATGGAAAACAGAGCTGAAGAACGTGCCGATAGAGGTTTCATCATAAGCAATGGATAAGGAAACTGGCAATATTTATGCCAATATTTTAATAGTTTACTTTTGAGTCCGACCTTGGTACGAGTCATTATTTTTTTATTCCTTAGAGATAAGACTTGTTTAGGTAATACTTTGTCGTGTCTGTTTAGGACTCATAGTACCAGGGTATAAATATGTACCGAGAGGCAATGTAAAAAAGGTTAATCAATCAAATACAATAAATCTATTATTTTTATCTACTTTTCAAGCAATCTACTTTTCGACGACTTCGTCACCAGTACCTTTTCCTTTTCAACGAGTTCTTTCAAGAATCAACGGGCTGCATCAACTTGATCTCCGGCGACCTTGCAGGTTCCGCGTCTACCGAGCACGATTCAGGCTTTGACGTTCGGGCGTATCGCTGTCGTCTCATCTGATCTGTTCAACAGTTATCGAATATCCTCTGAGCTTTGACGTCCGGGCGTATCGCTGTCGTCTCGTTCGGGTTTTATTCAAATTTATCATCCTTGTCGATTAACAGGTCAAATCGACTGGCACACCTTGATATCGAATTTAGGTATTAGCCCGGTGTGTTTGCAGATCCAACACCTTTTTGCATCAACACATGTCCAGGGTTTTCACAATCCTTAGTTCCCAACACTTTACTCCATTTTTTGTCACTTAATAAATGTTAGTGCTTTGGACTTTCTTGACTTGCTATTTGCAACTGAAAATGAAAGCTCTCATGTGATAGAAATGAAAATGTAAGATTTGTCAAGTTTTTTTTTTCATGTAAAATGAAAATAATGAATGAGGTCGCTGTATTTATCCAGGCAATATGGTGTACGTGAAAGTAAGGATGTTACTTTTGAAGGAAGAGTGCAATTTGATCTCCTGCAGGTTGTGATCTAGTTTTGCTTGACAATTAAATCAGTGTTTGTTGTTTTCATGAGATTATTACATATGTTTCTTTATCTCCACTACCTGGATATGATGCAGGCTATGCAACGGGATTACAAGCTGAGTTCTTATTCATTAAACTCTGTATCAGCACACTTCCTTGGGGAGCAAGTAAGCTCAAACATTTCGAGTGCTCTATGTTGCTTTCAGTCATTGTACTCGTAATCATTATGCTGTGTTTCTTCTAGAAAATTGATGTTCTTTTGCAAAATTACCTAATTAGATGGATCTATTTGTATCCATACCATTTTTTATACTATTTACTAACAATAACTGGTTCTAATATTCTTTCCTTCTTTTGATAACCCTTTACTTTTCTTTCCTAATTATTGAATTTTTGAGCAGAAAGAAGATGTTCATCATTCAATTATATCTGATCTTCAAAATGAAAATCCAGAGACACGAAGGCGGCTGGCAGTTTATTGCTTGAAGGTCAACTAAATATACCCTTTTGTTTTAATTGTTAATAAACTGGTGATGTTTTACGGAGTATTTTGTTAAGTTGTGGCCACTTTGTTATTATTATTGATGGAGCTTTTAAGTGGCGCCCAGACATTTGGACCAATTTGTCCAAGTAAATAAATACTTACATATATACACGTTACTTTTGACATTAACAAGTACAATGTCATTGTTTGAGTACCGACTTTGCATTTTGGAAATTTTTCAGCAACACTAGGACTTTGGAAAATTGTTTTACAGTATATCTGTGTGTTTTCTTTTCAATTTCCTACTGGCCAGTAGGTCTGGCAGTAGCTAAGTTACAAGATAGCATAAACAGTGCTGTTATTGATTTCACTGTATCAGCGGTTTCTCTCCTACGTGTTTGAGAAAAATGTATAAGCTGATATGTAGCATTTTTTTGGAGCCTACATCAAACTAGTTTTGACTCTTGCCTTCGTAAAAACAGGATGCTTATCTTCCTCAAAGACTGTTAGATAAATTGATGTATATCTACAATTATGTGGAAATGGCAAGGGTCACTGCTGTTCCCATTTCGTTTCTACTTTCAAGGGGACAAAGTATTAAGGTGAGAACAAGCCAATCATGCTATTGGAAATACTACACTCTAGTAGCCTAACAATAGTTTCATTTGTACCACAGGTCCTCTCACAACTACTCAGGAAAGCAAAACAGAAAAACCTTGTTATACCAAATATAAAGGGTCAAGGGTCCGGGCAAGATAGCTTTGAGGGTGCAACTGTAAGTTGGACATTATCTGCACATTTGTAGCCGGTTTGTCATTTCCTGCCCACAATTATTGCAGTTCTTAGGATATTTGTATTTGTCTACCACAAACTTTTTTAGTTTTCTCTGTACACTGAAACTGTTTTTGCATTGTTTGCCCTGAACTGAGGGTATATGTATTTGTCCTCACAAGCTAAAAAAATGTAGATGTCTAGTTAAGCTATCCACACTTCAAAAGTTCTTGATGCATGTGGAAGTGAAATACATATGCAGGGTTTTCCACTCTAGAAACATGCTTTTGTGTATGCTAGCAATCTTTCGATCTGTGAGGCAAGAAATTTTTATCAGTTTAGTTTCTTTGTACTAGAAACGGACAATTTAGTTTTTGTACTATAAGGATTTGCTGTAATATATGCCCCCTTCATTTTCAGGTTCTGGAGGCAAGGGCTGGATTTTATGAGAAGCCCATCGCAACTTTGGACTTCGCTTCTTTGTATCCATCCATCATGATGGCATATAACCTTTGCTACTGTACTTTGGTAATTTTTCTGTGGATTTCTGATGCTTATATAGTTATAATTATTGTTGCATGCTCTAAAAAAACTTTTGGTCTCTACTCTATGCAATGGATGACAATTTACTAGTTATTATTATTGAATTTTGGAAGTGCCCCCTGAGGACGCCCGTAAACTCAACTTACCTCCAGAAAGTGTCAATAAAACCCCATCTGGTGAAATATTTGTGAAACCAGAACTACAGAAGGTATTTGCATCCTGTCTTGATAATAGGTGTACTGTACTGAAGACATGTTCTCTAACAAAGTTTATGAACACAATATCAGGGTATACTTCCTGAGATCCTTGAAGAATTATTAGCAGCTCGGAAAAGGGCAAAAGCAGATTTAAAGGTATTTTTCTCAATGCATCTGTAAGAATTGTACTCCCTTCATTCTAAATTTTAAGTCGTTTAGGCTTTTCTAGATAAATTGTGCGTCTTTTGGCTTTTCTAGATACAGTTTTTTACTATGTGCACATAGTGTATATCTGCATAACTAGCTATGTACCTGATGCTCAAAACAAAAAAAAAACAGAGAGAGAGCTAGCTATGTACCTAGAAAATCCAAAACGACCTACAATTTAGAACGGAGACAATATTAAAATCTTCCACACTTGCAATTTGCAAAAAGCTAAATATTCATGCAGTGCCAAGTCTTTGTCCCATGTTAAACTTGCCAATTATTTGTTCAGGAAGCAAAGGACCCACTCGAAAGGGCTGTTCTTGATGGTCGTCAGCTTGAAATGAAAGTATTTCCATATATTTTCTCCCTTAATTCCATCAAAACATTGATTCAAATTCGAACTGCTTCAATAATGGCATTGTTGAATTGCTTATGTTTCAGATAAGCGCAAACTCAGTTTATGGTTTCACTGGAGCAACTGTTGGTCAGTTACCTTGCTTAGAGATTTCTTCAAGCGTGACCAGCTATGGTGAGCCTCAGTTTAGAATAATTAAGAAATTCATTATATGGTTTGCAGCTATTTTGATGTCAAGTTTCTTGCACTGAAGCATTTTGGTCACACAGGACGGCAGATGATTGAACATACAAAAAAGCTTGTTGAAGATAAATTCACAATAGTAGGAGGTTATGAGCATAATGCAGAGGTAATGTGACACCCTGTATCTTCCTGATTCTATGAGTATCAGCCCTATGATCTTGGGGACATCAACTGAAAAGCAACACAATATATATAAAAAAAGGTTCAACCCATGCAAACCACTATATAAAACTGACACTATGCATTGGGTACATGTAAATTTGATTCGCTCGGCATCAGCATGCATAGTGACACTGAATTAGAGCTTCACTGTGCACTCAAGAACCACGAGCATTGCTCAAGACTTTGTTCTCATGGTATCTTGCCCTCCCTTCAATTTCTTGGAAGTCTAGGTATTAGCACTTTAGCCAGTTTTTATTTTTTATTTTTTTTATCAGCAAGCTTCCCTGCCTGCTTATTTTTTGGGTTCGAAGATGCCTCACTCATTTTCTGATATAACTGATACATCAAATTTGGTGACTTCGCAGGTAATTTATGGGGACACTGATTCTGTGATGGTACAGTTTGGTGTTTCTACGGTTGAAGATGCAATGAAGTTAGGAAGAGAAGCTGCAGATTATATTAGTGGAACCTTTACCAAGGTGAACAGAGACACTTACATGAGGCTCCGGAATGATTCATACAGCATTTGAATAGAACATTGGCTTGTCTGTCCTCATTGCAGAACTGTCGTACTTGATACCATCCATGACCTTTTCACAATCAAGCTCCAACCATGACCTCATTGAAACTTATTTGGAACAGTGAAACCAGTTATGAGAATGCTCCTTTTTAAGAAAAGAAACTGAATTTTTATTAGCTCTCATAGTAGTTTCTAGCTTTATTAGCTCCAATTCTTATCTGGTCAGCTGTCTGTTATAATCTGTCTTTGTCTGTACTTCTCTTTCCATCTGACCAATTATAGGAAATTTGAAACAGTGTTATCAAAATAAAGTGGAAAATTTGTCCACACTCCTTTTAGAAGGCAAAACTCTATCCATAACTTTTATTGTGTCACAAAGCAACTACCTTTTCTAACTGTAATTTTTGTGATGCCTTATGTAGTTCATTTGACTTATATCATAAATGGGCACTAGGAGTTATCTGATCTTTTCATGTTATATTCCTGTGGTGCATATTTTTATAACTTTAGTCAACTGACCTAGATGAGAATTTTTCTGAAATCTGTAACATTTGTTAAAAAAAAAAGATCTGCAATGTATCCAGATAAGATTTCATTTTCATTTATGTTTCAACTCACATGTTGCTTATGGCATCTTTCTCACAGCCCATCAAACTGGAGTTTGAGAAGGTCTATTTTCCTTACCTTCTAATCAGCAAGAAGAGATATGCTGGTTTGTACTGGACGAATCCTGAGAAATTCGACAAAATGGATGCAAAAGGTATTTCTTTTTGTTTTAGGTGTGTAAAACATGAACTATTTTCATTGGATGTGGAGCACAGATGTTAGTTTTTCTTTTTGAACGCAAAGTTGTTAGTTATTCTTCGTTTCAAATGTCTTGTATTGCTGCGTGCAGGTATTGAAACTGTGAGAAGGGACAACTGTTTACTGGTAAAGAACCTGGTAACTGACTGTCTTCATAAAATACTGGTGGACCGTGATGTTCCTGGTGCAGTCCAATATGTCAAGAACACCATATCTGATCTATTAATGAATCGTGTCGACTTGTCTCTTCTTGTCATAACAAAGGTTGGCAAATTCAGCTGTTTTAAGATGAATTTTGTATTCTGTGTTGCAACTCTTTTGACTGTTTAAGATGCACAGGGTTTAACAAAAACAGGAGAAGATTATGCGGTAAAAGCTGCTCATGTGGAGCTTGCTGAAAGGATGCGAAAGGTATTAACCCTAGATGTTATTACCATACCTTGAAGATATTCAACCCATTCTTAATGATATGGTGTCTTAGTGGTGCTGAAAAATCATGGTTTTCTTGAGCAGAGAGATCCAGCTACTGCACCTACTGTTGGTGACCGTGTTCCTTATGTTATAATTAAAGCAGGAAAAAGGGCAAAGGTAAAAAAAAAAAAAAAAAAACATCTGCATCATGTGCTGCAGTATTATCTGTCATACGGTGGTAGTATGTTTGATACATTTGTCTTTCTGCATGCAGGCATATGAGAAATCAGAAGATCCTATTTATGTTTTGGACAATAATATACCCATTGATCCTCAATACTACCTGAGAACCAAATCAGCAAGGTTTGTGTCCGATGCTTCACCTAAGTATTTAGAGCCTCTCCCCTTCTGATTTCCAAAAAGGAATTTGAACTGACCACTTGTTAATCGGCAGCCACTTTTGAGGATCTTTGAGCCAATTCTGAAGAATGCCAGCAAAGAATTGCTTCATGGAAGCCACACCATATCTGTTTCAATCTCAACTCCTTCAAATAGCGGGATAATGAAATTTGCAAAGAAACAATTAACTTGCCTTGGTGCAAAGCTGTTATCAGGTGACACATGCACTACATTGCGGATGCAAAAAACTATTCAACCATTGTCTATAAACGCCTAACCATTTGTCCTGCATTTTCATTCTGCAGTGGTGCCAGTCAGGAACTTTGCTCACATTGCAAGGGGAGAGAAGCAGAGTTATACTGCAAAACAAACAGTAGTAAATGGTATGGGTTATACTTATAAACTCTGAAATGCATCTTGGAAGCACTGTGCCCCTGAGGCCACCATTAACAGATCAAATTTCACCATCTGCAGTTTCTGACCTGGAGAATCTCTTTGGGAGGCTATGGGCGCAATGCCAGGAGTGCCAAGGATCTCTGCACCAGGACGTTCTCTGCACAAGGTTTGCCTTTTTTCTTTTCCCACTCAACAACACTTGCTGATTACTTCGTTCCAGTCACAAGCCTAAAACCTCCTCATGTACAATCGAATCGTCGCAGTCGGGATTGCCCGATTTTCTATCGGCGAAGGAAGGCACAGAAGGATATGGCGGAAGCTAGGCTGCAGCTTGACCGGTGGGACTCTGAGCTTGTAAATTCTCACACTGGCTGCCTGCATCTGCCTGTGGATATATTGCTGCAGAGGGCAGGAAGCTACCGTCGACCGCATCAATATGTATGCCAAGATGAGACTGGACTTTTGTAAGCATCCAGGTACGCTTGCGGTCGTGTCACGTTGGCTGGCTCGCCACATAGCCAGTACGGCATATTTGCTATTTGTGTTTTGAGTTGTAGTTTAGGTGTGAGTTGGCGATGGTAGGAGGTTTGTGTCTCCTTCATGTGGCTAATGCCAAGAAAGAATGCTTGCTTCTGAAGTGAGGTGATGCTGATGTACAAGGCAGAAGAATTCTGGAGCAGTTCACCTTGTAAGATGTAACCGAGTAAGATGAAACAATTTGAAGGCCACATGAGTTCTCCATCTGTTTCGATTCTCATGCTGATTGTGCAATGCAATTTACGGACGAATGAATAACTGGGAACCGAAGCTGTTGCTGTCATCTAAAACTTGATGCCGTCATTACTATATATAAAAATTGAACCAATGTGATGATAGTACGAAAGTGCTACCGGCCATCTGTTGTTCCGAACGATCCTACACGGATGGCAACTCAGCTACATCTAGTGTATAGTGATAGAATTTCTGGTAATAAATATTTCTTTATTTTCTCTATAAGATAAATCTAACTTTGTATGGATAAAAGAAACTATGTTTTCAGTTTCTAACTGAAACATCCTTAATTTTTCACGAAGGAAAAATACACAGAATGAAGGATATTATGATAGCCCAGGAGGTCCAAGTATCAACTTATCCGATATCAGTTGATTACAAAGCCATACATCGATTAAAAGAATACAATAGAGGGGTTTACATAATTTATTACATCGCCACATGGTGGAATCATCAAAGTATCTAGCATCCAGAACAACTGCGGATGTAGAGAAATATTACGGAAGCATCGTTTTTCACCATCTTGAGCGTAGGCACGAGACCGTCTAATTCCTTTCGTCCTTCAGGGGCGTCGGCAAGCCATCATCTAAACCTGGATCCAAATTTTTAGTACGTTTTGTACTGGCCACATCTCTCACCCTATGCTTTGCTTTTGGTATGTGGTATTTGGTAGGATGCAAAGGATAGAATCAAGAGGCTTAATATTTATGGCTGTGGTTTCCTATGCAAGTAATGACCAAAATTTATATAATATAGTTCATCAAGTTTTAACCCATCTCATCCATATATCCATCCCATCTCATCACCATCACACACATCTCACACTCTCGCACTCAGTCGACAGGTCCAACTCCCTCTCGGAGCCTGTCTCAGCGGCTCACAGCCGGAAGGGTAACACCAGGGGGAGAATAGAAGGACTCATCTCACTACTCCCGAGAAGCGTGGGTCTTAGGAAAGAGCCATACCAGTGGCTCGCGGACTATATATATTTATAAACTCTGCAGAGTGTGTACTCCCGTAACCACAAGATTACTATCATCGGCGATGCCCCGCCTAAGCTGATTCCGGCTGCTTTCTAACCGATGCGATGCCACCCTACCACTCAGTACTGGGACACCCCGAAATACCACCGGAACACCGATAGGTACTTCGGCACACTGAGACTATGAGGCGTAGTTACCCGGGCCACTAAGGTAACTCTGCGGCTTTAAGGAGGGTGTGGGACCCTATGCCCGTACCTCCCGACACTATCTGCTAACAACCTAGTAGTAGTGGCATCGTCCTAGCTAGTCAGACATCCGTCTCCCGCCCATACAAGAGCGAGTGGTGAGCACGTAGGTCCCAAGGTTCCGGTTCTCAAGAGATATCAGGTCCTAGGGGGATCAGACAGGATTATCTTCTCATAGGGACTACAGCAGTCCGTGCTACAACAGCATCTCCTACCCGGGGCTTCGCTCCACAAAGGCTCTCACCTCCGGGATTGCCATATACCTCTCAACGTATCCGACACAGATACCTCACATAGGGATGCCCAGAACACACCCCTCGGCAAGACTCGCCCTCATGGCTCATCGTAGAATCCTGCCCGATCGACTCAAACCCTCATCACACACCCAAGACGCACGCAGCACTCTCCCCGAGTAAAGTGGCACCACGTGCCTTAACCACGTACCATACCATACTCTCCACCACGCATCACATTACAGAAATAAGCGTAGTAGAAGTAAAGCATCATAAATAAATAAGCATGCGTCTAGTCTATCAGCGGGTGTGCAGGGGTAAGGTTGTGACAAGGTAAAGGCTCATCAAGCAATTCTACCATGCAACCTATCATCAGGTGATATTCATAAATAAGCACTAGAAAACTAGATAATATGCCATGCCTAATAGGATTCTACGAGGTTAGGTGGGGTGTGGCACCTGAATAGCTATCGCTCAGGTCCTCCGTCAAGTCCTTGGCGCTCTCCTAGTCCTCCTCCTCGATCAACTCCTTCGCGAAAACTGAAATCGAGACATAATGGTCGCGGAGGCGACCCCTATAGATCAATCACAAAGAATCAAATGGAATCCAATAACTCCAAATGCAATCATACATAGGCCTATAATGTAGAGCTCATTTTTATAAAAATTTAGACACTTGGTTCATAATTTTCAGAGTCCGTATGAAGAAGTTATGAATTTTACAAGATTTAACCATAATTAGAAAAAGAAAAAAGGAGGGGCTAATCAGAGCGTAACACGTGGCGTCTCATGGTTGGTCCATGTGGCACAGCGAGTCAACAGTAGGGACACGGAGGCTGACGTCAGCACTGACGCTCGGTCTGGCGGTGGGACGTCATGCTGACGTCAGCGTGGGTCCGGATGTTTAGTGACTGACAGGTGGGGCCCACGGGTTTGGTCACTGACAGGTGGGGCCAGGTCAACGGTCAACGCCGACCGGGCCTCGACCGGGCCTGGGTAGGGCCGGATCTAGGCCGGATTGGGCCGACCCGGCCCGGACACGTGTCGACACATTAGCTTGGCCACGTGGCACTGCGAGCTGGTACTGGGCTTGGTCTACGGTTGCTGATTCATGGACCTGGCTCGCGGTGCACAGAAGACAGGGCGGCTTGGTGGCGGTCTGCGGTTGGTCTAGCTGGGTCCATGTGGAAGACACGGTGCACACGGGCGGAATCCCCTCCTCTTCTTCCCGACACGCGCAGGCGTCGGTGCGGCAGCGCTCGGCCGACGGCGAGCGGTGAGGCAGCTCCGGCGGGCTTGGGGGTGGCTAAGGCACCGCGGCGGTGAGGCGGGTGCATTGGCGGTGGTGTGGCGAGCTCTCGGCGTCTCGGCTCACCGACGTACGCAACGCGACGGCGAGGGACGGCGGTGCCGCGACGGTGGGGCGTAGCAGCGGCGGGGAGGTGCCTTTAACTCACTCAACGGATACGCGAGGTCAAGGCGAAGGTGGCAGGCCACATTAATTTGGCCGTGGGGCTCCTAGCGAGGTGGACGGCGGCGGCGAAGTTCGACGGCGGTGGGGATTCCCCGGCGTGGCACCAAATTGGCCTCCATCTTCACCTTCTCCTACCCGGAACAGCTCAGAGCTCCAGAGGGCTACTCGTAGCTAGCGAGGGCTTGGCGGGGCGCGCGCGGCGAGTTCGCCACAGCGGCGCTCTGACGGCCGAGTGCCATGGCGACCGGGGCTGCCAAGTTGCATGGCCCCATTATGGTCGTTGCCAGGCCTCAAGAGGTTGCCAAACAAGAGTTCTAGGGCTAGGCGAACACATTGGTCGAGTCAATGGGAAGAAAGGAGGACTGGAGAGCGGGAACGCGGCCGAAGCTCTAGGCGGCGCCATGGGCAGCACGAGCGAGCTCACCTCAGTGCGGCGCTTGCTGGTCGCTCGGTGTCGAGGAGGCAGAGCAGCAACTCGGTGCGAGGGAGTGGAGCGGTGCTGCGGGGACCCTCTTCTTCCTGTGCGCGAACGGCGACGGCGATGAACGGCCCCGGCTCCTCTGCTCCGGCGCGCCGGGGTTCTCCTTCTCCGCCTCCTGTTCCCTCTCCCTCTTTCCCCCACTTCTTCTCCTTGGACAGCAAAAGGGCGAGCGAGGCGACCGACAAAGGCGGCTGAGGGCTCGAGAAACCCTAACGGCTGGGGCTGCCCCTTTTATAGCGCGGCGGCGGCCGGCCGCGGCTTGACGAACGGCGCCGGTGGGAGATGCCCATCGGGCGGCCAAAGGCGAGCGCGCTCTAGGGTTAGGGTTTTGGGTGAGGCGCGGCCAGGCGGGCGGAGGGACGAACGGCGGGGCGCGCAGCCGTACGCGGAATGGACGACGTGGAGTGGCGCGACCAGTTTTGGAACTCGGATGCGACGGGCGGCGGACAGAAAAGGGTGGGAGGTCGGGGCTGACAGGCGGGCCCCGCTTGTCAGCGAGAGCGGCGGACGCGAGGAGCGGGCGGACGCGGGCGGTCGCCTTGCTGGGCCGCGGCGTGGTCGAGTGGGCTGGCCTCGCGGGGAGCAGGCGGGCGCGCGCGGGCGACAGCTCTTGCTAGGCCGCGGCGTAACACGTGTAAGCGGGCGGCTTGGCTGGGCGAGGCAACAGGCCGAGTTGGCGAGCTGGGCTGCGGGAAGGGAGAGGCCGAGGCAGGCCGGCGGTGGTCGCGGAAACAGGCCGGTCCGGTGGGCTGCTGTGGCTTTGGGCTATTTTCCTCTTTTCTATTTTCTTTTTCTATTTCTATTTCTTAGCTACTAACTAACTATGCTAAATATCCTTGTTAAATATGTTAGTGACCATGGTACACACACCATGGTAGGTCCACTAGGGTATCATGGTCATGATGGTTCTATTTTCTTGGTTAGTTGACATACATATATACATATGATAATAAGTTATTTGATTTTATTGAGCATCACATAAAATCGAATAAGAGACGAAACACATTCTTGTAAAATAAAATGCAAATGCTTCAACTAACTTTGGTGCTACTTGTGTAATTTAGTGGGTGTTTTTCTACATGACACACACCAAGCATCGGATTTTTGGTGTTTGGATTTTCAAGGATGTTACACTAACCTTCTAGATACTTCCAAGTAAAAAAAATGTTTTGACAGAACTCTTGAATTCAGCATGAAAACTGCTCTTTGGGCTTGTCATATCTTGTGCGAGTTCGTTGATCCCTTCCGCTCTTTGGGTGGGCCGTGGCAGGCCGTCCGAGTCCGACGTCGCCACGCCGGAAGAAATTCCATGCCCGAAACCCTAGTCGATTCATTCCAAATCATCCACTTGCCTTACCCATGGATCAGCCTGCAATTCGTCGCCGCGGCGACGCGGAGGACCTGATCAGCCCCCTCCTCGACGAGCTTCTGCACACCATCCTCGTTCGCCTGCCGTCCGCCGCGGCCGCCGCGCGCACCAGCGTCCTCTCCCGCCGATGGCGAGGCGTCTGGGCCCACATGCCAGAGCTCGTCTTCTGCGGCAGCCCTGCTCTCGCGACGCCGCCCTCGGCCCTCCTCGACTCCATTGACGCCGCTCTCAACTCGTACGCCGCACCTACGCTCAGCAGCCTGAAGATCGATGTCAGCGAATTCGACCAGTGCGACGTCCCCGCGCACCGTGTCTCTCCGTGGCTGCGCTTTGCCTCCGAGCGCATCATTGGCAAGCTACGCCTCCGTATCCTTCCGAAGGAAGATGCCCTAATGTACAGGGATACGGAGGAGACGGAGGAGGAGCTCGTGCTGCCCATCTGCGAGAGAGCTACGGAGATCGAACTCAGTTTCCTGCCAGAATTTTTTGTTCGGCTGCCGACGACCGGCTCCTTCTCGGGCCTGACCGATCTGATGATATCATGTGTCAAAATGGACGGCGGCGAGCTGGGGCGCGCCGTGTCCTCTCTGCAGTGTCCACGCCTGCGGAAGCTCTATATCTTTGTGATGGATCTTGTCTCTGTCTGCGACGTCTCCATTTGTTCAGAATCTCTCGAGTGTCTCGACTACAACGCCAAGCAAACCGGCAAACTCGAGGTCAACGCCCCAATGCTACAAGAGATTTCTGTGAGTCAAGCTGGTGAGGCTTGCATTATTGCCCCAAAGCTGGAGACGGTTAGTTGGAGCGGTGTGTATAATCCTGACCTCCACCAGTTTGCTGTGACGGGGCGTCATCTTCAGTCACTATACATCATGCACTCGTCCTTTCTTGGAATACTGATATCATCCACACAACTGATGAACAGATATGATTCTGCTAAGGAGCTGATAGTTTCTCTCGGGCTTTATGAGGTAAATTTGTTTATGTACAAAATTTCACAACAAATTCAAGGTTAAACGTTATGTTCGCGAAATACAATTTACAAGGTAGACAAGCTGAATTCAATGCAAAACTATAATTTTGGACACAACTTAGTGAAAACCCTGCTTGTGTTGAAACATTGCTTCCGTATCCGTGAAAACTTTTAATAGCTGTTCGGAAGACACGAGTTAAGAGAAACTTCTCTATCATTGTATTCTTATAATTCATCAATAGGACCAATCTCTGTTTCAAGAATTAGAGCTGTAACATTGGTACTTTTGCAAATAAAACTATTGACAATTTGCTGATTTTATCTTCTCATTGAACTCAATGACAATTGTGCATATGGCAGGAAATGGCTGGATATGAGACCTTTCTGATGGAAATGGATAAGCTTCCAATATGTGAATCCCTTATAATTCTTTTCCTGGCAAATCACCATGCTCTTGCAGCATTGATGTTTCATCTCCTTAGGAGATGCAGCTGTATCAGGAAATTGAAATTATTTCTTGGTCGGTCTAGTAGACCCAAGGTAATTCCATGCTTTTAGCTTTGTATGTGACTATATCTAAGTCGTTGCAACAATTATAGGAATTTTGAATGATGTGATCTCTGCAATCAAGGAATTTGGCCATAGGTCAGCACTCACGGTATATCAGGAATTAATATTTCATCACATCGTTAAGACTTTCTCTTGATCAAATAAAAAAATGATTTCGTATTATGCGATAATGTGACTTTTACTGTTTTGCAGGAAGATAAGTATAAATTAGTATGTTAGAAGTCGTTAGTTATAATATATATATATAGTTATATAATAAATTAGATTACATATCTACATTTCTCCAACTATACATGATGGAAAAGGAAATTCGTTTAGTAGTACAATATGCAATGCCACAACACATCAACTAATTAATTATAGTTTTTTTTGTGTCCCTAAAAACAAATGCTATAGTTGGTCTAGTCGACACAAGGGAGGAGAGTGAGAAGTTGCTCTGATTCACAATAGTTAGTATAGTCGATACAGGTTGCACATAAAAAAAGTTTGTTTCACATTGGAAATAGTTAATTAACCCAAACCCAAAACAGTAGTGGGTACCAATATATATATACGATAGAAGATTGCTAGGGAATCCGAACATCATATTGTTGTGTTCTTGTTGCATAGGCTTGTAAATCTGAAATATTTATACACACTATTGAGAACTAGGTTTGGGAGCTCTCCTCCAAAAGCGCAAACATTAGCTTTGTTTCTTCTATACATGTCCTGTCTGCTAATATTTTTTTTTACTTATTTTCAGAAAACATCTTGTTCTGTGGCAAACTGTCCTTGTCGTCTGCCAGAGAATTACAGATTGGATGGCATCACATTTGATTCACTTGAAGAGATTGAAATCAAAGTCTTTACACAATTTATGAAATTGTTGCTGCCTAAATGCAACACGGTAACCCTTAAAAGGGTGGACATTACGGTACCACTTGCTCCTGTTTCTTCGGAGATCATGGAGGCTGTTGAAAGGATCCGCAGTGTGTGCCATCCTAACAGCAAGACCCAATTTAACGTGCACGCCGACAATGCGGTGAAGCCATTGGCCTCCTAATATAGAGGACGCTCATGCAATAACTCTCTAGTTGTACGTGAACATTGCTAAATATCTCATGGATTGAAGATCACGACGTAACTGTGATTTTTATGTTAGTTTGATCCTGAGTATTCAAATTGTGGAAGGGAGTATATTACTAATATTTTGGTGCTATATATATATAAAAGAAGTTCCTACATGCTGGTACCTCAACAGCTATAAGGAATTGACTGAGGCTCATTACCCACCCCCACCCCCGCGTCGTCCTGCGACAGGGGCGACCCGGCCGCCGCCACCCTACGGCTCCACCACCGCGCCACCCCCCGGCCGCCGGCGTCGCGCTCCGGCTAGCGGTGGCGGCGGCCCGCCTCGACGCCCAAAAAGGCCCACCGCAGCTGCCTCCACCTCTCTCCTTCCTCTCCTCCCTCCCCGAGGTCACTGTAGCTTGCTTTCTTCTCCGGCGCAGGCGGCCGCCAGTCGGCTCAATGGCTCCGGATCCGTGCTCCCCAGGGCCAGATCCGGCATCCCTCGGCCCGGATCCGTCGCCGCCCGGCGGCGCTGCCTCTCGGGACTCGTGTCCCTCGACCAGGCCGCTCCTGCGCGCGCTGCCTGTGCGCGCTGCCTGCGTGGCATGACCGCGGATGGTGCGGCCGGCGGCTTGGGGATGGCCGGCGAGGGCCCCCGGCTCAGGGTCCGGTGGTCTGCGCCACGCCCCTGGCCAGGCCCCCTCGTGGCCAACGGCGGCCATGGCCACCACCGCCCGGGGGTCGCCGGCCGGAGGGGGCCGGGCGCGCTTGCTGGCCGCCGCGATGTGGCAGCCCGTCCCCACGGCGCTCCCTCCTCCCTGCTGACCAGCCAGGTGGCCACAGGCGGCACGCTCCACACCCACAGCCGACGTCTGATTCTCCACCGACAAGGATTCGTCAAATGGTTTGTGCCTTGGAGCAACTGCCGCCGGCATCCACCTCCCCTGGTTTCCTAAGTTGATGGGTTACAGTTCATCGATTGGGGACCTTAGGCGAAAGCCATGCACGACCATGTCTATGCGGTTGACGGCGACGCTCTCTGGCGTCGTTACCTCCTTGGAGACGTCGATGATGTAGGTCTCCCGACTTTTGACTGTACCTTTATCCTCTCCTCCTAGTGAAAACCTAGTTCTAGCTATCTAGAACTGGTGGTGGCAGCGTCGATGGCGTCGTGACCCTCTTGAGGGCACCACCGTGGAGGATGGATATGGATTCCAGCCCCCTACCGTGACCTTGTGTTCCCTTTGATTCCTCTTCTCCCGTGTTGTTGTTGTTGCCCCTCTTGGGGGAGTTTGGTCCTACCTGTCGGGTGTTGCCGACGATTCAACGAGCATCCTCCTCTGGCGTCTCTGCTCCATCGGCGCTTTTCTTGATGGTGCCAGAATATCAAATGCCGGATGGTGTTTCCACCGCTGCCGCCATCCCCCTCCAAGGATTCCTCCCCGAGGACGGCATTGGATGGTGGTACGTGGGCCGGAATGTGCTGAATGATGTCATCATCAGTTCAAAGGAAGGTCGTCGTGTCTGATGATCTTGGGCTGGCGTATTTTGTTGCCACTCTTAGTCCCCCTCCTGCTGCACGGAGTGGTCCTCGGATGGAGGGCGGCAGTGGAGTGGCGTAGCTACGAGGAGTGGTGGTGGGCACAATGGCCATGGTGAAATTGCCGACTATGTTGTTCGGCGGAGGCGCAAATCGATGTTCGGCTGGCATCTTTCGGCTTGGGGCTAGGCTTATCCTTGAGTTGGTGTTGTATCATTGTTGCTGTCATCGTGTCTGAGTGTTGTACTCTTTCTCTCTTTCACTCATGTACTCTCTGACCTCATGGGTCGTTCATGTATTAATTAGGTGCTCAGCACCCTCCATCCCCCGGCTAGCTCGGTATCAATGGAAAATTATTCAGGTGAGGCTCTCACCCTCCGGTGATGTCTTAAAAAAAACAGCTATAACAGGATAGGCCCTCTCAGCCGACACATGTATTGAAACTAAAAAAAAGCTGACACAGGGATAGAAATTAATCTGGTAGGAACCCGAGATTGTGGAAATTCGGGGGGTAAAGTCAGACCTTAGTGCAAGGTTCACTTTTGATTTTTATTATCTGGGGTGCAGTAAAACCATGCTTTATGTTTTGGCTAAATCTAGTTCGGATTGTTGAACTGAAAGCTGCAATGAAGTGCAAT
>CM041645.1:11259420-11341815 GCA_023333625.1 Bothriochloa decipiens
TCCAAAATGACAAGAATTATAGAACTAGAGGAGCACTATAACATGTTTAGATTAGTTTTTAAAAGTATATTTGGATAATATATGGGGTCAGATCAAGTATCAACAAAGCTAGAATTTAGGGGGTTTGGTTGCAGGCTGACCATTTAAGTCGATAATAGTTTTGTTTTGCCTTATGTGCACTTTTGAACATACTTGGATACATGGACTATAATTTTGATCACAGTTTGGTCATCATGTGTTCACCAGGACCAACAAAAGGCCTGTTCCACTTGAGCATTGCTTATTCTACTCTGAAGAAGTGTACAAAATATGTGAGAGGGACATGTTTCTTACTCAAGGATTTAAAGAAGCAAAAGATGCTTTCAAAAAGAAAAATTCAAATAAGTTTGGAGTGAAACCTGGTCCAAAGTCAGGAACCCCTGCAGTACGTGCTAGAACTCAAGGCAAAAATCCAGATACATCCAACAAGGGGAGGGATCAGAAGTACCCAAAGAACCACAATTCCAATTCAGGAGCAGCCACAGTTCAACAAAGCTCCTCGGGGCCAAAGAGATTTGAAACCTTATTTTGGATGCCACTTGTGAATAACCTTATGAAGAAATCCCTTGTGCCTGTATATGAGACAATAGCTTTTGTGATATGTCTATCTTGCAATTATACATTTTGCTGGACCTTTTTTCTTTTCCATCATTTACACTGAATTCGTTTGATCCTTATTTTGAAATCTGAAGCTAGTCTCTGTTGGAATATAAGTGAATTGCCTACCTCTCCCCATCAGCTTAAGCTTTTGGGTTGAATTGATTGGTGCATGTAACTCAATATGGTATCAAAGCCAGAGGTCTCGAGTTCGAATCCTGATGAGCGTAATTAAAATAAATTAATTGTTGTTCGTTCCTATTCCACGTCTGAACCTTGCCTGTCGCTGAGATCTCTCACCGGAGCCTCGATCTGAGGGGGGAGTGTTGGAATATAAGTAAATTATCTACCTCTCCCCATCAGATTAAGTTTTTGGGTTGAATTGGTTGGTGCATGCAACTCATCAATCTTAATATGTTATAAAATGATAAGTAGACTTAACATTTTGGGAATGGAGGTTTCTTTTTATCATAACCGTCATTTCACATTTGACAAATTCCTTTCTGATCATTTAGATGGTCCTTTAACAGGTGGTGATTTTCTGTTTCTCAAAGAACCGCTGTGATAAGTCGGCAGATAGTATGTTTGGCGCTGATCTCACCAGTAGTTCGGAGAAAAGTGAAATACGTGTCTTCTGTGACAAGGCGTTTTCACGTCTTAAAGGATCTGATAGGAACCTTCCACAGGTGATCTAGTGACATATGCAAATTTTAGTCCTGCACACCTCACCATGTAAACCTATGCTTCTGTTAATCAGTTCAATGCTTTAAACTTTGACCTCCTTGAGGTTGTAGGAATACAAAGCCTTCTGCGAAGAGGAATTGGAGTACACCATGCTGGACTTCTCCCTATTGTGAAGGAAGTTGTTGAGATGCTATTCTGTCGTGGTGTAATCAAGGTTATGCTTTGAACATCTGGTATATGTATGGTATTTAATTACATGATAGATGCTGCTGTACCTAGTACTAACCTTGGTGAAAAAATTGTATTGTTGGTTCTCTTAGATTGTAAATGCTGATCAGTGACCACTGGCTTAGTCCATCCTGTACAAAGTTATTGCAGTCACGCAGACTCTAACTTTAGCAACCTATACCATACACAGTTGTCGTTTAACTTGAATGGACATTCTAACAGAAAAATGACAGTCCTAGTAAAAGTGCTTCTGAAAAGTTAAATTTTCCAACGCTCCAGCTACAAATATAGCATGTTCTGGTACATTTGTCTTGTTATTAACAAAATGGTGAACTTCTGCCTTCTTGAACTCATTGTAGGTACTGTTTTCCACTGAGACATTTGCAATGGGTGTTAATGCACTAGCAAGAACGGTGAGATTCTACTTATTTTTTATATTTAGGGTTTCAATGCCTTGGCATCTTGAACAAATCGCTCTAGTATCCATTTCTAGGTTATGTGGTACCTCGCATCCTATTTTCTACATATTAATTTTACTCGTGTTCCTTCAACCATGGGAACAGAATTCCTTTAGTTATCTTGTCTCTTTTTCTGCATATTCTGTTGTTTGCTGTTCTTACACTTACACTTGATGCATTGCCCAGTGTTCCTTTGTTGGAAAGAGAGCTCATTTAACATAGTTGCTTGAGATGCACAGATACATGCTTTAATTTCCTTGTTTCTTTCTGCACATTTGGACTGAGCTAACTGTAACTGCACACAGGTTGCACTTGCTTTTCTCATGCCCTTTTAGACTCAGGATCATGAAGCTAGCTCTGAGCCTATCTCAGTTTTGACCCAACAGGTTGTGTTTGATTCTTTAAGAAAGTTTGATGGAAAAGAGCACCGAAAATTGCTTCCAGGGGAGTATATTCAAATGGCTGGGCGAGCTGGTCGGAGAGGACTTGATAGCATTGGTACTGTGATCATTATGTGTCGTGATGAAATTCCTGAAGAGAGTGATTTAAAAAATCTGATCATCGGAAAACCAACTCGTTTGGCATCTCAATTTCGATTAACATACACTATGATACTACATCTTCTGCGTGTGGAGGAACTGAAGGTATATCATTATGCTTCCTGGGTTAGATATGTTTCTATTTTCAATTCTCAATTTCATATTTTAATGTGGATCTGTACCTGGGCCTTCTTACACATTTGAAACCTTGGAGAGTGAAAACAAAATAAAATTATTCAAGACATTTATGTTGCTCCTGCAGCCGTGCTCATATTCTGTTTAAAAATACTTGTCTCTGTGTGTGTGTATTTCTATTTGTTCAGCGTGAATTGTAGTTTTTTTTGTGACTAGCGTGAATTGTAGTTTTGTAATAGTATTTGTGGCAATACTATTACTATCCTTGTACAGTTTAGCTCTATATGATAACCCATTGGGCTCATGAATGCCACATGATAGCAGAGCACCAGGTGAAGCCTTATCAGACTACTGCACCACTACCCTCAAGGCCTTAACGTAACTTAGTTCCAAGGTTGTCATTGATTGACTATCTGCTCAATACTGTATTCCACTGGTCTTTTGATATTTACTGTTACAATTGGAACTGATCTTTTGTGGGCAAAAGAGGAAAACACAATAGATCGTGCTATAGGAATTTTACTTTTGATTGAAATGTACTCAATACACAACATTGTTAATTAAATTTAGATCTAAATAAGAACTTGTTAAATTTCTCTCTTTTGTAGACTATAATACAATCTGACTATTCTAGGTGGATATGGTCGCACCTTTTTATGTCATATAAGTTGTATGAGCATGTGCACTCCAATTGTCAGCTTTTGGAGATCAGGTTTTCAAATCCACAATCTTGAATCAGCATTTTCGAAGCCACAAATTGGACTAAGCTTTTACAAAATCTGAAGCTCAATCAAAACAGGCCCTTATTCATGCTATTGCATAATTACTTTCATCTCAAGTGCACCATCTGTAGGTTGTAACTAGATACTTACCTAAATTCCCAGTGTTTTTATTTCTGAAAAACATTTTTTTTCTTTTTCCACAATGGACAAACCGAATTTCATTATTTATAAGCAACGAAATTACAGGACTTCAATTTTCTGAAAAACACTTGAAGGGTACATTTTGTACACCCTTAGTCTTGCGTAGGGAAAGTAATGTACAGTACTGTAACAATATTTTCTCTCATAGGTCGAGGACATGCTCAAGAGAAGTTTTGCTGAATTCGATACTCAAAAGAATTTGCCTGAGAAGGAAAAGCTACTTCTGCAAATGCTTCGTCAACCTATAAGGACAATAGAGTGAGACACTGAGACATTAACTGATTTTTACTTGATTGATACAATGGATACCAACACTTTCAGAAATCACAAATTCTGCTTAGAATATAAAACTCAAAGAAGTAAAGTTTCATGGAACTACCACTGATGACAGGCAAAAATCAAAATTTTGATAATGGAAAATGCCATTTCTTCCTAGAAGCCTTTGTAAAAATTAACACAAGTAAACTATCTAGTAATCTAGTATTATTTTATAGCGCAGTTTAGGAGTAGTCATGATTATTTGGTTACAAGATTGCAGAAATGTGGATACTGAACCTGGATAGGCTTAGAAGTTAGAACTGGACAGGAGATGTACTCTGCGAAACTTCACACGCCCGCCATCTTAACACATGTTACAAATAGAGAGAGACACCACTGGATTGATACTATTGAGGCCCAAAGGGGTACAATATATAGAGTACCTAAGGTACTCAGGGGGAAACCCTAAACTAGAGATTACACTAATACTGTTGACTGATACCTTAACAAAGACTAGCAATGTAGGCATTTTTCCGTCTTCTATAAAGTTGCAACAAGGTTTATTTCTTAATGTCTTTATCATACATTTTTCAATGTTTTAGGGCCTGTTTGGATGCACATGAGTAGTTGCTAGCGAGCTAAATTTTAGCCGATCCAAACAGGGGGCTAATAGGTGGGCTAATTTTTTAGCCAAGCCTCCAACTAATTATTAGCGAACTAGCTGGCGAACCCTAACTAATCCAAACAGGCCCTTATAAACATTTGTTGTACATTTGAAGTACTGACAAAAGTTTAGTATCCAATATCTCTATATGCAGTAATCTTAGCTTTTTCTTAATATCTGTGCCTTGTATTATATATTCTTCGATTATCAGGTGCATAAAAGGAGAGCCTTCTATTGAAGAATACTATGCGATGGATTTAAAAGCTGAGGAAGATAGGGAATTTATAACAGAAGCAATTATGCAGCTGCCTAATTCTCAACAGTTTCTTACGCCTGGGAGATTGGTGGTGGTTAAATCTGATTCTGTATGTATTCATTATATTTGGTTCTCTTTACACACTTTTGCAGTTCCCTTTTGCAAGTATTTTTATTTATGTAGTTCTATTACTTTATTAACCACCATTCAACTACTATAAACTCACTAAAAACTACCTTCCACTTTGGGTACTTTATTAGTTCTTCTGTATGTATTTAGCAAGCACACAGAAGTAGTGCATATAGAATATGGGAAATTAGGAAAAACAAAAGCAATTTAAGTTGGAAAAGGACCTGTTGATAAACAAGCACCAAATATCTGAGACGAAGCTCCTAAGATAATTACTAAAAATCATGTGAGTTTAGCGTACACCATGATATTAGCTTGATGAAGAATCAGTCTCAAGCTTCAAATCAGCATGATCTTATCACATTCCTGGTTCAAGCCGAAAATTCCATAATATCTCAACTTATGCTTACTGCGAGCTTCTTTGTGATGACTAAAATTGACCAGGGAATTTAAGTGTTGGAATATAAGTGAATTGCCCACCTCTCCCCATCAGCTTAAGCTTTTGGGTTAAATTGGTTGGTGCATGCAACTTAATATGGTATCGGAGCCAGAGGTCTCGAGTTCGAATCCTAGTTAGCGCAATTAAAATAAAATAATTGCTGCTCGCTCCTATTCCACATCCGAGGCTCGTCCGTCGCTGAGATCTCTCGCCGGAGCCTCGACGTGAGGGGGAGTGTTGGAATATAAGTGAACTGGCCACTTCTCCCTTTCAGCTTAAACTTTTGAGTTGAATTGGTTGGTGCATGCAACGCAATATGGTATCAGAGCCAGAGGTCTCGAGTTCGAATCCTGGTTAGCGCAATTAAATAAAATAATTGCTGCTCGCTCCTATTCTACGTCTGAGGCTCGTCCGTCGCTGAGATCTCTCGCCGGAGCCTCGACGTGAAGGAGAGTGTTGGAATATAAGTGAATTGCCCACCTCTCCCCATCAGCTTAAGCTTTTGGGTTGAATTGGTTGGTGCATGCAACTCAATATGGTATCAGAGCCAGAGGTCTCGAGTTCGAATCCTGGTTAGCATAATTAAAATAAAATAACTGTTGCTCGCTCTTAATCCACGTCTGAGGCTGGACCGCTGCTGAGATCTCTCGCCGGAGCCTCGGCGTGAGGGGGAGTGTTGGAATATAAGTGAATTGCCCACCTCTCCCCATCAGTTTAAACTTTTGGGTTGAATTAATTGGTGCATGCAACTTAATATGGTATCGGAGCCAGAGGTCTCAAGTTCGAATCCTGGTTAGCGCAATTAAAATAAAATAATTGCTGCTCGCTCCTATTCCACGTCTGAGGCTCGTCCGTCGCTGAGATCTCTCGCCGGAGCCTCGACGTGAGGGGGAGTGTTGGAATATAAGTGAATTGTCCACCTCTTCTCATCAGCTTAAGCTTTTGAGTTGAATTGGTTGGTGCATGCAACTCAATATTAAGTAAGCTACTTTATAAGTTCTGTTACCTCATTTCGCAGGCCATCATTTTATTATTGGCACCATAACCATATTTACAAAATCCCGTTGTTTTGAACACTATGATGCTCTACTTCTCTCTAAAGGGTTACTGTTACTGTGCAATACTTGCAACTTTTCCACATTTAAACCCTCTGCTATTTGAACATATTGGCAGGATGATGATCACTTGCATGGTGTTATACTGAAAAATCCATCTTTGGCGCTAAAGAAATATGTTGTTCTGGTATTGACTGGTGATTGCAGTTCATCTGTACTAGTCCCTGAGTTCAATAAAAATGAAAAGGGACCTGGGGATTTTCAAGGAGGACAATTTATTGCCCTGAAAGGAAAACGTGGAATGGATGATGAATATTACTCTTCTGTTAGTTCACGAAAAGGTTCAGGTGTAATAACTATCAAGCTACCATACAAGGAGGATGCATCTGGAATGGGCTTTGAAGTAAGAGCAGTTGAGAATAAAGAAATCATGAGCATATGTTAGAGTATAAGTATATTAGGCCCATGAGGCCCATGTATGACACTATATAGCAACCCTTCTAGGGTTAGCCAAAATTAATCCAATTAGTCATTCTAACATGGTACCAAGCTAGGGTTTTCCTCCCTCTCTTCCTCCCCTCCTGACCAGCCACCGCCGCCACCTCCATGGCCGGCCGGCCTCCTCCTCCCCCTCCCCACGGCTTCCCCCCTCTCTCCCACGCGACGTGGGCATAGGCGGCAGCAGCAGGCGCGGGCCGGCCTCCTACTCCCCGCGCCCTTCTCATGGCCGGCAGCGCGGCCGGCGGCGCGGCGGGCGGTGCAGGCGGCCTCGGCGCGGTGGGCGGCCCCGGTGCGCCAGGCGTGGGTGGCGGCGTGGTGCCTGGCGCGGGCGGCCTGGCCCACAGCGCGAGCGGCCTGACCCCAGCGGTGGCGGCAGCGCGGCCGCCGCAGCCGGTACTTCCGCCGCCGCGGCCGGTACTTCTGCCGCCGCCCGGGCCGGTACTTCCGCCGCCGCGGCCGGTACTTCCGCGGCCGCCCGGGCCGGTACTTCCGCCGCCGCGGCCAGTACTTCCACCGTCGGCGGCGTGATGCCCGGCTTGGGTGCGGGCGGCGCAGACGCTGTGGTGACCGCCGTTGCCGAAGCTAGGCTGGGTTTCCACTTCCCCGCCCCGCCACCTTCCCTGTCGCCTTCACCCTATGCGGCGTGGCCAGACTCCGCCCTCGCCGCCGCCCTCGTCGTGGCCCGGGCGGCTGCCGTGGAGGGCCAGGCCTGTGTACGTGCCGCTGCCCTTGCTTAGGAACGCGAGCGCGAGGCGGCCGACTCCCTGGCCCGCCAGATCGCCGAGGCGGAGCAGCTCCTCATCCTCCCTACCTCGTACGATGCTAGGGCCACCTCCTCCGGCACACCGGGCCACCGCGTGTCCCACACCGCGGTCCTCTGGTGTGACCCAGCTGACCCGCTCATGGCGCAGCTCCACTACCAGGCCGGGAGTGTCCAGAACATCCGGCTCCTCGTCCTAGTCGTCCTCGAGCTGGAATCGCCTTCCTACTCCCGGTGGCAGGACCTGGTCCTCCTCACCCTCCGCCGCTACGCCCTCGACGACCACGTCCTCGCTGACGCCCCGGTCACGGTCCAGACACCAGCGTGGTACCGTCTTGAAAGTATCGTGCTCTCTTGGATCATCGGGACGATCTTCCTCGACCTGCACGAACTCGTCCGCAACTCTGTCGACGCTCGCAGGGCCTGGCTTGCCCTCGAGGGCTAGTTTCTGGGCAACGCTGAGGCACGGGATCTGCATCTCAATGCGAGCTTCCGTACCTTTGTCCAGGGCATCCTCTCCATCAGCGAGTTCTTCCGCCTGATGAAGAGCATGGCCGACTCCCTCGGTGACCTTGGCTGGCCCGTGGAGGACCGCATCCTGGTCCTCAACATCCTCCGTGGGCTCAGTGACTTCTACGCCCACCTCCGCACGTGGATCACCCGGCAGCGGCCCTTCCCCACCTTCCTGCAGGTCCGTGATGACCTTGTCATGGAGGAGCTCACTCAGGGCATCCAGCCCGGGTCCAGCTCTGCACCGGGGTCCTCGTCTTCCTCGGCTGCATTTGTGGCTACTCCTCCGCCGCGCCAGTCTGCTCTGCCACCGTCGTCTCGTCTTGGTCCTCCTCTCCCAGGGCCGAGCAAGGGTGGGGGGCCGTGGTGGCCACCGTCGTCGCACAGGGGGCGTGGTGCGGGTGCTGGCCGTGGGAGCAGCCTAGCGCCCGCGCCTCCACGGGGTACACCCTCACCCTCCTTCAACAACCCGTGGTCAGGGCGTATCTCCATGTGGCCCTTCCAGGCTCCCGGCGTTGAGTCTCGCCCGTCGGCGGCCATGCTTGTTGGTGCTCCTCCGAGGTTTCACTCAGCGGCTCCGTGGCCTCCACCTCTCGGCACTTCCCACGGACCGTCGGTGGCACCTCCCGGCACCTCGCCCGGGCCCGTCGGTTGGGACCCGGTGGCCTTGGTGTCCACTTTCAACACCATGGCCCTGACTCCTCCTGCTGGTCCCACTTGGGTTGCCGACTCGGATGCTACCTACCACACTACTCCCAACCCTGGTATACTCTCCTCTGTGCACCCTCCTTCTCCTTCTCATCCTTCGTCCATCATGGTCGCAAATGGGTCGTGTCTTCCTATCACGTCTGTGGGTGCTGCCGGCGCTCATGGCTCTTTTCGTCTTCCTGATGTTTTTGTTGCACCTTCTATGGTTCACAACCTTCTTTCTATTCATCGTTTTACAGCTGACAATTCCTGTTCTATTGAATTTTACTCTTCTGATCTTACTGTGAAGGATTTGGCTTCCCAGCGTCCTCTCCTCCGATGTGACAGCTCGGGGCCCCTTTACACTCTTCGTTTTCTGGCTTCCACTTCGCCTTCTTCACCGTCGCCGTTGTCAGCTGCCTTCGCTGCCTCTACTTCCTCCACCACTTGGCACCGTCGTCTTGGCCATCCTGGACGTGATGCTCTGATGCAGCTTAGTCATAGTTCCGACATTCGTTGTACTCGGGCTCACGATGAGCACTTGTGTCATGCGCGCCAGCTGGGCCGTCATGTTCGTCTCTCTTTTCAGTCTTCTACTTCACATGCTACTCATGTGTTTGATCTTGTACATTGCAACCTATGGACATCTCCTGTCATCAGCATTTCTGGTTACAAATATTATCTTGTGGTGGTTGATGATTTTTCTCATTATTCGTGGACTTTTTTCTTGCGTGCAAAGTCTGAGGCATTCCCCACTATTCTCCACTTTTTCGCTTAGGTGTCCACTCGGTTCGGCCGTACAGTGTGACAATATCTAGTTCATCACTACTCAGCCGCATCATCAGCTCTCTTCAGCAGGAGTTTCCTGTAAAGGATCTTGGTGTGTTCCACCACTTCCTCGGGGTCACTGTTGAGCCTCGTCCCACCGGCCTTCTTCTTCACCAGCGGCAGTACACTCTTGATATCCTAGAGCGAGCTGGGATGACTAACTGCAAGTCCTGCTCCACTCCAATTGACACACAGGGCAAGTTGTCAAAGGCCGAGGGCAACTCAGTGGCAGACCCCACGGCATACCGGAGTCTTGCAGGTGCACTTCAGTACCTTACCTTCACCCGGCCAGATATCACCTATGCAGTGCAGCAGATTTTTCTTCACATGCATGATCCCCGAGAGCTCCACCTCACTGCTCTCAAGCGCCTCCTCCGCTACCTCCGTGGCACTGTCAACTACGACTTGCTTCTTCACCGGTATTCCTCCTCCGAGCTCGTCGTCTACACTGACGCTGACTGGGCCGGGTGCCCGGACACTTGGCGCTCCACCTACGGCTACGCTGTCTTCCTGGGCGACAACCTGGTGTCCTGGTCGTCCAAGTGTCAGTCTGTGGTCTCCCGCTCCAGTGCCGAGGCAGAGTACCGCGCTGTCGCTAACGGCGTGGCGGAGGCTTCCTGGCTCCGACAGCTCCTCGCCGAGCTCCACAGCCCTCTCTCCAGGAGCACGTTGGTCTACTGCGACAACGTTAGTGCAGTGTACCTCTCCACCAACCCTGTTCATCACTAGAGGACCAAGCATGTGGAGATCGACCTACACTTTGTCCGTGATCGAGTCGCCATCGACGATGTTCGGGTCCTCCATGTCCCAACCACCTCCCAATTTGCCGACATCTTCACCAAGGGCCTCCCGTCCTCGGCCTTCACCGAGTTTCGCTCCAGCATCAACGTCACCGGTGGCTAGTTGCGTCCGTGGGGGGCTCGTGTGTGTGCTTCTTTTCATGTCATGTCCAGTCTGTAACTCCGCTGCACCGAAAGTTCAGACTGCGGGGGGTGTTAGAGTATAAGTATATTAGGCCCATGAGGCTAGGCCCATGAGGCCCATATATAACACTATATAGCAACCCTTCTAGGGTTAGCCAAAATTAATCCAATTAGTCATTCTAATAGCATATGCACCAGCAAAATAAAGATTGATCAAGTCAGACTCCTTGAGGACCCTAACAAAACTGCATACTCTAGAACTGTTAGCAACCAGATGGAACTAAGTATCCTCCTGCTTTAGATGCAATAAAAGGTATAAATTTTCTGCATGGCTAGACTACCCATCTTGTGCTATTATGTTCTGTCTGTCTAGGAAATTCTTTCCTTAGTATATAGCCTGTGAAGTTCACTAACCTGCTGACAAAGATATACTGCCCTAGTGAGAGGGAAGGATGAAGGGTCTCTTTAGTAATATAAGTATATATGTTTTATTTACCCTTTTTTTATCTGATCTTTGTTGTGCACTGGTATGTCATTTACACCCCACTCTTGACTTTCTCTAGTTGATTCATATACTTTATAGTTGTTTAATGTGTCCACCCGATGCAATACAGATCTAAAAATGAAAGACATGGATCTTGTTGAAAGCTACCATGCATACCACAGACTACTGCAAAAAATGTCTGAAAACAAGTGCCATGGTTGTATAAAACTAAAGGAGCATATGTCATTGATGAAGGAGCAAAAGATGTACACTGATGAGTTGAAAAAATTGAAATTCCAAATGTCAGATGAGTCACTTCAACAGATGCCGGAGTTTCAAGGCAGAGTAAGATTTCTTCATGCACATTTTTCCTCTTTTTTTGTCCTATTGTGTACCTGAAGAGAAAAAAGGGCTAAGGGATCATGGCCATTGTCTCTGTAACATTGTAAACAATACAAAAATTGTCATTTCTTTATTTTCTTTGGGTTGAGTATACATTTGTGATCTTTCTGGTTCAGCACCACCAGGAGAACAGTTTGGACATGGATTCTTTCTTTTTTAGAACACAGTTTGGACATCTTTAGCCTACCCCAACTTGCTTGGGACAAAAAGCTATGTTGTTGTTGTTATTGTTGTACAGTTTGGACATGGATTCTGAATGCTGGCCTTAATATTGTTAATGAGTTGTATCCACCCAATCCACAAAGGATCAGGAACCTGCACATTTGTATTTTTGTTGTTAATCCATTTTCTTATTTTGTTTAACATGGAATGGTTGTAGGGCTATTATCAACATTTTCAAGAATGAAATTTTATTCCGTGAACCACATCTGACTTCATTCCTGTACTTTGAAGTACTTTGCTAACACCTTAATTTTTTGCAGATTGATGTGCTAAAGGTAATTGAGTACATTGATTCTGATCTAGTTGTGCAACTTAAGGGTCGAGTAGCATGTGAAATGAACTCTGGTGAGGAGTTAATATCAACAGAATGTCTGTTTGAAAATCAATTGGATGACCTAGAACCTGAAGAAGCTGTGGCTATTATGTCTGCATTCGTGTTCCAACAGCGGAATGCTTCAGAACCATCTCTTACTCCAAAACTGGCTGAAGCCAAAAAGAGGTTAGACATTTTTTTTTGCTCCCCTAATTTGGTTCCTGCTATGGTTCTCTTGATAACCTCATTGTATTTTCTGAGAAGACATGTTTCAAGCACCTTTTGTTCTTGTGTTTTTCTATGTATTATTAGGCTTTATGATACAGCAATCAACTTAGGAAAGCTCCAAGCAGGGTTCAATGTGCCTGTGGACCCTGAGGAGTATGCACGTGATAATCTCAAGTTTGGCCTTGTTGAGGTTGTCTACGAGTGGGCAAAGGTATACTAGTCTTCATGAGAACTCTTCCCCGAGATGTATGCAGGGTGCAGGATTATAACGCCGTCACTTGTTACATCAAATGCAGGGGACACCTTTCGCAGACATTTGCGAACTGACTGTGACTGATGTATCCGAAGGGATCATTGTAAGAACAATCGTCCGTCTGGATGAAACATGCAGGGAGTTCAGGAATGCAGCTTCCATCATGGGGAACTCCGCGCTGTTCAAGAAGATGGAGATCGCGTCTAATGCTATTAAGCGTGACCCAGCCGCGTTCACGGAGCATCCGAAGGGCTGCATTCCTTTCACGGAGCTTGCGAAGACGAGCACCCCCTTTCCGGCCCACCACCGCCGCCGCAGAGGCAATTCCCGATCCGGCGACGAGGCGCGAGTGAGGACTGAGGAGGCGATGAGGGGCCGCGCGTCCCATCTCCGTGCGCTCCTCTCGCGAGCGCTCTCTCCCAGCCTTCCCCCTCCTGGTGGCGCTCTGCCTCGGGTACTCGGCGGCTCTCCCCCGTCCTTGGCGTCCGTCGAGCGATGGATCTCCGCTCGCCCTTGTGGGAATGGCGCTGAGGTGTTCGGAGCTGGGTTTCTGGGGCGCGCGCGCTTCTTCTCCAGCGACGCCTCGGCTGCGACGCAGGGCGGGGCGAAGCCCACTGCGTCGGCGGCGGCGGGCAGTGCAGGCGGCGGCGAGGGAGGGGGTGGTGGTCAGTCTGGGAAATCTGAGCAAGCGGACGCCGGGAAAGCCGTCCGCGGAGGGGTAAGTCATGGATTGCACTGCCAAATGCTTTTGGGTCCCCCTTATTCAGGGACAAATAAACGTGATTGCTCTGAAATGTTTCATGTGGGACGAATTAGTAGTGATCTAGAGCCCAATGAAGCAGGACATTCCTTGTTTCTAGACTGTTAGGTCATTTGTTTATGCATGCTAATTCAGAAGCACTTGCTACTTCCTTGCGGCCGGTGTCTTGGCTCAGTTTTCTACTCCTGCTCGTGACTGGAGGAGGGATAATCGTGTACTACGACAAAGAAAAGAAGCGTCACATTGAAGGTAGATTACTATGGTGAGTTGTTGTTTGCTGTCATGCTGGGACTGCAATTGGCGGACCATAGGAAGATTGTTCAATGTCCGTGTCGTACCAAGGCATATTGGATGGAGTTAGCCAAACCGAAAAGTTTGTGTTTAGGTAGTCAGGAAACAAATCTTGCGGGGTTTTGGGTGGATAGTTTGCATGGGTTCCATCCAGTAACTAGGTATTTTCAAAGATATGTTCAAGCGGTAGTCAACCTTAGTGTATTTCTCCATTTTGCAGTTTCATATAAATATCAAACTGTCCAATCCTGAATCTATGCTTGAGTCCACTCAAAATTTCTAGGTACCCTTCTAAAATATTAAGCCATGGCAATTGGGAGGTTGTGCTGAGAAAAAGGTTTTTGTGGGTGTGGTTTGGACACCCTAGTGTTTTGAATGTCTTGCTCTGGTGGTCAATTTATTGGTATAAAATGAACTTGAATTAAATTGCAGTAGATATGTAGTTTATCAGCTCCTGTATCTTACTGATTCCCATTGTTAATAGCTTGTGATTTTCCATCATGAGTTTTACACCTTGCTATACATACCTACTTACTAAAACGTGATGCTTCCGGAATGCATTATTCACACCATCAGCACATTGTCTCATGTTCATTTTTATCCCCACTTTATTTTGAGTGCCTAACTAGGAATTTTAGACCTTTTTGCTATTCTTCAAGAACCCCACTTTTCATGTCTAGCATTGTCTATTTCAGCCTTTTCATATAAGTTCCATAAAATCTGTTGACCATATACATCTCTTACATTGAAAATTTTCTTTTTATTTTTGTGGAAAAGAGATGGTAACTATCAATGAAATCATCATTAGGGCAGGACACACCTTACTGAATTCGTGTCTGCCATGGTTGAGCAAGCTAAGACGGACTAGTTTATGTTTCATACATTCCTTGTCAGTTTTAACATGTTACATTTACACTGAAACATCAGAAATTCAGAACTCTCTTCATTCTTTTTATTGCTGTATGCAAAAATGGAGAGCCATAACTCAGCTGGTTGCCTAAGCTTGCGCTGCCTTACATACAGTTTTGTCTTTGACAACAATTTGGCCCAGTTACCATTGGTCTGTGTGCATTTTATTTTGTAACCACTGCTTACATTTTCGTACTATCATTAGCTTTTCAGTAAATACATATGCATAGAGTTTAAGTACAGTTATACAAAAGTTGAATGGAAAATTAAACTTGTTAAACGAAACAATATAAAAGTGTGTGTTCTTCTTGCCATTCTTCTTAATGACATCAGCAAAAAGCCAGAAACCATTATAATTTCAGTGGAACTATCGTCAGAACACTTTTGCAAATTGTATATGAATATTATAACTTATATTTTTGTGTTTACACCACTGCACTATGCCAAAATCAGTACAAATGGATATGTGTGTCTTTTGGAACTATTTATCTGAAGTATGGAGATATTACTCATTGAATTCTGATAGCTGTTTAATTTTCCATAATTTTTCTATCCCATCTTACCCAGAACTGAAGAATAAAACAAGTGCTGTGAAGCCTGGACAATCAGTAGGCACTGCAGCCATTGGCGGTCCACTCAAGCTTTTAAATCATGATGGGAAACCTGTTACTGAAAAGGATTTCTTGGGAAAATGGACGCTGCTTTATTTTGGGTTTACACACTGTCCTGACATTTGTCCAGATGAACTCCAGAAAATGGCTGCGGCGATTGACAAAATTAGTAAGTTAATTTGATTCTTTTTATCCTTGGGCACAAGTATCTTCATAAATCCTGTTGTCTCTGCCTATTGTCTATCAATATATCTTCTTGATCTAACACTGCTGTCTTGCTTTTACTGTCACCTTTGGTGAAAATTTCCACTGAAATGCCTAAGTGGAGCTATTAGATGGTTTAAGTTAGCATATTTTTCAGTCATTATAATATGTTATATGTTATTATATGCAGAAGAAAAGGCAAAACTGGATGTTGTGCCAGTTTTTATTACAGTTGATCCTGAAAGAGATACTGTTGAGCAGGTCCGGGACTATGTTAAAGGTGCGTCTGCACAATTGTCGCTTAGTTCTTAGTGCTTGTCATCACTTAAAATCGTGGCCCTCTGACCTCTTATTACTTTGCAGTACCTTACTTTTGATTGCTCATTGTTGATGAATTATTTGTGATTCACAGAGTTCCATCCAGATCTGATAGGCCTCACCTAGATTGCACGGATACGGATACGCGTATCGGTATCGGATACGGATACGTGTATCCGATACGGCAAGTTCCAAAAAACCCGATACGCGGATACGTATAATATTTTAAAATAATAATAATAATAATAATAATAATAATAATAATGCAAATCTAAACATAAAATTGAGAACAATAAAACATCACAAATAAGTACTTAAGTGCTATTATTACAGAACAGCTGTCTAAAGGTCTCAAATATATAGATAACTAGTCTCAATTCTCAAATGTAGGAAAGCAATAAAATTAAAAGGCATCATGGCTTGGAATTCATCCAGCAGCAAGCAATCCATCCACTAGCAAGCTTCTATTCTTCATTTGGCACATTCTCATCCACAACATCAACCTCCTGATCATCCAAACCAAAAGTAATAGCTTGCAATTCAGGTTCATCAATAGACAGCTCAGCCACTTCAAGAATGCCAATACCACCAAGTGAATCAAATGAATCCCCTCCTACATCCCACATCCTTGTCTCTCCTTTCTTGTAAGCATCACTTTTTCTAGACAAAAGCCTCAGATTTGAGTGCACAAACACCAGATCTTCAGCACGCTCTGGAGTCAAGGCATTTCTAGACACACTATGGATAAAGCTGTAGGTGCTCCAGTTTCTTTCACAGCAAGAAGATGAGGCCGGTTGGCTAAGCAATTTCATGGCCAAACTCATCAACAAGGGAGCAGATTGGCCATGATTTGTCCACCAAGTCATGGGGGAAACAGCAAATCTATCATGGATTGAGTCAGGATCACTAAATTCTTCTGAACAACTAGAGAACCTTGAGTACTCTTCTTTTACTTTTGCTAAGTCTTCTGGATTGGGGAAGAACCTCTTGAAGCATGTCATTCTCATTTTGGACACCTCATTATCCTTGTGGGGTGGTTCACGGCCAGGAACTTGGTCAATCCAATTCTTGCTATAATATCTGTAAGTGTCAATTTGGCTTTATGATTTAGTGAATGGAAAAAATATGAATGACACATGTATCAATATGAATGGTATTTTGTACCTTGGATTAAGAGAATGAGCTAAGCAATGAAGTGGATTATTTCCTTTTGTCCACCTAGCAATCAGTATCTCATGAATAACAGAGTACAAGTCTGAATCCTCATTTTCTTCCTTGCCCTCATGTTGATATATGACTTTCTTCACTTTCTCTATCATTGAATCCCACATCTCACAAACTAGATGAAGACATGGTGTGTCGGTATCTGTCATACGAATCATCTCATATATAGGAGTGGTAATCTTAAGAACATAGTCCACCTTGTCCCACCATGCATCATCAAGTATCAAGGTCTTGACAATTTGGGCTGTTGGAGTTGGAGAATTATCTCTCACTTCTTTGTATATGCTCCATTTATCACTAATCACCATTTGTTGGAGTGCTGATTTTACTTGAACAAACCTCTTCAACATACATACAACAGAGGCAAATCTTGTTTCAGCAATAGAAAGTAACTTCAAAGGGCTGAACTCATTGAATATAGAAAGCCTCATGCCATGATTCATTATGAAATTCTTTATCATGAGAGCTTCGGTTCTGACATCATGCATAAATTCAAGTTGCTGCCAAACATATACCTCATCATCAGAAGGGTTGCTGCCTATTTTAGGTTCACATATATTTTTCAAAGCAAGGTTGAGGGTATGCACAACACATGGTGTCCAAAATATGTTTTTATACTCAGCCTCAATTATTAGACCAGCCCCTTTGCAATTTGCAGCATTGTCTGTAATGATTTGTACCACATTATCTCGACCTACTTCTTCAATTATACCCCTCAACTTCTGAGCAATGTATTCTTTATCTTTGATCTCACCTTCACAATTATCAGCCCTCAAAAAAATAGGTGACTTGTCACAAACAGCAACAAAATTGAGGATGGGTCGCCTCTGAGGATCTGACCAACCATCTGTGCAAATTGAGACTCCCTTCTCTGGCCATGTGCTTTTTGTGCTCTCCAACAAACGCTCAATGTGCCTCCTTTCTTGCTTTAGAAGGCCCTCTCTAACTCTATTGTAACCAGGAATTGTATAACCCTGCATGTTGTGGCTGCAAGCAAAGCTAAAGGCTTCTCGAAGATATGGATTTCTCAGAAAATTGAATGATACCCCTCCAGAATATATTGATCTACTGATTAAAGCATCCAGGTGGTTACGGTCATCCATTCTCCAAGCTCTTTCTATTGCTGAAACTGGCCCCCTCTTGCTCCTCTTGTTGCATTCATCAGTAGTATTGCTCGATGAAGGATAAGTAGGCATAGAAACAAATTTTGGCTTGGAGCTTTCCACTAGTCTCTTGCACCTTTCAATTTCCTTCCTCATTGTAGTAAGCATCTCATGTGTAACACCAGGACATTTGCCTATTCCCTTATTCCCAATCTGCAGCAAATGGGCTTCAACTCTAGAGTAACTACTCAGCTTTTCCATTGGACAGTACTTGCAGCGCCACTTAGCATTTCCTCCACCGTATTTAGGCTTCTCTAAAATGACTACATAATCCCAAAGTGGAGCCTTGATGTTTGTTGTGTTTGTGGCTGCAGATCCTACACTGCCACTAGCACTTCCACTAGCAGCACTGCTCAAATTTGGTGGAGACGCCATGACTGCATGAGTGGCGAGCAAAGAAATCAAGCAAGGACAGTGGACAGCAAAGTGGCAGCAAAGAAGTGGGTACTGGGCAGCAAAGAAGAACGGGGAAGGGCTTCAACTCACCAGAGCGGACGAGTGCGACCTCCGCGGGCGGCTGGCGGCTGGAGACGGACGAGCAGGGACGGGCGGACGGCCGCCGGCGCTTGGCGAGCAGGGACGGCCGCCGGCGCCCGGGCGCCGTCGCTTGGCGAGCAGGCGCGTCGCGAGCAGGCGAGCAGGCGCGGCGGTCGCCGGTGGCCGCCGGTGGCCGGCGGGCGGCGAGCAGGCGCGGCGGTCCCCGGTGGCCGGCGGGCGGCGAGCAGGCGCGTCGCCTCAGCGTCGCGCGCGCGGAGACGAAGGTGCGGCGCGATACGGCGATACAGCGTGGTCGGGAGGAGAGGATAGGGTTGGTTTGGTCTCACACGGCTGATATTGGGCTGCCTGTTGGCTGTAATTGGGCTGGGCCGTATCCGTAAGGCCAGATACGCGTGTCGGCAGCAGATTCGTATCCTAGAAAACGTATCCTATTTTTGCAAAATTAATAAATATTCGGATACTTCGCCGATACGTATCGGCGGCGTATCGGAGACGTATCCGTGTCCGAAACGTATCCGATACGCGATACGGCTGTTTTCCCAAGTATCCGTGTTACGTAGGGCCTCACAGGCACGACAGATGAAGTAAGACAAGTTGCACGTGCTTACCGAGTTTACTATATGAAGACAGAGGAGGAGGGTTCTGACTACCTTGTTGATCACTCAATTGTCATGTATGCTATTTCTAATCTCTTGCACAATGGCTTTGGGCATTAGCTATTTTTTATTTTGATAATGTTCTGCAATTGGGATGGTCTAGTTCAAGTAATTTTATTATTTTAAGATTCAGATATGGCATAAAGCATGCGAACTAAAATGATGAAACCCGCTAATTTGGCTATTGTTTTTTTAACCAATTCTGAATATTATCTGGCGAGGCTACAGTGGCTCGCGTGGGCATCTAGTAGGGAATTTTTATGATATTGGATACAGTAAAAGACTCAGAATGTGAAATACAGGGAATGTCTCAATCCTGAAATTACATTCTGGCTGGCAGTTGTACTCTCCTTGAAAAACTATAGGAAGCTCCTTATTTGTTGATGCTACTGCTATGGGCTATCATTGTGATTTGTTGATGCTACTGCTGTGGGCTATCATTGTGAGAGTGATAAAATACATATACGTTCTGTCAAAACACTGACTGAATGGTTGGTATCTACTTTCAGGTACCTGATGAACCCAGAGATGAAGTTTGTCAAGTTTTATGGCAAGAACTATGATACAGATTCCCTTGCTGACGGTATCATTAAAGAAATTAAAGAGCACAAGTAAACAGTAGTTAGAACGCCACTCTGCAGTGTCAGCCTTGTTTCTGAATTTCGATGAGGGTTTTGTCGAAGCAAGCAAAGACCAAATGACATGACGCAAGATCATGTGGTGATAACTGCTGCTTGTTAATTTCTGATGGCATTCGAACGTCGTGGCAGTTCATTTCAGCAGATTCCGGTGCACTTTTTGTGGTTTTGTGCACGTTTTTGTCACGGCAAACTTCTGTGCTGGCAACTTGGATTGCTGTTCATTGCTGAACGTAGTTTTATTTTAATTTTCATACCAGCTCAATATCACATCGAGCTCATCAATTCTGAAAACCCTGTTTTTTCCTGAACGGGCCCAATCGTTGTGTTCGGCTTGTTTTGAGTTGCTCATTCGTTATTGCCTATGGTGGCCAGTGGCCTGATTGAGTTGCAGCTTTGGGTTTGGTTAGCCGTTCGATGCATAGGGAAACCAGATATTCAGGCCATTGCCATGAAAAAAAAGATTTACATGAATTACAAATGCGCAGGTTTCATTTGTTATATAGGCATCTTCGAACGACCTGCAGAAGTCTGACTGCATTACCACTTTTTTATACTCGTTCAGCTATACTTTAAAAGAAAGTGACCGCATTACCACTTTTTTATAATCGTTCAGCTATACTTTCAAAGAAAGTGAGCATAGCTCAATTAGTTAGGTATAAAAAGTGTAGTTGTGCTGGGCTAAGCTCAATTACCGGATCGTTCCCAGCTTCATAAATAGCATGGGAAACGAACCAAGCTGAAGATAAAATTCAGCATTATTAGCACACAAAAGACAAGTTTCAAAGTTGCAAGCTGACAACGTCGGTGGACCAACTAAGCTGCTGGTGCAGATAAAATAAAATCACTGAAGAGATCAGCTAGCTCATTTCTTGCCGCTGCTCTTCTTGAGCCCCGCGCGCCTCCGAGCGGGCCCTTCTGCGCCACCTTCACCCTCAGCTGCTTGAGCGCCTTCTCCTCCTCCCTCTTCTTCCTCTGGCTCTCCAGATCAGTCTGCACGATATATATATGCGCCCACAACTCTGTCAGTACTATGTTACGCTTTAATTTGTAAGATGATGCCTATATACTGTCGATATAAATATACGACGGTGGTGCAAAATCGAAAGGTGCTCTGGCGTACCACGTCGTACTCGGGCTTCAGCTGCTTGCCGCCGACGGACATGGACATGATCTATTTAGGACATGAGGATCACTGCCGCCGCAGCCGCCCAGTGGCGGATCTAGGATTTTAATCATGGAGGTACAAATGAAAACGATACAGTTCATCAACATGATCATAATATAATTAGTTCACTAAATGATGATAAAATAGTTACGATTATATATAGATGGAACCTAAAAAGCAACGAATATAGTGTATTTAGGCTGTTTTATGACTGAGGCAGACTAACAATTGTATTTTACAAATATATTATACATATACAAGATATTAAAAGGTATATATATTTGGTATTTTTTTAAAATTTTAAGAGGGACAGCTGTACCCCCATGCTACTGCTGTAGATCCGCCCCTGCAGCTGCCGGCATTAATCGATTGAGATGCTCCCAGCCGGCCGGCCTAGGTGCCACGAGCGTCGTGTCGACGACGAAGAGCTTGCGCGATCTGGCTACGGCGGCGTAGCTAGGGAATTGGAACACGTACGGGCCGGGCTGCAGGATGAGAGCAACTCGTCTGCTACGTATGTATATACACAGAGAAGAAGGAGAGATTGTCCCGGAACCGTATGTACGTAGGTGACTAAAACCCTAGCAGTGCAGGAATCAGAATCGTATCGGATTAGGCCTTCGTTTAGGTTTCTACCTCGGATCCTGTGCGTGATCGATCGTTTTGTCATCAAAGTCGAGGAAGGGAAGAAAGGCTCTAGATGGACTTGGGCCGATAGAGATGTACGTGCGGGCCAGCCCACATCATGTACAGTGTAACAGCTGAAACTAATGCCTATCTGGCCAAGTTTCGTCGTACGAATTAAGGAAAAACAAATACACAGGATAATATATTTTTAGAAAAAAAACACAAACCTAGTAAGCTAAACATGTGTTCATCAGGAAAAAAAAAAAACAAAGGATTGCGTGGGTACAAGACTGTCCTTGTATATGTTATTAAATGAAAACGTTCACTTTTCACCCTTTAAATGTTATAATACATTTTCTCTTCTTAAACTCTAAAACCGGGCAAAAAACCTTCCTCAATTTTTTAAACCATGTGTTTTACCTATCTAGAGCAGTTTTGAAAGTGGTTTTGTCTTTCTTTTATTTAACCAAACTTTAGAAAATCATAGTAAATCATAGAAAAATTATAAAATAAAAATATCCAATTTTGTTGGACTACAAATGAGTATATCTATACCATAAATATATAATATGGTACACTTTAGGGTTATGCTTGTTAAATCTAAATAAATATATAACTAAGTTATACATGATTGGATACTTTATTATAATTCAGAGTGCCTATAATATCTTGATGTACCTCGTTATCACATAATATAATTCTTCTTTCGTTGCAAAAAAAGGAAAACCAAGAATTTGAGTGGGGGCATGTGCCCCCCGGTTCTTGTGTTGGTTCGCCTCTATTGCTCTCTACCTCGCCAGGTTCCTAGCACTATGGTGCTACATCATTGACCACCCGTGCCATGACAACATACTAAAGCTATTTGGGCATGTGACGTGGATTTAATCTACGAGTTTGCGGCTAACAATAGCCTACGAAAATTTCTCTACAAAGGTACTAATATTTAAACAACATGTAGAAGATTATCAAGGTTAAAACTCTAATAAATTAGTTTTCAAATGTAGCATCTTCATGAGGACAAAAGCTATAGCTCAAGGGCTTTGCTATCTCCACAGCAAAAATATGCAAGGACTTTATTCCGAAGATAGCAAATTTCAACTTGATGAGGATTTGTGATAGTCATAATACCCACCAGACTACCAAAAAGATAACCAAGACAACGTAAGTACATAAAGCAACCAACGAGTTTCACCATTATTGTTAAGAATGATAATTGTTAACCATTAAAATGAAAGCCAAATTGGGCATTATTTAACACCTATGCATGCTTGTGGTGCAGTGGGTACATCGAACCAGATGTGCTGGAGTGTGATGTATACAAGTGGTTGATAAGTTAGCTCCAACTGGTTCTATAGCCGAATCGATAGTGATGGGTGGCATGTGTATAGGCCCAGTCGTTGTGTTCGGCTTGTGGCCTTATTTTGAGTAGCTCATTCGTTATTGCCTATGGTGGCTAGTGGCTTGATTGAGTTGCAGCTTTGGGTTTTGTTAGCCGTTCTATGCATAGGGACCCAAGATATTCCGTCCATTTCCATGAAAACATTAAAGAAAAGATTTACATGAATTACAAATGCACAGGTTTCATTTGTTATGTATAGGCTTCTTCCAACGACCTACAGAAGTCTCACCGCATTACTACTTTTCTTTTTATTTTATACTCCTTAAGCTATACATTCAAATAAGTGATCCTAATTCAATTAGTTAGGTAAAAGGTACTGTGCACCCAACCAGTTAGATTAAGCTCTCTCATAGCTTGGATTTGATTGCATTTTTTTGTTATATTTTCTTTTTTGACTAAACAAAAACTGTTTAGTTTCTTCTAGGTTGGTACTCGTTTTCTTTATGCTAAACTTTCATTGTTTTTGTGCACTAAGTTTATGTTGAATATGATGGTCGATCGATCATACCTCATTAATTAATAAAGAACTAAAATGGACTTGCTTGTTGAACTAATTATGATATTTTGAATATTTTTCCCTTGCATATACTTCTAGCATTTATCTATATCTCACGAGCTTATGTTCTGACAATCTTCACAGGCTCAGATTCATTATGGAGCTAGGTCTCCTAAGATTACCAGATCGTCGTGCCCAGCTTTATAAAAATGGTAATGTTGTTGTTAGCACGTCCTAACCATAGGACACGCATCACACAACCTTTGGCGACTCAAAGAGGTGCGGGCGATGCCGCTACACATGTTCGGCTCGTCATTTATTTCCTCCTCTCTCTCTCTCCACACACTTCATCTTTCTCTGCTCTTGTCGCCGCCCCTCGCTCCCTCCCTCTCTCTCGCTCCCTCCACGATCTCCAGGCAATGGCGGCGACTCCCAATGAGCCGCCCCTTAGCGCCCCGTGCCTCCCTCCTCCCATCCGCAACCTCCAATGCACCAGAGATGAGGGCTACAACGTGCTTTCCGGCAAGGTACGTGTGTTGAGCCTACCGCCTCCTCCTTTCCCTCCTCCAGTTCCGAGCTCTCCTTCTCCTCCTCCAGATCTGAGCTCTCTCCTTCTCCCCCTCATCCTCCTCCTTCCTTTGGATCTAAGAGGGCAGGGATAGGGGAGCGAGCTGGGCGGCGGCTAGAGGTGCTGGTGCTTGGTGAGTTTTGGAGACAGGCGGATCTGTGCACGTGAGAGGAGGAGGGGGGTGGGGGGCAGGCGTACTAGTAGAGAAGGGGGCTCTAGTCCTGGTTCTAAACCTCCCTTTATTCTCGGTTTTGGGAAACAAAACTGCCAATGTGGGACTAAAGGTCCCGGCCTTTAGTCTTGGTTGCAGATGAAAATAAACAAAATTCAAAAGACATCTTTTGCTGTGTCTGAGATTCGAACCTAAGACACCTTGCCTTGTAACCCAGGACACCCAATTCGTAACACCAACCGGTACTAAAAGACCATCCTTAATACCAACCGGGACTAAAGATTAGATGACCTTTTGTCCTAGTTTGTAACACCAAAGGGACTAAAGCCATCTTTTAGTCCTGGTTGGTGTTGCGAACCAGGGAAAAAGGGTGTTCGGTGCCCGTGAATGGGACTACTTCTCCCTTTTGTCCCGGTTGTAGTAAAGTTCGGGATTAAAGTTGGGAACCAAAAGTTATTTCTCTACTAGTGGTGGGTCCCTTGCTCGGGGGCAAGGAGTGTGCAGGGCTAGGGTGTCCGATGGCAGGAACGACCGTCCGATGCGTAGGACGTCCTAGCGCCACGTAAGGGAACGAAACTGAAGAAAAAATTTAGCATCAGAGCATAAAGACAAGTTTCAATTCAGAAACTCACAATATGCGACACCTAAGTTGATGTCGATCGACCTTAAACAGCTGGTGCAGATAAAAATAAAATCACTGGAGAGAATCATTAGCTATAGCTAGCTAGGTCATTTCTTGCCGCTGCTCTTCTTGAGACCGGCGCCTCCGAGCGGGCCCTTCTGCGCCGCCTTCGCTCTCAGCTCCTTGAGCGCCTTCTCCTCCTCCCTTTTCTTCTTCTAGTTCTCCAGATCAGTCTGTGCACGCGTCGCCCACAAATAATTAAACGAAAGCCACAACTCTTTCAATATATACTTACTATGTTAATTACGCTTCAATTTGCCAAGCTGCTTAAATTCAAGGTGAGGGCGTACATGCAGTACCTCGTCGTACTCTTTCTTGGGTGCCTTGGGAGCCTTGAGGGGCTTCTGCTTGCCGCCCTGCTTCCCTCCGCCGGACATGGCCTCCCCGCAGCCGGTGGTCGATGGAAGGGCCGTCCAATGTTGCTCGGTTTCACCATCTCTGTTCTGCGAGGTTGGAGATAACAATCATGGTGGAAAGAATAACACTAGGGTTTATTTTGGCAGCTTCATCACTAGCTAGGGTAGATAGATTCGTCTTCATGGAAAAATTGTAGTAGTCGTCATTATGTTTGGCTGGCCCGTGTGAATCATGTTCCAACATTCTCAGTAACTAATTAAATAGTTACTAGAAAGTTATGTGTGACTCCTCTAGAAGATTTCAAGAGGTGACAATCCAGAGTTCGATTTCTAGAGGCAGATCGAAATGCAAAATTTTCACATGCATGCCGACCATGGAGGACTGAACAAAGAACCTCAAACCTCCTATTCCTTCCTTACAGAAACCGCTGACCACTAATACAATTCTTTTATCCACTTGAACTAATATTTTAAATCCTAAATTGATTCAAATGAAAAAGGTTTGAACTGAAAAGTTTTAGATCCATCAAGTGTTACAACTGTGATCTATGTTTCTACCTCAGGCCCCGTGATGCACTTCTTGTCAAGCCATACGCGTGAGCCAACACCAAGGAAAATAAGGCTCTAGCCGGCTAGAGATGCGTGCATGACCAGCCCACGTCATGTACTACTGCCCATCAATCTATATATAACTAAAAAAACTGGAACACCATCGTCTATCCAGTGATACCAAGTCTTGATCACTACTCACACGTCCGCTTTGATACGAATCATCCTTGACTCAAAGCTCATGTCCGCGTCCTACTCGGTTTCAATACAAAGATAGGAGGATCACGTGTCCACGTCGGACTAGAAGCCCCGACGGTGAAGATAACCATCATGTAATGTAAGAAGGGCGTGTGACGACATCCTGATGGACAAGGCCACTATCATGGTATTATTCTTTCTCATTGTAACACACATACATGATGTGGCCAGCTTGGTTATATGTCATAAACAACTAGTAGTTTGGCCCATGCATGCCTTTCCTTTGGGCCCCCATTGTCCATGCATGATGAATGATATGCCTAACTGGTGTTCCATCTTGCGGGTTATTATCAACTCGAAGTTGGTATATTTTGCTAAAAAACTAGAAGTTGGTATATCTAAAATCTACAAAAAAAAATTGCTCCTAAAATTAGAATTAGAAAAAATATATAGTTATATATATAGGGAGTGTCTAGTTATCCGTCGATAAATTTTATGTGGTAGATTTTAGAATGCAACCTTGTAATGACAGCTATAGCACAAAATCCTAACGCACAATCAATCGTATAGAAATCTGACAAATTTAGTAAAAAAATTCTTATATATATATATATAGGAGTATCTAAAATCTACCTAAAAGTTGCTCTTAAAATCAGAATTTAAAAAGATATATATAGTTATTCAGTGACACCTACTAGATATTGACATTTACAGTGTCAACATTAATTTCCTACTAAAGATGCAAACATTCTATATTATTTTCAAAATCTAGGTTAATTTGCATGGCAAGACTTAGCTCATATTTAGATTCGCGGCCTGGCAGGCATCGTTACTGGTTACCATACATATGGCAGGTGTGGTATGAGTATATGCATGACAGGCATTAGTATCCTGTCAACAATAGCAGGGATTAATTTTCAGCCAATGATATGCGCCCTGGTGTTGTAGTACATACTAATGTCTCCTTATATATTATTCAATAATATAACAATCCACCAAAAGTTGACCCATGACCATATTGACTCACTGTGTCAAGGGCTGCCTATTATACTTGCAGCTATGACAGCTGTTAGCTGGAGCGCCGCCACAGCTAAGCCAGAAAAATGGCAGCCGACGATCAGGCATTATAAATAGACGCACATAGTGACACCAATGGACATCGTCAGCTCTCTCTTTCCTCCTCATAGTCATAGCGATGAATCGGTCTGCAGCCATGGCTCTGTTCCTCCCTCTCTTACTCGTGCTACCCTTGGCCACCCGTAAGCCTACGAATTATGCATTCGCCGCCGCCGTCGATGAGCCGCCGTCAACATCGCGCGGTGCTGTTCCGGGGCCATCCCCGCCCAAAGGTTACGAACCCCCTGAGGGGCCACCGGCACCAACCGGCGGTAAGAACATGGTCATATTGCACTTTTTTGGAATAAAGTCCATGCGCATATATGCATCATCTAAATATATATAGTACAATGCATATGTAGCTGGTTCTTGGTCGATTTCTTTTTAATGAAATTTGTTTCCCAAAAAGGTCACGAGACGGTCGAGATTGCCGCATGCTTCCTCAACAATGGCAATGCAACGCTACAGGGTTCGCTCTCTTTGCCGACTGTAATGCGCACTCGGCAAAGGCAGAATAGCAGTCGGCAAAGGCTTTGCCGACTGCAATTCCACGTGGCAGTCGGCAAAGGGCTATCGGCAAAAAAAACATCGGCGAAGACGGCTTTGCCGAGTGCCACGTGGCATGCAGTCGGCAAAGGCTTTGCCGAGTGCCACGTCGGCACTCGGCAAAGCCACGTGGCGCCGTCAGCCTGACGGCTGGCTTTGCCGAGTGCTGACGGCGGGGCACTCGGCAAAGAAAAAAATTATTTTTTTTTGAAAATTTCTTTGCCGAATGCCGTTCGGCACTCGGTAAAGAATTTTTTTTACGAAAATTCTTTGCCGAGTGCTGACACTCGGCACAGGACCACAAGTAGCACCATTTATATCACAATTTCATCACATTTATCACCACCGTCACCATAAATATCACAATAACACATATATCTCACAATAGCATCTCTTATCACCACCACAAGTCCATTACAACCATGAAACTCAATGCAATGAGTCGAACACCACAACTCGAGGTCCATCACATGAAGTTCAACACAACAAGTCTAGGTCCATCACGAAGAGAAGAAATACATGACAGAGACTTCGACGATACTCAAGTCCAGGAGCAAAAGACAAGCGACAAGTACCTAGCTCGTCGCGCCGTCCCCAGAGCCGTCAGGTTGTCCGCCCCAGAGCCCCCAGGGTTTTCCCACGGAACCCACCCTGGATCACGCGGCGCCGACCAGTACGGCCGCCCTCCGCCCACCGGCCACGAGTAAGGTGTAGGAGGGCCACGCGGAGGTGGATACGGTGGAGAAGGGCCACTCGGAGGTGGATACGGCATCATCTGAGGGCCGGCACCTCTAGGAGACGGGTTCGAACCCGTCGACTGTACCTGCACAAGTTAAAGGCCAAGTAATGTCATTAGTATCTGCAGGATGGACGCACAAGCTAAAGCAAGAGTCAATGTACTCACCGGGGTCCCAGCAGGAGTGACAGGAGCAGGCACAGGAAAAGACGGTGGAGGAGGCGGTGGAGCGAATAATTCAGGCGGTGAAGGCGGCCCGGGGATCTGTAGGGATTGGAAGTAGCCGGCAAAGCCCTGCATTTGACTATTGTAGTGCTGCTGCATGGCTGTCAGGTGCTGCTGGTAAGCCATCTGTTGCGCCTGCAACTGCGCCTGCATCTGCGTCTGCATCTGCGCCTGCATCTGCGCCATCTGCTCCTGCACCTGGGCCTGCAATGTTACATCCGCAGTGTTGATTGTAAGTATAGGTGTGAAACGAGTGAACGACGAACGAAACCACACTTACCTGGAACTGCGACATGCTCGGCTGCCGAGACGCTATGGGGATGTCGGTGGAGCTCGTGGGCCTGGATCGAACCTGGCTCAGCGTGGGAGCATCGGACGGGTCGACGGCGCTGTGGGCCATGTAGTACCGGCCGTGCTGCTTCCCTGGTCCCAACCTCTGCAGGAGGTCTGTGTCCAGGGGCTCGGCGGTGGGGTCGAACGTCTCCCCGTAGCGCTGGCGAGCCATGGCGGTGTACTCGGTCGCCTTCTCGTAGGCGGTGGGGTTGCTGTACGCCTCGGACCCGTCCTCCGGGTTGTAGACGTTGTCCGGCGCTGTCGCCTTGCCCTTGTGGGAGAGGAGGTACCCGGTGAACTGGTTGATTTCCTGCCCACCGTGCGCCTGCGACTGCATTGAAAACAGAAACATGGTTACAAGTAATGACAATTGAGGGCTACAAAAAAGACATGAATGGACGCATACCCATCTTCTCATGTACGTTGGGAGGGGCTGGCTCCCTTGGTGGTGTGGCACCTCTCGCATCTATAGGCGGCGGCCCCGACGGTCGTTGCGCCTCGTGTACGCCTCGTCCGTTTGCCACATGCGCACAATCTCCTCCCAGCAGTCCCTGTGGTTGTCGCACCACCCCGGACAGAACTGCATGACATCAAGTATTTGACATGCGAGAAGATTAGTGTAATGTTTCACTGAAGGAGTCTGAACGAATGTTTTCCTACTTAATTACATGCACGTATTGAGCGAAGGTGAGGTCGGTCTCCCTTGAGTTCATGATCTGGCGGATTTCGGGCTTCTTGATGGACTCTGCATGCACGTCGGCGTAGTAGTCGCGGATGGCCTATATGCGCGCCTCATGGTACAGGTCCTTAAGACGATCTTTGCAGACCGCCTCCTGCACTCGCACCGCCTGGTCCGCTTTACCCTCTTCGCACGTGAAGAAGTCCTGCACACAGACACATCATGTAGCATTGTATTGTTTTAAGAAGTCTGACGAATGCTTACTATTTAGCAATGCGGTGCGATGAAAGACTCACCCAAAACTCCCTCTTTATCTTTGCCGCGAGGGTCTCGCCACCCACGTTGACGAGGTAGAAGTGAGCCCACCTCGTGGGCACCTTCAACTCGCCGTCCACGTTGACAAGGCCAGGGTAGTACTCCTTAATCAGGAGGCCCTGGATGCCATTGATATGGCGTGATTCACGTTCTCCGCTCACAAACGCCCAGGTACTGCACGAGTCATTAAGAACAATTGTTAGTCTGCAGTTCGATTTTCAACATGTCATATGAACAAGTAGTGAAATCAATAATGGTTACTTACGTCTGGCCCACGGGTGTAATCACCGGGCGTCTGTTGAATTGCGGCCGCACCCTAGGAAGCTGTGTGGGCCCGCGCGAGTACACCTTGGCCACGCCTGACGAAGTCGAAGCCGTCTGGCCTGGTGTGGGCACGGCGTCATCGTCGTCGGCGCCGTCGGCATCGTCGGCGTCATCGTCGTCCTCGTCGTCCGTCGTCGTCTCCTCGTGCGAGGACGAGAACGGCAGCCTCCTCGTCGCCTGGCGACGTCCGCTGCGGGGTTGCGACCCCCTACTGGACGACCCGCCTGCCAACACCTCCTCCTCCTCCTCGTGATCGTTGGCGGTCTCCTGCGGGGGGACCTGGTACGCCGAGCGTACGGCTCGATGCGGCCGCTGCTGCCGTCCGCCTGGCATTTTGCCGAGTGCCTGCAATGACAAAGAACAAAAGAGTTAGCATAAATAAATGACAAGTACTTGTAAAGGAACATAATAATAACAATATATTATTACATGGCCTTGTAATTATCTTCGCGAACGGCAATATGGCGAGCGTGGAGTCGTCATCACTATCACTATCGTCGTCATCGCTATCAATATTGTCGAGCTCTCTTAAGTCATCACTGTCATCATCATCCTCATCACCTCCATAGTCATCATCATGTTCATCCTCCTGGACAACTCCATCGCGCTGTATCTGCCATCGCTCAAGCATTCTTAAGTCCTTGGCATCCTGCACCTCCTCACCCTCGCCCTCATCGATTGAGACTTGTCTAGTAAAGGACATCATCGTAATATACAGGAAGATGTTAGCTCACCCAAAACAAGAACAGTACGTCCCATTGTCATTGGTTCCACATGTCGTTCATTTTCCAACTCCCAATTCTCGAAACCTACCTAAAGTTAAGTCCATAATATGAGGTTTGGGTTCAGGATTTGGAATTTTGAGGTAGGGGGAAGATCTCCCTTCCGGCAATGGTAATGCTGCAGTGCGGGCGTCACGGCGCCTCCCAATAAATCTCCCACCTTGCCTCGCGCTCACCCCTCAAGCTCCTCTCCACTCCCGGTTTGCCACAGCCAGCGCGCGGCGGCCACCTTTGCTTCCTCTGCGCCGGGGCCCTCGCGTGCTTATGCAACACTAGGCTCTGCCGTTGGAGTCACGCCTCCTGCCCGCCCGTGGTTGGACACTAGCTTCTTTCCTCATTGTCATTGTCGACGCAATCGTCCTCATCACCTCCTCCCGTGGTTGGAGACGGCGAGGGAATCACATCCATGCCATACTTCACGCTCACGCCCGCCGCGTGGCTCCTCGCACCCTGGTCCTCCTAGAGGAATGCTGACATGTAAAACTACCTCGTCGGCCGACCAAACAGGTTGTCATGCCAGAATGCCATCGACGTATCCATACATATGGCAGGTTATTTATAAGCTTATGTCTGGTATTAGTTTCCTGTCAACAATACAGCAATGCACAATAAAATAAATAGTAGTATGGCACGGTTTAATTTCCTGCCAATGATATGTATTGTAGTATGGCACGGTTTAATTTCTTGCCAATGATATGCACCCTGGTGTTGCAGTACATACAAGTTTCACCGTATATTATTAATTTCTTCTTTCTCAATACGTAAAAGATTTTTATGTATTTTATTCAATAAATATAACAATGCACCTAGTGTTGACCAATGACCATTGACTCACTGTCAAGGGCTGCCTATATTTAGAATTGTAGCTATAACAGTTGTTAGCTATAGCGCAGCCGCCACAATACATCCGGAGAAATGTCAGCCGGTCATCAGGCATTATAAATAGACGCACACAGTGACACCAATGGACATCAGCTCTCTCGTCCTCTCCATAGCGATGAATCGATCTGCAGCCATGGCTCTGCTCCTCCCTCTCTTACTCGTACTACTCTTGGCCTCCGGTAAGCCTACGAATTAGTATGCATTCAACTATTCAACCGGATTAGTTACTGGACCACACTATAGACACTCTATTCACTTTCTTGGTTATGATGCATATATATGTAGGCGGCCAAGCCAACACCGATGAGCTATCAACGTTGCGCCGTGCAGGGCCATCGCCGCCGAAGGATTATGAAGCCCCTGAGAGGCCACCAACAACAACCGGCAGTAAGAACATGGCCATATTGCACATTTTTAGACGTCACACAAGCATGTATCTAAATATATAATGCATGTAGCTGGTTCTTGGTCAATTCTTGATTGTTAATTGAAATTCGTTTTCTCCAAAGGTCAACGGACGATCAAGATTGATCCATGCTTCCCAAACAATGGCGGTGGCAATGCTCTCTCCTGCCTCAAGCTGTGCACAAGCAAAGGCTATGCTGCAGGCGGGCACTGTGACGTCCTGCGCGGTGGCCTCCGTGGCGACTGCTACTGTTTCGCTTTTTGACAGCATCACAGCAGTGTTTAATTTGTCAGCTTTAGACAGGTTCGTCTGCATGGAAAATTAGTGTCATCGTGTTTGCCTGACCAGTGTGAATGAAGTGCCACAATGTTCACACATTTTCTAATGGTCAGATGTTTGAGTTCTCAGACGCTACCGTATCCAGTCCTACCTTGATTTTTCCTCAATCGAGCTCAATCTCAGCCTTACATGGTCATGAGCCAACGGTGGAGATCCTTACTAGTATAGGGCTAAGATTGCCACGGGGATGATTGAACTCCAAACCTCAAACCTCGCATGTGCCTTCCTTACCACTCCACAATAAGTAGACCTGATGAAACGTTATGTTAGAGCGAAAAAAAATGGCTGTGTCAACATCTTTGGCCCGAGTCTGACTTGACACGTTGGCGAGTCAGGTCAGGTATTCATTTTCCCGGATTTTCACACTTTGGGTGTGGTTTTTCGGGTTTGGTTAGGTCAGACTTTATTTTTTGAGCGAGTCGGATTGGGTCGGCCAAGTCAGGCCCATGAATAGGTCTAATCCAAAGCCACTTATAACCAAACAGATTGAATATTGTAATGAATATTTCAATTACAAAATTGAACCGCAAAGAGAAGAGAGTGGTATTACTATTATGATATAATATACTAGAATCACGCACGTGTGTTGCATTTGCATGTGAATAAAGTAATCCCTGATAATTTTAACTTTATGTGTTGCAACGGGAACTGTATTTTACCATAATAGCCATAATTTTTTTGATTCAATAAGAAAAGCATGTTGTTTTGAGATCCTAGCAACATATTCCCTTGAGGCTTGAGCCATAGCCATAGCGAGTTACATAAAAGTATTCAAGCAAGAGTGTACAAAGAGAATTCTCTTTCAAATTTCTTTTCCTGTGATGCGGTTTGTCCGAAGTGTACTTGTTTAGACTTCAGATTTGCAGTTGTCTGAACCATATATTTTCAGAACATTAACAAAAAAAAAAAATCATTGTGCAAGATTATATTATTTTATGATAAGATTGGAGAATGCTAGAAGATTTATGGAGTATATTGGAACGTGCTACACAACAAACATTCTAATTATATTACTGATGAAGGGGAGTCCTAATACTGCAGATGAACAGGAACCGTCCTGCACGCCTTTCGTGAAAGACCATTCAGGTCGTTTGCTGATGCTTCTATTTGAACTTTCAAGGAACCGCTCGATGATCTAGCATATGCGAATGGCGCTTAACTAACTAAATAAGACACGACTATGTATGCAGACAACAGAGGAAACAGGAAAATTCATGACGAGCTCCTTACCGACGTACGGCTACGGGAGAAGACTGAGGGCAACGCCGGAACACATGACCAGGATTGGAGAAGACGGCGGCACAAGCGACCAACTCTGGCTGCGATGAGACAACAATAAAACGGTTCTGTGAAAGGTCGATAATTAATGCGTGGATCACTTGGTTTGGGAGGCCCTTGTTGTTAGCCCAGAGCAGCCCAGACCTGCAGGAGTAATAAGGACTTGTACGTCGTCAATATATAGCTGCTAATAACTAGCTTCTTGTATCTAAGAGTTTAGCTAATAATTAGATAATAAATAGTTATCTGAACACTAAACTAACAATTATTTCACTAGTTGAACATGCTAATAAAAGCTAATGTTAGTCGTAGTCTATTGGCTAGCTAACTATTAGTCTATTAGCAGCTAATGGACATCTAATGTTAGTTGTGTCTATTAGCTAGATAACTATTAGCAGCTAAGTATACCAAAAAAATGCTCTTAAAAGAAGATTATAGAATTAGAAAAATATGAAATTAAAAACTATTCACTAACATCAATATTTTGTATGAATGAAATGTGCAAAATCATGTGGCCCATACTAGATATATTAACATTAATTTCCTGCTAAAGATGCAACATACCAGGTGCATTTTGGGTGGCAAGAGACTTAGTGCCATGCCAACTATGCATCCATATATAGGGTGTGGTATGGCAGACATTAGTTTCCTGCCAACAATATTGCAATGCACAAGAAACTATTGTTGTATATATGGCAAATATTAATTTCTTGCCAATGATGAACCCTGGTGTAGTACTAATGTTTGCTTATTCAATAAACAATGCAACCAGTGTTGACCATATACGTACTGTCGAGGCCTCCCTATAAATGGACGCACATACTGGCACCAATGGACATCCGCTCTCTTCCTCCTCATGACCAAGAGGTCTGCAGCCATGGCTCTGTTTGTCCCTCTCTTACTCGTGCTGCTCTTGGCCACCGGCAAGCGTACATTCAATAATTTAACTAGTACCTTACTAACAGATTACTACAGACATTCTATTTCACTTGCTCGGTTATGCTGTAAATATGTAGGTGGTCAAGCCAACACTAACGAGCTATCAACATCGTGACGTACTATTCTGGGGCTATCGTCTCCGGATTACAAACCCCTCGAGGGGCCACCTGCGTCAACCGGCCGTAAGAACATGTCATAATATTTTAGATAGCATTCAACAATTCAACTAGTACCTCACTAAAAGATCTATTACTAGACCATACTATAGACACTATATTTCACTAGAGACACTATATTTCACTTGCTCTGTTATGCTGTAAATACGTAGGTGGTCAAACCAACACTGATGAGCTATCAACATCGCGTCGTGTTCATCCGGGCCATCGCCGCCGAAGCATAGAGAATCCCCTGATGAGCCGCCTGCACCATTTAGGGGTAAAAATATGATCAGATTGTTTTATATAGCAGATGACAATTCAACTAGTACCTCGGTAACATATCTAATTACTGAACCATACTATAGACACTCTAATTTCACTTGGTCGGTTATGTTGCATGTATATATGTAGGTGGTCAAGACAACCCTGATGAGCTATCAACATCGCGTCGTGTTGTTCCAAGGCCATCGCTACTGAAGGGTTACGACCCCTGAGGGGCCACCTGCATCAACTGGCGGTAAGAACACGGTCATAATGTTTTAGACAACATTCAACAATTCAACTAGTAGCTCACTAACAGATCTATGGTTATGTTGCATATATGTAGGTGGTCAATCCAACACTGATGAGCTATCAACATCGCGTCGTGTTCATCCGGGGCCATCGCCGCCAAAGAGTAACGAATCCCCGGAGGAGTCACCTGCACCATTTAGCGGTAAGAACATGTTCATATTGTTTTAGATAGCAGTTGACAACTCAACCAGTACCTCACTAACTTATCTAACTACTAGACCATACTACATCAACATCGCATCGTGTTCATCCGGTGCCACCGCCGCCGAAGAGTAGCGAACCCCCCGAGGAGCCACCTACACCATTTAGCGGTAAGAACATGGTCATATTGTTTTAGATAGCAGTTGACAATTCAACTAGTACCTCACTAACTTATCTAATTAGCAGACCATACTATAGCAACATCGTGTCATGCTATTCCGGGGCCATCGCTGTCGAAGGGTTACGAACCCCTTGAGGGCCCACCTGCATCAATTGGCGGTAATAACATGGTTATGTTGTCTTAGACAGCATTCGACAATTCAACTAGTACCTCACTACCAGTCTATTACTAGACCATACTACAAACACTATATTTCACTTGCTCGGTTATGCTGCAAATATATAGGTGGTCAAGCCAACACCGATGAGCTATCAACATCACGCCGTGCTATTCCGGGGCCATCACCGCCAAAGCATAGTGAATCCCCCGAGGAGCCACCTGCATCAAATGGCGGTAAGAGCTTGGTCAGATTGTTTTAGATAAAGTCGTTGTGCGTGCATCTAAATAATGCATGTAGCTGGTTCTGCGTCAATTTCTTGTTAATTGAAATTCTTTGAATAAATGCCAACTTCAAGACCATCGGATGATCAAGATTGGCGCATGCTTCCCCAACAAAAGCACTGCCCTATCCTGCTTCAAGTGGTGCACAAACGAAGGATATGCTGGTGGGCACTGTGACGCCTTGCCTGACAGCCTCCCCGGCAACTGCTTCTGCCGCAAGTCTTTTGACAGTTGTGCATAGGCAGCCCAATGTAATTTTATATCACCGTCTCGTTTGCGCAATGTAATCATAGCGGAAAGAATAACTAGTGTTTGTTTTGGCACTTTACTAAGCAACCGAATGATGATGAATCGTTCAGCTCTCTCTTCCTCCACTGCTCCTCATAATAAGTATGAATTGGTCTGCAGCCGTGCCTCTGTTCGTCCCTCTCTTACTCATTGCTACTCATGGCCACTGGTAATCCTATGAATCAAGCATTCGATTCGACAATTTAACTAGTAACAAATCTACTACTGACTTTTCTTCACTTGCTCCGGTTATATATGCTGCACGTATGTAGGTGGTCAAGCTGCCGCCGCCGATGAACCATCAACATCGCGCCATGCTGTTCCAGGCCGAAGGGTAACGAACCCCCGAGGGCAGCAACCGGCGGTAATAAGAACATGGTCATATATTGCACCTTTTTTTTATAAATTCGTTGCACATATTTATGCATCTAAATATGTAATGCAAGTAGCTGGTTCTTGGTTGGCTCCTTTTAAACTGAAATCGTCGTTTACCCCAAAGGTCAACGGACGGTCAAGATTGGTCCATGCTTCCCCAACAATGGCAATGATGGGAATGTCCTCTCCTGTCTCAAGCTGTGCACGAGCAAAGGCTATGCTCACGGGCACTGCGACCCCCTGCTGGTGGCCTCCGCGGCAACTGCTACTACTGCTTCACTTTTTGATAGGCCGACCAATGTCATTATTCTATATATCACCGTCTCGGTTTCACAAGGTTGGAGCTAGCAATCATGGCGGAAAAAATAATTAAGGTTTAATTTGGCAGCTTTACTATGGCAGATAGATTCCTCTGCATGAAAAATTGGAGTCATCGTGTGACTCGTGTTTGCCTGACCATTGTGAATCAAGTGCCCATGTTCTTCAGTTACTTATTCTTAAATGATTTCTAGAGGTAGCTATCCAGAGATGCAGGACTCGTGATGACGCACTGTAAAACTAATTTTAGAAACAGTTATAATGGGTTTTCAAATAAAACTGTTCGGCCCGTGGCTAGAAAGCAGGTTTTTCAAAGGTGGCTGCTCCGCTCATCTGTGTCTAGAAAATGATTTCTAGAGATGGCTATCCAGAGAAGATTTGTAGAGGTCGGCCGATGCAGCCGTCTCTAGAAATCATTTATAGAATTTATTTATAAATTGAGCTAAAAGTAGCAAAAAGAAACACGAGTCAGGTGATTTTCACTTATGTGCCAACCACGGCAGGGGACGACCTAGAAATTGGCTAGGGCCTGGGCTGAATAAGTGACCGGATTCATAATCTTAGACCTCATATGTTCCTTTCTTGCCACATTAAAACAAAAGCATACATATAAAAAAAACGCCAGGTGAGGATTGAAAAAAATGGTCGTGTCAGAATCTTTGGCTCAAGCCTGACCTGACACATTAGCGAGTCCGACCGGGCTATTCTTTATTTTCCCTAAGTTTTCACACTTTGGGTCGGGTTTTTTTGGGGTTAGGTCAGATCATGGGTCAAAATCATAGGCAAAACTGACCCGACTCACTGGTGGTGAGTCGAACTTTTTTTGGAGCGGGTTAAGTCAGATTGGTCTGGTCAGGTGGCCATGAATAGGTCTACTCCAAAGCCATTTATAACCAAACAGATGATATAATATTTTTATTCACTTAAGCGAATATTGTAATGAATATTTGAAATTAAATACTAAAGAAATTAAATAAAAATGAACTGTAAAGAGCACTACAACTTTGGTTTATGTCATTTCTCTGTTCAAGTCATTTGAAAATTCATAAAATTTGAACTTTTAAAAGAGAATTTCTGAGCCCTAAATGATTTCAAGTGAAAAATACGTCAACTATAAAGTTGTAGATGCCTTTGAGATCTACACATTTGATATAAAGTTTGTCTTCATGCAAATTGATCTAGAAAAGAAATTTTAATGTGTTCCACGCCTATGTTTTTAGAGGCCAGTCAAATTGTCAATTGCTTGTAAAAGTTTTTCAGAGAAGAGTAGAATTTCCAACCATCTTCGTAGGGAGGTTATGTAGCATGAAGCCATACAAGGGGTTCGAGGGCGGCTTGCCAGAAAAACTGTTGTTGGAGAAACTGGCTACAACCAAATTCAGCCCTACGTCAAGGTCAAACGAGATAATGCCTTTTAGCTTGCCTTACATCTAGTTTGCCAATCTCTAGCGAGATTGTGTTGGTGAATGGTGAGTGTGTTGGAGGGGAGTGTCCACTGGCGGAACTAGGGGGCAGTGCCTCCCCTCCCCCACTACCAATACAGTGGAAATTTTGTTTAGTACCCCTATAGATGTTTCAATTTACATCGCATAAAGACATCAATTCAATCATTTGGGAAACCTTGTTAATCAAACTGCTAGTTCTGCCACTAGGAGTGTCAGGCTTGTTAGTTTCTTAAGGAGGCCAAATGAACAACCCTCGTCTGAGAGCGACTTCACCGACAAATCCAATTGTTGCAGCTTCTCGAGCTCACCGAATTCCGCGAGATAAATCCAGTGAAATTATTGCTAAATAGGTAGACTTGGAATGAGAATAAGTTGGGTCAACTCGCAAAGAGATGCCTCAGGGTATCGTCAATAAGCTTGTTTCATGAAACACTAAACTCTCGCATCATCTTCATCCCTACAAGCAATGTTGATAAGGTCCCAACAAGCTTGTTCGTGGAAAGGTCTAGGAACCTGAGCCGCCTAAGCTTGCCAAGCTCCAGTGATAGAGCGCCCAGAAGCCCTGCGCCCTTGATATGTCAAGGTGTTATCAGACTATTGTCCCCCAAGGCCTAACTTGGAAATAAGGGACCCATGTCTCTCTCCTACTGTGCACACATCCTATGCAAATCCACCGTGTGCATGGGGCACATGCCCTCAAGGGGGAAAATGCTGTAAAATTTTGGGTTTTAGGTTTCTCAACATTGATTCATGCATGCGAGGGTTCATGGCTTCAGGCTCACATGACTCGTGGTCAACTAGAGTCAAAATGAATTCAACAAAGTATTGAATCAAGCGGCTTTGGTCAATGTGGTATGAAGTGTGGTTAATCAAAGGATAGTTGAGGAGATAATACATGGGGAGGGTGGAACGACTACATGTTAAAAGTGATAAAATAGCCCATTGAGCCTATGATTGTGAGTGCATTAAGCATTGATGTATGTTACATTTATGATCATTGCATCCCATATTTTATTTGTACAAATTTTTTAAATTGATTTATACATTGGTTAGAAAGTTTCAGTAATTTTCTAGGTATTTCCCATTTTTTACCTAAACCTTTTTATAAGTTGATAAAGTTGTTTTCATGAGCTCTAAATGTTTTATTTGGTTTTGTCATATCCCAATCTATCTTTAGAAGTAAAAGCTTCGAGACATTTTCTATGGTTTAAACACCTTATCAACTATTCATAAAAAAAATTAACTAAAAAGGTCGAAACCACTCCAAACTAGGGCAGAGAAGTATTTTTGAATGGTTTTTAAAGTTCACGGGGTAAGATGTCTGGTTTTGCAGTTTGAGACTATGATAATAGTTTTTTTTTGAGTAATAACTATGATAATAGTTTAGGGAGGTAGGTATACTGAACTTTTTACTTATGAATGTCGTGCCAACGCTGATAGGGGTAAAACAGAGCCAAAGACGAAGAACATGTCGGCAGGTCCACCACAACGGGAATCACCCAACCGAACAGGAGTGCCTCATTTACCTGAGAGGCCCAACCGAACAGGAGTCCTTCAGAAGTAGCTAAAAGAAGATCCTGTGATTGTTTTGACAGATTTCCACAGCCACTGAAATGCTCGGGCCAGCATGCTTCCGCTTAAATGATTGTAGGCCCTTTTTGTGAAGAGAAGTTGCTCGAACCCCAGATGTAAGTCCAGGAATCATGACTGTCCTACAGTTTTAGGATACTCAGGGTGTCCTTTAATGTGGTGAATGAACTGGTAACCTTCTTCTGACAGAGGTAAATGGAACAGATTGTGAAAAAGCTCAGTATTCTTTGCTTCAAAGATGGTGATGATGAACTTCTTTTTGGCAAAGGAGTGAAGATGTGGATATTGCCATTTTGGAATAGAATCATTCGAGTCCTCCCACAACATACTGCCATTTCTGCCACAACATACCGGCCTTTCTTGTTGCCAGACAGACTCGAGCCGTACCAAATGCCAACGGCTCGGCCGGTCGCTGTCAACTGTCAGCGTCGGGGCTTTGTGATTGCGACCCCGACGAGGAAAAACGCAGCCACTACCGGCGAAGACCAAGAGGAAGCGGATCCAGCAGAGTCCAAAACCGAGAGCTGGAGAAGCACAGCGACGACCGTCGACGACGAGACAAACAAAACAAGCAACTGCCAACGCGACAATGGGCGCCCGTCGTTGCCACCGCCGCCCGTTTGCAGCCTCCGCCTCCCAGTAGATGGTTCCGATGCTTGCCATCAACTTGTATAAATACCAGCGACGAGCTAACAAGGCTTCAGGTCTCACATGCGTCGTCGTCGTCGAACGCAGCCGGGCGGCCACGATCTCGCATGGTGAGCATCACGTGGTTTCGTTCTCTTCTCGCTGCATTTTGTGCTATCTAGCAGTTTGCTAACGCGCCGGCGTTATTGCGTGCACCGGTGCACGGCACAAAGCAGGGCCTCTTGCCGCTGTTCCTCCGGGCTGTCGCGCGGCTGGCGGCGTGCCTGGCGACCCGGCCCGTGTCCGAGACGGCGGCGACCGTGCTGTACCACGCCGGGGCGCTACCGAGGGACTCCGCCCTGGAGCGCCTGGTCTGCGACGACATGCTCAGCGACGACGGCGACGACGACTGCATCCTGCATTTCGTCGTCGGCGTCATGAGGTCCTTGGGCTAGCCACAACAACCCCTGCACCTGCACTGCACGCCCGGAGTTCTTCAAGACATGCGCTGCTGACTTTGCCTCTATTTTCCCCCTCTAAACCTCTCTCTTGATTGACAAACTATGACATAGCTAGCAGTTTGGCCTCAGTGTCAATGGTCTGAATCAAATTACAGAAGAAAAAGAGTACTTGCTGCACGATTTCTGTTATCTTTCTATCAATAATATTGAAACAAGACTAGCGGTTGCGTCGGTTGAAACTATGACATAGTACATCAAGACTAAGACTGATTCGAAGATCTTTTTTTTCTATATAAAAAAAAAGATTGATAGGGGAATCCAAGAAAGAAGAATACTAACAGTGATGATTTATCGGTAGTACTAGTACCCCAGCAACAGAAGAACGTGCCCAGAATGATTTGCCGCTCTGCTGAGCAGAAGCTGTCGGCGTCGGCACCGCAAGATGCGGCAACCGTCACATGCCCTTCCTCTGATGCTCTCCTTGGAGAGATTAAAATAAAAAATCAGGCAATGCCACCAGGCTGCCTAATTGTTGCCGAAGAAAACGGCATCTGCTCCAGCTCCGGCATCATCAACAAATGGAGGTAAAACTATATAAAAAAAAAAGAAGAATTTCCTTTATCATCAAAGCCGTATCAATGGGCATCTATACACAAACAATATTTGTTCTATGAGTACAACAACAACCACATCCAAATCGTTGTAGCTGACTATTGGTATAGTATGGTATCCCTATGAATTACTACCACATTTAATTCTTCCTGATGACAATACCCTACCAAGACACACTCAGAGCAACACAAACAAGTATACCACCAAGATAAAATGCTGCTAGAGCAGGCCGATTACATCTCGAGTGTCCCCTTATTCCCTTGACTCGTAGTCGAAGGAACCATCAGATCTCAGATTCCATGGTACAAGTTCCTGAAAGAACAGAACCATTGCAGAAGACAGTCTTGTGGCAGCAGCTCATGCGTTCCTCAAAGCACTGATCCGTGCAGCCAGTTCGTCGAAATCTGGCATGCTCGGATGCACGTTCCCTCTTGACATTTCTGGCTGCATGGACAAGGACCGAACAGGGGCCTTGGCCTTTGGCTTCGCCTTTGGGCTTGCGGATTCTGAAGGTAGAGATACAGCTCTTTCAGGACAATGTGCAGATGCCCCTTCTTTGTTAGACAGATCTCCAGCTCCATCATCAGCACGTTGATCAGCTCGAGGCCGTGGGATCCGGGATTTGACTCTTTCTTTGTGCTCCTCCCTGTCCAGCCCTTTCTTGCTGTAGTGCATCAGAAGCTTATCCATCATCTTCTCCTCGTCATCACGGCCTCCCTTGCGAGGATCAGCACTCCGACTCCTGTGTTTCCTATGTGAACTAGGGGCTCGAGGCAGAAGATTGCCGAAATCAATTGCTGTATTCACATCATCACCATCTGACTCGTGATCTTCACTGGCCCCATTATAGTCACTGCCACTTGTCGATCCGTTCCTCCTGCTTCTGTGCTTTCTTCGCTCACTAGGAATCCGGTGAAAAGGCCTTGCGTTGTTGATATCATCGTCAACCCTCATGCCTTCTAAGGGTACCGCATGACCACCTTTATGGTCATAACTGTCATAGGCACCATTCCTCTTGCTTGAATGTCTTCTTCGGCCATCAGGTGCTTGGTTTGCCATCTTTTCCTCACTAGCCATTCCAGCATAATCATCAACATGTGCAGGTGGTTTTGGTATCCTACTTCTGACCGAAACAGGGTCATAAATTGGTTCACGTTTCTGGTGGCCTATTTCTTCAGCACCACTATGCTTGCAGCCATGTCCACCTTGATCTGCATGCTTTTCAAAATTTGGCTTAACATAAGGAGGACGCATATTGGCTGCCTTCTCTGGCACAGGCTGCCTATCTTGCCTATCTTCAGACACCTTCTCACCCGTAGATGCTCTGTAGGGCTTAGAATAAGGAGGAGCCTTGTTCACTGTTTTACCATTCAAGGTGCAAGTTGAATCAATTTCTTGCTTTTCTAGGCCCAGAGTTTTAAGCCCCAAGTCAGCATGTGCCCAACTACGATCAGGTACACCAGAAAGTTTCACCACACCAACATCCTGTTTTTTTAAGCCATTGAGGTCCAACACCTCCACATCCACCACTTCTCTCCGATGGTGACTATCTTTTTTGTCATATTTCTTCATTTCTTTCTGACCATTCTTTTCTTTCATGTCCAAAGGAGGCAAAGGATTATCCATGTGCTTCTTCTCACTAGGTTTATCTGAGTACTTCTTTCTGCTTTTTTCGCCTAACTGACCAATGCCATCAGGAACAACATGGATATCTTTGGGTTTTGCGTTCATTTCATGCTTCTGTTCATAGCCTTCAGGCATAGCTTTAGATTTTCTTTCACGAACGGCATGCCTATCAACCTTGTGCCCATCTCGTGCTGATGCTTCCATCTCCTGTTTAAGTGAACTCTTCTTTGGAAGATCCTGATGGTAAAAGAATGTGAAGATTAGGATTGAGTGAACCATATATGCTTACCTAATGATTATTTGATAAGTCATTGAATATATTTGAAATGCAGAAAGTTTACTAAAACCTTACATGCTTATTTTGAGAGCCACAAGTTATCTTCCATTCCAATGCCCTGCTATCAAATGGAACTGAGAATTCTTCAGCAACACGTTTCATTACTCGCAACTTCTCTTCATTAGTAAATGATTTATTCTGGAGGTTCTGAACAAACTGTTGCACAGAAAAGTTTAGTTAATCCATATGTTCCAAATGATGGAGATCAGCTCAAATATAAGAAAAGTCAAAGCATTTCACACCTCAGAATTAACAAAAGGCTCGACAGAACTCCCATATTTCTCTGTAAATATATGTCTGAGGTCACACAGTTCAGGCAAATCAGGAAATCTAGCGGCAGCAAATATTAGAGTAGACACAGCTTCCATGGCTTCCTGAGGGCATTCACTGTTAAGTAACATCAGAGAATCAGAGATCAATTTGGAAGAAAGTCTTATTGTAATATTAATCAAATTGATAAACAAAATAACTAGATACTTTGATAGTGACACAACAAGAAACAATCTAAGTAAAAAATTCTATCATCGGCATATCCCTAAATGTGAAGACTGGTACTTTTGGGGGTGAGAGAACAATGCCAGTACGCATGATTGTAGTAAGCAAAATGCAAAAAGAGATCTGGTGTATGCAGGAATTTAAGAAAGTCAAGCTATATATATATCAAGCTATGCACTGAAGCAATTATATCCAAACAAGCCACTTAGGCTAGGAATCCTTAGAACGCTGATCAAACTGAATATTCTACTAGAAATCAGTGCTACTACAACTAAAATTGGATGCATTATGATGTTACCCTTTTTCTTCCTAGCAAGACCACAAACACATGAGTTCATGTGTATGCAACACTAAAACAGATATTCACACGATGAAAACAGTGCATCACTTGAAGAAGAGTGACAACTGACAACTACCTCTCTTTCTGCATGTGGTTGAGCTGCTTGCCAATATATTCGCAGCACTGCTCAATCATATCATAGCACGATGCTTGGTTCATCTCAACGATCAGCCCTTCCATCTGCAGTTCAGAGGGGAACAAATAAGTAACAGCAATCAGGAACAGATCACCGCAAATACCACCACGTGGCCCTGCATTTCGTCATAAAGATGCAGTCCAACTAACTTCGAAGAATGCTTCCATTCCGTCAAACTCGCACCAAGGCAAATCCACCCGACACCATTAAACAGTTCAGATTGAAGACTTGAGAAGTGAAGACAGTACCCGTGCGAAGGCGTGCGATTCAAGGCCGTTGGTGAGGAGGTCGGCGACGTCCTTCTTGAGGAACTTGACCATGGCCTGCTTCTTCCGCCGCAGCAGATCCAGCCGAGTCCGGGTGCACTTGATTGCGTTCTTGCTGCACCAAAAAGCAACGAATTCAGCGGTTAGGCGGGGGAACAGCAGAAACCAAACAAAAACAGGCCAAATCGTGAATGCAGGAATCTGGACAAACAGCAGCAAAGAAGAAGACAGATCAAGAACAGGGCCAGATTCCCTGCTACGAAAAGGAAAGGGGAAAAGCGCTCGCAAGTCCGGGAAGCAGCAGCTCCTTGAATTCGAAGGTGAAGATGAGAAGTGGAGCTAAACAATTCGGAATCCGAGGAACCGAAGAACCGAGGGACGCTGCTGTTCGAGTAAGCAACCGAATGCGGCTAAACATTCGGCCTCCTTTTCTCCGCGCAAATCAGAAGGCTGAACAAATCGTCGGCGAAAGAAAGCTCAAAACAACCGATTTCGAAGAACTCGGCTGTCCAGGAAAACAGGCAACGATCTTCGAGAACAGCCGGGGCTGAAGCCCCCAATCACGCATCAAACCGAACCAAACAGGGGAGGATTTTTGTACCATTTGTTGTAGAACTTGGAGTTGAGCAAACTGTCGAACATCTTGCCCGCCTCCTCGGTCCCCCTCTTCTGCGCTTCTCTTTGTTCCCTTCTTCGGTTCTTCTCCTGCAGCTCCTCCCTCTGCTTTAACCAGTGGCAGAGGAGGAGGAGAAGATGGTGGTCCGATGGTGGTGGGAGGCAGGCAGGCAGAGGCGGCCAAAGCTGCGAGCTGTGGCGTCAAAGCATCAGAAAGAGAGGAGGAAAAGGAAGAAGAGAGAGCGGTGGTGGTGGTGGCGGCCTGGTGGGGTGGGGAAGATGGCTGCTGGGCTGTGGGTGGAGAAGAAAGAAAAATGTGAGCTGTTGCTGAGGAGAAGCCAGGTGGCCATGACCAGGAGGTATCATGCTGCTGCATGTACCAGAAATGGTGAAGAAATTTTGGAAGCCAAACCAAAATGGGTAAAAAATAATAAGCATTTTTTTAATACTTGTAATGGTCCGATTCCAGATTTTATACAGGGTTAAGAAGCAACAGCGGTTAGTAACTGTTTCCGGAAATTTAAGTTCTTTAATTAATTGCAGTTTGTGGTGCAATAACCACGTGATGAGTGGTGGGTGTGGTGTGCTGTGGTGTACTAGATCTGTATATATAACTCTTTCTGGTGGCTGTACAAAGAGCATAAAAACCGCCAAGGATCCTTTTGTTCAGTTAAAGTTTCTTTTTTTTTGTGAGCCTATTTCTGCTTGCAATTCTCAATGTTTTTGGACGATACATAAGTCTAAAATAGTACTAAGCAGACAACGTGCTTGTTTGAACTTATCAGTGCTTATTAGTTATGGTATAATATTTTTTTCTCACATAGCAAAAAAAAAACAACATCAGCGGCGACCGCAACAAGTTCTTCGGAACAAAACCATGAATTAAAGTTTGACCAGATTTATATATAAATAAAGAAGATATTAATGTTTATCATACTAAATAATCATACTTTTGGAGTTACAAGTGTTGATATTATTTAAGTCTCAAAAAAAAGTGTTGATATTATTTCATACTATAGATATGAAAAGGGTACACTTATACAGTATGTGACTATGATATATAGCAAAAAATAATTATATAGAGCGATATGAAGCTATAGTACTCTTCTCTGGTTGGAGGAGTTTAAGGAACCATGGCGCACCTTCTGTTTTGCGTGATCAGTCTCCCTTTTGCGCTGAATTAATTCGAGCCACGCTTTTCCCTTGCCTTTCTCATCATGAAGTAAAAGCGCGAAAAAGAAACGGAAAAAAGAAACTGCATTGAATATGCGCCCTTGTACACTTCTGCGTTTGGGCACGCACGATGACACACAAACAGATAATTAGTGGTGCACTCACCACGGACAAGAAGTGCAGCCCACTCCAACCTTCACATGCAATGGTAGCAGGTGGAGAATCTTAACCACACTCATGTCCGGCCTGCAGCGGTAGTAGTGTAGAGCTCTTAACGATGATAAGGCTAACTGTGACAGGCACTAATAATATATACTATGTCACATTAGATTAGATTACCGTAAAATAGGAATGGCGCCCACACCCTTATGTCCACTCCACCCGACACAGTTGCTGACTAAAATCTGCTCCAACGTTTCACCCAATATCAGATCAGATGGAATAGTTAACTGACAGCGACAGCAACGAGTGCAGCTCCAGTAGAAGCCACCATCGGGCATGCGTATCCTGCACGACTGCAACTGTGTGAGTCTGTTGTTTGTACTGATCTGGATTAGCACGAGTGTTTAGCTGCACACGTGGCAGATGCACAGACGAGGTACCTTTACCCTGCGCGCCCATGTGAGGCAGGCAGGCCTGCGTAGCAAAACTATCGCAACTCTTTATCGACAGAGGCTGAGTGCAGGCTGTAGGAACAGCGTATTCTATTCTAGCCCGTGCAGGGCCAGGGTGGGTAACGGCATGACTGCACACCTGCTGGCTGCCGCCGGAAACGATGGGCAGCGGGGCCGCCACGGACGGGGAAAATCGAGGAAAAAAAAGGACGCGGGCGCGGGCGCGGGCGCTCTGTCGCGGCCTCGCGCTCTCGTGCTCGGCTTTTGGTGGGTGGGTCTGGGTCCGGTCCAGCGCCTCCCTGCAATCCAAAGTCCAAACGGTCTCCACCTTTCCAGGCTCCAGCACATCGACATGCACGCATACCAGGGCATGTAAGCGGACTTGGCAACGGGACTGATGTAAGCGGGCGGACTTCCCAGATGCTCGCTCGATCGCATCGCCCCTTTGCCAACCTGCCATAGGTGCCATTGCACGTTTCTATGATGTTTTCTTGTGAGTCGTGACAGCCAGCGCCAGCATCTTTCGAGGTCGCGCGGCTCGTGAGGCATTTCAGCCACGTCACAATGGCACTAATCGATTATGTCGTCTATCACGATAAACACCGGCAGTGGATCATCGTGTGTTTATGGTTGTTCAGTAAAACGATGCAAAAACAGACGTGACGACGAAGGCCCTGTCGACGAAACACAACGCCTGGATCATATCGCAGCCAGGAGCATCACTCTCGATCGCCCTTTGCCCCCTCCTCCTCTGCAGCAGCACAACAACACGACAGACGGCGGCCGGACAATCTCGTTCGATTGGAGGATGTCGGTGAGCGACACGACGCCACAGAGGAGCCCTTCCTCGTCGACGGCCCGACGTGCCTCGACGCCTCGACCCAAAGCCGGAAAGGGACCACCCGTCGGGTATCTCTTTCGCGTGGCAGTTTGGCGTGCGGCGGTGCGTGACGCGCGGCCAGCCAGCGGATCTTGGCCGGGCACCAATCAGTGCACCGCCACACACAGGCCATCTGTCCTATCTCCTATCCAAGGGGAGTTTGACTAATGGCTTGGCTAGCTGGGCGGCAACAAAACCTGGACGGAAACCCAACCTAAAAATTTCTGGCATGGCTGTACAGGAACGCGAGGGGTTGCAGCCGCGTCCAGAGGTACTACTCGTCAATCGTCATCCTAAAACAAGGCCCGGGGGTTGCGAGATGGGACTGACTGCGCAATATTGGGCCACATCATCAACGTCTCTTTTTTTTTTTTTTACCAGAACACACACTATATATATATTATAGAGTAAAATGCATGAATGGTCCATTAACTTACGCGGCTGTATCGATTTAGGCCATCAATTTTGAAAATGTATTTTTAGATCATCAACTTGCACGGCTGCGTCGATTTAGGCCATCTGTCCTATCTCCTATCGACGAGCCTCCGGCGAGGGCGCGGCCCCGACGAGGCACGGCCCTGGCTCCCCTTCCCGTCCTCCGGCGAGCGGCGCGCCCAGCTCCTTCACGCCCCGAGTGGCCTTCTCCACGCCTGCCCGGCCGGCGAGCATCTTCTCCCTCCTGGCGTTCGAGCATCTTCTCCCTCCCCGGCTGGCGAGCCGCGGGGCTGCGCCCAACTTGTGCAGCGGCGACGGTCCTCCCCACGGCCACCATAGAGCTCGGTCGCCTCGGCCATGGACTCCGCATCGAGCTCTGCTCCCTCCGGCGGATGCGGGGACGACGAGGCGGAGCAGGGGCGCAGGGGACGGCCGCCGCCGGCGCGGGCGGACGCGAGCAGCAGCGGACGGCGCGGCTCCCTCCGTCGCACGCAGCTCCCTCCGCTCCGCTCCGGCGCGGCTCCCACGGGCAAGGTCGCCGGACGCCGCAGCTCCCTCCCCTCCGCTCTGCTCGATCGCTTGGTGAACTACGGCTCCGTCCTTCTCCTCTCGAGCGGGCCCTGCTTGGCACATCCAGGAACGTCCGTACGTCCCTGGAATTCACCGGACGAGAGCCCTTCGTGGACTCTCCAGGAGCCTTTACAGGAGACCGCTGCGGCACTTTTTTCTGTAACTGGTTGCTGCGGGATGCTGTCCAGGGTGCCGCCGCGGTTAGTCTAATGCCCGCCCGCCGTGCCTACCTGCCTGTGGCCCACTGTGCCTGGCTGCTCGCTCGGCCGCTCCCCACTTGCCCCGGCGCGTGAAGCCGCCGCAGGAGGCCAATGGATTGGAAACAGGAACATTGGAGTTGGGATAGAGTTTTTCTTTCATTCATTACGCCTTGTAGTACGGTTGCGGTAGGGAGATGGGGGCTCGAGCCCCCCTTGCCCAACCGGTGGCTGCTTGCCTGCCTCCGACAGAGGTTGCGCCGCCTTCGATGCAGGGCACACAAGCACCGTAAAGTTGATACGATAATACTAGTTGCGATCGCAGCTGGACTGCTGATTTGCAGCTTCGGCGTACACACCTCGTGTGCTGTTACTACAAGGGAGCCCATTCACCAGATGAATGGTGACACATTCCTTTATCCTGCTACTATTTTACTTTTTTTTTTTTGAAACAAGCTACTATTTTACTTTACTACATGTTTGGCATTATCACGTTTAGCTCAATGTAAACACTTTCTTGTTGGTGAGAATTTTTTTTGCACAATAATACGAATTTTGTATATCCTTTTTTTTAGCATGAAAGTGGCAGATGCTCTGCCTTTGCATTAAATAGAAATTTGAGAGTTCTTGACGCCAAGGGATCCCAGTATTTACATGGGAAAAAAGGCACGGAAGAAGAAAAGAAAACAACATTCTGCACTTTGCAGTTTTCACAGGTTTACGGGAGCATTTCCAAGCGTCTATCTGTGCCGATATTTGCGGTTTGTCATCTTAAAACGCTCTTTCCATATGTTCCATACTGTATACAGATGACAAGCCGTGTGCGTCTCCTATCATCTCCCTTCCCAATCATGGCAGACCACCACTCTTTGATTCTTGAGCTTGATGTGTTTTGGTTGATCATTGGGAGGTTGAACTTTTGAGCTAATATTAACCAGACCATCTTGGAGAAAGAGCAATCCGCCACCATGTGGTTTGACGATTCAGTTTCGGTTCTGCGTAGCTAACAAGTAGAATTTGCTTGGCCTCCTCGCCTAATGTTTTATCCGAAGCCAAGATCGTTCGTTGGAGCAGCACCGAGCAGAGAGCGACGCGGCCTACGGTGAGTTACCCAGGCAGAGAGCGACGCGGCGTACGGTGTACGGCTGCACACAACGGTCGACCGGACCGGGGGGCCCAGCCAGGGAAAATGACGAGCCATGCGCGCGCCTCTCGTGTCTCGTCTCGGCTTTTATCCTAGAGAGGATAGACCAGGCTTCCAGTGCGTACACGTCGCTGACCTGGTGGCCCTACATTTGGAGCGGGACTCGGGAGTGGTCCGCCTGTCCACCGGCACCAGCCCACCACTCAAGTCAAGCTCGGTCCGGCCAGGTTGGCTTGGCGTGCGGGGGCAGCGCTCACCCCGCCGCTGGACACACGTGGGCCGTTTCCATTTTGTTGCCATAGAGCTGGTTGGAAGGATAAAAAAAAAAAAAGGTTCATTCATCAGTAAAACGATGCAAAAACAGAAGCGTGACGACCAAGGCCTGTCGATGAAAACACAACACGCCTGGATCGGAGCCAGAGCCAGAGCCAGAGCCAGGAGCCCAACAAAGCAACAAACGGCAAAACAAGCTCGCCGGCCGTCGCGAACATGTCCCGGTCGACCTACTCTGCAGCATAGCAGCACGACACGACAGGCTGATGGACACGTACTACGGACAGACAGACAGCTACCAGCTCGAACGTGTCACGAGTCAGGACACGATGCTGTGCAGCTCCCGGTCCTCGCCGAGCGCGGCGTCCCGCACGGCCCGGAGGATGTCGGTGAGCGACACGACGCCGCAGAGGAGCCCGTCCTCGTCGACGACCCACAGCCGGTGCACGTGCCTCGACGCCGCCGCCTCGATCGCCTCGCCGAGGGTGCTCTCCGGGGAGCACGTCACCATCAGCGCCGACTCCTGCTGCTGCTGCTCGCCGCTCTGCTCGTCGTCAACGTCAGCTGTGACGGCGGCCGCCGCGGGGGTGTCGGCGTACGCGGCGACCGGCGTGCCGGTGTCCGTGGCGTCGGCGCCGGGGACCACGGGCTTGTTGCTCGCCCGGTAATCGGCCACCTTCGTCTTGAACTCCGTCACGCTGATCCCCAGCCACGGCTGCAGCCGCGCCACTGGGCAGTCACGAAGGTCCGTCGCCGAGAACGTCTCGATCGCCCTTTGCCCGTTCCCCTGCACCAGCACAACAGGCGAGACATTGGAATTTCAGAGACGAGATCAGCAACAAACAGATGGCGATTCAGGACGTTGCCGGTGCGTTCGGATCGTGCGGTACTCACGTATAGAAGTGTCTCTGTACCCACGGTGACGGCGGTGTCCACGACGGGCACGGCGGTCAGCGACGCCGCCCGCATGGCCCTGATGGCGTCGATGACCTTGGTGTCGCCGGCGACCGCGAACACGGTGTCGTTCACGGCGCCGAGCTCGCGCACGGTGCGCGACAGCACGTCCCTGAGCTCGGCGCCGTGCGCCCTGAGGAACCTCACCACGTCCATCTGGGTGAGCATCCGGTACCCCGGCGCCGACTCCACCAGCTCCACCGCCACCACGCTGTCCGCCGAGCTCTCCAGCGGCACCAGCGCGCGGTGCACCCCCTTGCTGAACGTCTCCATGCAGTCCAGCACGCTGGTGGTCGGGTGGAGCGTCCACAGAGTGAGGCCCTCGAGGGAGTGGCCGATGACGGAGGACACGGGCACGGCCATCCGGCGGTCGAGGTCGACGACCGCCTCGCCGTCGCCGTCGACCTCGGCCTCGGCGTCGTCGCTGGGCTCGGCGATGTGGGCGAGGATGTCGAGCATGTTCACCATGCCGATGTAGTGCTTGCGGACGGCGCCGGTGGCCGGGTCCGACTCGAGGATCATGGACCCGCCGGCGCCGATCCAGTGGCCCGGCGGCGCGGCCACGGCCACGCCGGAGACGCGCGCGGCCAGGAGCGCGTTCGCCGTGTGCGCCAGCGTCGCCGTGTAGGGGACCTCCACTAGCCGACGCTTCGCGCGCGCCAGGTCCACCACCTTGCGCTCGCGGAGCACGCCGCAGAGCCCCGCGCGCGCCTTCTTGTTGCTGCTCTCGTCGTTCCTGCCGGCGGCGACGTCGCCGCGCAGCGCCGCCTCCTGCAGCCGCTGCTCGTCGGCGGGGGCTCTAAGCTGCGCCATTGCTGATCACTCCTTTCCACTTTCTAGCAGCTCTGCTACTGTGCTACACTCTTGTTTCTCTTCTGTTTTTGTTCGAGAACCAATCCAGTTCTTAATAGCTTTCGAGTGCATCGAGTTGCGGGAGAACGTGGCGGGCAGAGAGGCGGCATGGCTCTGCCGAGCTGCCGCGTGGAAAGAAACGTCACGACCAGCGAGTTCACGGTATCCCAGTTTGGTAAATCCAAAAGGTGATTTGGAAAAGCGGGTTACTGATATTTTCAGCAAGGTATTATCTTCATCCACATTTTCATCAAGAACTGATCTAGGTGTGGAACCAGAGATTAGGCAAGCAAAATACATAGAAATCGTAGGTGCTAATGGAAGCATGACACTTGCTGAAATTCTGATGGGAATGGCTACGGACTACTAACAGCCTTTTTTTTTTTTTTTTTGAGAAAAAACTACTTACTACAGTAGCTCCTAGGGGAAGAAGGCTCGAGAAGACGAGGACTTAGGAGGGCCGTCACACTTCAGGCCCTGCACATGCAGGGCGTGAGCGGGTTCTCCCAGAGATCGTAGCTGGGGAAGGTGGGCTCGGGGAGGCCCGTCCGCGTGCGGTGCGTGACGACGACGTCCTCCTCGAAGGTGGCCCAGCCCATGTCCGTGTCGCCCAGGGACTTGGACATGAGGCCCTTGTCGGGCTTCACCGACTTGAGGCGGTGCCCCGCGTAGCGGCGCGCCCCGATGATGAGCTTGGCGAAGTTGCCGCCGTGCGTCATCACGAACACGTCCGACCGCAGGCACACCAGGAAATCCAGCGCCGCCAGGCTTGTTACGTGCCGCCGGAATGGCGCCAGCTCCTCCGCGCTCGCCAGCTCCTCCTTCGTCACCTGCAAAGGCACGGCAACGGCTTACTGGTTTCAGCTTGATACAATAGAGTGAGTGGTGGCCATTTGGTTGCATGGGTTCAAGCAAACAATGTGTTGCCCCTGGGCTGTGGATTTGAGCATGTGCCTACCAAGTTGGGGAACATGTTCCTGAGGGGAGCCATCCGGTTCTGGCCGCCGTACACTTGCCCTGACGCGACGTATATCTGTGTTCCGCTCGTGTACCCCAGTGCTCGCAGGATCACGGCAATCTCACCGGGCTCAAGAGGACAACGGCCTTCTTTTCTCTTCTGCAGTGCCAGTGGCCACAGATGGGATCCATTCTGCATGCAGATACAAAGAAGAGAAATTCGTTAGAATGGTATGGCATCCATACTGCCCGTGCATCGTTTCTCCCCGTTCTTTCAGTCCAATGTAACAGATATATGTAGTCAAGATTCATGTCACCTTGTAGCGCCTTGGCCATTCTTTCTGCCTGTAAGCGGCCATCATCGCCTTCTCCTCCCGTGTGCCAGCAAAATCACAGAAAGAAAGCCCCACCATTCCTTTTTCAAACCTCAGGTGAAGAGCCCTTTAATTAAGAAAAAAGTTTCAATATTTGATTGTGAAATAAACTTGGAGAACATCAACTTAAGCTGTGTTGGATAATGTCTTGGATAGATACAAACTGTACAAAATCTATCATCCAACAAAAAGGATAGTTAATAACGTACATGTATGGATTTATGTTGCCAGTTCTGTTCCTCATTCTTGCTGCAAGCTTATTGGCCATTTCCTCAATATCTGGTAGGAATTTTAATGCATGATAGTTTACTCTGCATCTTAGCCGGTTAATCTCCATCGGTACATTATCATACCTGAACATTGAAATTTCACATTAGCTTCAGATTGTTCCATTGAGAGCATATAAATGTGAAAAGATATGACCATTGGTCCATTGTACATAACAAATAACAAAAGAAAAGAATAATGCCTCCTTTACCACAGCATTTAAGCTGTCCAGATGTTCTGAATCAAATTAAAATGAACGGCATAAAACACCAAAATGTTGCACTTACCCCAACCTGTCGACAAATGGCTTGATAGACATTATCTTTTTCTCTTTGATCCTCGGAAGTACATTATCAATATAAAACTGTGCTGAAGCATACTTTGGGATGTTCTTCACAGTACGCCTGTTACAACCAGTAATTCAATGCATATCATGTAAATACGAATATTCAGTCAAACATAAAAGAAAATTCCAGTAATATAAGGATGAGTACAGAGAGCATACGTTTTAGAACAAGAATTGGGAACATAAGAAAAGGCAAGGCAGCAGAGCAGCTGAAGGAAAGAAAAGATATTTGAACAAGACCATTTATCTTCAGTTTGATTTCATAAGTTCACAATAATTGCCTTAATATATCAGAATGTTGGACAAGCTGTATATGACAAAAGATATTGGCATATACATACTTCACTTCATCTAGTTATACCTGATAGCATTGTTCAGTTTGCCCTATTTTAAGCTAAACTGCATAGATAACATGATATAACCAAACAGTTGAGTCATAAATCATCGAGATTTTATTTGGTGAAAATAAAAACAAGGAAAGACTGGTTCAGAACAACAGCTAAGAATGCATGGGCAGTTAAGATTTATGTCATATATAGTGACATGAAGGTTCTTTAAATTTTCCCACCCTATTGAGACCAGCACAATCGTAAAGAACTATTCCTAATGATATAAAGTAGCCAAATATTAATACATCCTTCATTGCCAACAGTATCTTGCATGTTGTAATATCAATTTCTGAAAGCTTCAGGTAATTAAAACAGAGTAAAAAATATCTACTTTATACTGGTAAACAGCTCATCTTTCTCTGTGAACCACTTAGGGATATCTCGGACAATCCGTACATCATCCTTCAAATAATTTATAAAATGATCAACATCAAATATGTCTTCAAATTTCCTGCAGAGAAGATATACATTCTTAGAACCAAGACAATCTGGCAGAAAGCAAATAGTGTATTTAAGTAGGTCATATCATGTGAAAGTGCTCAACAGAATTAATTCAGCACAGGACGGTCATTATGAAACCAAGAAACATTCAGAACAAATACGCGTAATGCGTGATATTGGAAAGTCCTGTCCTTGAAAGTTTTGTGAGTACATGAACTGCCCAAAGATGTCAAATGATTCGACTATCTATTGCTTCTTATCAGTATAATTCGTAAAGTGCTTTGAATGCATTTCCATACAAAAGTATCATAGTTTATTACTTTTATTGCATGTTTATCAACTACAAATTAAACTATATAAGAACGGTGACAGATTTTCAGGTGAAATTACATTGATCCAAATTTGGTCTGATCAACTAGCACATATATTTTTTTTGTCACAGTAATCACTATAGTTCACTAGCAAAGCATTGAAGCATCATAGCGGATTTTCTTATGGAAGGACATTATATGACAGGACAATGCTACAACCACAGGAGAACATGAGAAATGAAGAGCTGGACTTCCAGTTCTAGAAGCATACTTTGATGTTTCAGTAATAGAATGACAGATACAATCATGAATCATCTATAGATGATAGTATGCGAAACCATCCGGTGTTACAACTTACAAGGCTTTTAATCTAACAAAATTCCATTACAGATATCTGGAGCAAAATGTTTCAATGAAAAAGTAAGACCTAAAATATTCGGCTTAGTTTTGACGACCCAAACAAGATTGCAGGTTAGATGAAAGACAGCTATGTTCATTTTTAGCATTCTAGTCAAATGTTATGTTCAGTTTATGGAAAGCTTCAGTTCTAGTTAACAACAATTTATATGATACAATTATCTATTAAATATTGGCAGGGAAATAGACAAGAAAAATACATTAGAATCTGGAACAGGAAATAATACTTACGATTGGTCTTTCCAAATTTGGTCCTGCTTCAGAACAGGCAGAATAAGTGTTGCTCTCATTATTTTAGCAATCGCAACAGCATTACATATCTGCAAAAAAAAAAAAGATATCTGAAATTTGAATCATTTTTCTTTCAAGAGAATTAACTAAAACCCAATTCTTAGAAAGCTAATGGACAAGCTCAACAAGCTGGCATGATCTGGTAAGGGAGAACCAGATTTTGTACTTAAAAACGGAGATTTCATCTAAAACCAGCTTTAGCAGGTCATGAAAAACACACATTGTCAAAAGAAATGATAAGCTTATATTGAAGGGTCATTGTAGTTATGCTTGAGCAGTGAGCAGCAACCATGCTAACAGGGAAAGAAGCAAACCTAGGCTTGTATATTGCAATTAGCACTCACACACAACTAGGTGAGGAAGGCTGAGGGACAGAAGTTCATACATACAGCTATGCGTTGCTGGTTTAGTCCTCCCTCGGCATGGATAAAAATATACCCAGAGGTTTCATTCACTGATGGGACATCTGCATGATATAGAAATTTATGATGTCATCACTTAGCAGGACCCAATCATGAAAGGAAAGAGATGTTAGATGTGCTGTCTCATAAATCTATCATCTAACATGGAACTACACATAATAATTGGACGAGTTCCGAGACATATGAAACTCGGTTTTTACCCCAGATCAATAACTGGGAGATAGAAATCTACACAATGTAGGTTATTGACCTCAAAGTAGGGATGCAATATTATACGCTACATTGCGGACTTTAAGGAGTATGAATGGTATACTCGCCTGAGGGCTCATTGCTGCGTCGCTCTGCACAGGGTTTCCAAGATGTAGTGGCAGCACGTGGATTCTCCCATAGAGATGGGGGTTCCTTCGTCTGCACCCAAAGCAGCAATTCTTCAGACCAAATGTTCCTGAAGCGAGCACGAGTCCCAAAACCCTTAGAGCAACGAAGCACACTTCACCTCAGGGCAGTGGAGCGTGATCCCCTCCTTGCGGCACAAGTACGGCGTGTTCTAGGATCAGACGTGCAACAACAACAACAACAGAATGTCAGTGGCAAGTGAGAATCCTGACGAAATTGAATGGCAATGGGAAGACACGGGAGAGGCCAGGAGCTCACAAAGCGGGACCAGAGCAAGGGCGCGCAGAAGATCCCGGCGGCGAGGAGGAGCGCGAGGAGGGCGAGCAGGATCCGGTACGAGGACGAGGCGGCAGGGGACCTGGGGTCCTCGAGTGCGAGGAGGGAGCGGAACGGGGACGTCATCAGGTGGGCGCGCTTTTGGTGGTGGAGCGAGAGGAGAGGGGACGAGCGGTGGGCGTCCTTGCCGTCGTCGTCTCCACCGCCGCCGCCGCGGCGGCTGCCACGGGTGGAGGGGGAGGCGAGGAAGGGGGATGACGCGGCCGAGGCGTCGGAGTCGCGCTTGGCGGGGGAGTTGGACGCGCGCGCCGCCGTCGAGTGCCGCAGCTCCGCCATGGCCGCCGCCGGCCACGGCGCGCGGGAGTGGGAGCGTACACTTGCTTCCTGTTGGCTGACGAACCCGTTCGCACTGCGCTCGCGACCGTGGCGAGCTGTGGCAGACCAGAGCCGGCGGCAGGCTGTCAGTGAGTGAGCAGCATGGCATGGCGCCTGAGATGGGCTGAGTAAAGGCCTGTTTTCTTTGGGCTTACTTTTGTAAAACCTCCAAATTGTAACATGATATTCTCAAAAACATAAAAAATAAAATAAACTTGCCACCTACTAAGCCGTTCATATAAACAGGCGGATTTTTCTAATAAAATACAAACAGGCACCTAATAAATGAGATAGTTTTTTAGCCAAATCTTCAACCAATTATTTGCCAGCCCAATTAATTTAGAATAACCTTTACCTCTAGTTAATATATAAACAGGCTCTAAACCGCTCATGATCAAGGTTGGGTCAAACTATATACTAGCTACTGAGGATGAAAACAGAACAGAAATATTTCGTACCGATCGCTTTCGTTTTTCTATATTATATGATGTCATTTTTGACATAAAAATTTGTTAGATTGAGTTAGTTTCACAACTATTTTTAATTATTTTTTGTACTCCTTAATTTCTAAAATGTAGAAAATTTCAAACCAACCGATATCGTTTTCTATATCGTAATATCGTTTCGACCGTTTTCATGCTTACTAGCTACCAAGTGAAAAATTCATAAGTAGTTAATAATATATTCTAAAGTTGCAACTACACTTCCACCGACCAATTCGTAAATAGATGAGATTGGCATGAAACGACCTTGCCACCTTGTTGCCTCATTTACCGCCGCCACGAGTCCAACGCATGTGGCGAGAAACGTTCCCGCCACCTTTTACCTATCGTAATGTGTTAGTCGCCTGTGGGGGGCAATGCCCCTGCCACCTAGTTCATTTACCACCGTCATGTGTTACTATACTATCTTGAAGCCCCGCTCAGTTCTACCAAAGATAGTCACACCACATTCTTTTATTTATATCTTAAACCCTAAATCTCTAACATAGCCTTGAAAGTTCTACAATGTAGAATAAAACATTTTTAGAAAAAAAAAAAGATCAATCCTGTCCGGGTGTGTATATAGCTAATATGATCTTTTTGGAATGGCAGTTTTCAATACATCAATCTTGATGACTAGTTGTGAATCTAGAGTGGGGTTTTTATATGGGGTGTGGAAGCGGAATTGAAGCCCTCTTTCCCTGCGTGAAACAATGAGCCTCCTCCGATGCCAACCTCCCTCTCCACACACAAGCACACACAAAATAATTTCTTTGTATGGATAACACAAATGACGAGAGAGAAGAAAGAGGAATATGGAGAGGTGCAAAAGAAAGGGTCAAAGAAAAGTGCGGAACTATGTCCTAACCGGTCATCATATAGAGTGTGCTTGGTTCTAGCGACACATTTGCCTCGCCTTGCCATAGAAAACGAGGACCTTGCCCACTTGAACGAGCCGATTAGGCTCTCCTACATGAGTGAGACAAACCTTAGTAGCGTAGTTCTCGAGGAGCTTGACCAAGGGAAGCAAACACACATCCTTACTTGCTATCCTCACTCAACAAGGTGCCATAGTGCCAGGCAAAGGACCCAAGCACCCTATATTTGCTATCGATAGTCGTCATTACTCTATCACCACCCACATAAATGTTCATCATTATGGGTGGCAGCAAGTAAAGTTCCTACACCTTGTTATCTCGTTTACCACCACACTATGTTTTGTGGTGGGCAACGCTTCCGTCACCTTCCTATCTTCATTACCACTGTCGTATTACTTTGCTGTCACAAAGCTATATTCAGGTATAGTTACGCTACACATCTCCGTCGCGTTTTAAACCCTAATTTCCTAGTCTCTAACCTCGAAAGTTCTACGATGGAGATTAATCCTGTTTGGGTATTCTAAACTGATTTTTTTGTGTGTCATATCATTAAACACGAAATATATCAATGTCATCGAAGTACTGTCACGTAGACCGATTTAGCAAGGAAAACGGGCGGTACCTTCCTTCGTTTCTCTAGAACTAGACCAAAGACTCGACAAACCGTAAAAGCCGCCACGCACACCTGGAAGCATCTGGAGGCGTGACACTGGCACCGCAGCCGTCTCGCCCGCCAGCAGCGAATTGCTCCCTCCCCGTCGGCGAAGTACAGGAGAGAGGCGGCGAGCGAGATCGACGGCGCCGCCGATGGACCCACCCGACGTCGAGATGGAGATGGACCCCGCGCCCCAGCCTCCGGCTCCGCCTCCGGCTCCGGCGCCGGCAGCGGCTGGGGAGGGGTGGAGCATGCTGTCCCGCGCCCGCGGGCTTCTCGAGGAGGGCAAGCCGTCCCTCGCCCTGCAGGCGGTGAGAACTCTCCCCCCTCTCCCCTTCTCCGTTCGGTCTCCATTTCGCGTGCTGTCGTCTCGTGTCGCATTCGTCTCCACCGTCGCCCGGCGTCCGGCAATGAAATGGGGAATCCGTGGTTATTTTTGCCCTGTCACGTATCGTACGTATTGGAAGCTGATCAATCGCGTGGCTAGACGATCGCGGATTCGCGGTGAGGTTCCCCTGGTTCGATCTTGTTTGGGGCCGGGCTCCCAATGGCGTTACCCGGCTTGAGGTTTGGCGCGGAGGGAGGTTTAGGTGTGATCCGTTCTAGGTTTTAGGGTTTGGGATTGGTTAGGTACGATTCGTTCTAGAAGATGATGCTACGGGTAGGTGCTTAGGTGCCTTGCTACCTTTGCACCTATCCCTTTCGAATCTCTTGTCTACCTGTTTCATGGGCAAGCGAAAGGAGTATTCTCTATGTTCTGCTCAAGAAGGGAAGAACGGAAATCGTGGCTTTATGCACACACATCTTAGCTACTGCCTTTCTCCTTTGTCTGGAACTCTTGTAACTTATCCTTACCAAAAATGCGTATTTCCAGAATCCTCACTTGCACTGTGCTGTTTGCCTGTGATCTTTTGTGCGCATCATGTTCATGTACCTCACCATTTCAGTGTGTGATTCGCCATCGAATTTCCAGTGGCACAGTGAATAAGAACAAAAGACATTGCTGAATGCTGATAGACACATGTAGTTACCGAGTAATGAAAAGCTGCCGTGTTAATCATTGTCAACTCATCTATGGTATCCCCTCGCTGTACTGTTGATTTATGTGATCTAGCTAATTCGACCACGCAATTGCAGCTAGCTCTGTTGGCATTGCATGCACTGCTGATTTGGGACATATGGCCGGTCAGCAAAATTCAATGACCACCATCTGTAACCCTATCGTCATATGGCTTTAATTAAATATAGGCGATGTTTGGTTGCCTGACTTCTTCTCGCACTGCCATAAGGTTAATTTTTTTAAGGCCTCTATGTTAATTCTATCTGTCTCTGTGTGTACTTTATGTCTTTGGTTCTTATGAGGATACATGACACTCCTCTAAAACTTAGAATAAGGCATTCCCACTTCGATATCTCACTGAATTGGCCCAGTTTGGAACAACAATGAGGCATGGAGTAGGCGAGTAGCATATCCTCAAACTTTTGGGGGTGGTGGCATATTGTGAAAAATGCACTTTTCCTTCCCCTCTATAACATGGAAATTTACTAACTTCTCTTTATCTTACTATGGTGTGGGATTTTAAATGTTCTCGCAACTCTTTGGGTATAGTGTGTGTTTTATCTGTAGAAGTTTGTAGGCTAAAATTTTGTTTGTGATGTGTGTTATCTGATCTGATCATTGATGGCACCCAAGTAAGGGCCTGTGACTTAAGCTCAAGAAGCCAAGTCAAGCTGTGCTTTAAGAGTAGGTCTTATTTTCCTCTTGTGATGAACCTTACTAGTTAGCAAATTTATGCTCCTGTTGATATTATTTGGATAAAATGCTTAACACAACGGAATCTCATCTAACTTCAAAGACAGCTTGGGTACACCTTAATGTGCTGTGTGATCTTTGTGTAAAACTGGTGGTGTCCTATCCCATATGTGCAGGGCACATTTGATAATGTTTGATCTTCTATTCCATATTAACCATTTTGGATTTGGCCTGTTAAAAATGATTATCAAGACTTTTTATAGGTGAGTAAGGGTAAAAGTAGAAGGTAGGGTGGGAAAAGTTGATGAAAGCCACAGCCCACAATTAGTGTTTGGTACCCTTATAAAATTAGTTGAGTCTACAGTACTAATCTTACACAGGAGTACAGGGCAATATAGGCCTAAGGAATCTTACTATATATGTATTAGTGTGCAATGCGAAATGGCCTCTATCTGAGTTGGTTAGGTGGCTCGAGTAGCAATACTCAGGTCCTGGGTTCGACTCCCCATGGGAGTGAATTTCAGGCTAGAGTTAAAAAAAATCTGCTGTCTTCCCACGCCAAAACACAGGTCTAAGGTGGTGCTACTGTGTATGGATGGGCAGGGTTCGGGGGTTTCTCGACTTGCATGAGAACTTCTTAGCAAACTGGTCAGGGCCTGTCTTGGTGTGTGATGGTGTTGGAATTTCCATATCTTGTCTGGATTAGACATTTATAGCATATGACCTGATGCATTACATGAGAAGGTCTTTTGTGTGGATCGCAGTAGTAGGCTAATTGCTTCTCAACTGCAACACCATAATATGTCATTAGCGTTTCCTGCCTGGACCCCAAGCTATGTACCTATTTTAGTGGAACTGATTTTTTTCAGATCGACATTTACGCAATATAAGACTACCTTAGCTGTTGCCTGTGAGATCCTATGATTATGGTGATGTGTACCTCATAATAACGTTGTAGGATTTCTTAGTAATGAATCAAACATGGGCAATGTGACGAGTCAAGTACTCTGGTCTATTCAAATGCCTGGAAGACTTCTGTTTTCATTTTGATTCCTACTGGAAGACTTCTGTTTCAGTTTGTCCATATCCCAATAATCCAGACTGATACTGTTGCTTTTTATGATGATGATTACGTGATGAGTTTTGTGGCAATTTTAAAAATTTTAGCCTTTTAAACTTATCTTGCTGTGTCGAGACTCGATCATTTATCTCATTTCACGACCATTCATCTGTATGTGTTATACTGATTCTGAACTTATGAAACTATGCAGGTTCTCTTGGCCATAAGATCTCAAGGTGGTGAACAAGCTCTCATACAGACAATGAACCGTGCGCGTGAACTCTATGCACAGAGGTTGCAGGCCACTCCTAGTGTTGATGAGCTTGCCTCTTTGCTTGCCCAATGTGCCATAGCAGAGGCCCAGTCATCAAATACTAACCCTGCACAAGGACCTGGGTCAGACCCTGTTGATATGCTGAATTCTGATGAGGCCTGCATTCTTGCTGAGAGCGGAAGGAAGCAGATCATCCTGGATGCGTTTGCCGATGGGAGCAGCTTCATTTGCTTGAAATGTGGTGGGCTCTTTAGCACATCTCGCAAGGATGAGCACTTGGCCTACTGGTGCGGGACTGCATGATCCTGGTTACATCTTGCTGTGGGTTATCTATGGTCACACCTGGCAATGAACCGATGATCATGATACCCGTGAGATTTTGTAAAACCTTTGTTCTGTTCCTATTACTCCTTCTTTACTGCAGGGATGGCAGAGATGCATCTGTTTAGCAGTAGTAAATACATTGCCGATGCCAAACTTTATGAACGAAAGTTTCCATCTCTATCCCTTGTATTGTACTTGTGCTTTCGGCTGATGGAACGTGTCAAGATGTTTGGCATGGTCACCAAATTCCAATAGTTGAATGTCAAAAGAATCTTTTTGCGGTTAGCTTCGACCCCGCATATACTGAAACTGGGTAGAAAGTTTGAAGGAACTGATAGTATGCCCCTTGGCCCCCTTCGCTTTTGATTCATCGAGTTGGAAACTGGCTTTGCAGTGATATTCATGAGAAAATCTGCAAGAAGATAGGGCATTGCCATCACTACGTGCTACCATAAAAAGGTTCATTTTCACATCCTTCGTCTTTCCGTTTGGATGACCAACCCATGCTTCTATGGTATATTGTTACTGGCGTTGGTATGTCGCGTCTTCGAATTACTCCTGCCAATGTATAAATGTGAAATGGTTCTGGTCCTTTTGCAGCTCAAGGAATGGGCGGGCGATGCGTGTTTCATCCCCGGTTTTGCCGAGGCTTCACTTGTAGGCAACGGTGAGAGAAGTTGAGAGGCACTTCCTATCTGCAGAAGCGCAACTTTAGCTCCTGACACGGCTGTAGCTTACATTCTAAGTGTTTGCTGCTGATAGCATCTTGCGATCAGTCAAGGAATTCCAGTCTTCATTTGTTAGCGCAATTTTTCTCACCAAACCTGATATGCTCTCCTGGCTGCTTTTGTTTCATATACGTCTGGTGGTGGTCAGAAAGCTGCCGGCTGCCCTTCCAAAACCTGGTGCCATCTTCTGTTTCGTTTCGATGATGCTCTTGCCTCATCACTCATCAGGCAGTGGCAGATTGGTACTGTACTATGCCAAAAACCATGGGGTCCTCACTTGCCTGAAAAAAGTGTCATGACTAGGTTGTCCGGGGAATATTCACATTCAGCTCATTCCAATTTTTTATGGGCCTATTTGGTACTAACAAATTTCCCAACTTTGAAGCATCTTTACTTAGGAAACACAAGAATTGAGGGAAATTATAGCATTCCAAACGACTTTTTGTTGCGCTCTCATTTTCAATTTTTTTAAAACTGGTTAGAAGGGAAATGTAATTGTTAATGTTAGGAGAAAGATTTGATGTCAAAATCAAAGAGTGCCATCAAAACCTAACCAAATTTGAGCCACTCTGAAGCAAAGCCTCTTGCAGGTTGCAACCCTTAGGCAATTTTAAACCTGGTTTGCTTTCCTGCCAAACATGCCAACTACTAATCCAACATGAGCTTATTTAACTTTGCTTAATTCAGCTAGCTTTGGCATGCTGTCAGTCCCTCTCAACCCCCATCCCCATCCCAACCTCCATTCCTTCCTCCCTTGCCAACTCTGATCTCTCACCTGAAAACGCCAGTGTGAGTGGCCATTCCATCTGCACAACATCCTTCATCTACTAAACCTTGTCAGCCTTCACTCAAGACACACGAGCACACAAAACCAGAGGCGAAGATGATGAAGGCAATGGCCGGGCCGAAGCTGCTCGTCGTCCACACGTCGTCGAACAAGGCCCTGAACGGGATGTCGCCGGCGTCGCCCACGCCGTTCCATGGATGTTCCCGGTGCATGTGGCTGGTGATCTTCCTGGCCCTGTTCACCTGCGTGTCCCTCCTCACCGTGTTCTCCACGGCGCGCGCCTCGGCCGGGGCGGCGTACCAGGGCGCGGCGCCCTTCACGGTCAGCGGCGCCGCCGGCGCCGGCGCCGCGGAGGCTGGCAGCGGCCTGCCGCGGTACGTGTTCGACGCGCTGGTGCACTACGCGGCGGCGGCGGGGAACTCGTCGATGAGCATGCCGGAGCCCGACGTGCGCGCGATCGCGTCGGTGCTCCGGCGGCGCGCGCCGTGCAACTTGCTGGTGTTCGGGCTGGGCGCGGAGACGCCGCTGTGGCGCGCGCTGAACCACGACGGGCGCACGGTGTTCCTGGACGAGAACCCCTACTACGTGGCGCACCTGGAGGGGAAGCACCCGGGGCTGGAGGCCTACGACGTGGCCTACGCCACGGCGGTGCGCGAGCTCCCCGGCCTCCTCGACGCCGCTCGCGCCGCGCGCGCCGCCGAGTGCCGACCCGTCCAGAACCTGCTCTTCTCGGAGTGCCGACTCGCCATCAACGACCTACCCAACCAGCTCTACGACGTCGCCTGGGACGTCATCCTCGTCGACGGCCCGCGCGGGTAAGCACATGCACCATTGGTCCATTGCATGCATGTCGGATGTCGCGTCCTCCATGGTTTCTTGAATTGGCAGCTGATGGTTTATGTCATGGTGTGAAGGTTCACGGAGGGGTCTCCGGGGAGGATGTCGGCGATCTACTCGGCGGCGGTGATGGCGCGGACCAAGGGCACGGAGACGGAGGTGATGGTGCACGACTACGAGCGGGAGGTGGAGCGCGCGTGCGGCCGGGAGTTCCTGTGCGACGAGAACCGGGTAACGGCGACCAGCACGCCGTCGCTCGGTCACTTCCTCGTGCGCGGCGGCGCCGCCGTCAACCGCGAAGCCTTCTGCGGGCCGCCCGCCGCTCAGAAATCGAAATCGAACTAGGCGACGAGTAGTTACTTCTCCTTGCCCCCTTCAGCCCCAACATGCTCCAAATTTTGTGATGCATGCATGATGCGTAAAGAAATGTTAATGCCTGTGACGATCTGTAAAATTGAGTTCTTCTAGCGATGATCTTCCTCGTCCGAGCAGAATGTAATTTGACAGGAGAAAGGAATGAACCCGCATATCAGTGGGTTCCTCATATTATTTTCGAACAAATCTTGTGGGTTGTGGTGGGTCCAATGATTTCTCCGGCCCTTCTGCTTGACGTGCCAACATATAATTTGCTATTGAAACATATAAGAGAAATTTTGCACTTACAGTAGAAATTTGCTATTTGTCTGTCGTCAGTTTGAAAAGTTACTACCATCTAGAGCGCAAGTAAATCGGCAATAATAAACGTGGTCCATTGCACAAATGGCAAAATCATTATTACTGTTATTGATCTATTGAGCGGCATTTTTTTAGCCTTGTATAGTTAGCTTGTGTCCCCCAGTGCTTTCAGGTGAACATTTAATATAAGACTTATGATTTGCTCTTTAAAAGCAGAGCTTACCTCCATAAAAATCTATTGAGCTACAACAAGGATTTTTTTTTGAATTAATCATATCTATTGACACTGGAAAATCATGCTTCCATCGACAAAGTCATCCCAAGAGGATTTTTTATATAAAAAAACCCAAAACAAGGGCGACTTTCTCATCATGTGCTTAGTGGAAATTCAACCTTTGTTTGGTCCCTTTTTCCTCTAATGAAAAGGAAAACATAAGTATTGTGCTACTTCTCTTTTGAACCTTAAAAACACCATTCAAATAGCCGCACAAACTATGATTTTTTGGGTAATACAAACTATATTTTTTTTTGCATGCTATGATCTTAAAGTCTTCCATTGAATTTAAATTCGAATAGGTGAATTACATTCACAAGTAAAAAGGAAAGATTTTATGGGAAAGAAAACTTTTGTTGTTTTTTTCATGAGTAAAATGCACCCCACGTCCCTAAACTATTGGCTCCATCCCATCCGCGTCCTCCAACTATCAAATCAACCATCCAGGTCCCCCATCTATCTCCACGGCGCATCCACGGTCCCGACTGTAAGGTCCTAGATGGCTAGAGGGGGGGTGAATAGCCTATTAAAATTCTACAAACCACTAGACAAAATTTGATTAGTATAACAAATGGCGTAACCACGGTTTTGCCTAGCCTACAAGGTGAGCAAGCCTCCTATTGACAAATCTAGTATAAGTATGATCTCTATGTCACTCAAGGGCTATGTCACTACTTTCTAATCTATAGAGCTAGCAAGAACAACTATTCTAAAACAAGCTACACAAGATAAGTGCTAGAAAGTAATGCAAGGTAAAGAGGTGATTCTTATACCGACGGTGGAGAGAAGATGTTGCCAATCACCAAGATGATATGTAATCAATACAATATGACAACAATCACCATATGAAGACCAATCACCGGGGACAAGAAGATGACACAATTATTTTTGTTCACCCGGTGTTCACTTGTGCACCGACAAGCTACGTCACCGGTTGTGTCGACCAACACCTAGATGGATCCTCGGTGTGACCCTCAAGTCACTTGCCCCGCAAGGCACTCCCCCGCAAGGGAACCGCAAGACACCACTCTCAAGCGTGGTAACTCAATGACACGCGCATTCCACTAGAGTTGCTTTTGGCACTCCGCCGAGGACAAGCACAAGAACCTCTTACAAATCAATCACCGGAGGTGGGCAAGAACAATCACCAACTCTTTCCAACGCCTCCAAACAACCTCCAAGCCGGCTAGGAGTGGTACTCTCCAAGAGTAACAAGAAATCACCGGCCAAACGACTCGCAAGTGCCACTAGATGAATCAACTCATGCAATGCACTTCGAATCACTCAATCTCACTCTAGATTAGCATTCAAGCAAGAGAGATGAGTAGGAGGGAGAAGCTTTAGCTCAAAGGATGCACAAGAGTGTTAGAAAAGCCAAGAGACCTCCACAAGGGCCGGCCACCTTCTATTTATAACCCCATCCTTTGAAACTAGCCGTTGCCCCTCGGGCGGCTCGATTACACGCGCCGGACGCGTCTGCCGCTAGCGCCGGACGCGTCCGGCGCCTCTGCTGCTCAGCCTCCAACGGTCGACTCCCACGACACGTCAGCGTCCGGCGGTACCACTTGGCGTCCGGCGTCCAGCGTCCGGCGACACCAAGTGCTCTGCGACCCTCTCTGAGTAGCGTCCGGACGCACACCCTGGCGTCCGGCGCTTCACACGCGCTGAAACCTCGGCCTTCATTTCTCATGAGCGTCGGACGCTGAACAGTGCCGAGCCGGCGTCCGGCGCAAGCGTCCGGCGCAGCGTCCGGCGCTCTGTCTCTCAACAGGTACTCTCTGTGTAGCGTCCGGACGCTAGGCCAGCGTCCGGCGCTCAGCGTCCGGCGCTCAGAATATGAGCATTCTCAATCCCGCGACGACGCCCTCTTTTCTCCAATGAATTTGCATCCGGCGCAATAGAAAATATCTCTCTCATTTTCCCGAAAGCGCCGAATCCCCCCTCGCAAGCTCAGGGGGAGGATGAGCGGTTACCAAACCCAACTCAACCTTACAATCATACCGCCGCCTTTGCAAATGTGCTAACACCACCAAGTGACATCTCCATGTGCATGTGTGTTAGCATTTTTCAAAAGCATTTTCAAAGGACTTTCATCGCGCACTAGATCCTAAATGCAATCACATGAAATGATGGACCTAGTGGCACTCATGAACCGAATTACCGAAGATCTCCCCTCTTCATAGTTCGGCTATCGATCCTAAACCACTCACACCCTCTATGGTGTCTTGAGTGCAAAAAACAAAATGGCCCTATAGGTTATACCTTTGCCTTGAGCCCATTTTGTCGATCCTTCAACCGCCAAGCCTTTACATGATACGTGACACTCCATGTCATCATGCAACGGTCTTGGTCCATCGATCTTGATATTACTTGCTCTTCACCGTTGGTCGGTCCATCGGCGCCAAGTCATGCCCAAGCTTCACCGTCGCACGGTCCTTCGCTTCGAAGCCTCAACTTGCCCTTCACACTTCCAACCGATCCATCGAGCCAAGCCCATCTTGATCTTCACCATGCTTAGGTTGCATAACATCATGTCATGCCTCAACATTGAGCTCCACTTGGCATGGACTACCTTTCTCTAAATCATCCACTTAGAAACAAGGTTAGTCCTTAGGTTTCATCAATTACTCAAAACCAAACTAGGGACTTTCACCGACGCAGACACGCCAGGCTTATTACCTGACGTGGCCAAGCCAGAGTGGCAGCTGAAGGGCTTAGTCAACGAAATTTTAGCCGAACCCCCCCCCCCATGAAGTTGTCTTCCTGACATTCCAGTACATCCACGATTCCACCCTCTCCACCAATCTCTGTCTCTCGAGAGAAGGCAAAGGCAGGCTGGGCGGCGACGAGGGAGACGAGGTCGGACACGGAGGGAAGACGAGGTCGGGCCGTGGCTGCATCGAACTAGCGCCCCCACCATCGCCGGTGTGAAGAAGCTCCCCGGTGGGTGCCGCTCGGCCGCGCAGATTGCAACGCAGCGGCACCATGGTAGGGCGTCGGCGATTGAAAGGGCAGGCAGCTCCAACATATGGTGAGTGCCCTGGAGCTGCAACCCTATACTCAATGCTATCTGTGCAAGGTCAATTTGGATGCGTAGTAGTTGGTTTGGTAGGCTTGCTTGATATGCTCTGATTCAGTGCTTAATATTAGGGTTTGTTTTCATTATTTAGGGCCTGACGATGAAGAATTCTCTGTAGAAGTTCATCATAATGGATTTTTCTGTGGGTCTGGTCCTGATCGAATGTACCTAGATGGCAAGATCGACTGGTTCGACAATATCAAATTGCAATACTGGTCTTTTAATGCACTAGAAGAGATATCAGTGGTGCTTGGTTATGATCTAGGTGTTCCAGTGTGGTGGTTGTTGCTAGAGCAAGATTTGTCAACTGGTTTGCGTTTGATTGCATCTAACCGAGAAGCACAAATAATGAAGCAAGTTGCATTTAAGGTCAAGAATTATGTGCTTTATTTGGAGAATTACAATACTATTGATGGCAATGGCTGGGAGGATATTGTGCACAACCCAATTGCAACCTTGCCCAAAGTGATTAGCCCTTCTAAGATGCATGCCACTGCTAGGACAGACAGTGCTGATGGTGAAGACAGTGACTGCAGTTCGGATGTGGATTTTGCTGATAGTGACTATGCACTTGAAGATGATGATGATGACCTTTTTTGTGATAATGTTGATGAAGGGGTGGTTGATGAGGGTACTGCAAAGGGGGTAATGATCAAAGCAGGGAAGAAAAGGTATGGGCCAGTACACAATGTACCAGTGGGCAAAGAATGGGATGAGTTGGACTCTGATGAAGAAGAATTGCAGCTTCCAGAATCTGATGAAGAGGGTAGGGCTGGGCAAAACATGAGTAGTTTCAGAGCTGAAGATATTGAGAACCCAATTTTCAAAGTTGGCATGAAGTTTGGTTCTGTAGAGATGCTTAGAAAGGCAATTACTGAGTATAGCGTCAAGAATAGAGTGGAGATAGAAATGCCCAAGAATGATAGGAGTAGAATTAGAGCTCATTGTGATGAAGGATGTCCTTGGTACCTGTTTGCTTCAGAGGTTAAAAGGTATCAATGTTTTGTCATCAAGACTTATGTTGGGGATCACACATGTTGCAAAAAAATGGGTACTTAAAAGGTGTACTGCAAAATGGCTTGGCAACAAATATTTAGAGAGGTTCAGAGCTGATGAGAAGATGGGTTTGACAAGTTTTGCAAACACAGTGCAGCTAGAATTAAATTATGAAACTCATTTGTAATTTTCTTTAGGATATGAACCAGCAAGAAAGTGTAACACAACCACTTATGTCAACTTTGGAGAACCCAATGGTGTCACAACTGCAATTTGAGGTAACTCATTTGTAATTTCCTAGCACTGTTTATTTCTCCGTTATCAGGCTACTAATTGATTGTCATTGTTGCAGGCTGACCAAGCTATGAGGCAACCTCCAGTGAGGCAACCTATTCCAGATTGTGCTTACATCAACTCCAATCTGCAACCAGCAAGAAATATGCCACTGACCACAGCCTCCAGGATTGTGATGGCCACAAGGGTTCCTGCAGAGAAGAAGAAGAAAGCATCCAAGGCCAAACCCAAGTCCAAGAATGGGACTAATGGAGACAAGTTAAGGAAGAGTGGTGCCTTACTTTTGTAGCAGCTACAACTTATTTTGTGTAGCAACTAAAGTCACTTTTGTTCAGCAGCAATGGCTGCCTTTTGTCAAGCAACTAAGCTTGCCTTTTGTGCAGTGATCATAGATATATAGATCATATGCAAAGAGTAGGGTGGTAGAAGGAATGCCCCAAATTATTATATATGACTCTAGTGATTAATGGCCAATGAACTAATGGCCTAAGCAATCATATGTAATTGCAGTGACTGATGGCCAAAGAACAAATGGCCTAAGCAATCATATGTATTTGCAGTGACTGAAATGACATTGAACTTCTAGTATATGTTACCATGTTTCGACTTCTGTCATTTCATTTAACAGGAATGAATGAAAAGCTAACTGAAACATACTAGCATTGATACAAATTCATATTCCATTGAACATAAACACTGCCATTACAACTTGATGTCTGATTCATACAAGGCTACTGATTCATTACTTGCACACATGGTCAGTAGACAACTTCTACTTAAAATACATGGTTACCACACCCACAATAAGAAAAACAGCAACAATTACAAGGCTCACAGCTACAATTTTTCCTAGCTCCACTAACTTCTGTAGCTTTTCAACTACACTGTCACAACCATTATTCAGAGAAGCTACATCAGCAAGCAAAGGTGTCATTTCTGTCTTTTTGCTTCCACTAGCCCCTTTAAGCGTCCAATTGCAATCTTGATCTGCTCAATTTCATTCAAGGTATGCTCCTGCCTAATGATGACCTCCCCAGTGCTTCTCTTCTCCACCAGTCCCATGGCAATCAGCAGCTTCTCATACTTGTCAGCAAACAAATACCATGGGCAACTTGTAGGGTCCTACAAATTGTACAGTGAGTATGAACGAAGTTGAATGGGGAGGGGAAAATTGAAGGGCTCGGCACTTACATCTCTATCATGGAGCCGACACTTGAAGAAGATGGCCCCCGGGACCTTGGATCCTGGACCCGAGGTGAGCTCGAGGATCTCCTCGCCACATTTAGGGCACGGCACCAGTGGCAGCCGCGTTTCGTCGCCCAATCTCAGGGCCCCAAGCTTCTGCGCGGATGACGAGCTCCTGACCGACATCGACTCCGTCGAAGCGCTGCGGACCCCAGGAAATAGGGGAATGGCGGCCGGACGGGGGAGAGATGGCACGGGCGGTGAGAAGAAAAGCAGCGGCGGCGAGCACTGAAGAGAGAAGAAGCAGAGAATGGGGATGAGAATGCCAGAGTACCAACTTAATAACATATAACAACCACAAGGGGTTTTCTGCTAAAATTTCGTTGACCAAGCCCTTCAGCTGCCATGCTGGCTCGGCCACGTCAGATAATGAGCCTGACGTGTCTGCGTCAGGACCGTGGATGCGCCGCGGAGATAGATGAGGGACTGGATGGTAGTTGGAGGACGCGGATGGGAAGGAGCCGATAGTTTAGGGACGTGGGGTGCATTTTACTCTTTTTTTCATCATCGTTGTAGAATGCATTATGTATTGTGAATATTTTTGGAGAACTTGAAGGTAGAATTTCTGTAAAATATTAAAATCTTTCATAAACAGCTGAGATTATTTGGAAGGCATCTTGAACATTGAGAGCAAATGAACATAACACCATTATGATCGAGTTTTGAATTTTTTTTCCTATTGAATGGGCGACTATTCACACTTTCTTTGCAAAAATTTCAAACGGAGCCCTATTAAAATTTTTTAGAGTAAATTATGGCTACATATAAAAACTTGACAGGTGGATGTCAATTGATCCAACAACTTGTAATGGTGGTTCAAAAATATTCATTTTTGTTTTTTTTTAAATCTCGCAAACAGGAGGCTAGTTATTGGGCCTTAGACTGCGTAGCATGGACGGCCCATGGCTTTAGGTTTCGGCCCGTAAACGCTCACTGACGCCTACACGCTCCCCGAGACAGACGGCGCTTTTGCCTGCCGCCGCAGCGAGACGAAACTCGCTCCGCTCCCCTCCCCTCCCCTCCGCCGCGGCGACCTTCAAGGCGACGAGACGATGCTGCGTCTCTCCCGCTTCCTCCCCTCCGCCTCCAGGTGAGCCGCGGCCCTAATCCCTAACTCTGTCGCTCCCCACAGCCCGCTTCCCGGAGCGGCCGCCGCCGCGGTGCCATTCGTCTATCCGTGTGCGTAATTTCCGGGCGCGTTGTTCGGCGCTCTCGGAGCAAATCGGGTGGGGTTTCGACGGGGTAAGCCGGCGCGCGTACTGTACTGCCGTGCTGGCTGTTGTAGTCAGGTGGTCCCTGCCCGGGGTTTAGGTGAGGGTTTTTGGGGTAGGGTTTATGCACAGGTGTGTCGTTGCCGTTGACCTCGCTTCCACAGATGATATGTTTTCTGTTAGTTGCGGATTTTGCTGTAGAGTCATTACTTGTTCCGCCCTTCTAGTGAGCGGAGTTGTTGTTAAATAAAATAAATAGTATCCAGTGTTCAGGATGTGATTCCCTGTGTCCCTAGTTTAAATCAATTTGCCTGAAGCGTAATGTGCCGATAGTTGATGTGCATAATGCCTTGAATTAACAGTTAATCTTGTTAGGCGGAATGGCAAATCATTAAATTCAAATATTACCACTACCAATAACTTTTTTAGGATTGGATTTGATGCTGCTATGTAATCACAAGAATACAAGTCATGCTGAAATAGCTGTTTTGTACACTGACGACCATTTCTATCATTTTTCATCTTTGATATGTTTGTGTAGCTCCCATTTTAGATTTTACCAAGTATCAATGTACACTGCTGACTGCTCGATGATTAACATCATGCAAAGGTCTTAGTGTTTTTTTGAAAGAATACCACTGAACCTTGAGATTTCATATTCAATCCATTCTTTTTGCTGTGGTATGTTTCTGCGCCCTTTTTTGCTAGCTGGATTTAGATCCGCATATGAAACTACTGTAGTCTTCATTCTTTGGATCGATGAGTTAAATTGCTATTTTTCTTTCACAGGAGAGGTGTTGACCTAAAAAAATCTCTTTGGAGTGGTTCATTGACATTCCAACAAACTGTTTCAACTTCAGCAGCAAATGTTGATGGTGAAGCCTGTCTCTGTTCTTGTTATTAACCAGCCTTCTGCGTGCTGAGTGCTAGCCTCGATATTGATGTTTTCTTAATCCCTTTATATATAGAGAATTTGTCTGCCAAAAAGTATGCGAGCTATACTGTGTTCAAGGGAAAGGCTGCACTTTCTGTACAACCTATACTGCCAAGTTTCAGCAAATTAGAAGTATGTTTCCTTTTAGATTTAATTGTTTTTTGGGCATACATTGTTCTTCCTCCACATCACAATTTCTCTGTTTTATTAGTCCGGAGGATCTCGAGTGAGCAGAAATGGATCAATAATGTTGACCTTCTTTCCTGCTGTTGGACCAAGGAAGTATGACTTTACAAAGAAACAGGTAGCCATTATTTCTTCTGTGGTTTATTTGTTTTTTAAGATAACAACCCTGAATAAGACCTATTAGTATTTTTTGCCAACTACATGTGCCTCAATTTTATGATTGTGGAATGTATGTTATGTAGCTCTTTGCTCTGAATCCAACCGAAGTTGGAAGCTTGATAAGTCTTGGGCCTGCTGAATCCTGTGAATTTTTCCATGACCCATCCATGAAGTCAAGGTTTGTTGTGGTACTGCATGAACACAAACGATCAGACAGTAGTTATGTTTGCATAATATCATTCTAACTCGACTCTTTTTGTGCATCAAGTAATGAAGGAATGGTGAAAAAATCGCTGTCGGTCACTCCACTTGGCAATGACAGTGGATACTTTGTTAATATAAGTAAGTGATTCTTCCATTTCATTTTTTCAACTGCCTGTTTTTGTGATGTTAAATATTTGATCTACCAAATATTGAGCACTGCTACTAGCCTAAAAGCTTTACAGGAAAGGACATATGAGAATCTTGTGAATACTATTGAGGCATTGCCCATTGATCAGATAGTCTCTTGTATTAGGTTGGAGCTTTTGCCACTGTTAACAGCTTCCTGAATTGTAAAAGGAAATGCTTCGTGCTGTGGCTACTTAGCACTTACTATTAGTGTGACATCAATGTTCTTTTATCTGATATGTTCCCTTGTACCTGTTTAAAACTTTCTCTGTCTACTAATTGATTGTCCTCGGAAATGCAAAATTTTCTTTGCAGCTGTTGTGAACAGTGTGGAGAAGACTAATGATCGTCTTTCAGTCCCTATCACGAAAGCTGAGTTTGCTGTGATGCGCACAACTCTAAGTGTAAGTTTCAATGTTTCCATTTGTTATCTATCAATGTCACCAGAACCATAATAAAATATCAGCATTGCCATGAAGTTAATGCCTGGCCAGTGTTTTCAGGCAATCAGGCATATGGAATTTTCAATGCTACTGAACTTTACGTTTTTGAAAATGATTGGTGTGTGCCTGAGTCATGGATGCCTTGCCACTTCCACATAACCATTGTTGTTCACTAATTGAATTTCACTTTCTAGTAGGAGTATATATTGGATAGTGCTCTATTTATACTTTCTGACTGCCTGGCCTTTGTATTCATGCAGTTTGCATTGCCCCACATCATGGGTTGGGATCAGGCTTTAACCAATCACCACCCATCTCCTCCAGCTATCAACAAGCCCAGAATAGAGCGTCCACACCCAGATTCTGAATGGGAAAGGTGAAGCTTCCTTGTAGCGGCTAGATGATGGAGGCTTTTGGGCTTCAGTAGAAGTTGCTGCTGCGAATTATGGAGCATTGGTGTGCTTGATCAATGTCTTAGGACACTGCCGTCTGCATTAGATTTCTGGAACTTACTTAAGGCCGGATGAAGCACGATGAACCATTGTGTTTGTTGAGTGCATGTATAACTCTACTACGCCTACTAAATGCATATTTCTAGTCGAGTTAGCCGTTTTATGCTTGCTTGTTATTTGTGACGATGTTTGCTTTGTACGCATGAGTTGAGCTTGGCGCAGTGGCCTTACCTGTTTGCAATTGCACATGGAGAAGTTAATTGATCACGATACAATCTGTCATATAGAAAATATGAACGTTATGTATTCGCATTTGAACATGTTTAAGCCAAACAAAATATGTGATCTCGGCCTGCCACACACCCGATGCATTATGAGAAATCAAGATAATCGGCATTTTTAAATAAATTTAGTACAAAACACAAGCATTATTAAACAGACAACCGCAAAACAGCAGTGTACCATATTCCTCATATCCACCACTATACATAAGGTACACTGAAGAGTCTAGGCTCCACATAAAATATTCTAGCGATAAAAAGTCTCCTAGTATGAACTGGGCGGAAAGGATATCTGCAACTAGAAGTTTAGAACCCAGTATGCTGGATTGCTGGCACATAAGCTTACAATCCAGCAGAGGTCGATGATGCCACAGAACCACAGAAATCTACAATCCGGCAGACACCAAGCCATGCAATGTGATGATTCCACACACGACGTTGTCCTCGTTGACAACAGGCAAGAACAGCACAGGTGAAGGTGGTGACTCCATCTTCTCCATGGCTTCAACAGCCATTGCGTCTGCAGTGATTGTCCTTGGATTCCTGTCAGATAATGCAGGGAAGTTAGTTAAGACTCTAGCATCTGGCTTAGACCAGGAACAAGTTCCACTAATACAATGAAAGATATGACACCATAAATATATGGAACTGAGCATTATCTACACAAAACAATGGGTATTAAGCACCAAAGGAATTTATTTTCATTGAATGTCACAATGAACAGACAAATATGCAACCTGGTATATCGACTTGAAAGATCAGAAAAACAGGAGATGTTCCAAATCCGGTTCGATAATGAGACATAATTTTCTTTCTTTGATAGTGCATTTTACATCAAAGCTTGAACACGCAAACAAAGTTCATATGAGAAATTAACAGAACTGAGCAATGGAAACTAACTCTTGCAAAAAAAAAAAAAAAAACCTGAGGTAGTAAGAAAACTACTTATTCTCACTCAAAACTGTTTATCACAGTATTGCATATTGTAAATTAAAAAAAACAGTATTGTATCTTGAAGTATATTGCTGCTGACAAAACAAATGCTTATTCTCAATAAAACACTCAATAAAACACAATGTAGCTACATACATATACAGTTCTGCAAAAACAATGAACATAGCTTTATGCATAATATATATTGAATTTCATTTATTAGCATGATGAATCGAGGATATAGGCAACTCGCTATTTTAGGAAGAGAGAAAGAGACTTGTGTTTTTCATAGTACAGCTACTACTACAATCTGTAAAGGTCAATGCATGCAAATTTATATGGTTTATAAAACAACAATACTTCAGAAATAGGATGAAAACAAAGGATGGAAAGAACAAAAAAGTACTGCTGTACTTTGCCATTTCCAAATTCCAGATGTACTGAAAAGATCTCAGTATCCTACAAATACCGCTGTACTTACGAGACAAGGAATTCATACAGTCCAGGTAATATGTAGCAAGTTAATGTTGACAAACCTATTGCACATCTCTCCAACTGTGAGACTGAAGATAGCTGGTCCGCTTGCCTTCAGTGTCCTCCGGAGATCACCGTCAGTGAAGGTCCCAATCAAATGATGCTCTTCATCAACCACGAGCAGGCAACCACAACCTTTACTGGTGAGCTCGGTGAGTTGCTCCATTATCATATCTCCCTCCTTGCACAGAGGAAGTTCATTCTGTTTCTTCATAACATCCTTAACCTGCAAAGGTATTTGTGTTAGAACAAAGAGTCTAAAAGACACACCTCACCTATAGAAACAAGAAAATGACACACATGCTGATGCTGGATCAATAACAACACCCACAGAAATCAGATAACTGGGAAAACAAGATCTAAGCTTGTTTCGTTTTCAGTAACTACTTTGCACGTGAACAAGGCTTCAATTAAATATGTCATGTCATGAAAAGCTGGCCTTACACATCACCCAGAGCTACTTGTTAATAACTGCCACTATTAAACAATTGATAATACACATAAATGATTAGGAACTCTTTTGTTTTGCTTTTCTGGCAACAGAGAAAAAACGCAAAAAATGGCATGTGCATGTAGAGAGGACCATGACAAGTAACCATAAACAGAAAAAATATGTTCGTTAGATAGCGACAAAATTATCCAATCATAAAGCGCAATTCCAGAGCATTTATTGGACCAATCCCACCGTCACCAACACGCAACGGTAAAGGAATCCTAGTAGTGATAAGCATCTGGCATCTTGTCTCCCATTGGGTGGCAGCACCGCAGCACAAGATATTGCACATGCTAGTTTAACAAGAGTCCCACAGAAATCAGATGGTTGAAGAGACAATATACTCTTGTTTTAGAATTCAGTAACTACTTTGCAGATGAACATAACAATTTTTCATTCAAATATGACAAGTTATGCACACCCAACTCATCATCCTTTGCTATAACATTTCTAAATAGAAATTAAACAAAAATGCACACAAATGATGAGCATGTTGTTGTATTTTTCTTCTTTGCTTGGAGAGGTTATATTCTTCTTGTGACAATGAAAAGACTGTGAAAACGGCAAGTAATAGGAAAATGTCACATATGCTGATGCTGGATCAATAATAACACCCACAGAAATCATACATCTGGGAAAACAAGATCTAAGCTTATTTTCATTTTCAGTAACTACTTTGCACGTGAACAAGGCTTCATTCAAATATGTCATGTCATGAACAGCTGGCCTTACACATCACCCAGAGCTACGTATCCTGTTAACAACTGCCACTATTAGACGATCGATAATAACTGCCAACAGAGAAAAAAAGGCATAAATGGTATGCGCATATAAAATGGACCGTGTCAGGTAACTATAAATAGAAATAAAAAGTCAGTTGGATAGTGACAAAATTATCCAATCATAAAGTGCATTTCACCAGAGCTATTTATTGGACCAATCCTACTGACACCGACATGCAACGGTAAAGGAATCCTAGTAGTAATAGCACAAGATATTGCACATGCTGATATATCAATGACAGCTGCACATAAATCAGATGGTTGAAGAGACACGATCTACTCTTGTTTTAGAATTCAGTAACTACTTTGCAGGTGAACAGAACAAAGCATTCATCCAAATATGACAAGTTATGCATCCTATGCGATTACAATTGTAGAAAGTGGGCACAATTAAACAAAAATGCACACACATGATGAGGCACTTTGTTGTATTTTTCTTCTTTGCTTTGAGAGCTTGTTGTATTCTTGTGACAATGAAAAGACTGTAATGCCAGCAGCCTGTTTATGCTAGAGTTTCAAATATGTCATGTCATGAACAACTGGCCTTACACATCACCCGGAACTACGTAGATTGTTAAATACTGCCACTATTAGAAAATCGCTAAATACACACAAATGATTAAGAACTTCTTTGTTTTGTTTTTGTTGCAACAGAGAAAAAACGGCAAAAAATGGCATGTGCATAAAGGACCATGGCAGGTTACCACAAACAGAAAAAGTATGTCGGTTGGATGGTGACAAAATTATCCAGTCATAAAGCGCATTTCACCAGGGCTATTTATTGGACCGATCCTACCGATACCAACACGCAATGGTAAAGGAATCCTAGTAGTAATAAGCATTTGGGATCTTGTGTCTCCCACCAGGAGGCAGCACAAGATATTGCGCATGCTGATTTAACAACAGACCCACAGAAATCAGATGGTTGAAGAGACAAGATCTACTCTTGTTTTAGAATTCAGTAACTACTTTGCAGATGAACCGAACAAAACAATCATTCAAATATGACAAGTTATGCACAGCCCTGACCGACTCATCATCCTCTGCCATGACATTTGTAGACAGCGGCCACAATTAAACAATCAACAATGCACACAAATGATGAGGCACTTTGTTGTATTTTTCTGCTCTGCTTTGAGAGCTTGTTGTATTCTTCTTGTGACAATGAAAAGACTACGAAAATAACAAGTAATAAGATCCCTTCCATACAAAAAAGACCACGATAGCGACAAAAAAATGTTGGTTGGATAGCGACAAAATTATCCAATCATAAAGTGCATTTTACCAGGGCTAATTTATTGGACTGATCCCACCATCACCGGCACGCAACGGTACAGAAATTCTACTAATAATAAGCATCTGGCATCGTATGTCTCCCACTGGGTGGCAGCACAACATATTGCACATGCTGATTTAACACCAACAGTCACACAGAAATCAGATGGTTGAAGAGACAAGACTGCTCTTGTTATAGAATTCAGTAACTACTTTGCAGAGGAACAGAAGAAAAAAACCATTCTAATATGACAAGTTATGCACACCCAACTCATCATCTTGTGCTGTGACATTTGTAGATAATGGCCACAATTAAACAAAAATGCCCACAAATGATGAGGCAACTTGTTGTATTTTTCTTCTTTGCTTTTAGAGCTTGTTGTATCCTTCTTGTGACAATGAAAAGACTGCGAAAACGACAACTAATAAGATCCCCTCCTATGAAATAGACCATGATAGGTAGCCAAAATGTCGGTTGGGCAGCGACAAAACTGTCAAATCATAATGAGCATTTAAACAAGGCAATTTTGAACCAATCCTACCGCCACCGACGCGCAACGGTGTAGGAATCCTAGCAGTGATAAAGCATCTGGGTCTGATGTCTCTCACACCAGATGTCGGCACAAGGTAATTGAACGTTTCTAAACAAGAAATTAACTGCAATGCCAGAAGCCTGTTTATGCTAGGGTTAGAGGCGATTGATTTGATTACCTTGAAGATGAGGGTCTTGCCGATCTTGCCAGCGGGATGGTTGGAGGCGTACTGGTCCCGGGACAGTCGCTTTGCCTCCATGATGGCGGCGATGACGGTGTCCCCAAACACCATCTGGATGGCGGTGGAGGTGACGGGCGCGAGGCCAAAGGGGCACACCTCCCCCTGCAGCGGGAGGTGGACGTTGAGGTCGCACGCCGCGGCGAGCGGGCACTCAGCCCCGGACGCCGCGGAGGTGAGCGAGATGAGGTAGGCGCCCTTGGCGCGCGCGCAGGGCGCGAGCGCGAGCAGCTCGTCGGACGCCCCCGACTTGGAGAGCAGCACGAGGACGTCCCCTGGGAAGAGCGCGCCGATGTCGCCGTGGAGCGCGTCGACGGGGGCCAGGAACCCCGCGCGCGCGAACCCCAGCGACGCCAGCGTCTGCGCGATCTTGCGTGCCACGATGCCCGACTTCCCCACCCCCGTGAAGAAGACGGCGCCCGGGGCGTCCAGCAGCGCCTGCGCGAACGCCGCCGCCTGCGCCATGTCGAGGCGGTCGAAGAAGTGGTCCAGGTGCCGCCGCTGCGCCGAGAAGAGCGGCGCCAGGTCCGACGCCGACACCGTCGCGCCGCCGCGCCCCTGCTGCGCGGGGGCGCATTCCGCCGGGGCTGGCACCGGGAGAGAGCCCATGGTCGGCGCGCGGGGGGCGTTCGAGGAAATGTTGCGGCGAGAGGGGGTGGTGGGTTCGTTCCTTGCGAAATGGGGAGAGGGACGCGGGCGCGCAGCCAGACGGGGGGAAGGAAGGGAGAGCAAGGAGCACGAGGCGTGCGACGAGTGCGACGCCGCAACTGAAACGACAGGGAATGCCACGTGAGGCTGCTCGGTCTCTTTTACTATTTGGTGGGTCTTTAGTTTTTCTTGCGTTCTCATTTACGCCTACACACTCTTGAACTGATGATACAGGTCCTTCAACTTTTTAAATACTCCATCATCTGTTCTAAATTATAGTT
>CM041645.1:11342215-11368952 GCA_023333625.1 Bothriochloa decipiens
AACAAAGAGAGTAGTTTATTCGAAGCGTGACTTCAAGTCTATGTTTAGATATATATATAGTGAACTTAAAACAGCTTACAATCACTTCGACACTGATCATGAACACTAATATGAAATGGGAAACACTTAATAACCTATAGTGCATTTTGCTCTTTAAATAAATATCTAGTACGTCTGTATCGACATTGATATCTCTCGTCAGTAGTGGTTCGATCCATTCAGTGGCTTGTTACAGGAGAGTCACCTGCTCTTACTAATTAGTCGATTTTAGACTATGGATCTATCTATCTGCCTGCACGTCACCCTCGAATTTACTCATGCAGTGTTTCTGAATGGGATGGGATGGAAGTACTCCATCATGTTCGCACGGCACATGCATTTTTGGCCCATGGTGCACGTCAGAGTACGTCCAGAGCGTCACATATTCACGTCCGGCGCGGCAAGGCAGAAGCAGAAGCCCGTCCGGCGCTGGTTCGCGCGTCCTTCTCTTTTTCTTCCACCCCGATCGACTCACGAGGCCGGAGCGATCCACCTCCCACGGCCACGGGGCTTGGGACTGCAGACTTGGAACGGCATGCGGCAGGTCAGATCCATCTGGCGTACCTACATATCCCGTATCCAAATCCGCGGCGGCCGGTGCAGTGCAGAAGCACCAAGGTCGTCCAACGAGGCGCCGAGGCCACCTGTCATACGTTTGTCTCGTCGACGACGTACTGTACGGCCTCGGTCCTCACTGGAATTGAAATCTGCTCATCACCACACACGTTGTCTGCATGATTTGCTCATCACCACGTTGTCTGCGTAATTTGCTCCAGTCCCTGCATGCAGTCCAAGACAAATTGCGATAGAATATCAAGCAATCTCAATCTCTCTCATGATGGAGTGGATCGGATCCAACCAAACTGATTTGATGTTTACATATTTTGGTGCATTTTTAAATTCTAAATTTATCTAAACTACTAGTCTGTCTTAAATTGTAGTTCGCTTGACTTTTTTATCCCAAGTTTAATGCAGTTGCAGCGTATGTCCGTGCCACTTCGTGTCCCATGTCGATGCAGTTGCAGCGTACGTCCACGCCGTTTCAATATGACGCTGCTGTGGCCGCCACCGCCATGGCGGTGACCGTGTGCCTCAGACTAAGGTGGGGCACAGGGCGTGGTGGAAGATGGCGAAGCTAGCGGCTGCGGCCTATGGCGTGGAAGATGACATGGTTCCAGAACCCAGGACCTGGAAATGGACGACGTGCTCGGGTGTTGCATCAGGGAGGGGAACATCATCGGCAAATTTGGGAGTTTGAATGGTAGATATATATATTTTAGAAATAATGTGATTGGATCTCAAAATGACCCTGTTTGGGGATTGAGGCATACGACTTTTAAAATAATGGAATGCACTATGGGTCTATAATTCGAAGTGTGACTTTAGGCCGGTCTATAATTGGATATATACAGTGAACGACTTAAAGCAAACTCCCTAAAAGTTGAATGACTTGCATGGTTCACGAACACTAATATGAAATGTGGGTAACACTTAATTAAGATTGCTCTTTAAAAAAATATGTACATATATATATATATATATATATATATATATCCATACGACCCATCTATTTAATTCCATTGCTTGCTAGCCCCATCAAACCTCCTAAAAGTGATTACTTGCAGGTGGAGATTTGCTCTGATCCCCCCAAGTTGTCTAAAAAAAAAACATCCTAAAAACCTCCTAAACCAATCCGCCGTCAGGTTTCGGATTGTCAGGTTCCAGATTGCAAGGGAAATCTGAAAGCTGACGGCGGATTGGTGCTCATGTGCGAAGCTACAGCCGGCTGGATGGGAGAAAAAGGAAGACCTCGTCGACTGGTTTGTGCAAACTGTGACCACTGGGGATAGAGAAGGACACACGATGACCATCTTAACTCTTTGGTGCATTTGGAGGCAACGGAACGATGTCATCTTCAGAAATCAACGACGAACAGCAAACGAAACAATGGCATCGATAATGGAGGAGGCCGGGGTGTTTGGTCACTACAGGAGGTCCGAGGAGGGAGCAGACCACGGTAGCTTTTTTAGGTAGCGAGTAATCGGTTCAGTATTTATGCCCTATGCAGCCTAGGTTGTATCAGGGAGCGCCCCTCGCGTGTGTAATCTGTTGAAACTCTTGCTTTCTTGCTTATTATTAATCAAAGCCTAACTTGTTCGGATCTTTCAAAAAAAATTGTTTTGTAGTACACCATAAAAATTAGCTTTACCTAGAAACCCAGTCCTATATATGACATCATTTTTCTTTAAAAAAGGAACTTGTTTGGGAAAAATTAGAGGTGTGTACATATTTCTAGTTTGGATAAATTCATAATTTGCTGACTTCGTTCTTTTTTAGCTTTGTTCTAAATGGAACTTTGTACGACTAATTATATTTAAAAATGCACCAAAATCTGTAAACATCATCAAATCAGTTTGGTTCGATCCATTCCATCAGGAGAGAGATTGCTTGATATCGCAATTGTCTACAAGCCTATAGACGACCGTGAAACGTGTGGTGATGAGCGAGCCAACGGCGCACGAGAGGCACGCTCGTTCGTCGATGCACACAACGGCCGCCCCGCCGAGCGCTCAACAGCGGCGTCAGCATGGGACTGGGAGCAAACTTCCTACGGGCTTCTTCTGCCCTGGCGGCGGCTGCCGTGCCGGACGTGATGCTGGACTCTGACGTGCACCATGTGCCAAAGATGTATCAGTGTGGAAAGGGAGAGCGGACGAGGACGTACGTGGAGGAGGAGGAGTACTCCACTCAGAAACTTCGGATGAGTAAGTTCGAGGGTTACGATAGATCTAATTGCGATACTTAAAGTTAATTAATTAGATTACAAACCGGCTCCGAATTGAAATGAAAGTAGCAAGATATAGGGATGAAGAAAATGGATTCAGCACGCTGACCGCACGATCCTGCTTGCTAATCAGTCAGGCAATCGGTGTCGGCTCCACGTCGTTGTTTCTTTCCACGCGCCTCACGCAGGCAAGGGACGGCGCCATAGCCTCCTCTCCTCTTGATCAGCGCCGTCCCTCGTATGTTCTAGAGATCCCTTTGTTGAAATATAGAAAATCTTGTAGAAATTGTGTATGAATTTTTTTTGAACTGAATTCTAGTTTATTTATAGAAGCTGCAACAGCAATAAAAGAAGGATATATAGTCTATAATAGTAGCATCTCTAGTAGTGATCGAAATAGGATCCATATACTCGACGTTTTTACTGTCAAAAGAAAACCTTAATCTAAGTCTCTATTTTATACAGGCAAGCAAATCTGCTCCCTCAGAAAGTAATTTTTCGGCAACAACTCCTACGCATCTATTGTTTTCCTCAACTCTCTCCCGCGTCTTTGCCCTGTTTCCTTTTTCCCACGCGGCACCTCTAGCGAAGTCCCTCGATCCGGACGACGCCCACTCAATGTGCCACCTTTCCTCCCACTCGGTGAGACACTGGACCTCGCCACGACTCCCCTCCTTGCGCCATTGATTGGACCTTCCCGTACCGTCTTTGGTGCTCATATCCCTCCCTTTCTCATACCCTATAGATTAGTCGGCTGGATAGTGAGAGTGGCTAGTACATCCAATATGTCAGTGTGTACTGGAATGAATTTGATAGCCCCGGTTTGAGAGCTCCTATTACAACACGTGTAAATTAGGAATAGAAGGAGCTCGGTCTTAATATTAAAAGCAAGATCCTTTGATTTGAGGGTTCATGTTGAAGATGTTCTAAGCCGTCAATATGGCGATTCACGAGTCTCTCATCGTCAAAAGAGGCGTGGACAACACAATCGGGGGATTCACACGAAGCTAGGTGTGGGTTATACTAGCACATCCAAAGAGTTGACGTTTTTGTCAGTGGCATGCAGCAACGTTTCCGGTCCTCTGCCACCGGAGATTGACCATATCTCAAGAACCTGTCCTTTGGTCCTTTTTGTCAATGCCAGCGCCATTGCGCTAACCGCCGGCTTTCCACGAGAGATCCAGCCACCGCAAGTTTCTGACAGAAGAACTAGACCTCAGCTGCAACCAGCTCACCGGTGATACCGAAAAGAGATCACAGATTTGAAGACTCTTAACAGTGCTGTACCTGTTGAGAAACAGACTCTCCGATGAGCTTCCGGTGGAGTTCCGTGAGAATGTGAGACCAGCCTCTCGAAGCCAGACGGACGTGTCCTACAACGACCTCACCGGCCGTGTGTCTCTCGCTGCCACAACTTCGATCAGGAAGTGAATACGTTATGCTAGACTCTGACACGTGCGCCGTGGGCCAAAATTGCATGTGCCGTGCGTGTACGCGTGGAAAGGAATAGAGCACGTGGAGTACTCCATTATTACACGGGGATGAGTTAAGTTCGAGCCTTCGAGGGTTGCGGGCACGCAGATGGATATCTAATTGCAACACTCACTTCCTAACTGTTAAGTTAATTATAGGATTTGATATGTTTCAAATGTATGAAATATATAGTAGTTTTTCATACAACGGTAATCTTCTATATACGAATCCTGGAACAAAAGCGGGCTAACGGATAGGGCCACGTCTCCCGTTATCTCCCTGGCCGTTCGATCAAGCCAAGACGCGATATGAACTGTCCGATCGGAGGAGTAGCGGGTCTTTCACCCTCGCGAACCCGCTAATGGGCAACTCCCGCACCTCCTTCCTCCCGTCGCGAGCGGCATTCCCGGCGGACCGGGCTCCCGACCCTCCCGGCGCGAGCGGGAGCCCCAGCGACCGAGCAGGTGCAGGTGGGGTGTGGGCGCGGCGACATGCCATCCCGTCGCGGGCGGATGCCACAGCGGCCCATGCGACCCCGTCGCCGGCGGCGGTGCGGACGCAGGCACAAGCGCGCACGCGCCCACGCACGATGCCGCCGTGCTGGCCGCTCCCTACCCCTGCGTCGCGCTTAAGAAGGAGGCGAGCCTGCGCACGGCTCCTCGCTCGCCCTCGCGCGCTTTTTATAGTTCGGCAATGAGCACGTGCACATGGGGCCCCCGCTCATCGGCCTCGGCGGCAAGAAGATGTCGCTGTCCTCGCAGGCCGAGACAAGGTACTCCTACTGCCTGCCATCGTCGTCGCCGAGCGCCACCGGCCGGGTACCTGGCCCTTGGTGTACGGGGCTGGCGCGCCCGCGAACGCGCAGCAGTTCACGGCGATGTTGACCAACGACGACGACATGTGGCTCCTGTACTACCTCCGCCTGGCCGGCAAGGCGGTCAGGATCCCGCCGGCGTTGTTCAACAAGACGGCCGCCACTACACCATGATTGACTTGAGCACCCAGATAGATCGCCACCTACCTCCCGGGCACGGTCTTCGCCGCGCTGGATGGGCGGGTACAGGCGGGCCGCCGTTCCTGGACACGTGCTACAACTTCACCGGACGCAGTCCACGGTGAGGGTGCCGTCGGTGGAGTTGGTGTTCGCGGACGGCGCCGCCGTAAGCCTCAGCTCGGTGCGCGAGGGGTGCCGTATGTCGCGTTGGTGTTGTGGCCCTCCTCCACGACACGTCCGGGAGGCATCCTCGGGAGCACGCAGCAGAAGACGGCAAAAGCAAAATCGCATGTGTGCGCATCCGGCAGTGCTATCCTGCCCGCCCGTCTATCGATGGCCAACGCCAAGACTGGTGCCGGTGGGAGTCGATGCTGTTGCCGGTACGGTACTGTGTCTGTGAGAGAGAGTAGGTCAGGCAGGAGTCCCAATGATTGAGCCACTTTCCTCTCCCAGTTACTGTCGCCGCGGCGGTGGTGGTTTTGCTTTCCCCGGCGGCGAAATTCCTACCCCTCGGGCCACCCTCGCCGCCGCTACCTCCAGTTCCTCCTCCAGTTTCATCGTCGCAGCTGCCTTCACCGGTGGCTAGTTCCTCCTCCAGTTTCATCGTTTCAGCTGGCTTCACCGGTGGCTACCAGCTCCACCTCCGTCGCTGCCGCGGTTTCTGCCACCAGTTTGGCCGTCGCAACCGTGGTTGCTCGCGTCATCTCAGCTCCATCTGCCACGCGAAGCCCAGCTCGTGAAGTGCACTTATTATGGAGGCGATTGAAAGAGCTCCAGAGGTGGAGGTATGCGTATTCTGGCCTCGAAGAACATTTATCTGTTTTTCTGATTCAGAGCAATTGATGTTTCATGGTTGAAGCCGCTCGAGGCAGATTTAAGATCATTATTCATTGTGATTGTGTATTGTAACCGAATTGATCAAGGCGAATAGTGACTCAAAATTTCTTGGAAATAATGTTTGGACAAGGCTCATGTTGCTGGTGACGTCCTTTTCACTTGTGTGTGATTCTAATATTGCTGACATAATGTTTGGACAAGGCTCGAAGAACATTTATCTGTTTTTTGGTGCGGCCGTTGAAGTCGTAGCACGTGTCCAGGTATGACAGCGCGAACGCTGGCCGTTCACGGTGCCCGAGTCGATTATCGTGCCGCCCGGCAACCCTGATGCCGACGAGGTCGAGGTACGGCATCTCGGGGCGGGTCATCATCGCGTGAACGTGAACCACGCGTCCCTCGCCGCCGCCGCCGCTTAGGAGGGTCTCAAATGGAGTCTTCCTGTTGGTCGGCCTCTCCGTGCTCCACCTCCTCCCGCAAACCCCGGGCCTCCAGTGATCGTAATCGGCACGACTAGTGAGCATCGGGCAAGGGGAGCCGCCGATTTCTTTCGCCACGCGCTGGATGACGACCTCTCGCGGCGTGTTGTCTCAGCTGTGCGGAAGGACGGCGGTCGGAGTAGACATGACCCAGCAATCAACAACACACGATAGAATTTGTTTCAGACAGAACAACTTTTACCCAAAGCTCCCAACCTGGAGTGTGCTCACGGTAACAATAGATATTTATTACTCCCTCCGTCTTAAATTTTTAAAGAATTTTAAAGAGTTAAAACATCTTGAGTTTGATCAAAATTATAGAATAAATTATAAAAAATTATGATATCATATAGATATAGTATAAAAATATAATTAATATAATTAAAAAATAATCTATTGATACTTAGTTGACACCCTAATTATTAATCAATTTTCCATGGAAGTTTCGCCCCGAGGGCTCTTAGTCTTGATGAGTATGATTCCGATCTCGTCAGATACATACTGGGAAGACTTTGCTTCCTGCTGGCTGTTGTTGCTGTTACACAGTGAAGTCTGGCATGCGGCAGGCAAGACTGGCAATTCTTCGCGTCACGTAAGCTATTATTATTGTTAAATGTGTTCAAGGTGCTTAAGCATTGCAGGAGTTCATTCCACAGTAATTTTTTTTTTTGAATGTAACTCATTCCACAGTACATTGTCTGGCATCGACATCCACCTGAGGAGAGTCTGCTTGTTCTTGTCTCACGGAAACCAAGTTAACTCAACGCAAGTTAATTTTTTTTAAAAGGACGATAAAAATTTTGCCGCGATTTCTATTAGACGGATAAAGAAAAAAGAAGACAAGCGTTCCGTCCAGTTTTTTAAAGTGGAAACTGGACGAAAACCATATATATAAATATGGAGGGTACCCTACTCTCGTTGCACACCTAGGTACCAAAACAACTCAACTTGCGCCACAAAGAGCGCCAACTCAACTCTTCTCAACTCCCCGCTTGGTCGGATTGGGACATCGATACAAGCCTCTGTCCACTAGAACTCGGTCGGATTGGGTCATCGACACGAGCTAGGAGCTCCACCACTGACTTAACAAACAACTAAAAGCTAGGAACAAAAACCTATAAACTAAGCAACTAAAAGAACGCAAAGCCTACTCCACCTCTGGCACCAACCACGAACACAACGGCGAAAACGATGAACTAGCATTGCCCGAGACATCTTGACCGAGACGAGTTCCACAACGACGCCTTTAGGAAGGTTACGACGCCAAGCACCGCCGTCGCTCGTCAAGGCAAGACAAGGTTTTCACCCGCGGAATGTACTGTGGACATGACACCCTCAACAGGGGAACGACATCCACAGGTGTCGCCATCGCCAGGCTTGCGCCCAAGGAACCACAGCACAAACGTCGGTCAAGAAGTCGGGTCCCCGCCAGACACCAGGACGTCGCTGCCGGCCATCTCGAAGAAGCCTCACCGGGGTCGACGCGCCGGCCACGCGAGAAGCCGCAAAGCTGTGCCAGCACCCTGCCAGACCACCTACCGAACACCAGCCTCCCGCCACCGTGTACCTCCACCAACCACCCGCCGTAGCCGTAGCCGCCGCCGGCCACCGCAGACGGCCGAGCTCCCATCGCAGGCACCGCCACCCACTGAAGATACCGGAACCGGAGCAGAGCCCCGGATCAGCACCCCCGTGGACGCCAAGGCCTCCGTCTTCGTAATGACCGCACCATGACGGTAGTCGGAGGCATGGGGGAGGGACGGCATAGACGAAGACCCCCCAACGCCGGCACATCCCCAGCCGCCACCATGACATGGCCACCATCAAGAGGAAGGCTGGGGGTGAGCAGAGGAGGAGGGAACCCCTCCGCTGCCCCCCACACCCGGAAGGGCAGCAGCCCCGCGACGCCCTGCCTGCGATCCCCACCGGAGAGGAGCAGCCACCACCAAGCCCGGCACAGTCCGCAGTACCGCCACGACACCGCAGACCAATCAAAAACCACAAGGCGGCCGTGCCACCACGGCGCCACCAAAGAGCCGCTCCTCCCACCAACGAGCACCCCCACCCCCGAGGCCGGCAGTTGCCAGCCAGCCATGGCCGGCCAGCAGCCAACACCCAGCCGCACAAGCAGGCAGCACGGGAGGGGGGAGGGAGGATCGAGCAGGCAGCACCGAGCAGGCAACATCCAGCCACCGAAGGACGACGAGCAAGAAAACGCCGGCCACCCGCATGCAGCTCGCCCTCCGCCACCAGGACCACCACAGGGACGCCCGATCCGGCGATCACCAAGCCGAACCCACACGGATCGAGCCTTCGGAGGCCGGAAATCACCTCTACCGCCGTTGACCCGCCACCAATCGACCACCCCGTCCACCAGCTGCAGGAAATGGCCATGCAGCACCGGATTCGGCCAGGGGCCACCGGATCCGGGCGCTGGCGCCGCCTAGGGCCACCATCGCGGCAGGCGGCGCAGGGAACCCCGCCGTTCCCCAGTCACCGCGCGCGCCTCCATACCGGGAAGATGAGGCCCCGCCGCCGCCCTCCTGGGGAGCCGCGCGGGCGTGCCGGCGGCGCCCTCCGGCGGCGGCGAGGGGAGAGCAGGTGGAGGTTGGGCGCCCGGTGGCGGCGCAGTTGGGGTGCCCGGGGTCGCCCTAACGGGAGGGCGACGCGGGGGGTGTTGGAGCCCGTACGGAGTAGCTTAGAACCCTTGCGATCACACAAGTTAATTTTGATTTTGATGACTCCGGCATCCACTTCATGTGGCCCTGAATGAGTTGTAGTGGTCATGCTTTTCTAATCCCCAAGGCAAATAGTATTATGTGAATGGGTGGATGGCTGCTGACGGTTGATGGGTATTTGAAGTTTACAGATTTGGAGGATGCAAGGAGGCTGATGAAATGCTTGAGAGAACTTCTATGTCAGGCATGCACATTGTTGATTGACCACAATGAAAAGGATGAAAGAAAGGGAACATGAAAGATGCAAGATTAATTGGTTTTTCATAAGTTGATACCAAGACGTACGTGTTCTCATGGTCAGCGATGATATCAGGTTATAGGTATAATGGTTATCATGGAGAAGTTTTTAGTTTTTTTTTTCCTATAAGTCGCTCTAAAGGTAAGGCAACCTAGATAGCTTGTTTTTGTCCCGAAGTCTGCATGATCCCAGCTAGGTAAAAATCATGGATCTAACATGCGAGTGGCAAGTGTTGGCTGGTGCTGAACATGGATGTAAACTGAGGGAACTTGGAGATAAGTGCTGTTTTGTTTGAGTCTGTGTCGGTTGAAGATACGTTTTCATAAGCTAACAAGGAGTTGAGCTTTTATCTCGGAATTCTTTTTGAGGGCTACTCCCCCTGATATTTGTCTTATTATTTTACTCTGGTGAATGGTTTTGATGAAACTTTATTTTAGATTTGATAATAACGTCCCATCGAAACACATCTCAACAAAATTCTACTGGGGCGACCCATCGAAACACATCTCAGCAAAAATTTTCAATTGTCTCGGTTGTTTGAAACATTAGTGTAAAGCAAAGCAAATCCGCAATCGAATGCAATCCAGCCCAAAATTGCAAGTCATCAAGAAGACATATTCTTTTGTACTGTGTTATTATAACTTAAAATTCTCATCTAAGACCTGGACTTCTTCTTCCTTGATTTGTTGCTAGTTTTTGGCAGGTCAGTAGTATTTGCCGCTGGTGTCTTTGATGAACTGGTGGCTTGGCTTCCTTTTGAGGAACCACCGGCATTGGTACCCGTTGTCTCCCTTGACACAGCTCCTTAAGCACTCTGACCTGAACTCTCTTATCATTCCTCTTTGGACGGTAACGGGATCGCTGTCTCCTTGGCAGCCATCTCTCGGGATCTGGTGGTGGCCCTGGGTTTGCTGCATCAAAGCCTTTCGGGTATCTAGGCTTCCGCTTCATCTTCTTTGCCTTTTGGTTCTTCACTTCCTCAGGAACATCAACCTCCATGTCTTGGGGTCCTTCAACATGCCTTGCACCAGATGTGTTCTTCAAACTCTCAACATTAACTCCTTTGAGGCCTGGCAATGGCTTCAGCTTCTGCTTTTATTGTTCAGCCTTCTCCAGGTTTGTGCGTACTGAAATCATCACTAACCCAGCCAGAGCTTCAACGGTTCCATGTCTCTTCACAAGTCCTCGTACAACAAATAAGCCTCTTCGTCACGTCCATGACTTAGCTTAAATGCAGCAGCCTCCCGTGTTAACATATCTATTTTTTTTTTTGCGAATAGTGTTAACATATCTAATTGGTTATCCACGGTCATGGAATTCTTCCACCACTGTACAGCAGAATCAAGTATAGAAGCTGCAGCATTGGAGTCACCTAGGCGCTCTTTAAAAGCCACTAATGTAGCAACTGTTGCAGGCATGTGCTGGTATTATGGATAGTGAGTCAGCAGCAAGCTGAAAATGGTTGACATTAGCAGCAATCTGAGCAAGTGCAAGGAGGAGCTCTTTAGAGTTCTCAGGATACTTCTCAGCATACTGACTAAGAACATCTTCAGCTTTCTGAACCTTCGTTTCTTTCACATGAACAGCAGCTTGAAGTAAAACATGGAATACACTACCTGGAAACATACAAAGCAGTCAACTGGCAACCCACCACTGAAAATGCCCACCCAAACAAATGAAACGGATGTTGATGATGATAGTTTTTCAATGAGGTGATCATATAAACACATAATTTTTTTAATGCAAATGTCAATTACCATCAAAACATCTACTATATTGACCATGGCCATTTTACTGAAGAATTGAATCGACAATGCGGACTGAATTGACACGACAATGCTTAGTTTAGTTATACCAATTTCAACTGAAGGACTGTCACGCAACGACTGAATGGACTGAAATGCAAAGACAAGTATGCGAAACGATACTCAGATGGCACAACGATCTCACAAGTAATTATGGGCGCACAAACACAAAATACTTAACAAATTACTTATGGCCAGCAGGCCCAAACTGCTCAAGGTCTTAAAAGTCACAAACCAGTTGCCGAAACCCCAACAGGCATCAAATCCCGACGATGTTTTCAGGTTACAGATAAGCTAACATTCAGAAGATATATAGAATAACTAACATATCATCCTATCATCCTAAAGGTAATATAGAAACAGTGGGTGTCCCCATTCAAGGCCATCCGAGGTGACAAGCCTCTCCAACTTTCCAGTATCAACATGGTACCTGAACTTGCCATTGCCACTAGTCTTGATGATCACGCTGCGAGGGAAGCCTGGGTCGAAATCTGTCATTCGGGTGACTCTCCTGCTACGGCTGCCGAGCGACGGAACCTCATCCAGGGCTTCGGGAGATCACGGGGTGTTAGCATCATCGGGGACCATGTCCAGGCATTCTTCACCTTAAGTTGCTTGCATAGGTACAGGCGCTCATGCTGCCCCACCGTGGCCGCTATGAGCCTACCATCACAGTCTTCCCCCAGCCTGAGGTTTGCAGGACCTGGCACCAGCTTGGGCACCAGCACCACGCTGAAAGTCAGGCGAAGTGGATCAAGGGAAATCAGTGACATGTCGAAAAGGCCACTATGAAGATGCCACATAATCTTACCATTCACCCTTACACAGTGCCTATCCATGATCATAGGACCTTCAATCTCTGTAATGCTTGAGGACATAGCACAGTCCCAATGGCAAGTCTCTCCATTGTATGTTGCCACCCATACTCTAGGCTTCACCAACCAATTACCCTTCTTCCTCTCCATGGTGATATAAGCCATCTTAAAGTGCAGTGGCTCATCCTCCTTGCGCGACAGTATGACGCCACCAAGGTTCTCACCGGCAGCGTCGAAGCTGCTATCCTTGAGAACGAACGCCGCTTGCTTCAGGCCGGGCAGGCAGAGAAGGAGCAGGGCATCTTCCGGCGGTGGGGGCAGGCAGGTGGACTCTCCAGAAGCTGGATCCCAGACTACGAACGCTGGAAGGCCTTCCTCCGCAGGGCGCTGCAGCACGATCAGACCCAAGTGGCTGTCCACTGCTTGGTAGCCGGAGGCTTCCAGTGGGAGATGCTTGTCCAGGGAGAGCTCTCGGGGTCCCTTCACTCCCGCATACCTCAAAGGGAAGCGGTGAACCGGCCTCACTGCAGAGTAGCGCTGGATTCCTGGCTTGATTGTGGTGGGGTGGAAGAAGTAGCCTTGAAGCTTCCCAGGTTCCTGTTCTTCGGACCGGAGACCGGCAGACAACGCGAACTTGCTGCTACGATCACTGAAGCGGCGGACGGACATGTCCACAACGCACTCAGCGAAGCACTCCATCCTCCGATGATCCTCGAGCTCACTCCCCCCGTACATCAACCTCTGGAGGCTTGGCACAATGCCTGCATGTTAAATTGCCACTTTTAGCTCGCAGCACCGGCGGAGCCAAGGCCCGGCCACCCTGGGCAGCTGGCCGGGCTCCCACGGTACAGCGGAGGCTGGAAGGGAGAGGGAGGTGCGTACGCAGGGTCGCCGACCGGTGTGCGGAGGACGGAGGCGAGGGCGCGAGGCGACTGGCGAGAGGCGGGAGGGGGAGCCGCTGACGCCGCCGCCGAGCCTGAGCGCCGCCTCCGTCGCCTGCCCTTCGTGCCGAGCGCGCGTGGGGTCGGAAGCTGAAGATGGAAGATGTATGAGGCGGTGAGTGGGTTTGTGCTGAATTATGGGCCACTAAATAAAAGCCCATACAATCCCTTTTTCTTTTTTTTCTTTTCTATTTCTTTTTTCTTTCTAATAACTAACATCATTCGACAAACACCTATATACTATATATATCTATAAGATAATATATTTATCAGCAATTTTGTAAATCCACGCCAATCTCTATTATCTTCTATTTTTGATCGAAGTCAGCGTAGGAGCCCCATGCCTATTTTTTAAATTTTTTAATAATACAAATTCGCTCTCATAAGGAGTCGAACCCAGGTCTGCTAAGTGCTACTTAGGTGCTCTATTATCTTCTATTAACCTGTGTATTTGTAATTAAATTTTTTCTCCACCAGAAGACATCTGATTTCGTCCGTTGGGCTTCCTAGGCTCATGTAATGATTTCGCAACGAGTTGGACATATAGCTTAAGAATTGACGATTTAGGGAGAAAAGCAAAAATAGAGACAAAGAATAGAGATAGATTTTTTTGAAGGTTTTAGAGTTTCAGTTCTTCCTTATGATATAATAATGGCCTCAAACATTATATACTGGTTCGATTTTTACCATAACACTTGTTAACTTACCACCAACTCACACCACTATGGTTTAGGGTTTAGGATAACATTACCCCGCCTTGACCGATGACATTTCCTCTATGTTGTCAAATTTGTAATGATACTCTTGATCCTTTTGCCCTCTCCTTCATGGCCTTGACACTACCCCTCTCTTGAAAAGTTGGTTGTCCCCAAGAAACAGTGGATGAAAATCGCCTCTGAAGATCGTAAACTTCCTCCCATGACGTCAAAGTTGGTGAGTGGTTATCAAACCATGACACCTAAATTTGTGATGGTAAAGAACCATTTTTATACCATATGTGAAGTTAGAAAATGGATGAATAGGCTAGACAACCATCGAAGAATCATACATGTGAAACTAAAGTGGTATCATTATCTTTTAAATTCTACTTCCTCCGTCTCAAATTGTAAGTCATTCCAATAATCTTTGAGAGTCAACATTTTGACTTTGACCAAATTTATACAATAAGATAATAATATTTAGAATATCAACTAAGTATAATTGAATTCTTCATTAACTATATTTTCATAATATACCTACTTGATGGCACCAAACTTTGTAATTTTTTCTAAATCTTGGTCAAACTTAAAATACCTTGACTCTTCACAAGATTCTTAGAATGACTTACAATTTAGAATGGAGGAAGTAGCATCAAAATACGTTGAAAAATAATCTAGTCCCTATTGTGCGGTGCATACTGATTGGCTAAAAGTAGATGACAACACCAGCGAAGACAAAATTGTCTCCCTCTCTTCCTTTTCATGACCCGTGGTGCATGCTCTTCAAGCTCTTTGCTCTTTATGACCCTTAGACACCCTTGCTTGCCTTCTAAGGAGGTGGCCAAGGTGGAGGACGTCCAACAACTTTCTTGGTGTGTTCTCCATCTCTTCGAGGCATGCATCAACTTAGGCCAGGGTCTCAATTATAAAAACAAGCCCATGACAACGATGTAACTCCCATGAAGCACTATCGTGATGCCGATTCAACTTGAATGGACTTACACTTTGGGACACATTTGTACCTATAAGCAAATGACATGCACATATAAAATCAAGTGAGTTGCACAAAAAAATAATTACGCAAGTTGAGGAATAAGCTCACTTTATCAGCAACGATCGTATCCAAAGGTGTCATGTCCTCATCAATGTGTGTTAGGGACCATATCAGTGTCTACAGGACCCAATTACATAGCTTTGTGAGATAATAATTCTCCTAAATGTATTTTTTAAATACAAGCCTTATTGGGGGAAATTATGAAAATTTCTCCTCACACCTTTTCTATAAAGAGAGGGAGATAGAGAGGGCTAGTTATGATTCATTTGCTCTTGCTCAACTGTTTTTCACTCTCTTCTCATCCATTGGGTTTAAGATCAAAATCTAAATGTTTACTGCATCAGAAAACTCTTAATGATTAGTAGCGGTTAGGCACTTAAACCTTAGGCAGTGAGTCATTGCTCGCTTAGCACCTAATAATGTCTTTTGTAACATTGCATCATGTTTATCTTATTAATATTAGTACAGTGTTTTGCCCAGGCTTCATAAAACTTCTGGCTCCGCCACTAGCTCGCAGGATTCAGTTTAGACTATATCTAACAAATGCTCATCAGCAAGAAACAATAAAAGTAATACTTTTAGCTCGGAAATCAGTTTAGAATCAATATAACATAAGTTCATGCAGGAGAAATGGATCATGGAACGATAAAAGTGCAAGTTTTAGATCGAGATTCAGTTTATATGGTCGATCTACCACATGTTCTTGCCCGAGCAGTGCACAAACAAGCATAAAAGTCTGACTTTTAGACCGGGATTCACAAACTAAAGTCTTCTACTGTAACCAGATTCGAAATAACAAGAGAAGTTCGAACTTTTACGAATGCCAGGGCAAACAGAAACGAGCGAATGGAGTAAGGAGTGGAATTACCTTCTTGCTGGCATATCCTGGCCTTGAGGTTGGCGACGGTGTCCCCGCTGCCGAGCTCGACGGTGACGATCCTTCCAGCAACGCTCCTAACGAGGCTTCTGACGTGAACCCTCATCTCTCCTCGCCTTTGATTCTCTCAGCCTCGGCCGGAGGAGCTCGAGCCTGGAGGTGGTTTTGCGAGGGGTGCTGGATCGTCGGAGCTCTGCTTTGCGCTGCCGGAGAGACGAAGACGAGACTGGGGAGTTTATAAGCGTAGCAATGGGTGGGCTGCACGCGAAGCCGAGCTGAACTGGCTTATTGGGCCTCTTGGGCTCAGTTGCAGCGGGAGGCCCAATAGGTGGGGTAATACAAAATGTCATCTCCGCTTGATTTGAAATGGTTTGCTTTGGCAATATTTCAAAAAAAAATTGCATTATTTTCAAATAGTGGCAGTATATAAATTATTTTAATTTTGGCATCCTTTCTTATACAACTGGAAGGACGTACACAATGAGGTAGAAACATTTAAACACTTTATAATATTAGTCTCAAACATTAGACCTACATGTTGTACATTGAGATTCCCTAAATCAAAATACTAGACCGCAAGGTTTGACGATGTTTCACTGGCTGCAGGTAAACCAGCGAATGGAGAGGGATACAAAGACCTGGTTTCATCCACCCGGCCTTCCCGAAGGATATGCAATTGTACTTTTGTTCCATATAACTGAATCACGGAGAAATGCCATTGTACTTTTGTTCCTTTTTTAGTTCCATTTTTTAAATCTCAACATTCTAATTTTTTTTGAGATCAAACAATTGTTAAATATAGTACAACAGATTTAAATAATTGGACTTGCAATATTATTTACAGTATAATTTCCTCCTTATATTTCAACAGTATAATTTCCTCCTTATATTTCAACAGCCTTGCAGTATAATTTCCTTCATGTAAACATTCCGGCGCAACAACAACAGGAAGCGCCCGCAGTTGTAACAACAGGAAGCGACAAGTTGTAACAATAGGGAGCGCCCTGTTGTAACAACAACAGAAGAGGGGGAGGAGGAGGAGGAGGAGGAGCGGAGGAGAGTAGAAGAGAGATCAGGAGACCTATCTGGGCCAGATCCATCACCGCCCCCCTCCCCACCAGATCCGGCTACGCGCGCGACCCCCGTTGCCGGATCCGGCCCTCGGATTCACCGTCGCCCCCTCCCTCGCCGGAACCCTAACTCCTCCCCGGAGATGGGAGGGGAAGGAAGGCAACTGAGATAGGAGGAGCAGCAGGCCTCCCTGGGTCGGATCCGCCTAGATCCACCGCCGCCCCAGGTGGATCTAGGGCTGGCGCTGTCCGATCCGGCTCCCTCCGCCACTGCCATGGCCGGAGACTAGCGCCGCGGCATCCGCCAGGAAAAAAAGAGGAAAGCTTGGGGAGTAGTGAGAGAGGAGGGGGCTGCCGGTGAGGAACTCGCCAAGCTCGCCGGTGGTGGACTCGCCGGAGCTCGGCCCAGTGTGGCATCGGGAGAGAGTGTGCGGGGGAGAGAGCTGAACAAGCGCGAGAGTGGAGGTGGGCGTGGGGCGGAGCATGCGAGGGCCGGCGTCCATTTGATGCGGGGGAGGCACTGTACTCGCTGCAGGCATGCGAACCGCGGTGACCGCGACCGAATATGAACACGCCACATCCATCCGACGTTTAGGACGTCTAAGCATCACCGGTTTCTTAATCATGCCTCTGGATAACCCGCATTGTTGAACTGAAATGACATTTCGATCTGGAGCATATCATGGCAAGACGTCACATGGCATTTACCAGATCTACTTAAATTTTCACGTTGCGCTTGTGCTGCGTCATGGACTGATGGTTTAGACTATAGCATGGCATTTTCTAATTGCGCTTGTGCTAAAGATGGCAACGGGTCGGGTTCACATAGGGTGGAGTCTCCATGCAACCAAAATCGAAACCCGAAACCTGAACGGATACTGCAGATATCCGAAACCCGAACAGGTAATCAAAACCCAAATGGATACCCAAAACCCGCGAATATATATACTTATTCACAAGTATAAACAAGAGGCAACAAATAATAAATATTTTTTCATAAGTCAACTTTAAATAAATTCAATAATTTAATTAAATAAATTATTATTAACATATTATAAAACATGAGTTTTAATTCTAAGTGATTTATTTCGGATATCCATCGAATAATCTATAGGTGACAAATCAAACCCAAAACCGAACAAAAAACAATGGGCGAAAAAGATCCGCTGCCATCCTTAGCTTGTGCTGCGTCATGGACTCATGGTTTAGACTATAGCGTGGCGTCCCACGCGAGGAGCATGGCGGACAGCGGGTAGCTGCTCGCATCCAGCCATGAAGCAGAGTTGCTTCAGCTACGAAACGACTCCGCGTTCATGGTCAGATTAGCCATGAAGCGGATCAATCGTGGGCAATTTGCTCGAGCCACTCATTAGTGTGACGTGTGAACAAACAGCATGTCAGGTTCCGAATGTACAATAATTCACACACACAAATAAAAGTTCCAAACGTACAACCACCTATTTGATGTTTTACGATTGAGCGCACTAGGATCACAAACGATCATTCATTCTCAAAATGAAAAGCAAACCAATACAAGAAATGAGCAGACAAATTGTAACCAAAGGCTCAGGTCTACCACTATATCACAACAGGAAAGCTACAATGATAAACGCCTGGTGTATCTCCTCTGAAACAAAAAGGCTGCTACTGGTTCCCAACCCAAAGCACACATTAATAAGTGCGTGTCCATAAACTCACATTACATGTGCAGTACGACATAACAGCACTGCGCAAACATGCTAAAATAATCAGACGGACAACGGCGATCAAAACATAATGTTACAGGATCAACGTGGCTCAGTTCATCGCCTGCGCATGCCCCTGCCACCACGTCCTCGCATTGCCCCTCCACCACGACCACCCATTGCACCAGCTGCAGCCTCACCTTGTGCGCTCTCCGACTAGAGTATCCCACAATTCGAGGAAACAAAATATGGCAATTAGTTCATGTTAAAAATGAATTTCTTTAAGAAAAAAATTGTTTGCAAGGAACATCCAAAATATCTAATAAGAATTTGGTGAACGTCCAAATTCAAAGGCACAAAGTCTTCACAGTTACGATTTGCTTTCATGGACCTATAGTTTGAGCATGTGCAATTTGAAGTGGCAAAATGGAGTGCCTTGCCTCCTTTGGCAGCCAAACCCATTTCTAAAGATGCAATGGAACAAAAACAAAGAAGAAATGTTCCAGCTGAATGAACTACACTAGTTCTATGATCATTTTTTGTTCAGTGATTTGCAACTTTACAACAGAGACGATAGATTCGATTAAATAGGACATAAGAAATGGCCTAACAATTTATGGAAGGAAGAGGATTTTCCACAAGAAAAATGAGTCTCAACTCCACTCATGAAACAGTTGTAAAGGCAATGTTTTTTTAATATAAAATGGACCCTAAGCGTTTGCATGCTCCTTACCTTTGGATTTTTCACTGTTTCATCAACACTAAGAATAAGGCAGGAAGCTTCTGTTGCAGCATTTATAGCATTGATCTGAACAACAAAAAAATTGTCATGACATCAGCATCTCAAATTAAGATGGATACCCAAAAGCAAATGGTTGAAACCAAATGTGAAATTACCTTTACAACAGCAGGTTCCCACACAAAGTTCGCAAAGGAATCAGCAATTCCGCCAGTGTTTATGTCTACACCATAATTAGCACCTTCACCTGAACAAATTAGCCATGCATCAGTAAAATAGAAGCCTTTCTGCGTCACAACTGTACTATCATTGATAAAAGTGTAGACTAAGTTCAAAATAAAACTTGAGGAAACCAACCAGATGCATGTTTCTGCCTAAGCTTATTGAGAACGTCAGTAGCATCAAACCCAGCATTATCACAAAGTTGACGAGGAATAACCTGCAGGATAATTGTATTGAAAATGACTAAATGAGTGGACACGACATTGCACATAAGACATAGTACATGTAAGCGAACAGAATCAAACAGCCAATATAGCCCTTTTTGACAACATTAAATGCAACTTAAAACCAGCAGCAGCGCATTTATTGTATCCTTAAGTAGTTGGTCGAAAGCTTTCAGCCTGTTCGTTTAAACTTATCAGCCAAACCAGCCAGCCATTCAACAGTATTTTTCTCTCACAAAAAATCAGCAACAGCCAGAACCAGCCAGCCAGAAACAACCAAGCGAACAGGGCATTTGAGTGCAGTGCATAAATAAAAGAAAAATCCTGAATTTCTACAAGGAAAAGTACGAGGAATACTGTACCTCAAGGGCTTTAGCAAATGAATTTACAAAGAACTGAGACTTCCCAGCAATTGTCCGTGCATGCTGCCTGAGATACTTGCTTACTTCCATCTACACAAAACATAAAAGATCGTCACAAATTCTATGAACTGCGGAATCATCCATGTTGACAAGTTAACCACCAGACATACATCAATAGCACCACCACCCGGCACAACTGTTGAGTTCTTAAGTGCTCTCCTGACAATCATGATGGCATCGTGGAGACTCCGTTCAGCTTCCTCAATGAACTAGCATAGAATCAAAGAAACATAAGGAGGACATTCAGAACATGTTAAAAATAGATGATGGCTAACAGAAGTGTATCAATAGAATACCTGGTCAGCACCACCACGGAGCACAATAGTTGCTGTCTGACCCAAAGGGCAGCCACTAAATATGTTGAACCTTTCATTGCCTACTTGCTTTTCCTCGAATACCTCACAGGAACCAAGTACCTTTACAAAAGGGAAAAAAGAGATAAATCAGCTTGCACTCAGCACCAGGCAGCTCAGATTAACCCTAATTTTCCAGTCAACAATCCATCAAAAACAGACAATTCAACATATCCACAAGCAAATAACAAATAGCATGCTTACCTCATCGATGACATTATTTACAGAAGTTTGAACGGTTCCACCAGTTGCTGCAGCAACACGTTGCAAATCTTCTTCTGTGACACGGCCAGCGCAGAAAATGTCTCGATCCGCGAAATACTGTATAAACCCAAATTATCTGAGATAGGCTGCAGAAGTATACATTACAGAAAAGCAGAAGGTTATTTGGTTAAATGAAAACATCAGGCTACCTGTGTCGCAAGATCACCAATAGCTAGCCGAGACAGAACTATCTTTGCTCCACTCTTCACACACTTGTCCAGTTTGTCATAAATAATGTTCCATTCAGCATCAACAATTGATTGGTATTGCAGAGGGTCAGATAATCTACAGGTAGGGTGGAAACAGAGCCGGCATAAGCACAGATTGTAAAGCATATAGAGCAAGTAAAGAATGGAGCACCCATTCTGTTCTGTAGCAGGTGGCGTTTGAGTGAATCAAGTATGGATACCTGATCTCTGCATTTTCCTTCTCGGATTTCAATTCTAATTCAATGTTTAACAAAAGAATCTTCGGATTCAGGAACTTCTTTGGTTGTTGTTCAAATCCAGCATACGAAAATGTCTTTTTGAATGCAACACCATTCACCAGAAAAGAATCTCTCATTGTACCTCCAGGAACCTAAGATACATCAAGATATCAGGCATTAATGTCTTATAGTAGAAAATCAAATGAATACTATATTACATAGCATATGTAGCCTATCGCGCAAAATAAAGCAACGAAAATTATATCTATTAAAATGTAATGGCAATCAGTGTTTGGTTCATCAGTAAATATGTAACATATATCCTATCATATTTTTCCCCTTAAATGAATTCCTGACATTCTGCATAATAAAACCTTTGTTTTATGCATCAACCCTGAGAAGCTTGTGGAACAAAATCGATAGCTAAATGACTAGCTTGTTCTCTTTAGGCAAAAATGGTTATCTTATAGCTCATGAATCCAAAGTATGTCCCTTCTATAGATTAAAACAATAAAATGGTTTCCCAGTAATCGATCCTAATAAATATATCAGTTCCAAAGTCAGAATGACATCAAGAGCTAATATCTTCAGGACTTTTCAACCCAGAACAACATCTTGGAAGAGAACATTGCAATAATTACCTTCTTAATCCCAATAAGATTAAGCCTGTCATCATTGCCAATGGCAAGGACAGCATCCACAACCATAGAAGCAAAGAATTCTTTTTCACCGCCTATAAGTTTTGAAGAGAGTGTTGTAGCAGCACACTTGGCTAGCAATGTTTTCTTCTCTTCAAGGCTTTTTCCTTCTATGCTAACTGCCAGCTCTTTAACCCGTTGGATTGCCTGAAATTCATGTTAACTAATGAACAATCAACTTCGAAAACAGATGCAGAAGGTTGGCTGTTTAAAAAAAAAAGATGGTAGTTACAGACCATATTGCCTGCACTTCTATAACTGCGAATTAGACTGTGAGGGTGAACCCCATCCTCAATATAAGGTTTTGCTTCCTTCAAAAATTCTGCAGCTAGAAGCACCACAGTAGTTGTCCCATCACCAACCTGAGTAAATAAGAAAATTAAGGTTGAGCTTAACATGCATGTCCAAGTTCCACAGTCCAACAAACATAAATCCAGCAATAAATAATGGAAGCCAAAACTGCAAGTCAATTATACAGCATCATCATTTTATAAGATGCACATCGAACTAGATGTAATCTCAATTGTTGTGGTACATAAAATTTGATACCTGCAAATAAAAACTGCAAGTATGACTCGGTGAATGTCAAATTCATCCATTTAACATAGGATCGTATGACTCAAAATGAAGCGACAAAGCTCTTAAACGTCAGTGAAAAGATAAAATTAAACAAATAAGAAAATAAAAAAAATACATAAAAAATGTGAAAAGAAGCTCTTAAGCACCATTGCATTGAGCCAAATGCCTGTAGGTAATTACTAGACATATCTTAGTCCAAACAGAAGAGATTAGTGGGATGTACAGCAATGGATTAGGCCTGTCGTCGTTCCCACTATTCAAATTGCAATTCCTTGGATTATGCCTCGACCACACAGCCCATACATGACTAAACTATGAATTATGACCTATTCCACCAAAATCGTGTGCCATCACATCTTAACAGACAGATCCTACTTCACTAAGATCAAATGTCAAGAAATGGTTTAGGATTATAGACAAGGGTTCTTATTTTGTTATAACTGTCCGCCCACATCTAATAGATCGCAATGAGGCAGGTTTGATTTGTATCTAGATGGATACCTCGGAGTCCTGTGACTTGGCGATGTCAACAAGGATCTTGGCGGCGGGGTGCACGATGTCGAGGAGGCGCATGATGGTGGCGCCGTCGTTGGAGATGGTGACCCCGCCCTTGTCGTCGTGGATGAGCTTGTCCATCCCGCGGGGCCCCAGCGTGGTCCGCACGGTGTCGCCCACCGCCGTGCACGCGTTGATGTTGCTCACCACCTGCGCGCGCCCCTGCGACGTGTCCGTGCCCTCCTTGAGCAGGATGATCTGCGGTTGCTGCGGAACAAAAACGGAAGAGTCAGCACGGCCATCAGGATCGGCGAATCGGAGCTCGCGTGCGTGCGAGGGCGGCGGCGCCAGCGGACTGGGGGTTAGGGCTCCGTGGAGGCGGCGCTTACCATCATCGACGCCATGGTTGGGGGCTGGGCGCAGCTAGGGCTTCAAGTGTGAGGGAGGGGAAGAGATCTGAGAGGTGAGGGGGGGTAGGGTTTTGAGGTTTCGGTCGAGGTTTTTTACTGGAGAATCCTGCCGCTGCGCCGCAAGCCCACCACACGATCCTGGAAGCTGGTAGACTGGTAGCGACTGGTGCCGGCCCTCACATATTTATATTTATCATGAGAATGATCCATGGTCCGTCGGCCCATCTGGGCCAGATATCAGGCCCATGTCTTTTCCTCTCTTTTCGTTTGAGAAGAATTTTTCAAGTTTGAATTCAGGTCCTCCCAAATCCAATGCCATCCCTAATTTGCCTATCGGTCTCGGTCATCATCAGGCCATGGGGCCGCCGCATCGGGGAGCGTCCAGCCCTATTTTAATTAAAATATAAAAATAAAAAATAAAAGAAATCACGGGGGAGCGTCTTCGCGCAGTGGGGTCCTCCGTTTCAAAATGCCACCCCGTCCAACGCAAACGAGAGGGAAAGCCGTCAGCCTCCTCCTGTCTCATCTGTGCAGCTGCAGTTGCTCCTGCTCCTTCTTCGGCGGCGGCGGCGGCCTAGCACCTGGGCGGGGCGGCGAGCGGGGACGGAGATGGAGATCGCGCGAGCGGCTGCTGGCGTGGCCTGCTCCAAGGAGCACCAGAGGCTCTACGCCGAGTGGTTCGCCCTCACCGACCCAGGTAAGGCGCTCCGCGCCTCAGCTCCCATTCCGCCCCCAAAAATCCGCGGAGGTTTTGATGCTTAGTGCTCCGCCGGGGGTCTCTGTTGCAGATGGCGACGGCCGCGTCACGGGCGCCGACGCCACCAGCTTCTTCGGTATGTCCGCGCTCTCACGCGCCGATCTCAAGCAGGTTAGTGCGGGGCCGCTGGTCTCCTCCTGCTTCTCTCCTGGCCTGGGTAATATTCGTTTAGGATTATCGTCGACGAATGGCTTACGATGTTTCCCTGTTTGCGGATTTGCGTGTGAAGGTATGGGCGATCGCGGATTCCAAGCGGCAGGGGTACCTTGGATTCGCCGAGTTCGTCACAGCAATGCAGGTTCGTCCCCTTGTATGCGTTAACCATAGCGTGTGCATCTGATGATGAATGGTGAGGTTGTGCTGCTGGGTTGTGGACTGATGTCTAACAAAACCAATGGATATGCAAACTGCAGCTCGTGTCTCTGGCGCAAGCAGGGAACGAGATCACAGATGACAGTCTGAAACGTGAAGGTAGTTAGCTGTGAACTGAACTTGACCATCCTTTTCCCCTTCTGTGAGTTCATTTGGATTTGGATGATTGAACTCGATTCTGTTATGGTGGTCCGTGCAGACCTGAGCACCTTGGATCCGCCTGTGATGGAAGGTGTCGATGAACTACTGGCTGTAAGTCTGAAATCTTCAGATTCTGTGTCATTCAATGAATTTGCCCCTTTCAATACAATATATGATGGACTGTTTCTTTCCAGAGATCCAAGGCTGTTGTGAAGAAAGTTCACCCAGTTGACAATGGTAACCAGTATGTTTAACCCTTTTTATACTCATGAATCGTCTTTGACATCACATACCTATATCTATACCTGCTCTTCAGGCACCACTCAGGTCCAAGCACCTTCCATGTATCACTGGTTTGGTACAAAAGCAGCACAGAAGGTATTAGATTACCTTATTGAATTTTAAATCTCGTTCAAAATCTGTTGGCTGCTGCTTTCAGTATGCTTTTCATTACAGCACAAACCATTTTACCTGGTATGTCGAGCATTGTGGTTTAGCAATTGACTGATTTTGCATTTAATCTGGCATTCTACAGGTGCAGATGCCTCTGACTGCTGTTACCTCTGTAATTGATGGCTTGAAAAGACTATATGTCGAGAAACTGAAGCCTTTGGAAGTTGCCTACAGATACAATGATTTTGCTAACCCATTATTGGTAAATAATTCCATTCACAGTTTTGTTTTGTTTGAAGTGTCATTCTTATTGTTCTGAAGTTCTTTGATGCTCATTGTGCTCTTCCATCATTATTTACATGTCACTTCATTGCTTCTACCATTTTCCAGACAAACAGTGATTTTGATGCAAAGCCAATGGTTATGCTCTTGGGTCAGTATTCAACAGGGAAAACAACATTCATTAAGCATCTGCTGAAGACAAGCTACCCAGGTTTGATGGTTCATCTTATACAACACACTTGAGTATCGGTCTTATTGGCCATTTTGTTTCAATTGACTCTCATTGCATTAGAATTTGACTTTTTTGTCTGTTTCATTTTCAGGAGCTCACGTTGGACCAGAGCCAACCACTGATAGATTCGTAGTTGTCATGGTAACTACTGGCATGAATATTGTATTTGCATACATAATGGATATGGCATTTGACTGATGGTCAATACTATAGCATGTGTAGTGAGAATGTTTCCCTTATATTGGCTAAACCAATGTAGTTGGTCTTTGCTATTGTGATATCATTGCAACAACTTCTGTTGTCCCTATACACTATGGCTAGCCATTATCATGAACTGGTCATTGCTGAAAAATAGAACTTCAATATGAAAAAATAGTATCATTTTTTTTTTTTGAACTGAAACCATGGGGCATAGCCCCAAGGTAGGGTTGCAAATTAGTAGCGGGCGTGAAAAATAGAATCATTGTTGTGTTCTTTTGTTAACCCTTTAAAACTTCCTTCAAACCTACTGCATGGCCATTGGATAATTTTCCATTCACTTCAGTTGTTCAAAACAAAACTTTATTGCTGATCTTTTACAAATCTTATCAGTTTTCATTACCTGCTGGCTGCCCCTGTCAATGTGTACATTATTGTTTCTAACTGCCCCTCAAATTAATTGTTTCACTTCAGTCAGGATCTGATGGAAGGACCATTCCTGGCAATACTATTGCTGTTCAAGCTGACATGCCATTCACTGGTCTTACAACATTTGGGGGAGCATTTCTGTCAAAGTTTGAATGCTCTCAGATGTCGCATCCGGTAAGCTTTAGTTTGATACAGGTACATGTAGAGTGCATTCATTTAGAAACTGAATCCTCCTTTGTTTCTTGAAGCTGCTAGAGCATATCACCTTTGTGGACACTACTGGTGTTCTCTCTGGGGAAAAGCAACGGACCCAACGCAGCTATGATTTCACAGGTGTAACCTCATGGTTTGCTGCTAAGTGTGACCTTATTCTTCTTCTGTTTGACCCTCACAAGCTTGATATAAGTGATGAGTTCAAACGTGTCATTTCATCCTTGCGTGGGCATGATGACAAAATACGCGTAGTGTTGAACAAGGCTGACCAAGTTGACACACAGCAGGTACAGTTTTTTTTTTCTTGCAATCAATTTGTATGACCTGTTATGCTTATGATTTATTTGTTTCTTAAAAAAGTC
>CM041645.1:11373952-11416908 GCA_023333625.1 Bothriochloa decipiens
TTGTATGACCTGTTATGCTTATGATTTATTTGTTTCTTAAAAAAGTCTAGTGTGATGAGATTGTTTTTCCCTTCTATGCTACAGCTTATGAGAGTTTATGGTGCATTGATGTGGTCTCTTGGGAAAGTGCTAAATACTCCTGAGGTTGTGCGTGTGTATATCGGGTAATTTTTTATGCCTGTTATTTGTTACCTTACTCCTCTCTACAATAATAAGTTTTTTAAATAAAATATGCATGTTGTTGGAGGTTCAAAATTCAAATTGAAATGTATATTTAATTTGCACTGGGCTGTTTCTGAATCTTCACAACCATTACGGTTGTTCAATCAGGCATTAACTAAATTTGTTTTTTTTATATTTTTGCATTAACTGGATCGTCACTTTGATCTAATATTTGCAGGTCATTTAATGATAAGCCAGTGAATGATTCCGTTGTTGGACCAATTGGAAAAGACTTGTTTGAGAGGGAGCAAGATGACCTCCTCTGTGACCTGAAAGACATTCCTAAGAAGGCTTGTGATCGACGGGTAAGTTGAAATGTTGAGTCATCTGTCAGAACTCTTCCTTTCTGTACTGGATTTTCGAAATGAACAGCACCATTTCTTCCAGGTCAATGAGTTTGTTAAGCGTGCTCGAGCTGCCAAGATCCATGCTTACATAATTGGCCATCTGAAGAAGGAGATGCCTGCAATGATGGGAAAAGCTAAGGCTCAGCAGCGACTCATAGACAACTTAGAGGAGGAGTTCGCAAAGGTACTGACAGAGAACTTGATTTCCGGCATGTTTATGTCTGGGTCTAATTTCAACAGCAGATTTACGACTAACCTTAATCTGCTCGCATCTAAATCCAGTCATCTTCTTCTCTTTTGCACAACACCCCTCTGCTTTACTGATACTCGTGATCCGGTGGAACAGGTTCAGAGGGAATACCATCTCCCCGCCGGAGACTTCCCCGACGTGAAGCACTTCAAACAGGTGCTGGGTGGGTACAGCATCGACAAGTTCGAGAAGCTGAAGCCCAAGATGGTGCAGGCGGTGGACGATATGCTCGCTCACGACATCCCGGAGCTCCTCAAGAACTTCAGGAACCCGTACGAGTGAACTCACCTGACCTGCCTCTCGTCGGTTGTAAGATTACCTTAGCTGTCACGTCTGGTGATGGCGGAAGGGACGTCCTGAGAGATGTAGACGGTCGCGTGTCACTACTTTCTAGCTGTCCGCAGCTGTGTCAAAACCGAGAGGATGCACGAGGATTCAGATCAGAGAGCCACCGCGCATTGCCTGTTAGCTTCAGCGTCAGTGCTCTGTGTCTGCTGCACGCGAAGGAGCTGTGGACCTGTGGTACCGTTCCGTTACCGTCTCGCTGTGCTGTGATACGTTTTTTTTCTTGCTTGTGAGAGAGCTGCAGGCTTGCAGCGGCAATCCGGCAATGCGATCGGTGCAATGATAACTTGAGACCATGTGATGTTGTAGGTCCTGGGCGGCACACGATGCGTGACGCACCAGCGGCGCACCGCTCTGCCTGCCATGTGTGCCCCTGTGTGGCGTCCCAGCTAGCCGCGTTTTGCGTACCAGTAGTGCGGGGCAAATCGTTTGGACGGTGTCTGGCTGACTCCACACACATGATAATGGGCTCGCCCATGAAGTGGGACCGTGTGTCGTCCGTCCCTTGGTGGCCTGCCTATGCAATAGAACCTCCAAATATTGATTTGCAGAAACCCTTTTTTAATTATAAAGTTGTTTTCATAAATCCTAGATGAGCTGGGTCTTCCCTGTGGATTCCACGCACTCCGAAACGATCAAAGAGCATGGATGTTAGACAGGTATGAACGGTGATTATTTTTATCGTTAATTACCGCAGTGGCTTGGCTTGGCTTTGCACGAGGAAAAAGTGGAACCACCTCAATTCAGGTCACGTTTGCCTGCACTAAACTGACGGTGTCCACAGCCACAGGCAGGCAGGCAGCACACCCAGACCCAGTAGGCGCCGCGAATATGCCGCCCCCGCACTAGTGGCACCGCGGCTCCCAGCACGACATGCTCGGTGCGCGCACCCAGTCCAAGGCCGGCACAACACAACCGTCGCATCGCAAAAATCCGGCTCGCCGCCCAACCACACGGCCACACCGGGTCTGGCGGGAGAGGTGAGCACGTCACCACGCGGCTGCGAATGCGAATGCGATGCGGCGAGGATTGAGGAGGAGGCGAGGGCGCGGCAGGCAGAGGCAGCCGACCGACCCCGGGGCCAAATCAACCGACGCGGCGCCCGGGTCCGTGGCGGGCCCGGCGCGTCAGCCTCCGCGGTGCCGTGCCTGCCGACCAAACAGGCGCCGCGGGTGGGCAGCGCGGGCGCGGGCGCGGGAGGAAAGGAAAGGAAAGGCAAAGGCCACTCGGGGGGCACCCGGGCCAAGCCAAACGCGGAGTCGCCGAGGAGGACAAGGCAGAACAAGCCGCACGAGCAGGCAGGGCAGGGCAGAGAGGAAGGAAGACGAAGAAGAGAGCGCGCGGAGGAGGAGGGGGGATGCGGCGGGCGAGGCCGCCGCCGGTCCCGGTCCCGACGGCGGCGGCGCCGGGGGACCCGGAGGTGAAGTACCGCGGGGTGAGGCGGCGGCCGTCGGGGCGGTACGCGGCCGAGATCCGGGACCCGGCCAGGAAGACCCCGATCTGGCTCGGCACCTTCGACTCCGCCGAGGCCGCGGCGCTCGCCTACGACGCCGCCGCCAGGTCCATCCGCGGCGCCGCCGCCCGGACCAACTTCCCCACCCCCGCTGTGCCGCCGCCGCCACCACCTGCCCCCGTCCTCGTCACCGCCGCGGCGGCGGGGGCGGCGACGTCTAGCCACAGCAGCACGGTCGAGTCATGGAGCGGCTTTGGCGCGCCCGGGGAGATCCTTCGCTTCTCCGCAGCCGCCGCTCAGGCCGCCGAGGAGGACTCCCGCAGCTACTGCGGCTCGTCCTCGTCGGTTCTCTGCGAGGACGGCGCCTCGGGCCCGGGCCTCGGTGACGAGGCCGCCGCTCCGCCCCGGCTTTTCCCGCCGCCGGCACCCCTGCCGTTCGATCTGAACGTGCCGGACCCGGCGGCCACCGACGAGATGGACTGGCGCTGCGACACGCTGCTGCATCTCTAGCCGCCGCCGCGAGGCGCGAACCGACGGCGAGCACTCCCCACCCGAACCGGTACTACATGATCGTGCTGCTGCTCGCTTCGTGTGGCTGATGATGATCCGGCGGAGCAATGCGTACCCGCCGACCAAGTGCTATCAAGCTCTCTCTCTCCATAGACATTGATAATTTTGATAAGTTTTCTTTTTCGCCACTGCTTCTTTAGTTTCTCGTTCTTTACCACTGCCAAGATTCGGTAATAGTATTTTTGTGATAATGTGAATAACTTAACTCATCATGTAATCCGTGGAGGGGAACATCTTATCTGTTCTTGCAAACCTTCCTTGCTTCCTGCTGTGTTATCAGTATGTGACCACGGCCTCTTCTTTGTCTTGCTGTAATTCTCAAGATAATGGAATTAAAGAGAAAATTTACAGACACCTTTTGCTTCTGGTTATTGGCAGCTCCTGGCTGTTGCTTTTAATTGTGTAATGTGTAATTGTGTGCCCTGTCCTTCACGAGCAGAGCTGCACAAGTTTTGAAGTGAAGCGCGGCCACAGACATAGGAGTACATAACATGTACTCTGCCCCTAATTCAGTAAATCAGGATCACCAGAGTATCATCTTCAGTCCAGAGCCAGCTCAAAACATCTGATCTGATCCTGCTGGGAAGAAAACCCATCAGATCACATCGCAGAGCACGAGATAATGAGATGAAAGTTTATGTCGTACGTTTACTGTACAGGTGCTGCGTTTGACAAGAAAATACGCAATGCATCATATTGTATTGTACTCCGTACTCCGTATCCTCTAAAGCCTGAATCAGTGTAATTGTAAGAGGAAATCTCGAAAGGAGAGCTCATTTCAGTCTTGGGCAGGGGACAAACGTTGCCGTCAGACGAGCCTGTGCGCTGCGGATCGGGGATTGCGATTGTGTCCATTGGGGAGTGATGGCAATTGCCAATTGGCATGGCTGTCGGAGACGCAGAGCAGCAGCAGGCCTATGGCCGGCCTATGACTCCAAAGTAGTGGCAGCTATTGGATGGATCGGCAAAAATCTCGTCCACTCCAACCAACGGATCGGATCGATTGGTGGCGCTCGAGTTGACGAGTCGTGCAGGTGTTACACGTTTCTCTTGGCTCCTCGACGCGAGTCGAAAAGGTGAATTTCCCAACCGTCGAATGCTTGTTATGGATGATGGGTCCTTGACTTCTCAACAAACAGCTCGATACAAGTGATCCGATCCGATTCGGACGTGGAGCGTGGCCGGCCAGTAGCCCGTTCGTTAGACTAGCACAGTCACGGAAATCTATATTCATACTCTACTCGTCCTAGTCATTAAAATTCTCTACTCTAAACCTAATTCTCCAGCACTTATCTATGCTTTATATCTCTACTCTATACCAACTATCCAATATTTTATTCAACCATCCCAACTACCATCCACTATGGGGCCCATTTTTTTTCTTTTTTTCTTGTTTTCCCCTCTCCGTCTTATCCATTCCACCGCACCGCACACGGAATGGCCAGGGCCATGGCGGGTGAGCGGCGTGAGGGAGGGCCATGGGGCGGCGACAGGCGTCCATGGCGCGCGCGAGTGCGGGCGTCCATGGCGGCTCGAGCGCGGGCGCGAGCACGGCGGTGGATGCTAGCGTGAGGCGAGCTCGGCGCCCCGGCCCTCCGGCCATGGTGGGGGCGGGCGCGGGCGGCCGGCGAGGCTAGGGCGGCGCGGCACGGGCGCGGGCGGACGGAGGACGAGGCCGCGGGGGCGGGCGAGCGGCGGACGGAGGATGAGGCCGCACGGGCGGACGGCGGACGGCGGCGTTCGGTGACTGCCATGGCAAACTCCAGGGCGTGCGCCCTCCTCCTCCCTCGCCGGCTCCTTTGCTCCCCTTCGATGCCTTCCTCGTGCATGGAGCAGAGCGGGCGGCGGTCGGAGGGCGCGCAGGCGGCGGGTGCGGTTCCGGCGGGGCTCCATCCCCTTCATCCCCGGCGGCAGAGGAACGGCAGATGCGGAGCCCGCCCGCGCCCGACCAGTGCCGGTGCTAGCGCTCGCCATGGCGCGCCCCTTCACCTCCCTCTCTCCCTTCTCCTTCCCTCTCTGCTCACAACCCGTGGCGTCGGTGGCAGCGAGCGACACCACCGCGCCCGATGCATGGGAAGGCGCGGAGGCGAGGCAGAGCAAGCGGCACGGACGGCTCCCTTTCTCTCCCTGGGCGCGCGGTGGTGGGCGGCGGGCCCCACGCGCGGACAGCGCACGCACGCTACCGCCCCGCTACCGCGCCAAATTTCGCGTGCCTTGGCTCGTAGCGCAGGCGGTAGCGTGCGCCGCTGCAGCGATTTGCGTGCGCCATATGGGCATAGCGCAGCCTTTAAGGTCGCCAGTGCGGATGGTCTTATGCATGTGTAGTTCTTCGTATTTCTGTATTTGTACTAATATACGGAGTAGCGTATAGGTACAACAAACGTTACTCACGTTGTTGTACTAGGACTCTGGCTGCGTTGTGTGGTGGCTCTGGCACGGGAGAGGAGGAGATAGCCGGGGGAGCCTGCAGGGATGTGCGGACGGCGGTGCGTGACGCTGATCGCTTCCACACTCGGGATTTTCAGCTACTCGAGATGCGGCGCCGACGCGCCGTCCGCCGTGGTCCGTGCAGGAAAAGACGCCGCACCGCACCCTGCTTCCACGAGCTGCAGCCTGCACCGTGTGCGTGCGGGTCGTTGAGCGGTGACCAGTCACCAGAGCGGGCGGAGGGCCGAGGGGCGACCGCTTCTCGCGCCGCCTCCAGTCCACCGCGAGATGACAACGAGGACCGGCCCACGACCATGCGCCTGCCTCTGGGACCCCCAACACGGGCTGCGCCTCCAACGCACCGCACGCTGACCAACTCGGCCTATCATTCTCTCCATATGATAAGGGGGAAAAAGTAAGGTCTGATTTACTTCTGGAAATTACACGTCAAATTGAATGATTGATCCTCTCGAATTTCAGCACGAACTTCAATACCAACTAATATGTACACCTGGACCTTTTTCATTTCACTTATCTGTGGCATTGATTCTACTGTAGGTTATTCAGACAAAAAAGGGCGACTGTCAATCTCTTGGTAGCTAGGGGCCGGCGCAAGTTTGAGATCTCATTTTTTATTCAAAATGGTGCGTCAATCTTTCTCTAATTTCAAGTAGCAGTCATCTTGGTTCTATACCTGATAATAAAAAAAAACATAAATATGGCGGCGTTGCTAATCAAATCGGGAGGATGAAGTCATGGGCAACGATTCAAGATCCTCAATTGTATCAATGAGAGGTGGCCATTGTATTGTATCAATGAGAGGTGGCCAGAAAGGTCGCAAAACGCGATAACTTTGGTATGTTGTGAAATATACCGACCTGAAGAAAGAGTAAGGCCAATGACTACCTGAGGCCGTCGATCTCATCTTTCTCAGGACGGCTTCATGGGAGGAGAGTTATAGGTCAAGCTCACGAGAAGAATTGGGTTGGATTTTTGTGTTTTGCATTTTTTGTTGTGATAATGGTGATGATTGTCTCGTCTAGGTCCTGGTGGCTAGCAAGTGAGGATCGGAATGAAAGCAAGGATGCATGTTTTTGGTCCCTACTTTCTCTCAACGAGCCTTGTAAATGCATTCCTGAAACGAGTCTTTTCACAATTGTGGTTGGGAACTCATGGAATCATGGCCACTCCCAATGCGATAAATAAATATGAAGTTGTGAATGATTGATGGTATATGAAGTTTGTTCTTTGAATAATGCCTTAACTTGGACATTATAATGAATCATCAGAAATATGATGTTTCAGTAACCAAATGGTGTATTACCAGCTTACCAACATGAATATGAACTACTCGCAGGTCGGACATATCGACGTAACTCTAGACACGTTGGTAGTGTGGATGACAACATGTTTGTAGTACTAACAAGCTGAATTAAAATTACAGTAGAAAATCAAACGACTTGCTTAAACAACGTAAACAAAATCAGCATAGAAAAGGCCTTGCACATATATGAGTTACAAGCACTGAACATGCATACATGTGAATAGTCATAGTACCATTTACATTGATGCTATTCCAACGCTTTAAGCAATTGGCCTGTCTAGAGCTAAACACCTAAACAACTTACATGAAAAATAGCACTACTTAGATCACATGGTCCGTACAATATACAAAACCTACACTCCTAATCTCCTATGCCGGTGAGGCGACTATGTGAGGCGAGATAACTCAGATTATGTGGCATCAGTAGGCGACGGCGTGAATCTAAAACAAAAAAACAATTTTATAGTGGCAAAAACACCTTCCCCCAAAGTTGCCTTCGGGATATGGTTTCCACGTCCCCGCCTATGCGATGCTCGGCTATCGCAGTGGTGCACATTGGCGGAGCCACATGGGGGCCAATGCCACCCGACACATTTGGTTCTTTAAGAAATTTGTTTCTATTCTCCTAGTGCTGTGCGAATTGTTGTAACCAGTTCGAGCTAACTTATCAACTAGCAACTCCACAATCATTCACATGTTCAACAAGGCATTCAAAGTTTTTTCCTTCAAACGAATGCGTCCTGTGTCCGCTGATGATCCCAACAACGTCACTACATAGCTGTATACATCTGCTTTGTTTGACAAAAAACCTTGTGGCCACCCCAGCGCTCTAGTGGCATTGCACAATAAGTATGCATAGGTGTCAAAAAATGTCCAATTTGGTTTTTACAATGTCTCGGCTGCCTTTTTGGTAGTCCGGTGAGTATTTGACTATGACAAATCCTCATTAGGTCGAAATCTACTATCTTCGGAATAAAGGCCTTGTCAAGAAGCACATTCTTAAATCTCTGTGAGGCAGTGGTGCACAGTGGCAGAGCCACATAGGGGCATTGCCCCCCTCCCCCCTCCAGCACAATGAAATGTCTTGAGTGCACATCTGGTTCTCCAATGATTTTGTTTCTAAACCTCTTGTATTCTCCCAGTGCTGTGTGAATTGTTGACTCAGCTAGCGGCAGCCCTGTGCAGTTTTAGAGCTTTATGCTCTCACTCCGTTCTAGCTCTCTGCTCTTGCTTTGTTCCTCTATGTACAGATATGGAAAATTCATTCACCCTGTGCAGTTTTTGCTTCTGGAGTTCTTGTTGCTCATTTTGTTTTTGGCTCCCTCGCTGATGGTGACGTGGTGTGGTGTCCCGGCCGGCGGCCGCTCGAAATCCGTGGCAGCGATGGGATGGATGAGAAAAAGAAAAAAAAAGCTCCAGTCCAACGTTTCGGATCAATTGGAGTCGACGAGTCGTGCAGGTGCTGCACGTTTCTGTTGATGTCGTGACGGTGGCTCGACGCCAGGCGAAAAGGTGAATGAATTTCCCCACGGAAGCACCACCCTCCCATAACGGGCCCCAGGCGCAATATAAAAACTCTCTTTCTTCTTAAATACAAAGATATATAAATTTTTTATGTATTTGAAAAAAAATTCTCAACGGAATGCTTTGCTTGCTACGAGTCCTTGACTTCCTCAACGATATCAGGAAACGATCCGGTCCGATCCTAACGTGGAGCCAGCAGGCCCGTTCCGACTACCGACCTACTAGTATTTGTACATATAGCTGTACTAGGAGACAAAGCAAGTGTCTGCAACAAATGTTACTATGTTAGTCACGTTGTTGTACCTGGACTCTGGATGCGACGTGCGACGTGCGACGTGCGACGTGCTGTGTACACACGCACTCCCACCTTTGTGTCTGGCACGTGCTTTGTATACCTGGGAGCCTGGTACGGGCAGACGGCAGTGCGCGGCACGACGGCACTGAAAATGTTCGCTTCCACGTTACAGTAGTTTCTACACGAGATGCGCCGCCGTCCCGCCGCGTCCTGTGGAGGCCCACGATCGGCCCACGAGGCCCAGCCCGTGTTGGGGTTCGTCAGTTCAATAAATTTAGCCAGTATTGCTCCCAGCCCAGCCCAAAATGAGCACTAAACCCAAAGCATCACCCCTGCCGCGTCGTCCTTAACCGTCAGCTGTCCCCCGCCGCTAATCTCTGCTGGCTCCGCCTCCGGCAGTCCATCCTCCTCGACCAAGCGTTCGCTCTCGCCCCCCGACCGGCAGCCGCGCTACCGGTCTCCAGCTTTTCCTCCTCTCCATGGCGGTCACTTGACTGCGAGGTGGGATGCTACCGCGCCGCCTTCGGCAGATCCGCCCGCCGCCCGCGCGCAGCCGGCCGGCTTGCCCTCGCGGCTGCCCTGCTGGCTGCTACAGCCTGTGCTGCTGCGTAAGTAGTATTTAACTCTTCTCTTATAAACAGCTTGAAGAGTGAACTCTGAATTTGGTTCGAAATTAATAGTGCTTTTTTAGCCGAATTTGTGCTCTCTAATCTGTGAACCGTTATGGATTTTGATCCCTGTAAGGTTTTGTTTGGAAGCATTTGTATTCAATTCAATCCACATGAGTTGTAGTGGTTTGGGATGTCTAAGTTGCACTACAATCCACTCAACACATATATATGTGGATTGAATTGAATACGAATGCATCCAAACAAGGCCTAATAGATTGACAAATGTATATGTGAATTTAGGAGAATTTGATGAACATAGGACCTCAAGCTCGGTTATAAAATTGTGTTCGACTAGTGCTAGTACACGTCTGGCTTCTTCTTCTGGATGTGCCACTACTTAGTGTTGTCATTCCGACAAAGTTGAGCCTAGTTTGGCTGTCTTGCAGCACGGGGAAAAATGGCTTCCAAAAAGTACAGCATAGAAATACTATATTGACGAGCGCTCGGTCCAGTCATCGTCCTCTCCAGCAGATTCGTAGCGACTGCTGCCTCCAATGCAATCATATTAAGCACCATATCTCTGTAGTCTCCAATGCAATCATATTATTATATTAAGCACCATGTCTCTGTAGTCATCGTCCTCTTTGGCTGTCTCGCAGCATCACTTAAAAAGGGGGAAAATGGCTTTGAAATGACAGCACTAAGGACTATAGAAACTAGAAAGTACTTCTATCGACGTGGGAACACCGTTAACGCTCGGTCGAGTCGTCGTCCTCTTGACTCGTAGCAGGTAGCAACCGCTGCCTCCAATGGAACCATATAAGCAACATGTCCATACGGCCGAGTTGCCTATCCAATGAAGGCTTGCTGTACGTCTGCAAACATACAATCACCATGGTGTTGCTCCTTTTCAAGCCTCTCGTGCATGCTCGCTTTCTTCCTCATTTGCCTTTCCACACTCATGGCACAAACCTCACTGGCAGCTCATGGAGCAATCACCGATCAGCTCACGCTCATTTCATTCAAGTCACTCGTGACGAGTGACCTGTTGCGAGTCCTAGCGTCGTGGGGCAACATGTCCATTCCCATGTGCCGGTGGCGCGGCGTGGCGTGCGGCTTGAAGGGACATCGTCGGGGCCATGTGGTGGCTCTGGACCTCACCGAGCACAACCTGACCGGCACCATCACCCCTGCGCTGGGAAACCTCACTTACTTGAGGCGACTCAATCTTTCATTGAATGACTTCCATGGGATCCTACCTTCAAAGCTCGGTAACATCCATGACCTCAAGACTCTGCAACTTGCGTACAACTCCCTCTCTGGCCAGATTCCCCCATCACTTTCAAACTGTAGCCACCGGGTAGAGATTTTGCTCCACGACAACAATTTACATGGGGGAGCACCCGATGAAATAGGCTCCTTGTGTAATCTACAGATACTCAGTCTTAGCAATAATTTGCTTACAGGAACAATGCCTTCCATCATCGCTAACCTTGTAAATCTAAAGAAACTAGTCCTAATGTATAACAACATGACCGGAGAAATCCCAAGAGAGATAGGCAGCCTTGCCAACCTCAAGGTGCTGAACCTAGGTGCAAATCAGTTCTCGGGAATGTTCCCCAGTTCACTAGGGAACCTGTTAGCGTTGGTGGCTCTTTATGCTTTCAAAAACAACTTTGAAGGAAGCATTCCACCACTACAACACCTCTCATCTCTTAGCGAGCTTGGATTGGGGAGAAACAAACTCCAAGGAGCCATCCCTTCATGGTTAGGCAATCTCTCTTTGTTAGAATTCATAGATCTTCAGGAGAACGGTCTAGTTGGTCAGATCCCAGCATCATTAGGAAATCTTGAGATGCTTATGATACTTTCTCTCTCATCAAACAATCTTTCAGGTCCCATACCTAGTTCACTTGGCAACCTCTATGCCCTCACTCGACTTTTTATGGATCATAATGAGTTGGAAGGCCCTTTGCCCCCTTTAATGTTCAATAATCTTTCCTCCCTCGAAATTCTAAATGTAGAGTTCAACAACTTGAGTGGGACTCTTCCACCTAATATTGGAAACAACCTTCCGAATTTAAACTATTTCTTTATATCATATAATGAATTTCATGGCATGCTTCCGTCATCCCTTTGCAACGCCTCCATGCTTCAAGATATTCAAACAGCAATAAACTTTCTATTGTGAACAATTCCAGAATGCTTAGGAGCTAAACAAAGGAGCCTGTCCACAGTGATAATAGCAGGACATTAGTTTGAAGCAACAAAAGATGCTGATTGTGTTAGATGTATATACCCTCTTGTAATTGCTCACTAGCGTAGGGTGCTATCTGCACTTTGTACATCACCATATCTGCCCCTTTGGGCATCGTAGTGGAGTGGAGTTGTCATTTCTAACATGGTAACAGAGCCTAGGTTTAGGGTTCCCCATCCCACCGTTGCCGGCGTGCCACCGGCGAGCCGTCGGTGAACTGCCACCGCCGGCCGGCGAAGCCATCTCCACTCGCGCGCGCCTCGCGCGGCCGCCCGCGCCACCGCGCTCGCGCCTCGCGTGGCCGCCTGGGCCACCTCGCATGCGCCTCGCGCCGTCGCGGCCGACCCCGCCTCCCCGCACGACCGCTCCCGCCTCGCGTCGTTGCGGCCGACCCCGCCTCCCCGCGCGACCTGCTCCTCTGCTCTCCCTCCCTCCCTCTGCTCCGCTCTTCTTTTCCTCTCTGCTCTGCTCTTTCTCTCTGATTGCTGCTTCCATGGCGTCCCTTCACTCCCTTGGCAAGCCGGGTGCCATTTCGGTTCCTCGCTGCCCCGTCACCTTCAATGGCACAAATTGGGGCGAGTTCGCTTTTCACATGGAGGTACACATGGGCGGACAACAGCTGTGGTGCTATCTCACGGGTGAGCGGCCTTGTCCGCCCACACCACCTCTTCCCACTCCGCCCACCTATGCGCCTGATGCAGACGACGCGGTCAAGAAGCCTCTGCTTGAGGCGTTTGAGAATCAGATGGAGGCCTACTAGTCAGCTCTTGATATACAGGCGACCTGGCTGCATGAGGAGGCCTGTGCCAAGGCTATCCTGCTCGCCAATATGGAGGTTGACATCTCTCTGTCCCTCCGTGGTCTCTCCACCTCTCACTCGATGTGGGATCACCTCCGTCGCAGTTATGAGATTCGTAACGAGGCGTTGTATCTTGCGGTGGTAGAGGAGGCCCAGTCGCTTCGTCAGCACGACTCTACTGTGAAGGAGTTCCACCGTCAGATGTCCGCCGTCTGGCATCGTCTGGACATCTTGGGTGCGGAGTATTGTGCTGGTGGTACTTGTCAGTGCTGTGATCGTCACCCGGGCTAGCGGGACACTTTGTGCCTTCACGAGTTCTTCTCCCGCCTCCGTCCTGAGTTTGAGGTTGTCAGGTCCCAGCTCCTGACCCGCCGACCTCGCCCGTCTCTCAATGAGGCGATGCCGGAGCTACGTGCTAAAGAGACTCGTCTTCGGGCGGGGGGCATCAGTGGGGCTCCGCAGTCCTCTGTTTTGGCTGCTCGAGCTCCCCTTCTGCCCACTGCTCCACCACAGCCACCGCCGCCACCGTCCACCGAGCCTCAGTGTGGCTACTGTGGCAAGTTTCTACACACCGAGGATGTCTGTCGGAAGAAGCAGCGCGACAAGAAGACTCGCCGTGGGGAGTCTAGTGCAGCTCGCTCAGTCCCTTCCTTGGAGCAGGAACTCCTCATGTTGTTTTGCCGTCTCAATGCTGTTGTTCCCTCACCTTCTGGCACTACTGTTCGGGCTTCTGGTACTCCACCTCCACCACCTCTTCCCTCAGGTACATCATCCAAGTGGTTCCTTGATTCTGGTGCATCCTTCCATATGACTTCGGATTCTAGTCACTTGGCATCTCTGTCTCCTGTTGATCCTCCTCCTATTGTTCAGACAGCTGATGGCACCTCTCTTCCTGTTGTTGGTCCTGGTGTTCTCTCTACATCCTCTTTTCATGTTCCTACTGTCTCTCATGTCCCACAGCTCACTATGCAATTAATGTCTGCTGGTCAAATTACCGATCATGGTTGTCGTATCATTCTTGAGTCTGACTCTTGTTGTGTTCAGGACCTTCGTACGGGGTTTCTGGTGGGGACTGGGCCTATGCTTCATGACTCTCAACGCCTATGGTAACTTGACTGGATGCGTCTTCCTTCGCCCACTCGGACCAGTCAGTCATCTAGTTCTCCAGCTTCAGCTTCAGCTGCTTCCACTACTACTACTTTTGCTCAGTGGCATCGTCGTCTTGGACACATCTCTCTGGCTCGAGAATTTCCACTCTTGTTGGTAGTGGTGTTTTAGGTCCTGTTTCTGGTGACGCTGCTCTTCATTGTACGGGTTGCAAGCTTGGTAAACAGCTGCAACTCCCTTATCCTTCCAGTGATTCTGTGTCGCAGCGTCCCTTTGATCTCATTCACTCTGATGTATGGGGGCGTGCTCCTTTTGTTTCAAAAGGCGGTCACTCCTATTATGTTATATTTACTGACGATTATTCGAGGTTTACTTGGATCTATCTTATGTCCTCTCGTGGACAGTTTTTGTCTATTTACCAGCAGTTTGCTACTATGTTGCGCACTCAGTTTGATTCACCCATTCATGCTTTTCGTGCTGATTCTGCTGGAGAGTACATCTCTGACGCGCATCGTCGCTTTCTCACTGCTCAGGGTACACTTGCTCAGTTCTCTTGCCTTGGCGCTCATGCTCAGAATGGTGTGGCTGAGCGTAAGCATCGTCACATTCTTGAGACTTCTTGTTCTCTCTTGCTCTCCTCTCAGCTTCCACCTCACTTCTGGGCTGAAGCTGTCTCCACGGCTGTTTTTCTTATTAACAAGCAACCCTCCACCGTTCTTCAGGGGTGTACTCCTTACGAGCGCCTTTTTGGTCATCCTCCTCGCTATAGTCACCTCCGATGTTTTGGATGTGTCTGCTTTGTTCTTCTCCCTCCTCGCGAGCGCACCAAGCTGACTGCTCAGTCAGTTGAGTGTGTCTTCCTTGGGTACAGTTCCGAGCACAAGGGTTATCGCTGCTATGATCCTGTTGCTCGTCGGATGAGGATCTCTCAGGATGTCACCTTTGATGAATCCCGTCCTTACTACCCTCGCTCCTCTTGCAGTTCCTCTTCCACTGATGTTGAGTCTATCTCCTTCCTGACTCTTCCTGACGTGCGTCTTCCGCTCCCTCACTCACGCTCTTCCTCGTCTTCTTCGCCTCTACCTACCTCCACTCCACCTTCCATTCCCCTTGTTGTTCCCACATCCTCATTGGAGGTGCCCTCTCACGAGCTCCCTCCCGTCCTCACTCCAGCACCCATCCATGCGTCTTCTCTGTTGCTTCTTGGGCCTACTCCTGTGAGGGTACCTCCTCGTGACTTCACTCACGTTTACAGTCGCCGCCAATGGCTCCTCCTTCCTTTTCACCACCATCTTCTCCCTCGCTTCTTGGATCTTCTCCAGAGCCGTCCTCTCAGTATGCTCTTTGTGACCGTAGTACTCTCCATCCTCCGGATCGCTATGGCTTCACTGTTGCTGCGCTGATTGAGCCAGCCACGTACCGAGGCTGCTGTCCACCCTGACTGGCAGCTTGCTATGGCTGAGAAGATTGTCGCCTTGAGTGCACTGGTACATGGGACCTTGTCCCTTTGCCACCTCAGGTGACTCCTATTACTTGCAAGTGGGTCTACAAGATCAAGACTCGCTCTGATGGCTCCATTGAGCGCTACAAGGCTCGTCTTGTGGCTCGTGGTTTTCAGCAGGAGCACGGTCGTGATTATGATGAGACCTTTGCTCCTGTTGCTCACATGACCACAGTCCGAACTCTTCTTGCTGTTGCTTCTGTCCGACAGTGGTCCATCTCCCAGCTTGATGTCAAGAATGCCTTTCTCAATGGCGAGTTGCGTGAGGAGGTCTACATGAAGCCACCTCTAGGATACTCTGTTCCGGATGGCATGGTTTGCCGGCTGCGTCGCTCTCTCTACGGCCTCAAGCAGGCACCTCGGGCCTGGTTTGAGTGCTTCTCCTCTGTTATCACTGATGCTGGTTTTAAGCCCAGCGACCACGACCCCGCTCTCTTTGTCCACATTTCCCCTCGTGGTTGTACGCTTCTTCTTCTCTACGTCGATGACATGATCATTACTGGTGATGATTCTCAGTTTATTGATTGTGTGAAGAAGCGTCTTAGTGATAAATTCTTGATGTCTGATTTGGGTCCTCTTTGTTATTTCCTTGGTCTCGAGGTCTCTTCCATGCCTGATGGCATCTACCTCTCCTAGGAAAAGTACATTTAGGATATTCTCTCTCGTGCTGCTCTCACCAATCAGCACACTGTTGATACACCTATGGAGCTAGGTGTTCACCTGCGGTCTACTGATGGTGCTCCCCTTGATGATCCCACTCGTTATCGTCACCTTGTTGGGAGCCTTGTTTACCTTGGGATTACTCGTCCTGACATTTGTCATGCTGTTCATATTCTGAGTCAGTTCGTATCTGCTCCCACACAGCTCCACTATGCTCATCTTCTTCGTGTTCTTCGATACCTTCGTGGCACCGCTTCACACCGCTTGTTCTTCCCTCACTCAACTTCTCTTGAGCTTCAGGCGTACTCTGATGCGACATGGGCTAGTGATCATTCTGATCGTCGTTCCCTTTCGGCTTATTGTGTCTTTCTTGGGTCCTCCTTGATTGCTTGGAAAACCAAGAAGCAGACGGCAGTTTCCCGGTCCGATGCTGAGGCTGAGTTGCGGGCTATGGCGACCGTGACGGCTGAGGTCACATGGCTTAGGTGGCTACTTGAGGATTTTGGTGTGACGACTTCCACACCGACTCCTCTATCCTCTGACAGCACTGGTGCGAAGTATTGCTCGTGATCCTGTCAAACATGAACTTACCAGGCACATTGGTGTTGATGCTTTCTACATGCGCTCGCAAGTACATGATGAGGTGGTGGCTCTTTACTATGTGCCCTCAGAATTTCAATTGGCGGATTTCTTCACGAAGGCTCAGACTAAGGCGCAGCATAGCTTTTTTCTTTTAAACTCAATGTTGTTGACCCACCACGGGTTTGAAGGGGGGTGTTAGATGTATATACCCTCTTGTATTTTTTCTTTCCAAACTCAGTGTTATTGACCCACCATGAGTTTGAGGGGGGTGTTAGATGTATATATCCTCTTGTAATTGCTCATTAGTGTAGGGTGCTATCTGCACTTTATACATCACCATATCTGCCCCTTTGGGCATCGTAATAGAGTGGAGTTGGTCATTTCTAACAGATTGGAGCTTTGTGGCTAGTCTGGCCACCTGTAGCAACTTGGTTGCATTAGATCTTGGCTGGAATAATCTCCATGGCATGCTGCCAAATTCAATCGGTAATTTCTCAACACATCTAGAGTATCTCTTCATTGAACACAACAGTATAACTGGAACAATACCAGAAGGAATCGGTAATCTCATCAACTTGCAAACAATTTGGATGGCTCAGAACTTTCTCACAGGTGCTATTCCAGCATCTCTCGGCAACCTCAATAAGTTGTCTGAATTATTTTTGTTCAGTAATGCTTTGTCTGGACCCTTGCCAGTAACTCTTGGCAATCTTACACAACTAACTAGACTTCATCTCAGCACAAATGCTATTAGTGGACCTATACCATCTAATCTCAGCAGTTGTCCTTTAAAAGCATTGGATCTTTCTCACAACAATCTTTCTGGTCCGACACCTAAAGAACTCTTTTCCATATCAACCTTGTCGAGTTTCATCAACATTTCACATAATTTCTTATCTGGGGTTTTGCCATCAGAAGTCAGAAATCTAAAAACTGAACGAAATTGATTTATCTTCGAATATGATTTTTAGTGAGATTCCGTCCTCCATTGGTCACTGTCAAAGCCTAGAAGTTCTCAATTTATCAGGAAACATCCTTCAGGGCACAATTCCACTGTCATTAGGAAATCTAAAGGGCCTCGTAGGGCTTGATCTTTCTCACAATAATTTGTCGGGGACCATTCCTGAGATCCTTGCCAGACTAACTGGCCTTTCATTACTGATTCATTCAATGAACTCCAAGGTTGTGTTCCAAGTGAGGGGGCATTTCTCAATGCAACAAAGATCTTAATCACTGGGAATGATGCTCTTTGTGGTGGTATCCCTCAACTGGGATTGCCACCTTGCCCCACCCAGACCACCAAGAACCCACATCGAAAATTGTCATAACAGTCTCCATATGCAGTGCATTTGCCTGTGTCACATTAGTACTTGCATTGTTTGCCCTCCAACTAAGGAGCCGCCAGAAGACAATAGCACACCTACAAAGGTCGGCCATGAGTGAGCAATGGGTTTCTTATGCCGAATTGGCTAATGCGACAAATGGTTTTGCATCCGAGAACCTCATAGGAGCTGGGAGTTTTGGACCAGTTTACGAAGGAACAATGAGAAGCAACGACCAGCAAATAGTGATCGCTGTTAAGGTTCTCAACCTCATGCAGTGTGGTGCATCTCAAAGTTTTGTTGCAGAGCGTGAGACTTTAAGATGTGCTCGACATTGGAACCCTGTAAAGATATTGACCATCTGTTCAAGCATTGATTTTAAGGGCCATGACTTCAAGGCCCTCGTGTATGAGTTTCTACTGAATGGAAATTTGGACCAATGGCTGCACAAACATATCATTGAAAATGGTGAACCAAAGGCACTAGATCTGACTGCAAGATTAAATGTTGCAATTGAGGTGGCATCCTCACTTGATTACCTTCACCAACATAAGCCAACGCCGATTATTCCACTGTGATCTTAAGCCAAATAATGTTCTCCTGGATGGTTACATGGTTGCTCGTATGGGTGATTTTGGGCTTGCGAGGTTTCTACATCAAGATATAGCTACATCAATTGGATGGGCATCAATGAGAGGATCAATTGGATATGCAGCTCCAGGTACCTTTCACTTGCTCTTATCAAATGTAGTACTGTACAATGATCTTAGTGTTAACTTATTAGATATATATGTTGAGCTCAGCAAAGCCAAGTCTCCACAAAATTTGGAGATCTTATATGTTGAAATTACAAGAAATTACTTTACTAGCCACTTCAAACTCCAAGCTGAGAATTTCTTTCATCACATCGATTCTGCAAGTTGGGATTTCCTGTTCGGAGGAGCTGCCCACGGATCGTGTGTCAATTGGAGATGCTCTGAAAGAGTTGCAAGCAATTAGAGATAAGTTTCAGAAGCTCCTCTGCAATGAAGAAGCATCGTCATCCCCTGAAGCGTTCTCCAACTTCATCCATTAGGTGGTTTGTGGATTAGAGCATGAGAATGAGATCGATTTGTGTGATTGTATGATATATTTTACTACTATTTTCAAGAAGCACCAATATTCGTCTAAATAAAATTGTAGCTCCTTTTCTATTGTTTGTTTGAACTTTGAACTAAAACTATTGTGTGTTGATTATACCGATTTAACTAGCCATACCCGAAAGAGTTGTGTGCATAATTTTTTTCACAAATCTTGTATGCATTTTTTTTCTTATTACAAATCTTGTGTTGCACAATTTTGTTTCACTAGTATTGTGCATAATTTTATTCTGTATTGTGATTGTGTGTCGTGCCACCGCCCACCCCTGAAAGTGAGGTGTCAGATGGTCGCAGCATTCAGAAGAGCATTCAGATTTTTTTTTTCGAAAGCATGGCTTAGCGTTAGCACGTGCTTTGTTAAATAGAAATGAGAAGTTTTACATGCCCCAAAGATGGACACGGCGAGAAGCCGTATATACTTTGGAGAAACATTAAACATAAATCACCAACTAGTGGTGGGGAAGTAAGGTTGTACTAACTAAGTAATTAATTTCGCGACAAAGATGGCCTGACGTGCGGCGACAGCTCAGGGCGTCACCTCGCTGGCCGTGTTCCAGCGCACTGCAAACAAAGGCATGAGCTCGCCCATCGCTTCCCACTTCCAATGGGATACTGGCTCGGTGAACGCCTCGTGGAACTTGACAGCAATCGTGTCATCCGCGTCGATAAGGTCATTGTTCGGCCTGCGCTCCCACTTGTTCACCAAGACATGTTTAGCTTGTTTCTCCAGGTTAGGGTCACGGAAAGCAGCTTTGGCCGCGAGCCTGTCACTGCGGCGAGGGACCAAGTTAGCGGACCCCCGGCGCGCGGCGCGTGGTCCTGACGGTGCTTGCAGGAGACTTTCCTGTAGCGGCAACTGAATGGAGTTGATGAAGAGGGCCCCGACGTCGATGTCGCCCGTGGCTGCTACCATGGCGTCAATGGGACCATGGACATTGTCCTACACGGCAAGCTCCCTAGCAAGGGCCGAAGGAGAAGCGTCGTCGTCATCCGGTTGCCGGTCCTGTGGCTTTACCGAGTCCGCCGTAGGTGCGCCGGCGACAGGCGCGAGAGCTGCAGGTGGTGTGGCAGCCGTCGCGCGAGGTGGAATGAGTGCCCCGGCGTCCGTTGCCTCCGCGTCCTTGCCACCCGCCTCGAACACCTCAGCGGCGGGGAAGGCCGACAGTGGGGAGCTCATTGCCGCGACATCCTTGCCGTCCCCGCCAACCTCCATGGACGCCTCGCCCTCCGCGAAGCAGAGCCAGGTCACACGTAGCGGGGACAGAGGCTCCGACAGCGCCGGCCGGGCCTGTCGAGAAGCAACAAACAGAGAAAATGGGTGCGCGACGAGGGAGGCTGCGAGCTCATTGAGCATAGGGTCAACCCGAATGGGAGGCCCCGCACCCTCACAGAGCTCCAACACCAGCGGGTCGGTGGATGCGGCGGCATTGTTGGCGTAGGCAGGGGCCACGACGATGCTAAACTCCCTTGGCCGCTTGCACCACCGTCGCCGGCGTTGATGACGGGCGCCCTTGGCGCCCCCCACAGTCCCCTGTGTGGCTCCACCATGTGGCGTGGGTGGGGAGGGCTTTGGGCTGCCACATGCAACAGTCGAGGGGGCTGGACAGAGAATCTGTCCGACAATGATCGGAGTCGCGTGAGGTACTGGCGCGCCAGGAGCCCTCAAGCCACCGCCGCCATCGTCAACACAAGAGTCAGGAGGGTCCATAGAAGGGCGCTGGGGAGGACGACGATGCCGATGCTTGCAATTCCTCGCCCGATGCCTCGTGCTGAGGCAGAAGAGGCAGCGGGACGGGGAAGTGCACCTGACGGCGATGTGATCTCTGGCGAGACAGTTGAAGCAGAGGCCGACGAGCGAAGAGGGCACTGGCCGCCGGCGACGAGGGCGAGTCGGGTCCTGGCGGCGCCCACGTCTACGGCTTTGGACGAGTGTGAAGCCGCCAGTGTCAACAGGGGCAGTCGCGCGGGGAACGTGGACTGATCGATCATCCTGGGCTCGTGGCTCATACAGACTGCGTCATCGGCACCAACCTCTAGTGGTGCCAATTGCTCTGCGGTTGCTTGCCTGATACACTTGGTGGTGCCGTTAGTTACAGTGGAAGAGTAGAAGTCGATCTGGCTGGATCGGCAGGTGGTACAACGAAGCTGGAGAGGACGTGCAGGACCTCTCGCATGGTGGGCCGTGCCTGGCTACTCTCGCGGACGCACGATATTCCCACCCTGAAGAGGCGAGCGATCAGGCCGGCTGGTTCTGGCTGTAGCCGAGGGTCAGCCACGGCCAGAACCGCCGCCGTGTCTGTGGGTCTCGGCACGATGCTCCGAGCCCAGTGGACGAGGTCGATCTCGGCGCCGAAGTCACCGAGCGGGCGGCGCCCCGTGACGAGCTCCAGCAGCACCACGCCGAAGCTGTACACGTCCGTCTTCTCGTCCACCCGCAGCGTGTACGCGTACTCTGCACACACCATTTCATGCCGTGATATGTCCACCGTATGGCAACATAACAGTATGTCGAGTGCAGATCACGTTCTTACCGGGAGCGATGTAGCCGTACGTGCCGGCGACGACCGATACGGACTCCTCCGCCGCCACGGCTCTCGTGCCGCCGGAGCACGATGCGCCGCGGCTGAGGAACTTTGCGAGGCCGAAGTCGGCGACGTGCGCCTCCATCGCCGAGTCTAGCAGGATGTTGTTGCACTTGACGTCGCGGTGCAGTATCCTCGGCGAGCACTCGTGGTGCAGGTAGCACAGCGTGCGCGCCGCCTCGGTGGCGACGCGGTGCCTGGCGGCCCAGTCCAGGAGGCGCCCGCCACTGTCGCCGTGCAGGACGGCACCCAGCGATCCCATCGGCATGTACTCGTACAGGAGCAGGTTGGCCTCCGCGCTGGACGCGAAGCCGAGGAGCCGCACGACGTTGCGGTGCCGGATGCCGCCGAGCGTGGTCACCTCGGCTCGGAAGCCATGGTCGCGGCGACCAGGGCCTGGGAGGCGTTTGACCGCCAACTCCACGCCGCCCCGCGTCACGCAGCGGTACACGGTGCCCGCACCTCCTCTGCCGATGGCGTTCTCCTCCGTGAGCCACCCGAGCACGTCTTCCATTTCCAGGTCCATGTTCTCGAACCGTGTCATTTTCCATGCCGTAGGCCGCCGCCGATTCGCCGTCCCCTGCCACGCGCTGCGCCCCCACCTTAGTCCGAGGCACACAGCCACCACCAAGGCGCTGGCGGTTGGGACAAGCCACAGCAGCATCCTCGCCTTGAAATGGCGTGAAGGCTGCAACTGCAACGACATGGGGATGGGGCATGAAGCGGCAGTGATGTGCTCCACACAAAGGTCTGGGTTGCCTTCGAAGTCTGTCTTGTCTGAAAGGGCGAACACCCCGGGAAGTTCTGGCAGCGAGACACGCCCGCTGAGGTTGTTGTAGGACACGTCCAGCTTCGAGAGGCTGATCATCTCACCGAACTCCACCGGCAGCTCACCGGAGATTCTGTTCCTCGACAGGTTCAGCATTGTCAGAAACTTCAAATTCATAATTTCTTTCGGTATCTCGCCGGTGAGCTGGTTGTAGCTGAGGTCTAGCCTTGTCAGCGATTTACAGTGGCTGAGCTCTCGTGGAATGCCAGCATTGAGTGCATTGGCTCTGGCATTGAGCAAGGACAGCTTCTTGAGATGGCCGATCTCCTGCGGCACAGGACCGGATAAATTGTTGGATGCCACTGACAAAAAACTCAGCCCGGCACTGGGGATAAACTCCGGGAGCTCCCCTGAGAGCAAGTTATTGCTCAAGTCCAAGATGTCATTCATGGGGAGATCAAGAAGGCCTGCCGGAATGGAACCACGGAGGAAGTTGTTGTTCAGGCGAACTCTGGCAAGCGTCTTGCAGTTACCGAGGTCTTCAGGGATTGGCCCAGAAAGCTTGTTCTGCATCAGAATAAGAGACTGAAGCCGCCTCCCGGTGCAGAGGTTGGGTGGTATGGCGCCGCTGAGCTGGTTGTCCGTGACATCCAGCTCCAGCAGCCTGCCGTTCTTGCCCAAGTTGGCTGGGAGCTCCCTGGTAAGATTGTTTTGCCATGCATGGACAATTTCCAATTGAGGCAATTCCCCTACGAACTCCGCGATTACGCCTTGGAGTTTGTTACCTGTTAGACTGAGTAAGTTCAGTTTGGTTAGATTGGCGAAGCTCGCCGGTATCACGCCGATAAGCTGGTTGAAGGAGAGATCCAGGAGCGTGAGGTTCTTGAGGCTACCAAGTTCAGTCGGGAGTTTGCCGACCAAGTTGTTAGAGAATAAGTAGAGCAATTCGAGCTGAGTGAGGCGACCGAGTTCTGGCGGGAAAGGTCCTGTGAGATTGCAGCTGCTCATTTCAAGCTGGATGAGGGCAGAAAGCTCGCCGAATTCCGGCGGGATGCCACCATCGAACGAGTTGTAATGCCCTAGATACAACCTCTTCGCTCTCCTGAGCCTCGAGAGTGATGGCGGCACATGGCCAGAAAGCGAGTTACCGTCGAGCGCGAGGAACTCGAGCCCGTTCATGTCGCCGTACTTCTCGGGTATACCGCCTGAGAAGTGGTTCCACCCAAGATCCAGGTGCAGCAGCCTTGCGTGCGACTTGCCGAAAGGCGGGAGGGGACCGGTGAGCTTGTTGTCATAGACGTCGATGACCTCCGCGGAGGGGAAGTATGGTGGTGCCGGTCGAAATGGAAAGAAGCTGGAGATGTTGTTCATGGAGAGGTTGAGGTGGCGAAGGACAGGCATGGAGGCGAGCGATGCCGGTATATCACCTGACAGGAAGCAGTTGGTGACGGTGAGGTTGGTAAGGGCATCCAGCAACGAGATCTCGGTTGGAAGCACGCCACCATGGAGAGGGACGCCGGTGAGGTTGATGGCGATCACGCGGTTGGAGGCGTCGCAGGTGATTCCGGAGAAGTTGCAATGTCTCGTCCGGGAAGACACACCGCCTGACGCCGACGTCTCGATGTCCCAGTCGGCGAGCAAGGGGCTGTTGTGGGCGCTGCCAGAGAGTAAGGCGGACTTGAGCTTGGAGAGAGCGTACAAGTCACTCTCCGGCGAAGTCCCCGCAGAGACGGCCGTCACGACGAGGAGTGCTAGGAGGAGGTGTAGTAGGTGTGGATGGAGGCTGTGCGGCAGCCGCGCCATTGCGTGCATGAGGTTAGAGATCGACTGAGGGCTCTGGTTGAGACTTGAGTTTGAGACTCGCGTGCATGAGTCACGTACTCTACTAATCACTCCTCGTCAACGATAAGTCGTCATTAGGAGATTTAATTACTCCGCACCTGCACTACTTGTGGAAATTCTTGTACATTCCCTATTTTTTATAGCTTAGATTTGTATAGATTCGTTTGCACCAACAAGCCTTGTGGTTTGAGTGGTCGTCTTTAATTTTGAACTCCTCATCAGTCCTGACTCAATTTCATATCGTCGTTTGTCTTCCGGTCTGCTACCGGGAATACAACTTACGTAGGTTCCTTCCACAAAAGAGACGCGTTTCCACATGTGGTTCCATTATTCGGTGTCTTTTTAGCTGAGAGTCAAGTCAATGTTAGACTTTAGATGACTGTGATGCATATGCCTTTTACCCATGTACAGAAGAAAACAAGATAACCAAACACTACGATAATTCATTAGACAAAAAGAGGAGAGATAAAAAGCACTCATGTGAATAATTTTTTTTTTGAAACGAACCGGCAGGAGAGGTTCCCGCTATATTAAAAAGGAGAAACGCCCGATGGGCACTGTATAAGAACAACAGAATACAACGATACGAAAAGACCTCCACCAAGGGAGGGACCGATCAAAACTACAAACGGAGGTGGCCCATAAAATTAGCTAAGTGCTTTGCTCCCATCATGATCCACACTCTCACCTCGTCCTTGATTTTCTGAAGCACAACAAGGTTTGTGGACTCCACATGTTGGAATATTCTAGCATTTCTCTCCTTCCAAACCTCCCAGCAGACTAGGATGACGATCGAGCGGAGGCCGCTCCTACTCGCGCTTGGCGTACATGATATGGCCGTTCACCAATTCTCCAGTGTCTCGCTTGGCGGCCAGACATTCGGTTGTAAGTTAGGGGTTGCCGTCCAGATGGCGATTTCGCCCCACAAACGCTTCGTGAACCTGCATTCTTTGAAGAGGTGCAGGCCCGACTCTGCGTGCGTCCTGCAAAGTGGGCAGATCCTTTGATTTGGCCAATTCCGAGCTTCCAGTCTGTCAGCGGTCCAAATTGGGTTTTGAATTGCGAGCCAACTAAAGAATTTACATTTAGGCGGTGCCCATGGCTTCCATATCATAGTGTCAAAGTTGTTGCGGGTAGCGCCAATAAACTGGGCATGGTATGCAGACGAAGCGGAGTACTCTCCATTTTCCTCGAATTTCCACGCAAGGGCATTAGGTGTGCCAGCTGATAACATGATGCGTCTTGTCTCTCTCCATAGATTAACGTACTCATTGAAATGTTGGGTCGAGAAGCTTGGATGCCGGAGATCGATATCTCGTATCCAATTGTTGGCAAGTAGAGCTTGTTGCACAGTTCTGTTCTTTTTCTTGGAGATGAAGAATAGGAGCGGTGCTACGTCACAGGGCCGTCAGCCATGTTGCCTTGCACTCTTCCAGAACGATGCCCTTCTCCCATCACCAATTGTGAGTGTTGTAGATGCCGCAAAGAGGAGATTATCTACCCTGTTACAGGGTGTTTGTTCTCCATCCCAAGGTCTATCAATATTTGCTGACCAAGCTCTCCATAACCACCGCAGCCTAAGTGCCCTAGAAAACTTCCCAAGGTGGAGGATGCCTAAGCCTCTAGAGTATTTTGGTCTTGCTGATCGAGGCCAATTCACCTTGCACTTCCCTCCAGTTAGTGCCTCAGCTCCTGCCCAAAGGAATTTCTTCCTTTGCCGATCAATATCTTTGAGTGTTTGCTTTGGTGCATGCAAGGATGTTAGGAAGTACACTGCCTGCGAGGTGAGAACCGCTTTAACCAAGGTCGAGCAGCCTGCTGGGTTAATTTGACGAGCGTTCCAAAGGGTGAGCTTGCTGATCACTTTGTCCACCAAAGGTTGGAAGTCCACTCGCTTTAGGCGTTTAGCCGTTAGCGGCAATCCTAGATATCTGATGGGAAAGCATGAGACCTCCGCAGGAGAGCCAGACAAAATGTCATTTAGATCCAAACCTTCACAGCGAATAGGGATGATTGTTGATTTCTGGAAATTTGTTTTTAGCCCTGAAGCCTCACCGAAAAACGTGAGGAGATCAGCCAATGCTAGTATGTCCTTCCTCGTTGGCTTGACAAAAATTGCAGTGTCATTAGCGTACATCGACACTCTGAGCTGAGTTGTTGTTCCCCTTAGCTTGGAAAGATAACCTTTTTCTGTTGCTAGTTCAAGCAATTTTTGGAGAGGATCCATAGCTATGAAGAATAACAAAGGTGAGAGGGGATCTCCTTGACGTAGCCCTCTACCATGCTTGATCGGTGCGTTTGGGACACCGTTCAGCAGCACCCTCGTGGAGGAGGTACAAAGGAGCGCAGTAATCCAGTCTTGCCATCGACGGGGGAAGCCTAGAATATTTAGCATGTTCAATAGATATTCCCATCTCACTGAGTCAAATGCTTTTGTGATGTCCAACTTGAGGACAAGAGTGGGAAGATTGGAATTGTGGTATGTTTTCACCGTGTTACGGACAACCATGAAATTGTCATGTATGCTTCTTTTTTTATGAAAGCACTTTGCGCTGTAGAGATGATGGAGCTCATGCGTGGCGCTAGAAGCAGTGCCAGAACCTTGGCGATGATTTTGATGAAGGAATGAATTAAGCTGATTGGTCAAAAATTTGTAATGGACTCAACACCGTCTTTTTTGGGAACTAAGACCACATTAGCGGAATTCAGGATGCCCAGATTTCCTATCCGCAGCGCGTAGAAAGCATTTGCGGCGTTGATGACATCTGTCTTAATGATGTCCCAGCAAGACTTGAAGAAGATCCCCATGTATCCGTCCGGCCCTGGAGCTTTGTCTGACGGCATTTGGTGAACAGCGTGCTTAATTTCCTCCTCAGAGAACGACACTTCAAGTTCACTCAAATCATGCACCGGTAGCTGCAATGCCTCCCAGTTGATGTCAACCTGCCTGCAAGGTGGATGTCTCATAAATTCTAAACAATGTGTTTGTATCACGCGAGATTTGTCATCGTGGTTTATAGCCCAGCCTTGGCCATTCCTTAATCGCTGGATGTAATTTTTCCTTCTTTTTGCATTGACCTTTCGATGGAAGAATCTTGTGTTGGCATCGCCTAATTTGATGGTCGAAATTTTGGATGCTTGTTTGTACCTTGCTCTTTCAATCACAGCTAGGCCGAGCACTCTTTTCTTGAGGTTTGCTCGAAGAAGTTGTTCAGCGGACGTCAATTCTCTATTTTTCTGGGCAATGTCAAGCCTTAGGATCACCTCTTGCACCATGAAGAATAGTTTTTTGGCATCTGAAATAATTTCCTTGCTCCATGATTTTAGCTTTTGCGAAGTGTGGTGCAACTTATGGTGGAAGATGTGAAATGGCTCATGATGTGGGGTCGGAGTGTCCCAAGCACCTTTGACAACTTCTTTGAATCCGACGAGTTTGACCCAATAATTTTCGAATTTGAATGTACTTGGTCTTCTTGGCCCTGACTGGTTTGACAGCAGTAGCGGGTAATGGTCGGAGAGTGACGTCGATAATGCATTCAGAACATGATTGCTGAAAGTCGCATCCCATTCTGCATTACAGAAGAAGTGGTCGAGTCTTGCCATTGTGGGCAGCTGCTGCTCGTTACTCCATGTAAACTTCCAGTTTTGCAAAGTAATCTCTGAGAGATCACATTCATCTAGTGCTTCACGGAAATGTCGCATGAGGCGTGGGCTTAAGTTCCTATTGTTTTTGTCTGAGGCTCTATAAATGAGGTTGAAGTCACTGGTGATTAGCCAACAGACCCCAGCCACCGGCTTTAACTCTTTTAATTCTTCCAGGAAGCGTAATTTGTCAGCGCGTCGTGATGGCCCATATACCACTGTCAGCCTGAACGTCGTGCCCGCTTCCTTCAGGTGAACACTCGCCGAGATGTGGAACTCTCCGAGGACAATGTCGCTGTAGCTCACCCGGCATTCATTCCAAAGAATGAGAATGCCTCCCCTCGTCTGAGACGGGCCTGTTGCCGGCTTGTATGCAAACTCACACATCCGATAGCCGCCAAGGTATGCGGCGTCGTATTGGCAAATTTGGTGCAGCTTAGTTTCTTGTAAGCAAGCTATGCTGCACGATGTCGCAGCCAAGGATTGATGCACGGTATCACGGCGGGCCTGTTGATTCAGTCCGCGGAGTTCCAGGATAACAGGGCTAGACTTTGTGCACACATTGGAAAAAGGGAAGCTCAGGGGCGTGCTGAAACCTGGCCACGGTCAGCAGCATTACCACATCTGGGAAGTTGCCGTCGTGAGCTAATTGTAGAAATAGTAGCAACAGCATGTTGAACATAGTCGTACTGGAGATTAGTAGCAGCACCAAGTTTGTTACAGAATAGCCTTGCCGTAGCACAATTCTAAACATGGTCATACTGAAGTCTGACAAGTAGCGATTACACAAATTGGAGCCAAATTTAAGTAGTTCTGGTGGCTCAATGAAACAAATATTCTCAACGATGACGATGGAAGGTGTTGAAGGCACACGATGACACTGATACAAGTTCTGAACAAAAGTGGTTTGATGCATGGTAAACCGTTGGACACAAATTAGGTGCCCATGTGGCACTTATGCTGTAGCTGTCACCAAGGCTGCATCGCGGAGCTCTTCGACTCCTTCGCCCATCATACGAATGAGCGCCGCTTCGGCTTCCTGTGCCTCATCCGTGCCAATGTTGAATATCTCTGTCAAGACGGCGATGACGTCTGGCGACAGCGGTCCACTAAACATGGCGATGTACTCCTGCAAGGCAGACTCCATAGGATCAAGGTCATCCTGCACAAGACCCAGCTTCCGGCAGAGATTCCATTGAGCACGCTGCATTTGGGTCATGGGACGAGTATTTGCGAGGCGGGCGCTGCGCCGTACTGATGACATGTCGAAGACATGCTGACATCGGCGGTGACGCCTAGGACCTGTCGGAGCCATGGCAGGTGGAGGCATCATTCTATTCGGCGTCTGTTGAAGCACCGGCTCGGGCGGCTTGCAGAATAAATGTGCAACTCCACTGATCGGCTGCTGGTTCGCTCCAGTTGCACATGTTGTTGCCATTTCATCCTCTTGTGCCTGTTGTGCCTGTATAACAATAATGTTGGTGAGGGTTGGCGATGCACTGGTGTTGGACGTGCCTTGCCTAGGATTTGGTTGTGGAGACATCATGCTGAATGTCGGGTTTGCGTGAAGTTCAGAGTTGCAAAAATACACCGGAGAGGTTGGCTGTGTAACCTGAACTGTGAAATCCTTCTCTGCAGCTAGCTTGATGCGCGCCAAGGCCCTTTTGACCTCAGCGATTGAGCTATCTTCTATCGCTGCCGTAGCTGGAAGCATGTTGATGATGCGGTCGAAGGCGTCGCGTGCTGGAATCGTGGCCTGCGGAGCTTGGCCTGACATTGTTTGCTGAGGCAGAGGCTTGGACCAGGCTTCATTCGCCGCCACCTACGTCGCCATCATACTAGCTCATCGTGGTGGAGCTTCCAGTAGTCCCAGCTCCTCTGCCACTGCACCTGCTTTGTCGATGTAGTCGTGCATGAGTGCTCACAGGGACGATGCCATTTTCTGGTTGCTTTGACCACTAGCCCAGTCCAGGATGCACTGCACAGCATCCTGAAGGGCGAACGCCTGAGCTACGAAGAGGCACTGCAGCTCTGTCTCCTTAGTGACCTGCAAAACGCTCACCTGGGGAAGCTCCGTAGGTAGCGTGAGCTCATCTTGGAGCTGAGCAACGATGTCGGTCGTCCGCTGCTGCCCGCCATATCTAGTGCCCTGGCCCTAGTAACGTTGCTGAGGGGAGCGTTCACGCTCACGCTTGCGGTAGGGACCATCCTTGGTGCGTTCACCCCAGGCATGCCTGCCAGGGCCGTCTCTTCCACGGCGACCGTGGTTGTCGTCGTCGTCATCGTGGTCACGGTGCCTGCCATGGCCCTTGTAGAAATCTGGGTGGTCGTTGTTGTACCTCCCTTTTGGCCCCTTGGAGAGCTTGTCATCGCCCCGCCGGTCGCGCTGTCCCTCTTTGCTCGAAGGGTCGTGACGCTTGGGCGGGGGTGGGTGGTGCGGAAACTCCTCAAATACACGAGCTGGAACCTGTTCACCATCAACAACTCCCAGATGCCATTTAGGGAGACGTCTTATACTTGGGGACATGTTGCCTTTGTTGTCGATGGTGGCTGCAATGTAGTCATGGATCTCCTCCAAGTGGACGACGATGTAGTGCTTTGTGCCATGCTGCCAGTGCTCCGGTGGTGTTTCAGTCACCAGGACCGAAGCGAGCCTGGCATCTTTGGCACGGTTGGTGAAGGTGAGCCAAACTTTCTTGTGGATGTGGCATGGGTTTGCTGTCCAGGCCCAGAGGTCGATGGTCTTCGTCGCAGCAGGCCGCAGGAGATCGGTTTCGACGTTCCCTAGAGCGCATCGCCTCCCAATGATGCGCTCGATGATGCCGTCCTCCCATCGAGGAAAAGCTTGACGCAGAAGGGAAGCGACACGCCCAGGCAGTCAGCCAGGCTGCGCCACTTGATGAAGCGGATGTCGATGCCATGCCGCTTAGCATACCCCTTCTTGAGGGCCTGTGCGCAGTGGTGACGGTGCTGAAACTTGATGAGGAATTCTTGCGGGCGGTGACTGGTGACGTCGACGTCGCCGGTCCTGAGGTGGAACTCAGCACGGATGGCCGGCTCCACCTCCTATGGCCCGGTGTTGGGTGGACCACTCATGGCCCAGGAAATAACTCCTGTTTCCTCCCACTCCCTCCTGCTCGCCTCCATGGCACACGAGGTTGGGATGATGCATTCGTCCTCCTCCGGCCTCGTCGCCAGGTCACCGAGCATCGCCATGGCCACAGACTCTGAACGACGCGGCGGCGGTGGTGGCGGTAGGATTTCCCGACGCGTGCACCTTGCAGCAGCTTGTGGGCTACCGCCGCTGGCAAGCTTGTAGTCTCTCTCCCGATGGCCTAGCCCGAAGCAGCGAAAGCACCGAACTGGATCACGACAGGAAGAGGCACGGTGTCCTTGGCGAGACACACAAAGCACCGGCCTTCAGTCTTGAGGCGAAAAGAGTGGAGTGCAGCGGAGGGCGCGGTGAGCTCTGAATGGCGACTCGGCACTCTGTTTGAATGCTTGAGGCGTTGAGCACTATCTAGGGTTGACTCGCGGCGCAGTTTACACCACCAGCGCTTCACTCTTGCTTGAAACCAACAAGGTTCAGGCCAATTGAAGATGGACGCCGTGGGAGCAACAGCTTGGCTTTGCAGCGCCGCGAGGCAAGGTGACCCGTCATAGGCCTGGTTGTGCAGCGCCGCACGGCGAGATGACCCGTCTTCATGGTGGCCTTGGGAAGACGTGCGGCGATGAGACGAGGCCGCAGACCTGCCATGCCTGGCGTAGGTACTTCCCCTTGGCACAGTAATGGTGGACTTGAGTACGGGAGCTTCCTGGGGCTGGGGTAGGTGCGCCACCATTACTGCAGGGCGCTTGACGATGTCTGCGTAGGATGGCTTGCTTAGCTGTTCCGGCGTGTCCGGGACCACGCGTTCTTCGTCCAGCTCTGGTTGCCTGGTGTGGATCGGCGGCGGCGGCGGCGGAGTCTCAGTCGGGAGCACCAATTGATCTACCGCTGTAGAGGGCCTCTCGGGGCCGGGGTTGTACGAACGGGTGGCGCGGCTGCTGGGGGAGACTGGGGCGAAGTGGATCTGTGAAGCTGGCTCAGAGCGGCGGAGGATCTTGGGTGGCGGCGGGGCGGCGGTGGCTGGCTCCGTCGTCGCCCTTGGGGTCGCAGGCTCGAATAAACAGTGAATGCTTCAGAGAAGTTGGAGCCGGTGGGAGCTCTACCTAATAAGTTAGATTTATGTGTTTGCACGAACATGCCTTGTGGTCTGAGTGGGGTCGTCTTATTAAACTCAGTCACTCACTTCCCACATTATTTGTCTTCCGGTTACCGGTAATACAACTTTTGGATCAGGGAGTATGTAGCACGCAGCTTCATTTCCACAAAAGAGACGCGTTTCCACACTATCGATCATAGACTCGTAGTGATTCCATTTAGTGTCTTTTTGACCGGAAAGGCACCTGCGCTTGTCAATTTTAGACTTTGCATGACTGTGGTGCATGCCGTCATAACGCATATGCATGTCTTTTAGAGAAGGAAACAAGTTAATTAAACACCATAATAAATTTAACAAACTCGAGATCTACCAGACTATAGCCATTTGGAGCTGTTTATAGGTGTAATGTATGCGACTATTTTTTTGAATGAATGGGAGACTAGATAGTATATAAGAGAGTTTACAACCCTCCCCCTTCTCATGCTAAAAGAATAGCTAAATGTTTTACCCCAGCTGTGGTCTAGGCTGTTGCTTTATTTTGAATGATATAGATATCGCCGAGGCTTCTCGTTGCTTGAAGACTGACATTTCTTTCCTTCCAAATTTCCCAGAAGACGAGGAGAGCGAGACTTTTGATCATTTTCTGAGATGTCCCCCGTTGTGATCGTTCGGTTGTAAAAGATTACTTGTGCATAAGGGATTACTTGTATAACTAATTTCAAATTACACATAATGCCTTGTGCCCAATGTGTCCCCTGTTGTTTGGCAACTTAGTAATCTTTTACAACCAAAATTGGTTATACATGTAATCCCTTGTGCACAAGGAGTCGTTTGTTTCTATTTTTGCCTATAGTTTTGTACACTAATGCATAAAAAGTAAATTTGAGGCAGCTGTTAGGGAACTTAGTGACGGCTAACTCATGCGCCTGAAAATTTGAGTCTGTGATGTGAGTAGCACTAGTGACATGTAAACAACCATCTCAGTAAAAGAGACAGCTGCATTATTGTCCATCTCTGATGTCTATATTGGAGATGGGTAACAAAAGAAAAACCGTCTCTGCTATATTTTATACGACAGACGGGTCTCAACATCGGGTGACGCTGATATAGTTAAGACGGCTGTGAGTAACACCCGTCTCCAATATAGTGTCATCTTAGATGGTCCTGTAAAAGTAGATTAACGAGATGCCTTACCTGGCCCTCGGTTCCGTGTTAATATAGGCACAGGAAACAGCCTCCTGGCGGTGGCGTGTACAAGATGTGTTTGTTACAACAATATCTCAATAATGCTACAATCTAGGAACCGTACATATCCTATTCCACAACCTGTTACAATGTATCTGGACTAGAGAAATATATCCTATCTTAACACTCCTCAATCTCAGCCACATACAAGGTTGAGATTGTTTCTAAATTCTCTAAGCTTCACACGAGCAAGAGGCTTTGTAAACCCATCGGCCACTTGATCATTTGTGCTGACAAATCGAATTTCAAGTAACCCCTTGGCTACCCTTTCTCTGATAAAATGAAAGTCAATCTCAATGTGTTTGGTTCGCGCATGAAACACAGGGTTGGCCGAGAGATACTTTGCACCAAGATTGTCACACCATAGCCGTGCCATTGGTGGATGAGGTACTCCAAGTTCGCTGAGGAGCTTTTGAACCCAAATCATCTCCGCAGTAGCGTTTGCAAGAGACTTATATTCAGCCTCTGTGCTTGACCGTGAAACCGTAGCCTGCCTCTTGGCACTCCAAGATATCAGATTATCGCCAAGATATACTGCAAAACCATATGTTGACCTTCTGTCATCCACACATCCTGCCCAATCTGCATCAGAGAAAGCACTAACTACCATACTTTTAGAAGAGCCAATTCAAAGGCCAAGCTTTAGTGTTCCTTGAACATAGCAAAGGTACACTTAACAACACTCCAATGTACTGAAGTAGGTGCATGTAAGTACTGACAAACCTTATTAACAGCAAAACATAGATCTGGTCTTGTCAACGTCAAATACTGCAATGCTCCTACTAAACTCCTATATCTTGTTCAGTCATCAGGTCCCAACGCTGTACCTTCAAATGCACTAAGCTTCTCGGTACTAGATAGTGGTGTATCAATTGCCTTGCATTTACTCATACCTGACCGAGCCAAGATTTCTTTGGCATATTTCTCCTGTGACAATATCAATCTATCTCCCATCCTCTTGACCTCAATGCCTAAGAAGTAGTGTAGGTCTCCAAGGTCTTTCAGCGCAAACTCCTTTTGGAGATCATTCAATAATGCCTTGGTTGCTTCAGGAGAAGAACTTGCCACAATTATGTCATCGACATGTACTAACACAAATATATTGACCTTTCCCTTGTTGTAGAAGAACAAGGATGTATCTGCCTTTGATGGTACAAAACCCAATGCCTCCAACTTTGCACAAAGGCGAGCATACCATGCCCTTGGAGCTGCTTCAAATCGTACAACGCTTTGTCAATCTTACAAACAAACTTAGGATGAGACTTATCTTCATGACCCAGTGGCTGCCGCATATAAACTTCTTCATTCAGAAAACCATGCAAGAATGCATTCTGGACGTCTAACTGACGCAGCGACCAACCTCTTGTCATAGCAATGGAGAGGATCAGACGGATAGTGGCAGCTTTAACCATGGGACTAAAAGTCTCCTCATAATCGATTCCATACCACTTCTTGAACCCCTTCGCAACCAAATGAACCTTGTACCGATCAATTGATCCATCAGCCTTGCGTTTGACCTTATACACCCACTTGCAATCAATTATATTCTTCCCTCTTGGAGGAGGCACCAAATGCCAAGTTTTGTTCTTGATCAAGGCCTGATATTTAGAGTCCATAGCTCTCATCCAATTCTGATCTTTGAGTGCATCTCGAACACTAGTGGGCTCCTCTGGTGCTGGAGTGGTGACCATACCCCATCTGATAGTCCCATCTGTATACTGCTTTGGTTTGACAATCTCATGTTAGAGCCTGGTGGCCGAGCATGAAGGACCAGTACCCGTCGAAGGTAGTATATCTGTGGCCACATTGCTGGTTGCCACACCAGATCCTGACCCTGTTATACCGGATCCGGGGAATAGACTTGACGTGGATGCCAACGGCTGCTGTTGTCCCCCGATCACTGGATCACGGTGTGGAGATGACTCCGTGGCCGCAGTCGAAGATGACGGTGTAACCACCATAGAAGATCCCAGCCCGGACGACACTGCTGGAGAGTCAGGGATGGAACCCAATCCCGATGAGGATACCAGATCAGATCTGCTGACAGCCGCAAGCAAATCGCCCTCGATCGCTGTGCTGCTCCCTTGCCGGTGACACATGAAATAGGGGGCTCCATCAACTGAGTTTTCTCCCATTTCTGCATCATTTTTGGTGGAATTTGTTGCTGTATCCTCCAAACGATCATGAGGACTCAAGCACACTTTAGTTCGGTTATGAGAATCCAGGTGCTGATCACATATTTGTGCATCCCCAAAGAAGTTAGAAGGATTGCGAAGGACATCAGGAAGTATTTGGAGCTCGGCACGAAGCCTAGCACCAGCATTGGGATGCAGGAGAGAAAAGGGAAAAAATGTTTCATCAAACACTACATCACGGGAGATATAGATTCAACCATCACTTGGATCTAGACATTTAAAACCTTTGTGAGAGCTGCTATAGCCTATGAACACACAGCGCTTGGAACGGAATTGGAGTTTTCATGTGTTGAATGGACGAAGATTAGGCCACACGGCACATCCAAATGTGCGAAGAAAAGTGTAATCAGGATCCTGTTTATACAAGCGCTGGAGAGGTGTTTCATTACCGATGACCTTGGAGGGCAACCGGTTTATCAGGAAGACTACAGTTAAGAAGGCTTCATCCCAAAATTTGAGCGGCATGGACGCATGCGCAAGCAATGTAATTCCCATCTCAACAACATGTCTATGTTTACGCTCAGCTACGCCATATTGTTGGTGGGCATATGGGCAGGAAATATAATGATGAATGCCAATGCGCTTAAAGAATGAATTGAGTGATTGGTACTCCCCTCCCCAATCAGTTTGCATGGCCTTGATTTTTCTATCAAATTGACGTTCCACTAAACTTTGGAAATCACGATAACAGGAAAACACCTTAGATTTGTGGCGCAATAAGTAGATCCAAGTGAATTTAGAGAAATCATCAGTAAAGGTAACATAATACTAGAAACGACCAACGGATGTAGGGGCAGGTCCCCAAACATCAGAGAAAATAAGATCGAGGGGAAGAAGACACACTGGTTGACTTTGGATAAGGCAATTGGTGACTCTTTCCCTGTTAAAATGTATCACAAACTTGTTTATTGTTCACATCCTGGATAAAAGAAAGATGATAATGACTAATAACTTGACAGACAACGGAAGCAGATGGATGCCCTAAACAACTATGCCAGGTGGATGAAGTCAGTTTGGAGATTCCAAGAGCTTGCTTATTCAATGATGATCTACTGGGAACGGACTTGATGGGGTAGAGGCCTCCTTCAGCCCTGCCTCTGAGAAGTATTTTCTTTGTCACCACCTCCTTTATAGAAAAGTGATCAGGATGAAACTCAACAAAAGCATTATTGTCTCGAGTGAGACAATTTACAGAAACTAAACTTTTACTAGCATTAGGAACATGAAGTCTATTGTGAAGATGAAGTTGATGTGGTAGGGACGGCACAATACTATGACCAACATGTGAAATCTCCATACCTAAACCGTTGGCGGCATGAATACGCTCCCCACCGTGGTAGCGATCACGAATAGAAAGCTTGTCCAGCTCGCTGGTGATATGGTCTGTAGCACCGGAGTCCATGTACCAATTGGTATCTACTACGTATCCTGAAGTGGCAGCTGATGCAGACTTTTGTGCCGGCCCGGTGAAGGACGCGTCAAACCTCTTGAAGCAATTGAGGGCAGGATGCCCTTCGTTTCTGCAGACTTGGCAGAAGACGCTTGCCTGAAATAGCATGCGCTTGATGCTGTTGCGGCCGCCTTTGTTGCGTCCACCACTTCCACCGCTTCCACCGCCGCGACTGAATCAATCAATTCATCCACATGGGACAACAAGTTTCTTCTCCTCCAGTAATTGGTCTTTGCGTCACATCACGTGGGAGCCATGGGTCTGACCATATGGATATTTGCCTGCCATTACCCACCCTCCAGATCACCCCATCATTCAATACTTCCTGTCCTTGCATAATACTCCGCCATGTATAAGAACATCCATCTCGAACTTTGTCATGTAAAAAATCTGTGTTTGGGTAGCACTTGGCTTTTAAAATCCTTGCACAGAGGGAATCTTGGTCTTGGATCAATATCCACCCTTGCTTTGCGAGCATCGCCATGTTGAAAGAATAGAGATCCCTAAATCCCACAGCAACCACAACAAGTAAGCAGTACAAAAAAGTTTCTTTTGCACATCCAGTTGCTACTGTTTTTGGGGAGAGGGTGCCTTCAGCTGCTGTTTCTTTAAATCCATCATGTGCTTCACGTTTCTCTGTAACCCCTGACCCCATGATTGATGAATATAATCTTTTTGATCAAAAAGGGGGTGCCATGAAGGGGATAGCTGCTGCCAAGGAAGGACCACTGCATATGGGGAAGGAGATCAACAACACCTTCAGCATGGAGAACATAATGGGAGGCAACATGCAGGATCTGCTACACGCTCTGCCTACAGTCGCCGGGAGTGTGCTAGTAAGTCCAGGTCCTGTCATTTCGCCAACTCCATTACCAAAGCAAAGTAGTGATGTACTCATGGTGACTAAGGAAAATGATAATAAAAAGCAACTTATGGTTACTGATATCCAACGTGAGATCATTGATGCACCTATAAATAGTGATACAACCTTGGCTGCCCATCATAATTCTTCAGTTACTTTGAACATAGCTGATTCATCACTAGTTGCCCAATCTAGCTCTGCAATTGTTTTTTCCATAGCTGAAAATGTGCCTATGGTAGAAAATACTGGGAGCAACCCAGAGGGCGTAACACCATGAAATGATCGCTGTACCTAGCAGTCAGGACAATGCAATAGATAGTACCATGTCTGTAGTGCAAGCCTCAGAACAGAACACACTGAACTCATTGGATAGAGATGTCCCCATGGACAATTTCTTGTTTGCAGTCACAGAAACGCTGGAACAACCGATTCTAGTAGATCCGATCCAAGCCAGCCCCCTTTTTAGTGAACATGAACCTTTGCCTTTACAATCCACTCAAAGAAGTAGCAGCAGACTAGCCAGTAAGGCCCAATCCAGAGTGGGCAAAGACACCTTACAGATAGCACAAGATCTTCTGGCTAAGAAGTTGGGCGATCTAAATACAGAAACTGAACATGACTATGAAGATCCTGAAGCTAATCCTGACTTTTTTACACAGCACTTGGATCACCCGCTGCAGAAGAAGATGGAAGCTATCCAGGAACTAGAGCATGGACCCAAGGTGACAAAGAAGGCCGGTACGGGCCGGACATCAGCCAACAGGATGGTGTCGGCCTGAGGAGATGGGCTGATGGCTCGGTAGGGAGATGTCTCCAATGATAGCCTCTCTCCCCAGGCATGTCGTTAGTTGGCCCTGTGTGGCTGTCAGGGGGCGCTGCAGCCCATGTATCAATTTGGTTTTAGACTATTTAGGCCTACTGGCCTCGACGCAAGACTGAGTAGTATTCGAGGGTTCAGTGATGAAACTTCATCGGCCTGCTGGCAATGTTGCCTTCGGCTTTCATGGATCATGGGGGATCTGCTGGCGATGTCGCCTTCGATCTATGTAAGGTCAAGACTCTTTCGTTTTATCCATCAGTTCAGTAGTCGTTTCGGGTCATAAATGTCGCAAAAAAATTGGTCAATCCTGTGTTGGAATGTTCGTGGACTCAATGACGGTGCAAAACGAGCAAGTATGAGGAATCAGATTGCATCAACAGGTGCAACGGTTGTATGTCTCCAGGAAACCAAAGTGGAGAATAGGACTAATCTGTGCCTGACTGAAGCTGTTGGTCCGGATTTAGCCGCAAACTATGTGATTCTACCAGCTACAGGGGGGGGGGGGGTTCTGATTGCTGCCTCGCATAGATATTTTGATATATCGATTCTGCAGGTTACGACCAATACTGTCTCTGCAAAGGCGTACCCTGGTGCATAACAGGGGTCTATGGGCCACAGACCGACTCGGAGAAGATTGCATTTATACAAGAAATATCGGATATCAAGCAATATAAGTTGAATGAATGGATAATCCTTGGCGATTTCAATCTAATATACACAATGAAAGATAAAAACAACGACCGAATTGACATTCCTATGCTCAATAGATTCCGAGGAGCTATTGACAACCTGCAGCTGGTGCCTTTAGAGCTACATCGTAGACGATTTACATGGTGTAATGGGCAAGATACCCCAACCATGACAAAAATAGACCATTTTTTCGCTACTGCAGACTGGTTGGAATTGTTCCCGAGAACGGACCTGCAAGCATTGGCGTCAATGGGCTCGGACCATTGCCCGATCCTACTCCAGGGAGATACCTCTTTCGACTTCTATCGAGGATTCCGATTTAAGGCATATTGGACTGAAGTGGTTTGGGGATTTTTCTGGAGTCTTACAGTATCTCCTGAGTCTAAGTATATATATATATATATATACATGGGTCTTCTGGGCCTAATCTAGTAACTTACAACATACACGGTCCAACAATCCCTCTCAAGATGGGTGATAGATATCAATCATTTTCATCTTGTTACACGTTAATATACATTCATTAACTCCTAAACCTTTCGTTAAGCAATCAGCTACTTGCTCACTTGAAGCTACATGACCTAGTTGAAGTGTTCCATCATCTAGTCACTCTTTTATGAAGAAGCGATCAATTTTCACATGTTTAGTTCTATCATGCTGAACTGGGTTATTAGTAATATTAATTGCTGACTTATTATCACACCAAAGCTTTAGAGAAATTTCCCCTAGTTTTAACTCGGATAATAAATTCTTCAACCATAGCATCTCACTTAAACACACAGACATGGCTCTGTATTCTGCCTCTGTAGTTGATCGAGACACTACTGCTTGCTTTTTGCTCCTCCATGAGACTAAATTTCCTCCAACAAATGCGCAATAGCCAGATGTCAACCTTCTATCATCTAGACAACTTGCCCAGTCTGCATCACAATAGCCTTCAATATTTAGATGATCATTTCTCTTGAACCATAGTCCTTTTCCAGGGTTACTCTTCAAATATCACAAGATTCTGTAGACCACATCCAAATGCCCACTCCTAGGATCATACATATATCGACTTACCACACTTACCGCATATGTTATATCAGGCCTTGTATGACATAAATAAATCAAACATCCTACAAGTCTTTGATATTTCCCTTTATCCACTGGATCTCCAGACTCAGCACATAATTTATGGTTTTGCTCGATAGGTGTAGAAGCTGTGCGGCATCCAAGCATACCTGTCTCATTTAGCAAATCTAGTACATACTTCTGTTGTGAAAGAACAATCCCTTTAGGGGATCTTGCTATTTCAATCCCCAAAAAATACCGAAGTTGTCCGAGATCTTTGACTTCAAACTCTTTGCTTAGATTTCTTTTCAGCCGAGCTATTTCTAAAGTATCATCTCCGGTAATGATTATATCATCCATGTATACTGCAAGAATAGTTACTCGATTCTTAGCGTGGTGATAAAATACAGTGTGATCCCCGTTGCATTGACTGTATCCCATATTACACATGGCCCGCCTAAAGCGTTCAAACCATGCTCTTGGCGATTGCTTTAGACCATACAAAGATTTCTTCAATCTCAATGCCTTTCCCTTAGTTTGAGCAGTATCAAACCTAGGTGGAATTTCCATATAAACTTCTTCTTGAAGATCTCCATGCAAGAATGCATTCTTAACATCTAATTGATATAATGGCCATTCAAAGTTAGCAGCACAAGAGATCAATGTTCTAACAGTGCTCATCTTTGCAACTGGTGCAAATGTCTCATCATAATCAATGCCATATGTTTAACTATACCCTTTTGCTACCAATCTTGCTTTGTATATCTCTATCTTGCCATTAGGATTTTGCTTTACTGTATATACCCATTTGCAACTAACCAGCTTCTTGCCCACCGGGAAAGTACAAGATCCCAAGTATTGTTCTTCTCAAGTGCTGCTAGCTCCTCTAGCATGGCCTCCTTCCACTTCGAATCTCGTTTTGCCTCTTTCTAGTCTCTTGGAATTGCTACCAATTGCAATGATGCTACAAAAGCTTTGTAGGCAGAAGACAGAGATTCATATGAGACATAATTAGCTATATCATTCTTGTCCTCAATGCCATCTTCAAAGCCATATCTCTCTGGAGGTTTTCCTGCTGTAATTCTTATTCCTTTTCTTATAGCAATAGGGAGATCAATAGAAGGGTTGATATCTTCACCCGTTGATGCTAATGGATTGTTAACCTCATTATCATTAATTGGGAGTTGTTCTTGATCCACCAATTGTAGTTGCTCCACCTGGATACCATCTTCATCACTAACAGATGAAGGTTGTGCAGAAGGATTTCTCCTCCTCGTGTACACCTGTAGTTCTTTTTCGGTGTGAGATGTTCTCCCCCTCTCCACATTTGATGGTTTACTTACAGCCACCGAACATGGAATCAGACCACTAATTACTTTATTCCTCCTCGATTCCTTGACATCCTCGGTCACTAATGTTCCATTTTCCTCATCACCAACCTCACATGTAGAATCCAGATCAAGAAAAAGATCATTCAAATATGTTTTCTCCCCATAGAAAGGAACAGATTCCCTGAAAGTGACATCCATACTCACAAATGTACGTCGTTCTGATGGGCTCCAACATTTGTAGCCCTTTTTCCCAGATGAGTAGCCAATAAAAATGCACTTAACAGCTTGAGGATCTAACTTTCCAATAGAAGGTCTATGATCCCTAACGAAGCACGTGCACCCAAACACCTTCGGTGGAACAATAAACTCATTTTCCCCAAAAATCATTTCACATGGAGTTTTCATACCAAGTACTCTCGATGGCATGTGATTAATAAGATGAGTAGCAGTCATAACTGCCTCACTCCAAAAGAACTTAGGCATGTTCATAGTATACATGAGTGAACGAGCCACCTCCAAGAGATGCCTATTTTTCCTTTCTACCACTCCATTTTGTTGGGGGTGTATCAGGACAAGAGGTTTGATGTAATATTCCCTCGGTAGATAGATAACTTCTAAATTCATTGTTCACATACTCTGACCCGTTATTAGTTCTAATAATATGAACATGAGCATTGAATTGGTTTCTTATGCATGCACAAAAATCCTTAAAGCAGTTAAGCACCTCACTTTTTTGTTTCATGAGATATAACCATGTCATGCAAGAGTAGCAATCAATGAAAGTCACAAAATATTTCATTCCACTTAGAGAAACAACCGGAGAAGTCCACACATCTGAGTGGATTAATATAAAGGGTGACATACTTCGCAAACTCACATGCCATATGAAGTTCTTATGTGTTTCCCAAACTCACATGCATCGCATAGTAATTTATGTTTGTCTACCTTACACATTTGTTCACGAAACATTCTATTCATAATATCAAAAGATATATGTCCCAGCCGACAATGCAAAAGCATTACCTTAGCCTCATCTTCATTTGCAGTTGCTGACAAAGCATGACATATTGCTTTATCTGTCTTCCTTCTATCAAGATACCATAGCCCATTATGATGAACTCCAATCCCAAGTTTTTTCCAGTCTTCCTTTCCTGAATTAAACAATTTTTATGATCAAGAAAAACTTGACAGTCCATGTGATCAACCAACGAGCTTATTGAAACCAAATTAACTGAAAATGATGGAACATATAATACTGATGATAATGTTATAGATGGAGTACATTGTACTGTACCAACACCTCTAATTGGCCGAGATGTTCCATCAGCAGTCTGGATTGTGTCTTTATGGGAATATGAATATGGCGTATATGATGGAACATATTCATGGACAACAAGAATCTAATAAAGACACCTCTAATTCACTTGAATCTAGACATGTCAAGTGCATCTAGACATGTCACAGGCATGTCAAGTGAATATGGCGTATATGAATATGTTCCAACACCTCTAATTCACAGGCATGTCAAGTGCATC
>CM041645.1:11417308-11475264 GCA_023333625.1 Bothriochloa decipiens
CCCCCCTATTTCAGATGATAGAGCCTATCATCTGTATCAACCAACAACATCACATTCCCCGCACCAGAATATGTTTTTGATAGTGATTCCCAAATACCATATGCAGTAGTAATTGTGTCTACTGATCCGGCAATAGATGGCAACAACACTAGCTTACTGTATCAACCAACCTTATCTCTGCTCAGACCTCACGAGTACCACACAGCAATCAGCACCACGCAACAACACTTCCTTCTCACCACCATGCAGCAGCACTTCCTCCTTGTCTCCTCTCCAATCACCATGTTCAAAGGCACTTCCTCAACAGAAGCACACACAGGCTTGGATCTCACTCCCTTCCTCTTCTTCCCTGAACACAGCAGCGCCAACCACTCCTTCCTCCCCTGCTCAAACCACCTCTAGCTCGTGCTCCTGTCAATCGGCTAGCTCTGGCTCGCACACGCAGGCCACGAGCCACACTTCCACCGCGTCCGTCCGCGAGCTCTCGCGGTCAGCATGCGTCGCCGCGTCCATACACCCGCACACACGCCTCCCTTCTCCTGCGCGCTCACGCGCCCGCGCCGCCACAAGCTCCTCTCCGACGGCCTCCAGGCAAGCGGACCTCACCTCCTCCACGCAGCTCTCCATGGCCTCACCACCGGCATCCGCTAGAGGCCACCACCGCCATCGCCACCATCGGCTCTGACACCATGAAGAGGTTTGGGGATTTTTCTGGAGTCTTACAGTACCTCCTGAGTCTAAGTACATATATACATACATACTTCGGTCTCCTAGGCTTAATCTAGTAACTTACAACATACACAACCCAACATGGACAAACATGCCTGGATTTGTTGAAACGGTGCAAGCGGCATGGGATCAACCAGTGAACACGCAGAATGCTCTTCTTAGGATGCATGTGAAGCTAATACGCACGGCCAGAGCATTGAAAATTTGGAGAAGGTCTATGTGCAGCAATTTCAAAATACGTTTAGCTATCCTACAGACTGTCTTGCTCGGATTGGAAAAGGCACAAGAAAGCAGACAACTGACGGCTGATGAATTAGAATTCAAAAAGCACCTCAAGGCTCGTTCAGTTGGCATGGCAGCCGTAGAAAAGGCACGGGCCCGGCAACACTCTCGTCTCACCTGGATACGAGATGGAGATACCAACACACGGCTATTTCATATCTATGCAAATGCAAGAAGGAAGAAGAAGTATATCCGTGCATTACAAACGGAAAATGGAGTTGCAGTCACACACAATGACAAGGTGTCAATAGCGGTGGACTTCTTCAGTAAAGCAGTGGGTTCTCGGATGATACGAGCTAGGCGTATCAATTGGAATGCATTAGGGTACACCGCAATTAACTTGGAGGACCAGGATGCACCGCTTACAATGAATGAGCTTTTAGAGACTATCAAAGCACTTCCAAATGAAAAAGCTCCAGGACCCGATGGATTTATTGGAAGCTTCTACAAAAAATGTTGGAACATAATCAAATATGATCTTCACGAGGCAGTAATGGGGTTTTATAATCATAAGACAGCCAAAATGTCCTTGTTCAACGATGCAAATATAGTGCTACTTCCAAAAAAACAAGAACCACAAAAAATGGAGGATTACATGCCAATAAGCCTTATTAATAGCCTAATCAAAATCATTACCAAGCTTCTTGCGACACAGCTAGCACCACGAATGAATGAGCTGGTCTCTCAAGCTCAAAATGCTTTCATTAAAAAGCGATGCATTCACGACAATTTCTTGTACGTACAGAGGGTCATACAATCTCTGCACAAGAAAAAGAAGCCGGCATTATTCATAAAACTAGATATATCTAAGGCATTTGACTCAGTAGGATGGCAATATTTACTCGAGGTACTGACAGCGCTGGGCTTCAGTAGGAAATGGAGAGATTGGATTTCCGCAATCCTCGGAACATCTTCATCAAAGATTTTGATCAATGGAAAGCCGAGTCCAAGCATTAAACACGCAAAAGGACTACGACAGGGGGACCCGTTATCACCCTTGCTGCTCATACTAGCAATCGATCCATTACAGAAAATTGTGGAACATGCGACGCAGAGGGCCTCCTACAACCTATACTGCCAAACCAAGCCAAGCTATGGTGTTCACTTTACGCTGATGATGCAGCCCTCTTTGCAAACCCAACGTCCATTGAGATGGGGAGGCTACAGAAAATCTTACAGGTCTTTGGAGATTGTTCAGGACTAAAAGTGAACATGTCTAAGATGGAAATATTCCCGATTAGAATGCAAAATACTGATTTAGACAATATTGTTCACAATTTTCCAGGCACAATCCGAAGTTTTCCAGGAAAATACCTTGGATTGCCTCTGCACACTAGAAAACTCCGACGTCTTGAGGTGCAACCATTAGTGGAGAAGGTGGGAGCAAGATTACCTGGATGGCAAGGTAAGCTACTCTCCTCGGCAGGAAGAGAAACTCTGGTCAAGTCAGTCCTGACAAGCGTGCCCATCTATCATTTAACAGTATTCCAATCTCAAAAATGGCTAGTGAAAAGGATTGATCGGATTAGACGAAGCTTTCTCTGGCGGGGAAAAGACCCAGACCACGTTATTGGAGGACATTCTTTGATTAATTGGCCAACAACATGTTTGCCAAAACCGAAAGGGGGACTTGGAATTTTGGATTTGGAAAGATTCACAAGGGCTCTTAGACTGAGATGGTTATGGTTCAAATGGAAAGAAAAGCAAAGAGCGTGGAATTTATTGGACATACCATGTGACAAAGCGGACTGGGATCTTTTCTATGCTTCAACAATGGTTACAGTTGGTGATGGGAGGACTGCCTCTTTTTGGTCATCAAACTGGATAGCCGGATCCATGGCTAAATCGATAGCACCAATGTTATAACAAAAGACACGGCGGAAGAGGATCACGGTACGACAGGCACTAATGGGTAACAAATGGATTGATCACATTTATCCACCGTCTTCAGAAGAGGAGGTGAGAGAATATGTTCGCTTATGGGAGGCGGTGCGGGGGGTACAGCTGAATGAAAATGCAGAAGATGATATTACTTGGAAATGGACGGCAGATGGTAACTATACCACACAGAGTGCGTATCAAATTCAGTTCAATGGTACATACTGTCGAATGAGACTAACCCCGATTTGGAAAGCCCAGGCAGAACAGAAGTGTAAATTGTTCGCCTGGACTCTAATGCATAGGAAAATTCTAACGGCAAACAACTTACTCAAAAGAGGATGGGCGGATAACACTGACTGCAAATTGTGTGATAACGATATGGAGACACCAACACACCTATGCAAAGATTGCCCATTTACGAAGACAGTGTGGAATCATATCAAGCAATGGTTCAATCTGTCCCATCTGGACACGGTAAGTGAAGCTGGGTCGATCCATTCATATTGGTGGAAGTGTAGACGGAAAATCATCAGGAATCGCAAGAAGGAAGTGGATGGCATTTTCATCTATGTGTGGTGGAACATTTGGAAGGAATGCAATCGACGGGTGTTTCAACAGCAACAACTGGAGCCGATTCAGGTAGCCGACCTTTGTAAAGAAGACATTACGCAATTCCATATGGCCAAAGGATCCAGAAATCAGGAAGCTTAGCAAGTCGTTTCAGTTAGCTGTCATGGTGGCTTTGTAATTTTCCTTTCTTGCCTTTTTGTTTTGCGGAGACGAGTTGTCCAGTAGCTTGCTCCTCCTTCGCCTGAGTTTTTGTAAATAGCTATGTACAGTTTTGTTTTGTTTTTCTTTTTTATCGTCTAATAAAAATCAGCGGCAAAGCTTTTGCTGTTCCTTTAAAAAAAAAATCCCAAGCCCCCATCTGATTTTGATACAACTAATTTTCCCAGCTCACCCAATGCATACATTTCTCCTTATCTTGATTACTGCACCAATACTTGGCTATCATTGCAATTATATCTGATTACACATTTCCTCTGTTATATCGAAACAACCAATAGCAAAGACTGGTATTGCTGGAGCAACGACTTTAATCATTATTTCTTTACCGGTTTTTGAGAGCAATTTTTCCTTCCACCCTTGAATTATTTGCCAAATTCTCTCCTTTAAGCAAGCAAATGTGCTGGTTCTTGATTTTCCAACCGATATTTTTGATGTGGTGCAAGGAGACAATTTTAATTTTATGGCTAACCGTATTAATTTTACAGGTTACCCAAAGAGATTTTTTGAACATGGCCTGAAAAATTTTTGAGCCTTTTTTTACACTGGATGTGGACTTCAAAACCAGGCTTCCACAGGATTTCTTTTTTCTCCTGGCCGCAGCAGGCAGCCGCGCCCCTCGCCTTTGTCGATCCGATCAAACCCTAGCGATCATGGCCCCTCCATGGGTCTTTCTCTACCGCAAGGTTGACTTCGTCGACGGGGAATTCACCGGTGGCGCGGGCAAGGCAGAAGCCGCAATCCTCGAATCCAGTCGTCGGATGCCGAGTCTGCAAGAGGCAGCAGCCGCCCTGAAACCAAACCCGGTCGTCGCCGATCCCCCTGAAGTAACCTCCTTGTCCATGGTCCGGCACCTGCCCGAACACCTGATGCCAGGGAGAGACGGCGGTTGGGTCTCGAGCACCGACAAGGGCCTCGTCGTGTTCTACGCCGGCATGTACCAACCTGGCTGCGGTGCGCTCTGGGAGACCGGATGCCACATGGTCTACGACGCGGCGACCAACTCCATCACCGCCATCCCGCTGCTCGATCCACCCCAGCAGCCCGCCTAACCGCCCACCATCAAATGCCTGGGCACGAGCGCAGTCATCCTGCGGCTGCGCCACGGCGACGACGACGGAGCCTGCTACGTTCTCGCCGAGCTCGTCACCTCAGTCAACCCGGGGCTCCCCGACGCCCACCTCTATCTGTGGCGGTCGGCATCGTCCTCAACCACAGCCAACCCAGACGGCGCCGCCGCTCAGTGGGCACGGACGACGGCGCGTCTCCCTCTCCCCGACGAGCTGTGTGGGCCAACGTACTTCTTCCACATCGACATGGCGTTCGCGTTCGGGGACTCCTGCGTCTGCTGGGCTGATCTCCTCGCTGGCGTCTTGATCTGTGACCTGTTCGCGCCTGAAGGTCCCAAGTTCACCTTCGTGCCATTGCCCCAGAAGTGCTGCTTATACACCCCCGAGGAAACCCGGCTTGCGCGGACATCGCCAAAAGAGTTCCGCCACCGGCTTGCGGGGATATCTCCACAAGAGTTCCGCCAGCTTGCGGGGATATCGCCAGAAGAGTTCCATTCCATGGGCGTTGTCTGCGGCGCCATCAATTTCGTGGCCATGGTTGGCTACTCTGAAGGTCTGCCGAAAGAAGAGGTCGTGCTGAAAACCTGGACGTTGTCGCCTGATTTGAAAGAGTGGAAGGAAGGCGCAGCTGTGCTTGTGCGTGATCTCTGGGAGAGCGAGAGTTTCCGCGAGAAGGAGCTCCCACGCGTCGTGCCAATGAACCCTGTGCTCAGCATGAACCAAGACGAGGTCGTCTACATTTTTCTGAACGATACCGAGTACGTGGATCGTGTTGACCGTTGGAAGCAGATTGTTGGGAAGGATCTGGTGCTCAATGGCCACTATGCGCTTCGCATCGACTTGCTGCAGAACAAGGTCCTCTACTCCAAGAAGAGCGCTACAAATAGTTTGTGTTTGCTTAGGCCCTTGGTTCTTGCCAGTGACTTCAGCTCGTACCTACATGATGGCTCAAAGATCCGCCAGGTGTACTACTAATACTACACACTTTTTTCATTTTAATTGTCCTGTCATATACTTTTTTCATTTCAATTTTCCTGACGTAGTTTGGATCTGACTTGTTACTGATCATTCTTGGTCATCACATCAACCTGGCTAACTTGGTGTGTAGCATTGGATAAATTGATAACATTTACCAATTCTGTATGTTTTAAAGTATCAAACACAGCTTAGTGGATATGTGTGCTTAACTTATTCCTAGCAGGAACAAGTGGATTTTTTTTCCATGTTTCTGTTATGATTTCCTTTTTGGGGAATTATTGTCCAAATCTATTTCACATTTATTCAATGTGAGCTTCTGTGAATTGTCTAATTATTGAATAATCAAGGTATATTGTTGAACACCAATCATTTTCTTAATTTTGGGTTGGCACTATTTAAGCTTATTCGATGATGTGGCATGCCAAAGCACAAGTCTAGCTAGAAGCAAAACATACAGCCATCTTAAATCATGTTAACAGAAGTACAGCGCATTTCATTTGGCGCATTAATGAGTCTCCGTTATATGAATGACCTCATGTTTTATTTGCTTGTTTATCTGGAATCTAAATGCTTATGTTATGTAGCACCATTTTTTTTATTTAACGGAGTGTAGCACCAGATTTTCATAGGCGACATGAAACCAAACATTTTCCTTGTTGAAGCAGCACACTGTCTATATCTTTCTCAATTATTCAAATTCCTTTTTCAATAACATATGCCTTGGCACACGTCAATTGTTCAGATTCTGACTCATCTTTAGTGTAGGTATAGTAACTATGCCCAAGTATATATACAAGTCATTATGTTTGACATACTTCTCTCTGTTTCTTTTTTTTTTCTCTGCTAGAGAGGGGAAGAAGCGAGTAAGGTGGAAACTTCGGTGAAGCGGACCAAGCACTGAACAAATGATCACCTTTGAAAACGTAAATTTCTAGGATTGCTGGTCACCTTTGAAAATGTAAATTACCTTTGAAGATGAAATTCTTTCTTTTTCTTGCGTCAAGATCAAATTCTTTCTTTGGCAGAGTTTTAATAACAAATTACTGTAGGTCGAAAGCTTTGCCAAAAGGGGTTGGAAAGGCTATGTGAAATGTTGCCTCAGTGGAGTTGTTAAATTTGTAGATCACATCTTCTTTGGGTGCTCTATTACCAAAATGATCTAGGCTTGCTTGAAAGAAATATTTAATCTTTAATTAGGACATATTTCTATCATTTTTTTTACACGATCGGGACTTCACCCATTTTTTATTAAGAGGATTAAAAGTTCAAACAAATACACCACATTCTAGCGCACTCGGCCAGATGCCTTGCACACTCAGAATGCCGAAGATAAAGATTACATGGTACTCCCATCATCTTCGAAAAGTAAGCTTTTCGGGAACTTGGCTTCAGGGCAGGGGAGCCCTTCCTATCATACTCTTTTATTTTGCGTGGGCCATCCGCAACAAAAGGAATAAGATGGTTTTCGAGCAGAAGTTCTCGAAATCTCCCGCTTATATCATGTACACTGCGCTGTCATTCATGCAGAGGTGGAGCGTGCTTCTAATTAAGGAGGAGGATGGCTGACACATCAGGCAAGTGAAGAAAAGGATATTGACCTGGATGAAGCAATAAGATTTCACAGCGTAGATACTTTACTGTAATTTGGAGTGTTTGTAATATCTTGATGTACCTACCTATTATATAATATAATTCTTCTTTCATCGAAAAAAAAAGAAATTTAGTCCGGTTTTAGACTGCCTTATGCTTTTTGTATTTTCTGAGAAACTAGTTATCCCAATATTCACTACGGAAACAGCGGCTTTGCCAACTGCCCCAATCTTTGCCGACTGCCAAAGCTCGGGCAGTCGGCGAAGAACGGCAGTCGGCGAAGCTTTCTTTGCGGACTGCCCGTAAAGAGCTTAACGCTCGGCAAAGACGGGCAGTTAGCAAACTTTGGCGGGCGTAAACGGCGTCCGTCGCCGTAAACTTTGCCGACTGCCCTGACGTCCGGCAGTCAGCAAAGATAGCTTCTTTGCCGACCGCCACGCCGAGCAGTCGGCAAATTGACACGTGGCTTGGGCTGGGCCCGGGGCCGGCCTTCTTTGCCGACTGCCTGTGACGTGGCAGTCAGCAAAGAGACTCTTTGCCGAGTGCCTGTGTTGGTACTTGGCAAAGTTTTAATGTTTTTAAAATTTTGAGTTCAAACTTTTCTATAGCCCAAGCATATTGTTTACAAGCACATGTTTGAATTTAGGACTTTTTATAATATTTTGCTATATTTCATTCATTTATTTTATTTACTTGAATTTTTGCGCATAATCTAAATTTGAACTATAGGTGCATGAAATAATGAAACGTAGCTATTCAAAAAATGATATTCATGTTGGAGAGTGTATTTTGAGGCCGTGTCGATAATCTCACCCAAAAGTTTGAACGCCTTGTCCACGAAACATGACCATCCAGGTGCGCTAGAAGTGTTTTTAATTATATAAAATCCAAACGTAGTCCGAAAATCACGAAACTTGTCGAGGTGTCATGTTATCGCATATGGAGGCTACGAAAAAAATTTGAGAATGTTTGAAACGAGTTGCGACGTCGGATGTCCAAAATCCAGATATCTCCGTATGTGATCAACTATGAAACCGGCCAGTGGGCGTCTCCCTCTCCGTGTCGAGCTGTGTGGGCCCACGTGCTTCTTCCACATCGACGTGGCGTTCGCGTTCAAGGGCTGTGTTTGCTAGGCTGATCTCCTCACAGGCGTCTTGATCTGTGACCTGTTCGCATCTCAAGGTCCCAAGTTCAGCTTCGTCCCATTGCCTCAGGAGTGCTGCACGTACACCCCCAAGGACGTCCGGCTCGCGACCAAGGCACAAGAGTTCCGTTCCATGGGCGTTGTCTGCGGCGCCATCAAGTTCTTGGACTTTGTTGGCTATCCTCAAAGTTCGACGAAAGCCAAGGTAACCCTCAAAACCTGGACGTTGTCGTCTGATTTCAAGGAGTGGAAGGAAGGCCCAGGTGTGCTTGTGCGCGATCTCTGGGAGAGCGAGAGTTTTCGCGAGATGGAGCTTCCAAAACGAGGATGGCCAATGAACCCTATCCTCAGCATAGATGAAGATGAGGTCATCTACATTTCTCTGTGTGATATCGAGTTCGTTGCGGAATATTTTCTTGGGCAGTGTACTGGGAAGCAAACGGTGCTCAATGGCCATTATGTGCTTCGCCTTGACTCGCTGCAAAACAAGGTCCTGTACTACAAAAAGAGCGCTACAAACAGTTTGTCGTTGCTTACGCCCATTGTTCTTGCCAGCGACTTCAGCGCGTACCTACATGATGGCTCAAAGATCCGCCAGGTTCTACCACACCTCCCAACACGAACTTTCATTTCATTTGAATTGTCATAGTTCGGATCTGACCTATTGATGATCATTATGTTTGACATATTTCTCTCTGTTTTTTCCTTTGCAACAGAGGGGAAGAAGCAAGTAAGGTGGAAACTACCGTGAAGCGGACCAGGCACTGAATGAGGCTGAAGCCATCGTGTGGTGGGAGCTGAAGTGAAGGGGACAGAAGTACTGAACGAATGATGTTAACACGGCTTAGATTCTACCGTTTGGTTGTTCTTACCATTTGTCGGATATGTTAAATCAGTTTCATTTAGCTAGATGACTATCTAATTGTCAGAGGTTAGCAACAGTGGGAGAGCTTGCCTCGGATTATAGAGGGGCAGCTGCATGCAGTAAACAAGTTCCTAACCAAAAAAATTAACTCAAATCTACTGTTTTTTTTTTGTCAATGAGCATTTTATTACTCATCATTCCCAGCCAAATCGCTGGTTACCAAGTCCTCAAGCTCAAGGTACAGCAGCCCAAGTGGTGCTGGTGCCACTGGGAAAATTACAACCAGCAGCCTCTAAAGCATGAGCCACTCTATTACAATCATGTTTGCACACGCTAATATTACATGAAACAAGCTCTGAGCTAATAAGGAATCACATCTCTGTAGTTAAACCCCCCACGGAAGATAGCAGGCAATCATCTTCCGTAAGCGCAGCTTTAGCGAGCGTGGCGTCGGTCTCCACACTGATGTTTTGCACACCCAGTCTGACCACATCCTGGAGACCTGCATAGCATGCCAAAAGTTCTGCGTGGAGGGGATTAAGCAGGAAGTCTGCTCGGCCTGCACCTGCCTTGATTACACTTCCATGTTCATCTCTGCCTTTCGATTAAGAGAGGAATAGAGGCCACTCTCCATCTTTCTATTTGGATTAAAAGCGCCATCAGAGTTCAATTTCAACTGATCAGCTTCCGGTTTTGCCCATTGCACTTTCTGACGAATTTCCGGCAATGGGCGTTCTGGAAGCTATCAGTGTAGCTGATTGTGATGAGGGCAATTTCAGCAGCAGAGCGACTGCGCCCCTCCTCCCTTCTTCAGTTTCTTTCACTCCACCACATACACAACAAGCATATAACAATCAGATGGTCCCTCCCATGTAGTTTTAGGATTTTCTCACAGGTCCCGAGCAGATGTTGCTTCAGCTAACAAACACCAAGTTCATTCCATGTTCAGTTCCCTCCGGACAGCTCTCACGTCTTTGCACTTGAAAAACAGATGGCTTACATCTTCATCCAGCCGGCCACAGATGCAACATTTAGCGTCAATTTTCATCCCTCTCCGATATAACACCTGGCGGACAGCCAGCGTATTATGGCTTAGTTTCCACAAAAAGTGTTGAAGTTTTGGTGGGCAGTCCAAGTTCCATAGTTTCTTCCAGAACTCTGAATCTCCACTGCTCTCCTCAGCACCGGGTCGTGGGCATGGACGCATGGTGCTGGGGTCATTTTCTATTTTCTCTTGTCAATATCTTTTCCTATGGTAGGAGTTTGATGCCTAATATTTTACTTTACCTACAATTAATAATAGCACTACATCTTATGAACCTCGCTTCCTCAGACTCTATGGACAGTTGTTTAAGTTTTGACGGCGAGTGGTTTCGACACAACAGACTCAAATCCTGGAAAATAGTTGAAAATGAAGCCACCATGTGCTCAGTTTAAATGCTAACCAGGGGCAGAGCATCCTTAGGGCCATGGCCACCCTGATTTGTGTACTTCTTTAGTATACATAAACAGTTGATTTTGAGTTTTTTTTTTTTGTTATATAGGAACTTGTTTACTGCATGCAGCTGCCCCCCTATAATCCGAGGCATGCTCTCCCACTGTTTGCTAACCTCTGATTATTATCTAGTCATCGACTCATCGTCTAGCTAAATGAAACCCACTTAACATATCTAACAAATGGTAAGAACAACCAAGCGGTAGAATCTAACCCAGGCTGACATCGTTCGTCAGTATTTCTGTCCCCTTCACGTCAGCTCCTGCCACACGATTGCTTCAGCCCAGGATCATTCATTCAGTGCTTGGTCCGCTTCACTGTAGTTTCCACCTTGCTTGCTTCTTCCCCTCTCTAGCAGAGAAAAAAACAGAGAGAAGTATGTCAAACATAGAGTAGAATTATTCGACCTGCACTAAAGATCAGTCAGAATCTGAACAACTGAGGTGTGCCATGGCATATGTTATTGAAAAAAGAATTTGAATAATTGAGAAAGATAAATACAGTGTACAGTGCACCATGGAAAATGTTTGGTTTCATGTGACCTATAAAAATCTGGTGGTACATAAGCATTTAGATGCCAGATAAACAAGCAAGGAGGTGGTTATGCCAATCATTAAGACTGTTTATATCCTGATCACACACTAGGCGCTTGCCCCAAATTACAAAATCATCAGACTCTAGAAATGATAATGCGGCTATTAGTAGGCTCATTTCATAAGATTTCACCGTTCCTAGCATCCCACAACTGAGACAGGTATTCAATAATTAGACAACTCACTAAAGCTCTCGTTGAATAAATGTGAAATCGAATTGGAAAGATAATTCTCCGAAAAGGAAATCCTAACATACACATGGGGAAAAAAATCTCAATTTGTTCCTGCTAGGAATAGGCTAAGCAAGCACGCATATCCACTATGCTCTGTTACATACTTTAAAACATAGAGAATTGTCAAATAATATCAATTTATCGCATATCAAGTTAGGTTGAGGTGTAATAACCAAGAATGGTCATCAATAAGTCAGATCCAAACTATGACAGTACAATTGAAACGAAAAGTCCGTGTTGAGTGAGTGGTGGTAGTACCTGCCGGCGGATCTTTAAGCCATCATGTAGGTACGCGCTGAAGTCGCTGGCAAGAACAATGGGCCTGAGCAATGACAAACTGTTTGTAGCGCTCTTTTTGGAGTACAGGACCTTGTTTCGCAGCAAGTCAAGGCGCAGCACATAATGGCCATTGAGCACCAGATCCTTCCCAGTATACCTGCCCGTAGAAATCATGGGTCTCAACAGACTCCACATCACACAGAGAAATGTAGATGATCTCATCTTCATTCATGCTGAGGACAGGGCTCTTTAGCCATCCACGTGGAAGTTCCTTCTCGCGAAAACTCTCGCTCTCCCAGAGATCACGCACGAGCACAGCGGCGCCTTCCTTCCACTCCTTGAAATCAGACGACAGAGTCCAGGTTTTCAACACTACCTCTTCTTTCGGTAGACCTTCGGAGTAGCCAACCATGGCCAAGAACTTGATGGCACCGCAGACAACGCCCATGGAACGGAACTCTTCTGGTCTGAGCGCGAGCCGGGTATTCTCGGGGGTGTATAAGCAGCACTCCTGGGGCAACGGGACGAAGCTGAATTCGGGCCCTTGAGGAGCGAACAGGTCACAGATCAAGACGCCGGCGAGGAGATCAGCCCAGCAGACGCAGGAATCCCCGAACGCGAACGCCATGTCGATGTGGAAGAACGACGTCGGCCCACAAAGCTTGGCGGGGAGAGGTAGACGCGCCGACGTCCGCATCCACTGATTGGATGACGACGACGACGACGACCGCCACAGGTAGAGGTTGGCATCGGGGAGCCCCGGATAGACCGAGGTGACGAGCTCGGCGAGAACGTAGTATAGTCTCCGCCGTCGTCGCCGCTGTGGGCAGCCGCAGGATGCCTGCGCTGGCACCGCCCAGGCATTTGATGTTGGGCCAAACGTGCCGCTGGGGTGGATCGAGCAGCGGGATGGCGGTGACGGAGTTGCTCGCCGCGTCATAGACCATGTGGCATACGGACTCCCAGAGCGCGCCGCTGCCAGGTCGGTACATGCCGGTGTAGAACACGACGAGGCCCTTGTCGGTGCTCGATGGACAAGGAGGTTACTTCAGGGGGGATCGGCGACGACCGGGTTTGGTTTCAGGGCAGCTGCTACCTCCCAAGACTCGCCTCCCCGTGCGATCCGCCGACTGCGGCTGCTGCCTTGCTCGCGCCTCCGGCGAATTCCCCGTCGACGAAGTGCACGTGGCGGTCTAGAAAGACCCATGGAGGGGACATGATCGCTACGGTTTGGTTGGATTAGGAAGGAAGGAAGGGCGCGGCTGCATGCTGCCACCGCGGTTGTGAGTTGAAGGTTACCCTAATCGTCGGGCCGTCGGGGGCTCGGGGTCGGGGCAATGTTTGACTGTGGCAGGCGATTAAAATTCAGAATTGTTCGAGAAAGAAAATCAGAATTGCATGCTCGAAGACTGGTGCTTTTATTAGCCTGTCTAGCCAGCATACCCATTTACCTCTTATCCATTATCAAATTTCCTAAATGGGCTATTGAAATGATGAATATGCATATGGGACATTTTCTTTGGGATAACACTGAGGAAAGGCATAGGTACCACCTTGCTAATTGGCAACTGGTGTCTCAAAAAAAAGAGATGAGGGGCCTAGGCATCCTTGATCTAAGAAGCTTAAACCTGGCCCCTTTTATCTTCCTGGATCTTCATGTACCATTTGAATAAATGTGCTATATGGACTTAGATAGCAGATTCCAAATATAATACTAAAAGACCTAATATGTTCTGCTGAGCTTCCCCCTTCTGGAAAGGGGTTATGTGGGCAGCACAGGCTGCTGCGATGGGGATTAGATGGGTAGTGGGAAATGGTGAAAAAATAAGGTTTTGGGAAGACCAATGGATTGGGAACACTAGTCTCTCCATCCTCTTTTGGCCCTTATATGTAATAAATGAGCAGCAGGGTAAGTCTATCAGTCAAGTATGGGATGGTCAGGAGCTTAAGCTCTCTTTTAGAAGAAATGTCTCAGAATGACTGATGGAAATGTGGGATGAATTATACACCCTGGTTGAGGAGACATCCTTAACTAGTGATGAGGATCAAATCTTATGGTCTTATTCCTCTAAAGGAACCTACTCTTTACAATCTCTATATGCCATAGTGAATTGCAGAGGTGTTTTCTCTATCTATGTACAGGCTGTGTGGAAGGTAGTAATCCCACCAAGGGTCCAAATTTTCCTATGGTTGATGTCTCATAACAGAACTTTAACAAGAGACAATTTGCAAAAAAGAAGGCCGGTCATTGACCCGTCTTGCTTGTTTTGTGCTGAGCTTGAGATGGTCAATCACCTATTTTTTGAATGCCATGTTGCTAAGAATGTTTGGTCGATTGTTTATGTTTTGATTGAGGTGGATATTGGTGATGATTTTGAGTCTGTTGCCAGGCTGTGGTTGGCTAATAAGAAACACACTGTCATTAATGCGATCACATCTGCAGTTTTATGGTCATTGTGGAAACTAAGAAACGAAATGTGCTTTCAGGGTGTGGTATGGACAGGTATGAAGATGGTGCTGGTGAAGATAACAAGAATGCTAAGGGCTGGTTGCCGCTGTTTGAGAAGGGAGCTGGGGAGCGGCTGGAATGCCTGATCAACGCAATGGAAGACCTATCCAAGCAGCCGCCGCAGATAGAGTGGAGAAGGATGAGGGTGTCGTCATCACAGTGGGCTCCATCGGATGCTCAGTTTTCAGGTATCACCGGTAGTAGTGTGCTTGAGCAGGCTCCTGTTAGCGATATAGCTGTTGACATCCAAGTGTTTGCTGGGAACTTGTCTAGTTGTGAGTCTATAGCCGTTGGTGGCTGTGTAGCGCGCTGTGCGTGCGATTCCAGTTCTTAAACTGCAGCAAACGTTTTGGCTTTTGGAATACAAAAGCAGGGGAAACCTTTTCTCTAAAAAAAAATCAGAATTGCTGGTTTACCCTGAACTCTACCGGTCAACGACCTTGAAATCTTTTTTTTTGAAGCGAACGACCTTCAAAGCCAAAACTATTTTATTATTTGAAATGTAGGGAGTACCTTTTTTTGAAAGGAACGACAAATGATTTGTCGCTATTTTTATTAGATGATATAAAAAACAAGAACAGTACAAAAGATTTACAAACCTAAAGACAACTGCTAGGCTACTGAACTACTTGTTACCAAGAGAAAAGGAAAAGACAAAAGCGACTGAAAGAAAAACATCTACTAGGAAGCATCATTTTCTTGTCCCTGCTGATCTCCTTGAACATTTTGTGCTATAGCTAATCGATATTGCTGAATATCATCCTTACATAAAGAAGCCACTTGTACTGGTTGTAGATGTTGTTGTTGGAAAATTCTCCTATTGCGCTCTTTCCATATGTTCCACCAGAAATAGATCAGAATCCCATCTACTTCCTTTCTATTGTTTTTATCAATTCTTCTTCGACATCTCCACCAGAAGGAATGAATTGAACCTGCTTCATTGACCGTATCTAGTACAGACAAGTTGAACCATTGCTTGATGAAGCCCCATACCGCCTTGGTGAATGGGCAGTCTTTACACAAAGATGAATCGGTGTTTCTGAATCACTGTCACACAATTTGCATTCAGTATCGTCAGTCCACCCCCGCTTGAGAAGATTATTTGCAGTTAGAATTTTCCAATGCATCAAAGTCCAAGCAAAAAATCTACACTTTTGTTCAGCTTTGGCCTTCCAGATTGGAGTTAATCTAATCCTACTGCAGTTTTCGGTGAACTGAATTTGGTATGCACTTTTTGTGGAATAAACACCATCTACTGTCCATCTCCAGGTAATATCATCCTCTGCTTCCTCATTTCGTTCTACTCCCTGTATTGCTTCCCTTCACATATTGTCTCACCTCCTCATGTGATTCCGGCGGATAAATATGGTCGATCCATTTGTTATTGGTTAGAGCTTGTCGTAGTGTGATTTTCTTTCTTCTGTCTTTTCGTACAGCAGCAGTGCAATAGATTTTGCCATGGAACCATTTATCCAGTTGGAGAACCAAAAAGGCGCCATCTCTCCATTCCCAACTTCTACCACAGTTGAAGCATAGAAAAGGTCCTGATCCTCTTTGTCACATGGGATTTCCAATTTGTTCCATGCTCTTTGTCTTTCTTTCCACTTAAACCACAACCACCTCAGCCTTAGAGCCCTTGTAAATCTTTTCCAGGTCTAGGATTCCCAGTCCCCCTTTTGTTCTTGGTAAAAATGTTGTGGGCGGGCCAGTTAATTAGAGAGTGTCCCCCTCTAACTTTGTCTGGTTCCTTTCCCCACCACAGGAAACTCCTTCTTATGCGATCGATTCTCTTTATGAGCCACTTCTGTGCATGGAAGACTATTAGATGATATATGGGTAAACTTGACAGTATTGTCTTAACCAATGTTTCTTTTCCTGCGGATGATAGAAGCTTGCCTTTCCATCCTGGTAATCTTGAACCAATTTTGTCCACTAATGATTGAACCACAATTCTTCTCAGTTTCCTCATATGCAAAGGAAGCCCAAGATACTTTCCAGGAAAATTACTGATCTTACCCGGGAATTCATGGATAATAGTGTCCACTGAGTTCGCTTGCAACCTGATTGGGAATATTTCTGTCTTAGACATATTCATTTTCAGTCCAGAGCAGTCTGTAAAGACTGTTAGTATCCTCTGCAATATGGCCAACTCGGTAGATGTCGTATTTGCAAAAAGCGTCGCATCATCTGCATACAGAGAGCACCATAATTTTGCTTGATTTGGGAGCACCGACTGTAATAAACATTGTTGAGCCGCCTTATCAATGATTCTTTGCAGTGGGTCAATTGTAATTATAAATAGTAATGGAGATAGCTGATCCCCTTGCCTCAGCCCCTTAGCATGTTTGATATTCTGGCTTGATTTGCCATTAATGAGAATTCTTGAAGAAGACAATCCTAGGATTGATGATATCCAATTGCGCCATTTTGTACTTAAGCCTAGTGCTGATAGAACATCCAGCAAGTACTTCCACCCTACAGAGTCAAAAGCCTTTGAAATATCCAATTTTATGAAAAGATCTGGTTTCTTTTTCTTATGCAAGGCCTGAATCACCCTTTGTACGTACAGAAAATTATCATGTATGCATCTTTTTTTGACGAAGGCATTCTGAGCTTGTGAGACCAGCTCATTCATTCTAGGTGCCAATCTTGTTGCAAGCAACATTATAATGATTTTTGTGATGCTATTAATTAAACTGACCATTCTATAATCCTCTATCTTGATTGAATCTTGCTTTCTGGGTAGCAAAACTAATTAGCCTCGTTGAACAGATGCATTTTGGAAGTCTTATGATTATAGAAACCCTGCCTCATAAAGATCATGTTTTTCCATTCTACTAAAAAACACACCAACATGTGTTTTTATTGTACTCCCTTTGTTCCAAATTATAAGTCGCTTTGACCTTTTTAGTACATGCATTTTGCTATACCTAGATAAATAATATGTCTAGATACATAGCAAAATGCCTATACTAAAAAAGTCAAAGTGACTTATAATTTGGAACAAAGGGCCATTTATGGTTCCACCAAAGCTTGCAAAGTTCTGGTTACACCATGCAAAGATCGTCTTGGAAGGTATGGTACATGGATGTCAAGAACGTCTTCCTACATGGTGAAATTGATAAAGACATCTACATGGAGCAACCAAGAGGCTTTGAGAGCAAAATTCACCTCGAGTATGTTTGCAAATTGAAAAAGGCTCTCTATGGATTAAAACATGCTCCATGAGCTTGGTATGGAAAAATTGGTGAGTTTTTTTATACAAAGTGGTTTGAAGGTCGCTCCATCAAATTCTAGCTTATTTGTGAAGACTAAGGAATAAAAACTTGAAGTAGTCCTAGTTGATGATGATGATGAGTTGATCATCACGGTAGACTACTCTAAAGAGTTTTAGAGAAAATCTCTCCACATACAAAGGAAGGTGTCGGATATATTGGGACGGGGTACTCTCACCGACTAGATATCCGGCCCATCGATAGCCAACGCCTTGGGAGAAGGCCCACGAAGACATGGCGAGAATGCATCGCGGGAAGGACATGATGATCATTCGTCGCCTCTGGCTAAGGAAAGACAAGATTGATCCTTTGTAGCCAACTAGGAACACAATCTGTGATGTTGATCACCTCCATTGTAACCCTAATCCCCCTGCCTATATAAAGGGGGATGATCACTCGCCCTAGGGAGAGACGCTACCACCACACATAGCCACATAGTGTAGCTAGGAGCAACAGCCCCAGTGATCAAGTGCATGAACATCAACAAGATCAACAAAGCCACTGGACGTAGGGTTTAGCAGGCATCGTGCCCCAAACAAGTATAAATGTCAGTGTCTCATGTGCTACCATCTGATTCGTTCTTCATGATCACATTGCCTCATTATTGTCGGAGCAAATATTTCTGACAGTTGGTGCACCAAGTAGGGGCCTTTCGCATATAGATTTATATTATAGTGTTTCAGATGGGAATCATTGGCTTCGACGATGACGTATGGAGGATGAGGCCGGGGAAGGGGTCACCTTCGGCAAGGTCGACTTCATCGCTGACCAGTTTGGGGAGTTGTGCCTGCAACAACCTAAACCTGCCGTGGAGGAAGAGGAGCGACCTCCCCGGATCTGTACATTCTTCGCCGGATTGGAGGACTCCATGGAGCAAGGACCACACACACCCTCGCTCTACACCTGAACCACTACGAACGCTCTATTGCTTATTGCGTCGTGAATTGTGTACATACCATCTTGAACCAAGATATTCAAGATGTGTGCACAACATGTTACATGAAAATGTGTGCCCTCCAACATCAACTCATGCTTCTGATATTCTATAGGAACCTCACATGCTCTATTGGTTGTTACCCACATTATTGACTACCAAGGTAAGCAACTTTTCTCTTATGCCCCATTCTATTAGGCAGCACAGAAGGACTTCTTCAATCGCAATTCTAGTATGTGGTTACTTAACTTAAAACTTATAATCTTTTTCTTAAAGTTGAAGCCAGCATTGATGTAATGTGTTGTTACGAACCATGTAACCTAACTTTTGAACTAACATCCATAGTTAGATGTGAGGCATACACGAGAGTTTAGGATACCAAGCTCAATCTAAGTATCCATTTTCATTTTTCCAAATATATTTCTTCAAACTATCATTAAGAATAGTTTGATGCTTCACACAATGGTAATTTGGATTAACAGTTTTCAACCATCGCTCAAAGTATGGGTCCTCAAATTTGTTAAATAGTATTTCAACATGTACTATATACTTAACTACATGCTCATGAGACAGTTGAGGGTCAAAGACAAAGTTCTCTGAGGGTTGTTTCTTCATGATATAAATTCTTTTCAAAAGTATTATTATCATGACAATACTCTCGTATATAAGTTTTAGGGCTATACTCTAATATATGAGTTTCATGGCTAGTTGTACCAGATTTAGTCCTTACATGAAGCCCACAAAACATGCACACAACTTTAAGTTATCATCTACTGCCACCAGATTTGGTTCAATGTATTGCCATACCTTTGACCTTCGGTTTGGTTATAAGTGAGAAGAAAGGGATAAATCCTGAGTTTTCAATCTTTCTAAGGTGTGTGGAGACATGGTTAATGTGTCTAAGATAAAAACTTTTAGCAGACCTCAGCTTCACTTTGTATTAGGATGATTCAGTTAATAAATGTTCTATGTTAGGTAGACATGGATTGAGAAGCCAGAACAAGCCGTTGAGCTAGAGAGGCAATTGCTATTGGAAGTTGGTCTTTAGCTAAGGGAATAAACTTCATAACAACTTGGCTTCTGGAAACTCAACATGTAGTTTCTGCATTTGAAAGAGGAGGCACTACTCGATTTCTTCAATGCACTATGTTCTACATATGCTAAGTGTAAGACTTTGCTTATCAAAAATGCACCCGCGTGTAGGCTCAGGTTACTCTATTGCTATCTTTAGTTGTCCAGCTCTATTGCATTTTCTGTCTTGCCAAATTAGTTGCTCCCTTATCTTCCCAAATTGGTTTTAACTGTTTATTCAATTTGTTTTTTAGATTACACATTCTCATGTTGATGGTAACTTCTCTACTCAATTGTGTGGACTTAGCAGACTATTTTGGTACTATCTTCAATTCTTGATCTCTATTTGTATTCTTTTATCTTTTCTTATTGGAAGCTAGCATTTTCGAACAGGTTTAGAAGTGGAAAGTCAAGAGGAGAGGTGTGGTAGCTAGGGTTTTCAAATGAGAGAGAAAGAGCGCACGCATTCAATGGTCGGTAATCCTAGACGATATGGCACCATCATTAGCCCTCAAGCTTGTTGTCCAATCGGCACTCGGTGACCTTTTAGACTCGGGTTTCCCTTCAATCCAAGAAGAGTTATTCAACCTCCTTGATTCAATCGGCAAACTAGTTGGACAGATGTTATGGAGTCACCGTAGTTGGGCGACAAGGTGTTAACTAGAAAGAGAGCCATATGGTCGGGTTCCAATTGTGTCATTTTAGACTTCCCCAGGATGGCAATGGTCATCAACACCCTAGGCACCGAGCCCTTCTCGTCTCCCAATGGAGTCTGTATGATCAGCGATTCTAGAGTAGATTAATCAAACCCACAACACTTGATCTCCTCCAGCTTCTTCATTCCTGGCTTGTCACTGACTTTATCTGCTCTCAAGACCCATGTGATCCGCAGATCGCCACTATCGAAGACATTAATATCAGCCAATGACTCTACCACGAGGCTAGTCAACCACCCTATTATAGTCAAACTGCTATGGACCTTGACCCTTTCTGAACCAAGAAGAGCGAGGCCATGAGGGCAGACTTGGCGTCACAGTTGTTGGGTGGGAGAAAACCTGTGGTGGTGCTGGCTAATTGATGTATCACTACTTGTCCAATGGCGACTGCTGAGGCTGACACATTTTCCCCACCATGGGTCATCAGACATGTGGAGCCTTTTCTGGTGCTGGTGAAAGAAGGAAGTTCCACCAATACCAATGCCACAGAAGCCCGTATGATTGCTAAAAAGAAAATAGAGAAGGGGCTGTCGATACTCCTCGCGGAATGTCTGCAGCCTTTGGTTTTGTTTTCTTAGGGTTGTATTAGCAACGACTAGATGGATGTCTTGATGAGCCCCTAAACTTCTAGTTTAAATTAACTAGCTTTTTGTTGAGTGGCTGACATTCGATCAGGTTTATTGGATAGAGTTCTAGACAAAACCTTCTTTGACTGCCCATAGCTAATTGGAATTTAGGTTGAGTTCTCGCTTCACTGGGCAGACAGCTGTTCGTTCGTGCTGAACATCAGTCAGTTTCATGAACCGTTTGTATGTGTTTCTTGACCGTCTGTGGCATGCACCGATACCGCCAGATTGTCTTATGCTTCGTCCATGTTGAGGTCACTCTTCCACCGCATTGGAGCACCAAGATGTCTATGATAGTGCTTATTTGTGTCGTATTGTACTACAAACCACCTATTTAGAGACATCATCACTATCTCCTTCTAATACAAGCCGGCTGTGATGAATTTTTAGTCCTGTCACATCATAGATCGGACCGCTGGTGTTGATGATAGCTTCGCCACCAGCTAGTGGTACAGTGCGATGGTGATGAGCCTTTCATCATAGTCGCATACTACTATGATATGGCAGCGTTGAAAACACAACCACGGCGGTTCAATACAAAATGGAGGTTGTGATGGAACGCTAGTGACAATATATTATTTAATAATTTATATGGATAGATATATTCAAAAAATCCATATACATATCAAGTTCACATACAAATCCATAGACCATAGACCATGAAAATAGACGACGCACCAACATACCTCAACACAAATGTAGGATTTAAACTGAACAAACATACATCTAACACACTAGGCTCGCTTGCTCTTCATCCTAGATCCCTTACAAAATAAAAGGAGGCAAATGTCCTTGAGGCTCCTTCTTCATGATCAACTCCCATAGCAGCAGAGACGACCAGAAGGCAACGTTGTATTGATATATAACATGAAATGCACTAGACAACCATATCTGATTTCTATGGGAGTTCGGCATAGTATTACCATTTCTATGGGATCTGATGGTATTAAACTAGCTAATGGCAAGAGCTTCTTCTGATTTCTTCCAATTGAAAAAGCTTCCCAATATAGCTTCTAAGTATGGTATTTCAACAGCTAGCCAATTTGGCTCCCTTCCCTTGAGCACATAGAGCTTGTTCAAGTCAAACTTGAAATTCCACCACTTTCTCCCCATGCTATCGAGTGCATGTTGCTTCACAACTGCTTCTTTTTCTTTGGTTAAGCATAATTCAAATATAAGCTTTAGCTACTCAAAAACATTTCTCCTTGAGATATTCAGGAACACATAAATCCTCTTGTCCGCTCCTGGGCTTCTATAACATGTGATTGGGACAAGTTTTCTTACAATCGCACCCTATGTGTTGTTGCGGGCCGCAATCTCCACGGTTTGTACACATGGTTCTCTAAAAGAATTGAACTCAGTGATAAAAATTGGGAAGTCCACAGCTTGTTGCCTCCTCGCTTCCTCTTTATAACTGGTGTGGTGTTTGCTTTAGGTTCCTGTGCGCTAGCAACCTACAGATTTCTAGTACTAGTTAATTATGTCGACAATGTAATGAGTCTTGAGTAATTACCTCCACATCTCCATTTGAATTTAGATGAACCGAAGGTGAAGCTGGGATGTCGTCTCCATCACCATCTTCAACTTGATTCTAGAGACCCTCCTCCACGTGAGGCTGGTGCATGGACAGAAATGAAGCTCGGTACTGCATCAATGGAGTGGGTACCTCCTTCTCCATGGAAGCGGTGGCGCTGTTGGTATTTCTTAATGCACACAGAAGAATCCGCAAGCGTACAGAACTACCTTTGTAGCACTTCGCCCGGTCTATAAGGAATTGGCACGTTTAGATTCTCAGCACACTAGCACCTTTAACAAGGTTTCTTGGCATAAGGGCAGGGAAAAGCGAGGCCCAGGCCCACGAACGGCTGGCCAGGGAGGGCTAAGGCTGTGCCCCATGGGCAGAGTGGACGAGCCTAGCCATGGGCACCCGATGGTGGCCTCCCCTGATGACAGTCAGACTCCGCTCACCCGACTCCTACCAAAGAGGTCAGGGACATGAGAAGGATTCATGTTCCCCCGTGCAAGAAGAATAGAACAGTCCCTCAATCCTTGAGTCGATTGCGGCGGCCGAGACACTACAATGAAGGTGGTCACACGAACCGCGGTATCTAGGGGAGCCGGCCGTGCCCTATCACCCTAGGGGCAGTAGGCGACGACCCATGCGTGCCCAACGTGACGGCAGACGATGAAGGAGAATCGTGACCGCCACGATTCCAAGAAGACATTGCTGCCAAGGAAGCCATGACCGATGGTTTCCCAACAACGACAACTTGTATCCCATGGTTCCTCCTTGATCTATACCTACAAAGGGGCTCTCTTCTTCGATCTCTTCCATCCTGACTCCTTGGGAGCGATTATAAACCCTTAGATGAAGAAATTCCTCTAGAACCGAAACTCGTATGAGCATCCTTAGCTCATAGAACTCACTCATTTTCTAGCCAATACACATACAAACACTCTCTCTACTCTTTCCACGAAGTCCAGGTTCAAGATTTTAGGACAAATGGTTTAGGAGATATGAATTTTTGAAATCTGGTGTCCAAGTCTGTCAAAAATACAGAGCAGTTTAGATCTAATGAATTTTACAACCACTTCCTGGGTGATTTGAAGATTGTCATCTGAACAAGAGTTGTAGTGTTTTTCTTGAGTTTTCCGGATTGATAAGGATTATGTTTTTTGGTTGAGTATAACTACAGTTATGAAATTTTGAATTTGGTTGTCCTGTTTTGCTGTCATAATACAGTTACAGTTTCGGCCTTAGTTTTGGGTGTTGATTTAAGAGTTCGTCCAGGCAGAATTGGTCCAGTATGTTAAGGAGGTTTTCATAGTAATTTGTATGATCTTTCCATGGAGTATTTAGACTCTAATTTTAGTTGGATTGTTTTAGATATATGAATTTTGGAAGCCAGCCAACTTATCCTGCCATGACAGTTTTTTAGTGCCACTTTGTCAGCTATTTTAGAGCTAGTAGATATGAGAAGTAATTTTTGTAAGTATACTAGAATTGTAGGGTTTTCCATGTAGATGCTTACAGTGTTCTTACTTGATGGCCTATCCCTTTTTTAGTTTTAAAGCTATGAAAAAGAGAAGCAACACTGCTGCTATTTAAAAATGTCATGTTGTTGTTTTTAGCTTTTGACTGGTTGGGGGGTGCAGAATGCACATTATTCTTAGCTCATACAAGTTCGATTGTGTGTATATACTAATTATATGTTGTGAAACTGGTGGTGGCACTTTGGATCATCACTAGCGCTTTTGATCTTGTTCGGTAAAGAAGGCAAGTAAACGTGGTGATGTGGTCCACATGCTTTAGCTTTGTTATTTGAATTGCCTCCACTTAATTTCAGCATCTCACATTGGACATATAATCTGAAATTCGGAGTTGATTTGAAGTATATGAATTCCCATCTTGTGGATCTATGGTTGAGTTATGAAGTAAATGACTTATACACCATGCAATATTTGCATTTGCACTCTTTCCGTTGTTATGCATTTGAAGAAACCGTAGCCAAATTGGTGCGGTAAGTACCGGTACAGCAACGCACACTGAAGAGCAGTGTGGTTGCAGCCCTCACTCCCTCTTTTTGGGATATATGGGTAGAAGTGAAGTCATGCATTGAATTGCATAATCACATATGCATTGCATCATTTGCAGCTATATATCAAAGTCACTTAAATTTTCTATGGAGCAGATGTACATTGGTGTACATATTATGTTGATGTGTCTTCTACTATGCTATTTAAATATGATGTTTAACCATATTGTGATTTAAATAACTCAGTTAAAGCAGTTTGCTTGCTGAGGTTTTTTTTATAAACCTCACATGTTGTTTTCCTCCTTAGGTGTTTGAGCTTGGAAGATGCATGCTTGGGATGGGAGTAGCAGCACGTGTGCACGTCGCTTTTGAGCTGTAACATAACTTTGGGGATACATATGTTGTAATAATCATAATTTTTTACCATGGTTTAGTTGGTTTATCTCCTACTCTTTTTATGATGGGTCATGTATGGTTTGCTAAGTTATAATAGACCAACGGTTTATAAGGTTTATTTATTGTTAACCTTTATATCTATTGATGCTTCCGCGTACTCCGTCGTAATGGTCTTATATTGTGATGAAGTGTGGTAACTCTCCAGAAGGGTTTGTTGTCTTTTTCTTCTGGGGTATTACACAGGAGTCTCAACATGAGTCTAATCAAGAGACTATGTTGTACTTGGGCTAACAAACAAAAGAAAACACAGTAGCAGTCCAGCTATTCAATAGAGATAAATACATAATGTAACCCAGGTTGCAACAGTTTTGCCAGAAACATGACCATAATCGTTTTGCGGCCAAGATATACTTTTAAAATACACCTAATGAAATTTATGCATGATGCTCCAGGATCCAATGAATGATGAAAAATCTTAATTCATACATTTGTGTTACCACACATACTTTTTTCAGAGATAGATTTGAAGTCTGAGCACTAAAAAGGAAAAGGTGCATTTGAGAGCTTTACCTTCCAATTACATTTGACGATGATATGCCCCTGGCCGACCGCGAGCATGCCAAGCACACCGAAGTGGAGCACTTAGTCTATACTTCCACGGCAACATTACACATGCAAACCATGGCAGGGAGCCATATCCTGAAAAGTATAGGTCAATTTAGCATGGTCTGGAGCAAAAATTCTTTCAAGAGCACAAAGCTAGAAACACAAACACCATCCAATACTGCGGTAGTCCTGCCATCTAACTTATCAAAATGGAGATGCAAAACTGCATATTTTACAACGGAGGCTTGAAGTTCATGCAGCAATCCTGTAGTTGGCAGTGACCCAACAGGTGAATAAGCAGAATACTGACAGTGACCTAATGGAGGTTTAAGAAACTGTGTTTTCTCACTGGTTGCTTTCTTCTATCGTTCTTTCTTTTCGTTTCCACTTTCCATAATTCTGCACAAAGTGAGATAAAATTTCTAGCAAGTCAAGATTTACGTACTACCAATTTCTAGCAAGTCAAGATTTTTCTTTCCCTCACTTATACAACACACTTGACTGATGCATCCAGATATAAAACCTTACCACGGGCATTATGCTACGTTATGAATGTTTGCAAGGCTCGTGCTGGACAAAAAAAAACATGCACACCTCCACAATCCTCCTTGTTGCTGAAGAAATAGGTGTAGCATTTACCCAACCATTCATCAAGACTTCATAAGTAAACAACAAAGAGACTCTTATGTGTTTGTTTACCTCTTATCTTCAGCCGACTAGTCTGTAGAGCCGGGCCACAATATACTTTCAGTCATGCAATGGAACATCAGCAGTAGTTGACCTGTGAAAAAAAATCAAATAAAATCATTTGTACATCCATTCCAGAAGCTGTTCTGTATCAATGCATCTGCAAGCAAAGAATACAGTCCATCTCACATGTCAACAAATTAGTTCAGCTCTGATCGTTGCCACAGGCAGGGCACTCGAACAGAAATCAAGTGTGACACAAGAGAGGTACCGATAAAGTCGAGCATTCAAACTACTACAGCAAGAATTACAAGGTTCTAGAATTTAAAGAGTTTTTAACATACCTTGATCAATGGTTTAAATTTCTTAAATTTGACTAGATAAATGCCCGTGCGTTGCAACGGGTATAATACAAAATTTCATGAGGTATTTTATGTTACACGAAAATCGTCAAGTCAAAATCAACATACAAATGATGATTTAAAATCTGTATGTTGCTAGTAGGCCATGCCATCGAGAAAACAATTAACTCGCATCTCGCATGCATCGGACGTCGGCTTCGTTGTTTTTCAGAGTGACATGCTAATCAAAGAATGATTAGAGTTACAGGGATCAAAGCACATTATTTGCTAAATAATCTGATCAGGAAGGCCTGTTTTAACATGGTAGAAACACAGGGGTCTTTTTTTTGACAACAACACAGGGTCTTTAAAAGGCATGGAGAGAATCCATTGCTTGTACATACAAATAATGAAATGCAAATATAAATCTTACCAAACATTTGGCTCTATGTCTGGTTGATGACATCCAAATAAACGAAAACAGACCTCATCCAAAAGTGGTTAGAAGGTGGGTCATTATTCTTTAGCTACAACCGTGAAAGCTAAAGACCATGATGATCAAGGAAAAAAGAATCTAAACTTTCTTAAAACTCTCACCACAGCCAATTACAATTACTCTTCTCTTAGGAAGAGTCATGGCATGAGATCTGAAACTCTAATAAATTAATATAGATAGTTACAAAAATAAATAATCACACCCACCAGTCAAGTAATTCTTCTAGGATGCAGTTCAAGCTCCCTTGATGCTTTGATATATCTATAAAATTTGCATGAAAGATATCATGTCAGGAAAAACTAAACCTATGGTCAAAATCAAATAGATTAAGTAGCACAATAATTTTATTTTTTAAGTTCACCAAAGAAACCATCGTTGATAAAGCCATAGCTACCTTTAGCTCAGCGGCGAATATGAAAGCAAAGGAATGAATACATAAACTCTATACTACAAGCATTAAGAAATAAAGCCATAGCTACCTTTAGCTCAGCAGCAGATTATTGGATAACTTGATAGACTTCAACAAACAAACAAAATATCTGTTCTTCAAAACAAAGCTGCAAGTCTATTTCAATAAAAAGCCTGCAAGTACAGCATGTTGCTCACACATAAATTAGCGTTATGGTACATAATTCTACACATATAAAAAGTTGAATTGAAACTTTAGTTAGAAATGTGTGTTTTATTCCTTAGATCATACATCCTATGAAAATCAGAATAATTCACCTGAACCTGGAACAATACAGGAGCTCTTGATGCTATTAACTCAGAATGAATTTGGAAGCGTGTTTCCTCTGAATTCAGTTCAAAACAAAATGTTCAACCTCCTTTTCTATGGATAGGCAAGATAAGTCTTCAGCTTTTCATCCCAAACTGATAGTTAATATTTAGTCAGACCAACTGTGTCAAGAGTTAAGGTCCAATTCTCACAGGTGAAGCTATCTGTTGTTCCTTGTTCTTTCTTCTTCTCCTTATCTAAAATCTTTACAACTTTCTGCATATAAAAAATCTAAAAGTTATTGAACTTCACTCTGTGTAAGATCAGTAAGGAAAACAATGTAAGGGAACTAAAGGGATCACAAACTAAGCATCATATTATGAGTCCAACATGTCAATATTTTTTCTTTTTTGAGGTAATGGGGGGATTTACCCCCACCTTTAATTACATTGGAGCTGCAGAACCACTGCAGATCAGTTACATGAGTAGAAGAGTACAGAGGGGTAGCCAATGCATTTAGTTTAGGCTTACATTATTGGATAACCAAATTACACCTATGCTCAACAACTGCACGTTCTGTGACCGAGAGCGATGTGACCACATATGTCAATATATTATGACTGACAAGAAAGGCAAACAAGAATGGTTCTAGCATGATAATATCACACTGATCCAGATTGGAAAGAAAACAAGCAACTAACTATCATGGCGCTAAGGCACACGGTAACCTGCTCCTCTGCCCTTCTGCCTACATAACTCAAGAAAATACGGTTCAGGGATCAAAGAAAATTAAGTATAGTGTTAGCGCAGTAGCATCTATTTTTAGTTGTACTGTAGAAAAAATAGAGATAGGAATAGCATCTGTTTTCAGTTTTGCATGAGAACAAGCAGTTTACCTTGTGCAGTTGCGCAAACAATTCACAACAGCTTTGAGGCATATCAAATCCTATATATGCAATTTATAAGTATTCAATATATATGGAACCATGAATATATCCTCGTTCATGGTAATACTGTACTGACGAAGGAGGTCAATGAGCTGCAGAATGAGTAATCAAAGTCAAACACATGCCCTTGCTGCTGGCTATCAGGGTTCACGGCCATGGATATCGGGTATGTGCAGTGGCAGATCCAAAGGGGGGCTGCCGGGGCTAGAGCCCCCCTCCCCCCCTAATGAGTGTATTTCTTCATTAAATCACTATTCATTAGCACTACATCACTATTAATCTCTAGCTTTAACTCTGAATTTTCATTGCTCAGCCCCCCGTCTGAATCCTGGATCCGCCACTGGGTATGTATAAGAGCATATATGACATAGAGCAGATCGCGTAGGCATGGCGCTGTGGCTTCGACCAAATGGTCGGACGCCGGGGAACCGAGGCGCTAGAAGGGTGGCCGCGTGGCTTACACGTGACAAGCGGTGAAGGATTCAAGGTGCGTTTGGATTGCATCCCAAAATAGCCACGCCACGCATGCAGCGGCACCAGAAGTTCGGCGGCTGATTTCTCCGCCGCATGTTAGGCAGATTGCGGCAGCAAAAATGAACTGTGCGGTTGTGGCAAGTGGTGCGGCATGCCGCAAGTTCGGCCATGCACCAAACGCTCGCGAAACTTGGGCAGGAAAATTGTGGCATGGCGTGGCAAGTTGTGGTCATGATCCAAACGCACCCTCAGAACGCCGGGGAGCCGAGGCGCTAGATCAGGGTGGCTCTCACCTGACTCAAGGTTTTGGGGTTCGGACTGCTCATCGGCTGATGTCGTGAAGGATCCAGAACACGTGCCACAGAGCAGGGATGTAGGAGGCTTGGAGCGGCATCCTCGCTTCCGTGTGGTGTCATGGATGTGGAGGGCATCTCGAGGATGACAGCGAGCAGTGTGTCATGGTGGCAGACGGTTGGCGGCGTAGAGCACGGACGTTGGAGCGGCTTCTTGATCGTGGCCGCGGCTGGCTGGAGGACGGAAGCGACGTCGGATCGCGATGTGGTTGTTGTAGGTGAGGAGGGAGGGCGAGAGATTTTTGTTGCTTGATTTCGTCCTGATTCATAGCGGGATTTTGTCGGAGGTCATTTAGAAGCGTGATTGGAGGAATTCTGATTGACGCCGGGCGGGCATGCAACGAGGGCGCGCGTGCAGATTGCCAGGCGGGTCTGGGAGCGAGGTGGTTTGGTGTCGCCTGTCTACGGAAACATTTGACATGTTTTAGGTGTAGAGATATTGATAAGACACTAATTAACAGAGAACTGTGTTCTCAGGATTACATTATGAGACATGATAGGAATCATTTAACCCTATTATTTTGATACAATACATTAATGGATCTTTTGAATCGAACAAGACTATATGATATCTACAAGATTTTGTTGCAGAACAGAAATACCACGGTTTTTGTGTTCTGCAACAAGCCAAAAACTGAAGAACGAATTAACTAAAAGTAAGGATCAAACAAGATTATATGAATCACGAATTAGAAGAAACAGCACCTCATGCATACGAACTGCCAATCTGCTGGAGCATGCACGAGCACATACCCACGCTCCAATCCGCATCCACGTACTCAGCGCTCGCCGAAGGCTTCAATCTGCTGGACCACTCGATGGCGTTTTTCCAGCCGGGACGAAGTGGACGTGCGACCGTGCTCCTGGGCCAACTACTCGAGGTCCTAGTCGGCGGCAGGATCACCTTGCGCGGATCCTTTAGCGGCCGGCTGGATCATCTCGCACGGAGACGGAGGACTGGAGGAGTCTGGTGAGATCCCTCGCGTCGACAGGCGGCGGCGGGATAAGCAACGTCCTGGGATCGGCGCCACACGGAGTTATCGCGCCGTCCATGTATCTCGGCGGCGTGATTTCTGTTTCCGGGAGGAGACGAGGGCAGCGCCTCACATGAAGGAGACGGCGGCGGCGTGTTCCGTGATGTGGGGGCGCGGGGGGTCGAGCGTGCGTGTCAGTTTGATGGCGTGTTAGTCTGTGCCGTGGGCTAGAGGTGAGTTTGTTCGCGTCTAACTTTTGAAGAAGTTTCGTATCATAGGAGAGATAAATAAAAATTATAATGGTTTTTTTGAACAAAAAAATCATAATGGTTTGTCTTAGTGGCACACAGCCACCACGTGACCAGGCACACGTCATCATCGTCAATAAAAATTTTGAAGCCACTAGCAACCAGACCAGACCGGTTCGTCGTTTCACCGGTTCCATGACAAAACGGGTGCTTCAATACGTTTTACCCTATTTAATTGCATAGAATTTAATTGAACCGGGTAGATTTACGCTTCGGTTCCATCTTTTAGTGGTCCAGCCATTGGTTCGATCCGGTTTAAATAACTGTGCTTCAGGCTTCAGAGCCCTGTTATTTGGACCGGACCGGATCGGCGGTCTAACTGGTAAAAGACCAAACTGGAGCCCTCGCCGGTTCCGTTCGCCTAAAAGATCATTATGCAATCGAACCGGTGGTAAACCGTTGAACTGGGCTGTTTTTTGGAAAACCTGGCGAAAAACCGATCCGAAAACCGACGGTCTGGCTGCTGGAGCCATTCAGCTGGCGAGCGCAGTCCACGCTCACGTGTGGGGAGGTGGAGAAAATAGTGAAAAAGAGAGGAGAAGGTGCTGGGGTGGGATTAGTGAAAAAGGGGGGAAAGGTGCTGGGGTGAGGTTTGGAGGCAGGAGCATCACCACTGGGCTACGTGAGTGCTTGTGTCTAGGTATAGATCGCAACCTATTTGAACCGTTTTGGACCGGCGGTCCAAACGGTTGGACCAATCAAACCGTGAACCAAAAGCTTCACCGCTTCGATCTCCGGTCCAATCCTAATAACCCAGAGCTCTAGCGCCGGGTGGCCCTTGCACCCGATTGTGAATCCATGATATAGCACCCTGAAAAGCTAAACATACTTAGTTTTTTTTCTTCTTGCGAAACGAACATACTTAGCTTTGACCAAATACATATACAAAGTATCATTACATATATCATTGAATCTATTTTCACAACTAATTTATTGAGAGATACACATGTTTCTAATATTAAGTTTGATCAGCACATTTTCAAAGTGACGTTTAGTAGGGACAAAGGGAGTAGTTAATAAAAGGATGTTAGCTATTCAAAAAAAATATTTGTAGGCTAGATTTTTTAGGGGAATTAGCACTGGCTAGATGGGTCGGCCCATTGTTTCCTTGTCAAATAGGGTGTCCATTTTAGAATTTTTTTATTAATAAACTTATTTTTTAAAAAAATTACAAAATTAGTCTCCGTTTCCAAAAAATTGCAGGAATAGGCCACTAGTCGCCCGTTGAAAGGGCGACGTGAGAGAATCGCCCGTTCAAAGGGCGACTAGGCCCACGTCGCCCGTTCAAAGGGTGACCAGGCCCACGTCACCAGGCCAAAGGGCGACCAGGCTAGTCGCCCAGCCAAAGGGCGACCAGATGTTCGCCCCGCCGACGGACGACCTGGTTTTTTGGGATTTTTTTAAAATAATATTTATTTATTTGAAAATTTCAGAAAAAATTTTGGTTTTTTTTAAATAATATTTATTTATTCAGAAATTTCAGAAAAAATATCGAAGTCGGAGAAATAGCAAAAATAATACGCAGTCATGCAATGGGCGTGCGAAAACGCCGTTGTCGTGTGCTCGCCCAAGCTTAATAGATGAAAAAATACAACAGTGAAACATTAATTAAGTTCTAAAAACTAAAATTGTATCAGTACAATATCATAGAAAACAACATCGGCGGCAAATCATACAAAACTAATATCGTCCACGCTTAGGTGCAACACCCCTAATCGTGCCAGGCTTTGGTGCTTTGCGTCCCGCTCGCACATGGCCGGCTGAGTAAGTAAGCGGCGAAGGAGGAACTATAACACGTGCAGGATGGCCTCCAGCAGCAGCTGGTGTCGCGTACTCGTCCTGTGAGGGCTGTGTCTGTGGTGGTGCTTCACGTAACTGCGATGACGCAAGTACGTCCGCCGGCTCCTGATCCAGGTAACTGTCAAGGTCGAAGGGTGACGGGGATCGCTGACGAAAAGTGTCAGCGTGCTCAGAGATGTCCGATCCCTCGTAGTTGTAACGTGTCGTCCCTAAACATATAAGACCAACGTTATGATAACGCTGATGGTAAAACTAATATATAACGTGTCGAACTCTTAAAAGTAGGTCATACCTGGAACCATGGGTACAGCGTGTGAAGAGGAACCTCCGAAATCGAACTGATGCCGCGAACCGTCAAAGTGCATACCTGACCATGCAGAGTGAATGTAATGTTACGAATAAAGCAGTATTAGATAATATAATTAAATTTCACAACTATATCGTACCTGTAGGCATGTGAGCAGGCTGCGAAGATGATCCAATGATATCGAACTCCGGACGCCAACCGGCAGAGTACGTAGGTGGACCTGAATAATGAAACTTATAACTAACGAACAAGTTACCATTACTACATATGAAGAAAATATAAGTTACTCACCTGTTTGGTACGTAGGCCGCGAAGGTAGTGGCGCCGTCGGTCCGTCAGGCCTGTGTGTCATGTGTGAACGTCGAGGGACGACATCCGACTGTCGCCCGCAGGGCCGGCACGACGTCAACTTGACAATGCTTGCAGCAGAGTCGTACATCCTCTGGACCGCAGCGGTAAGCTCGTGGCTGGTCATCTGAATGCCCTCCCTCAACCGGTGCAAGAGCGATCCACCATCCACAGTGATACGGTGACCCATGTCGGCCTATTAACAAAACGAGAACATTAAAGTAATTACGATAAGAAAAATATTAAACGAAGTGGGTTAAAGTTCATAAAGATCGTACCGCCAACGACATCGCCTGATCTCTGTGCACAGGGTACGTGTCCGTCAACCTGGGGAGGTGGATCCGTGGCTCCGCTGGTGTATATGTGACTCTGATCCGTGTGCAAGGAATATACCAACGTAAGTAGTCCCCGTAAGCCTCCAAGGAAAATGGTCTGGGCTCGTAGGTCACATCATGTAGTGCGTTGGCCCACTCGTCGACCCACAGCTGTATATGGGAGGACCAAGTAACGCCTGCCGGTAGACCCCTCCGCACGTAACTATGGATTTCAAAACGTATTAATTATTATTAAATACTCAATCAGAACGAATTAATTATCTTATACTTACCCGTGCATGGAAAGAGGAACAATATGGGCAACCAGGAGTGGGAACGTCTGGTTATGAGCAAACTGCCACATCACTCTGTGAGGAGCGTAGTCCTCGACAAAGATGTCGAAAATGACAGCCTTACGTGTCAGCCAGTACTCCTGATCCCTCGTGCAGAACGATGACAACCCATTAGGCGCTCGTACGACAATCTCCTCCATGCTGTAAGGTGTCCAGCGGACGTCGTCTGGCCTAATCCGGTCGACCGCCGCCATGTACTCAGGATAGGCTCTGTGAACCTGAATGTTTGCCCAAGTAGGCTGTATACAAAATAATAGTAAGGTGCAATTTATTCGAAAATAAATAGAAACAAGTTCAACCGCGATATAGAAGACTTACCCGCCGCCGGACCCACAACGAACCCATCGTAGGGCCGTCCTCCTCCGTCTCCCCGTACAACCCTGCTCCGTAAGTTGAGAAATCCATGACTGGTCGTCCAATCCTAAACCGCTCGTACGACCAGAGTTGAAGTAATAGTGGACAACCAGAGAGGATAGCTGACGGGTCGGTCTTTGTGCACGCATCACAAAGACCTCGGTATGTGGCTGCCAAGATAGCGGACGCCCAACTGTACTACGGCACGACGTCGAGCGGTGCGTCCGCTATCTCGCGCGCGAAGTGAATCAAGTGCTTCGCAACAGAGTTCCCATGCAACGATGTGAACATTATCCAACCAAACAACCACAACAGATAGGCCTCCAAGTGCCTCGACACAGTGGCCTCATCCGCCGCAGGGTGGATATACTCGGCCTGAATTAGAAAACAGAAGTTCAAATTTCATTTAACATACACATGAATATTTGATGTTAATGAACTATATCACAGTGTTATCTATTTACCCGAAACTGCAAGAGCCAGGTCTTCGTAGGCCCGTGATGCTGGTTTTTAGCAAGAGTTTGATACTCTGGAGCGTCTGGTCGACGCACAACACCCTCGAAACGGACTAGAAGGTCCTCACGCCAAGTGGCCTCCACGTCTAGACGGCTGACGGCCTGCCCAGCAGTGGTAACATCAAGTAAGTAGGAGACGTCCTCGAGTGTGGGAGTCATCTCCCCGCAAGGAAAGTGGAACGTGTGCGTCTCAGGCCTCCAGCGGTCCACCAATGCCGCAAGTAAGGAACGGTCAAAGTTGAACCGTGTCACCGCATCGGCCGGGGCCTCAATAGCACTAGCCTGCACAAGCCTACACAGAGGCAGTAGACCAGCTGCTCGTAGCCTGTAGCATATACAACATTTATATATAAATATATATTACCAAATCGTCTGTATGAGTAAAACAAATAAGTGAACGTGTTATCGTGCATACCTCGGTATCCATCGCTCGTCCAGCCGCCACAACTCCTGAGGTACCCTAGGCCGTAGAACAGGTAGCTCAGCAGCTGTCACAGCACTCAAGTAGGACCGTGGCGCTGGTCCAACTGTGCGTCCAACAACTCCAAGTGTCCCTCATCCATCGCCATACCTAAAATATCTTAATAATGTAAAAAAATAATGCACAAATATAATTAATACTATGACACAACAAATCAAAAAAATACAGACATACTATTATTTTTAAAGAGCATTTCCGCCTTGATTCCGCAATCCACGACGTGCACGAGGGCGCCAGCCGTCTTGCGGATTCCCTGAAGGTCCTGCTTCTGCAGCTCCCTCTGTGGTGGTTGCACGCGTGCACTTTTTATAAGTATGTCCTGTGCCATTGCACTTGGTGCACCGTGCTCCAGTCTTCCCACTTCTGACTCATCCATATCATTTCTAATGCGCCGTGTCTTACGACGACCAGGCTTCTGTCTTAATTTGTCCTTATCGGGCCCCCGCAGGTAGTTGCTGCCAGGATTATTTGTAAAACTACCAAATATTGTGAAACCATAAATCTCTGCATTCCAGGTAGTCATGACTACCTCCTTCGTAAAATAATATGAGACATACGGCTTCGGGGACAAATTAGTAATTGAACAAGCTGCTATAACATGTGAGCACGGCCTATGTAGAAGTTTCGGTTTCATGCACGAACAGCTGCATGAGTTATAACGAATAACATACTCTTGTGCAATTCTCTCTCGATTGCCACCACGACGGCACCGATCCCTACACAGAACTTCAAAGCGATTCTCTGCTGTGCCCATAGGACGTGCACGATGCAAGCTTGCCTTCTCCACCTTTTTTTCATGTAATTTGTCATGAATGTTGAAAAAATCAATGTATTATCTGCCATCGCATTAAAAGCAACCATATATCTTTCACGGAAGTACTTGCACGTTCCATGCAAAATACCCTCTACAATTGCTACAAGAGGTAATCCTCTCATGCCTCGAATGACCCAATTGTACACCTCCGCCAAATTTGTTGTCATTATTCCAAACCTCGCCCCATCTGTGTCATATAATAATGACCACTTCTCCTTTGGCTCGTACTCAATCCAATCTGAGAAGCACCTGATTGATGACCCTAACCTCCGAACCATGTTCCTCAAGGCATCCGTTGGGAGGCCTAAAGAGGAATAGACATATCATTCGGGTCTTGATTCGTACGAGTCGCTAACTCTTCTGTTTGCTTTGTTGTTAATTCATCAAGACGTGTCCACATTGCATTGAATTTTCTTTGTTGGTTCTGATTGCACAACCTCTTAAACATATTCATAAGGTGTTTATTTTTGAAATGGCTGAAAAAATTTGCACCCAAGTGCCTCATGCACCATCTTGATTGTATGTCCGACCATCGAGGAGGAAGATCACGCTCCACTGAACCATATTGCATATCCGTTATCGCCTTCAACAAACCGGCATGTCGGTCATGTATGACACAAACATTAGGTCGCCCTTGCACCACTGCTAACTTCACACGCTCCAGAAACCAATACCAACTATCTGTGTTCTCACTTTCCACAAAAGCAAAAGCAACTGGTAGTACTTGATTATTTTCATCAACACCAATAGCAGTTAGAATCTGACCTTTATACTTTCCTGTTAGAAATGTACCATCCATGCATAAAATAGGTCTGCAATGATGAAATGCCATTATACATTGACATAGTGCAAAAAAGGCTCGACGAAGAATTAACTTTCCAGCCTCTTTTGGATCAGACACATCCATGATATCATAATATGTACCAATATTTCTTTGTCTGACGGTTTCTAACAATCTTGGTAGGTTCTCATAAGATGCTTCGTATGAACCGAATCTCTTCGCAATGACCTTCTATTTTGCTCACCATGCCTTCGAATAGCTGATGGTGTATTTAAAATCTTCCTCTATAGTAGTCACTATAGATTTCGGCTCATACCTTAAATTATCAACAATTCGATTATACATGTACTCTGCAATGAAGCTTGATGTAAGAGCAGTATTGGACTTCTCTAATTCTTGTAACTCATATGTATGTTCTGTTACTATAGAGCACTTCCAAATTGTACTCCATTTTTGCTCATAAGCATGTACCCTAAATGGACAGTCCGAAAACACACATTTAACATCATATACTTTCTTGTTGGACTTAACAACTACAAAAGACCGCTTCATTGACAGAGACCAGTACTTCACTGCACTCATCACTTCATCTTTGCCTTTGTACATAGCTCCCTCTACTAGTTCATTCTCATGATATTCCCACGGCACAGAATTTCCTTCGTTGATCATCAAATTCTTGGAACTGTTACTCTTCCACTCCAGTGGGACAGGAATTTCATTCTCATCTTCAGATGAGTCAGTTTCAGATATATTCTCATTCTCCATATCTTCCATCGCCATCTCTTGAACTATATGCTCTATGCGCTCTCCTTCGTCCGCTTCACCCGTCGGTACCATAGATGACAGGTGATGATCACCCTCTTCATTATCTTCCTCATTATCATTATGATTGTCATGGCTCGGACCTCCTTCTTCTTCTATACCGTGTACCTCATGAACTTCCTTTGTATATGCCTGAGCAAGAAGGACTAGAGGCCACCCACGTTCTACAGCTTTGTTGACGTATTTTCTCCATGTTGATGTTGCATTAAGCGGTACTAACTCCCAAAAAGTGCCCTCCCGAGCACGACTAACGATACCCATGACCTTAACGTCATGTTGGTTGCTGTCAAGCCCAAATATTCGCATCAACCAATTCTGCACACCACTAATTGTTCTCTCATTTGCCCTAGACACCCATCTACTTACTGAGGCAAATCCTGACAGATCAACCCCGTATACACCTTGAATAATTTCTCCTTCTCCATAATAAATTTGAAATCCTAACTTCTCCGACATCTGTGTAATCTAAAAATTTCAACTAAGATACCTTTTCACTAATATATTACTAATATTATTTCAACTATAACTATTTAATTTAACAATATATATAAAATAAGAATATAAGTAATACTACCGAAATATAATATTAATCGCTCAACTGCTCATTACATTATCTAACAATTAATATAACACACATTAAATAATTATATATAAAATTATTTTTTTACTTACCGAAATTTTTTCTCTTCCTCTCTTCTCCGTCTTCCTCTTCTTCTTCTCTTCTCTTCTCTTCTCTTCTCTTTCCCTCACCTTCTCTTCTCTTCTCCCCTTCAGTTCTCCGCGCCAGCCGCCAGCCGCCTTATATAAAGCCGCCACGTCGCCCCTTGTTCGGGCGACAGGGGCCACAAAGTCGCCCCCTGGTCGGGCGACGTGGGGCCCGCCACGCCACGTCGCCCATTTAGCGGGCGAGCACGGCCAAGTCGCCCCCTGTTCGGGCGACATAGGGACACGTCGCCCATCGGCCGGGCGACGAGCTCCACGTCGCCTGTTGTTCGGGCGACATGGCCCAGGTAGCTCGCCAGTCGGGCGACAAGGCCCATCTTCGCCCTTCCAACGGGCGACTGGTGGCCTATTCCTGCAAATTTTTGAAAACAAAGACTAATTTTGTAATTTTTTTTAAAAATACGTTTATTAATAAAAAAAATTCGTCCATTTTGGTTGCAGGCATCTCCACCGTCCAAGTGTCCAACGCGTGCGTTGACATAACGTCCTCCCCCCGTCCCCTCCTTCGCACCCCCAGTTCCCCACACCTAATCGCAATCGCAGCACCCCGGCCGCGCACCTCCTTCCTCGATCCAATCAAACCCTAGTTAGCGATCATGTCCCCTCCATGGGTCTTGCTCGATCGCTACGTGTACTTCATCAGGGAGGGGTCCGCCGGAGGCACGGGCAAAGCAGCAGTCGCAATCCGCAAATCAAGTAGAGTGGTGAGTCTGGAAGAGGTTGCAGATCTGGTCATCGTCGATCCCCCCGAAGTAACCTCCTTGTCCATGGTGCGGCATCTGCCCAAAGACATGATGGGAGGGATAAACAGTTGTATGGTCTCGAGCACCGACAAGGGCCTCGTCGTGCTCTATGCCGGCATTGTCACACCCCACTTTTAAGGATAAAAGTAGAATGCATAAATAGCCTTATATGTGCCCCAGGAACAGTCGCACATATAGGATGATAAATTATAAAGAGTATCATCACCCTGTTTATTACATAACGTACCATTATTTATTATAGAGTATTATGCATAAACAATAAAATCTAAGATAACATTATGGCGGAAGCTCCCACAGAGACACGTCGACTGGTGAACACCAAGCCTAGTACTCATCCCGATAGCTCTCACTCCAACCTTCATCTGTTACCCATCCGGGATTTTCCAAAATTGAAAGTAAAGAAAGTGTAAGTACACAACCGTACTCAACAAGCATAACATGGGTTAATGAGGCTCAAATAAGCTGACACGGTTTGACTGCATTTAGCTTTTATATGTTAATCAAGTTGATCAGTTAAGCAGCATCAAGGTGGCAAGTTTTTCCCAAAACCATCATGATCATGTAACGTAAATGAATAGTAAACATAACAGCAATTGTATGAACAATTTAACATGACAAGAGAGATCATCATTAGTGTAAGGAGTTCCAAGGCCGCTCGTGTCCTTGAGCAAGGCTAGTATACCAGTTTATTAAACTCTGCGCAGAGGTGTACACTTTCACTGTGAGCCGTGAATTGCCCTTTCGCCTGAGGAGATCAGCCTCTTAGCCCACTACCAAGGAGGACCGGCAGGGTTCACTATGAAGCCTTTCAAAGTTTCATCTAACAAGTTAGGGCCACTGAGGTTTCTATGCCCTACGGATGTAGTATCCTCCCTTTTGATGGCACACGACTGCAGCCTATACTCATACAGACAGAGGTCCAACTACACCCAACCCGAAACACACCCCCCTTGCGCCATAAAGGGAACCGCTAACATGCTAGAAAAGGTCCTCATACTGAGCTAAAACCAGAGCCATATAGCCCTCACAGTTGTACTGTAAATCCCGGAAGGTACGTTACTGATTAATCCTCAGGTGGTTAAAAGTCATTATTACTGTTCATGTCACAAATACTCATCAAGCCACAAGATCATGATATCATTAAGCGCTAGCATCATTGCTATCCAATGCAACCCAAAAGGTTCAAGGAATCAGGATATCAAAGCTAGATATAGTTTCTAGGTCATCAAACGGACACATGCATATGAATTGTTATTTATAGTGGATAGGTAACAAGGATGGTCCATGGTATACTTGCCTTGATTCACAAAATCCTGCTGATCCTGCTGATCCTCAAAATAGCTTTGCTCAGCAAAAACCTCACCGTCTGAACTCGACATTAACATTCAACACCAGACAATCCAATCGAGCATACATACACGAAGCAAACAAAGAACTATTAGAGGAACAGTACATCAATGTCATCAAAACAGAATAAAAAGGTTATAAAACTATTCTACTCGCTTCTATGATCACGCAGACGTCAAGTTCACCGAAATCGGAGTTATAACGGAGAAGTTATGATTTTTCAAAGATTTCCTTTAGACAAATAAATACTTTAAATATAGACTAAATATATAAAGTTTCCAAAATACTTCAAAAGTAGTACCACTATGTAGATTATGAAATTATGAATCTAACAAAATTTGAACGGACCAAATCGGAGTTAAAACGTGAAAGTTATAAGCTTTTAAAAATAATGGCAAAACTGTAAATAACTGCTGGGTGACAGATTCGTAATTACCATCATCTTTCACCTCTGGCTGTTGAAGATCGTGGCCATGGCAGCCATGGTGCCGCTGCACCAGCGCCGGAGGCAAGGGGCCTCGGCCCTGGCCTGCTGGACGGCCGGTGGCGTCCGGCTACGGCCTGCTACGGCCTGCGGCGACTTGTTACGGCCGGCTGCGGCCTGTCACGGCTGACTGCGGCCAGCTACGGCCGGCAGTGGCGGCCAGATGCGGCCGGTGGCGGCCAGAAGCGGCGCGTGGGAGATGGAGGACCACGGCTCTCGGCCAGGACTTGGCCGGCAGGCAGCGGCCGACTGTGGCCGGCGGCGGCTGGCTGTGGCCGGCTAGGGTTGGCTGTGTGCGGCTAGGGTTGGCTGTGTGCGGCTAGGGTTGGCTAAGTGGCCGCGGCTGGCCCTCTTTATAGCCGGCGGGGAATTAGTTGGGCTAAAGCCACTGGGCTTGGCCCGTTGGGCTGGCTGCGGCTACCTATAGCTGCTGGTGGCCGGACTGGCTTGCTATGGCCAACCAAATTTGGCCATGGCCGGCTGGAATTGGCCGAGGTTGGCCAGGGATGGCCAGAGAGGGCCCAAGGTGGCCGGGGAAGGCTATGACTGCTTGTGGCCGCTGTGGCCAAGCTAGTGCTGGTTATGGCCGGCCGAAGTTGATCGTGGCCGGCTGAGAGTGGCCACTTGTGGCTGTAGCTGGCTGTGGTTGGCTAGATGAGGCTGTGTGAGGCCAGGTGTGGATCAAGCTAGGTAGGAGCTGGCCAAAGCAAGCTAGGATGCCTTGAGGATAGCAAAGGGTTGCTAGACCGGACTACTGCTGGCCTTACTATGCGGCTGATGGCCAAGTTTGTTCACTGGTGGCCGGCTACGGCTACTACTAGCCTGGCCGGGGTGGCCATGGCCGGCTAGGGCTGGCCAGGACTGGCCAGAGCTGGCCAGTTAAGGCTAGGATAGGCCAGAGCAAGGTAGGTTGGACCATGATAGGCTAGGGTAAGCCAGGGATGTCTAGAGACTGAACTAGGCCTGCTAGAGTTAGGTAGAGGATGATGTCTTACTAGAGCGATGGTCAACACTATAGAGGGAAAGGAAAGGCTCTCTCTCTCTCTATCTATGCAAGAGAAAGAGTTTTTCAGAAAACGTTTTCCAAAACCTTCTTGAGGCAAACTTGGGTTTTCAAAGCTTTATTTTCAAACACGAAAAGAACCTAGCCGTGTCTTCCTCGGGTTTTAGAAATTCTTTTTCAAACACCAGCAAAACAAAACAAGGCACCAAGCACAAACCATCTTTATTATCTTCGTAAAAGTTTTAAAGCCACACTTTTCATCATTTCTTAATGATAACAAAAGAAATAAAGTCTTGGCTAATTTTAAAAAAATTAGTAAATCCTTTAGTTTATTTAGTGTTTTTGGTTCACATCCTAAAATTGAAATTTTAGAGTGTGACAGGCATGTACCAACCTGGCAACGGTGGGTGCATTCGGTCCGGAGGCTACCTGGTCTACGACGTGTCGAGCAGCACCCTCTCTGCTATTCCGCAGCTTGAATCGCTCATCCGTGCACCCAGTCTATCCAGCATCAAATGCCTGGGTGCTAGCGCCACCATCCAGCGCTGCCGCCATGGAGTCCACATTCTTGCCGAGCTCGTCACCTCCTTCGACTCGGGCCTCCCTAATGCCCACCTGTACTTGTGGCGGTCGTCAACCCCATTAACCTCAGCCCGACAGTGGGCGTCGTTATCCTCAGCCCGCCAGATGCTGCCGTCGCGCCAGTGGGTGCCGCAAGAGGTGTGTCTCCCTCTCCCCACCGAGCTGTGTGGGCCCACGTGCTTCTTCCACATCGACATGGCGTTCGAGTTTGAGGGCTCTGTTTGCTGGGTTGATCTCCTTACAGGCGTCTTGATCTGTGACCTGTTCGCATCTAGAGGGCCCAGGTTCAGCTTCGTTCCATTGCCCGAGGAATGCTGCTTGTACATGCCTGAGGAAACCGCCAGCATGCCGGGACATCGCCAAATGAGTCCCGTTCCATTGGCATTGTCTGCGGCGCCATCAAGTTCGTGGCCTTGGTTGGCTACTCTGATGGTTTGCCGAAAGAAGAGGTACTGCTGAAAACCTGGACACTGTCGCCTGATATCAAGGACTGGAAGGAAGGCCCAGCTGTGCTTGTGCGTGATCTCTGGGAGAGCGAGAGTTTTAGCGGGATGGAGCTTCCACGTGTTGTGCCAAGGAACCCCGTGCTCAGCATGAATGAAGATGAGGTTGTCTACATTTCTCTGAATGATATTGAGTATGTAGATCGTATTGACCGTTGGAAGCAGATTGTTGGGAAGGATCTTGTGCTCAATGGCCACTATGTGCTTCGCCTCGACTTGCTGCAAAACAAGGTCCTGTACTCCAAAAAGAGCACTACAAACAGTCTTTCATTGCTTAACCCCATTGTTCTTGCAAGCGACTTCAGCTCGTACCTACGTGACCGGAAGGACAGCCAGGTGCTACTTCCAGCCTACCACCACCACCCAACACTTTTCATTTGTGTTATACTGTTATAGTTTGGATCTGACTTACTGATCATTCTTGGTTATTACATCAAATAACTTGGTATGTATTAGTGTGCATTGATAAATTGATATTGTTTGCCAATTCTCTATATTTTAAAGTATCGAAAACAGAGCATGGTGGGTATGTGTGCTTTGCTTAACCAATTCCTAGCAAGAACAAGTTGAGATTTTTTCCCCCGTGTTTATGTTCGAATTTCCTTTTCGGAGAGCTATTTTCGAATTCAATTTCACATTTATTCAACGTGAGCTTTAGTGAATTGTCTAATTATTGAACGTATCAGGGTAAATCATCGAACATCATTCATTTTCTTAATTTGGGGTTGGCACCATTTGAGCTCATTCAATGATGTAGCATGCCAAAGCATTAGTCTAGGTAGAAGCAAAAACATTGAGCCATCTTAAATCATGTTGATAGAAGTTCAACTCATTTGGCGCATTAACCTGTCCCAGTTGTAGGAATGACCTTGTTAGTGACATGTCATGTTCTACTTGCTTGTTTCTCTGGAACCAAACATTGCGCTTGTTGCAGCTGCATGCTTTCTATATCTTTCTCAATTATTCAAATTCCTTTTTCAATTACATACGACGTGGCACACATCAATTGTTCAGATTCTTACTGACCTTTAGTGCAGGTATAGTGACACTGCTCATATATAAGTCATTATGTTTGACATACTTCTCTCTTTTTTTTTATCTGCTAGAGAAGGGAAGAAGCAAGTAAGGTGGGATCTATGGTGAAGCGGACCAAGCACTGAATTGAATGAATGATCCTGGACTGAAGCAAGCGTGGTAGACTGGTAGGAGCTGACGTGAAGGGGATAGAAGTACTGAATGAACGAGATCAAGATAGCTTAGATTCTATCGCTTGGTTGTTCTTACCTTTTGTGAGATGTATGTTAAATCAGCTTTATTTACCTAGATGACTGTCTAACCATCAGAGGTTAGCAACTAAACTGAGCACCGAGGCTTCATATTCGACTATCATGCCAGTATTTGGGTGTGTCGTGAGACTATTCTATAATACTGGCACTGTGTTTTCATCCTTTCTCTTTCATATTGTCTCAAATAGTTGTTTCTAACCTGGCGCTGTATAGTAACGTAGGGAGCTTGCCCATCTTAAGTGGTTTTTCCAATTAAACGATATAAATCAACGTGCCAAATTTAATTCCCGCCATTCCAAAATACACGTTATTCTTATTTTACTATGAATCTAATCCTTACAAATGACAGCCAAGTTTGGTCAAAGTGTCTATGCGTTGAATGAGCTCCTCATAGAATATTTGGGAATGTGGAGCTTGTTGCAAAGCCCACAGTCCAACTTGGACACTGTATTGGAGGACCAAATTATTTGGATCTTAGAGCATCTCAAAGAGGCATCTCGAGAATACTCAGCTAGATCTACGGATAAAATCGAGTTTGCTGGCCAACCTTCTCAAACTTCCCAAAATTGATTTGGAAAGCCTTGGCGCCACCCCAATGCAAGTTTTTCATGTGGTTACCGCTTAAAGCAGATTGTGGACCGCTGCCTGCCTCCAACTTGGCGGATGGCATGGGAAACAAAATTATTTATGTGCACTTTGTATCAAAAACCTAGAGACGGTCACACACCTGTTCACCGGTGCCCTTTCTCAAGGACTGTCCGGGAACAAGTAGCAACATGGAGCACATGCCAAAGTCTTGACCCCCCTCAGTGGATGGTTGCAACCAACATGGAAGAATGGTTCGTAAACATGACGGAGGACGACAAATTGCAGAGTCAGTACTCTGTAGAACTTGCTGCTTATTACCAGTATGCAGCAACCACCGCAATCGATACGCCGATCCCTAGTCTACTGGATTCACAACGCTTCTTGTTACATGATATTTGTGCTTTTGCGACCAGACTGAGAGCGGCAAGGCCAGAGTTTTGTATCCCTCCTCCGCCCTTTCTTCGCCTTCGATGATCGCCGTCCGTTGCACAGATGCGATATTCTGTTGTTGTTCTCCTTCCATAGCGACTAGGCGACCAGGAGCAGGATAAAGTCGAAGGTCGGGCGCGCGCTGCTCGATCCACAATTCCGGCATAACGTTCACCAGTCCGATCGGTGACATCAAAGCGAACCACAGTTGCCGGGCAAAGACACATCCAAGGAATAGGTGTCCATTAGATTCCGGAGCTTGGTGTCGCTTGCGGCGTTCCGCGGTCCACAGCCGATGCAGAAGGTGATTGGGGAACGCGCGGTCAATGCGTTGATCTGATGTTGCTTCACCTTTAGCTTGGTGCATGCGTGCATGGATTTGTAGCATCCATTAAAGAAATGGATGCAATTAGATTAACCAGAGTCAGTCTTTGTTGTGCAGCGAAAAGGAGCAAGTCACCATCGACGCTGACCAAGCGCATCTGGCCATGGCTATGTGGATGTCAGGTATGCGTGTACTTATATACTTATGAAGCTTCCAGGTTCTTACCATCAACTGTGAAACATCCTTAATTTTACACGAAGCAAAAATACACAGAATAAAGGATATAATGATAGGCCAGGAAGTCAAATCATCAGTTATCCGATAACAGTTGATTACAAAGCCATACATCGAATAAAAGAATACAATAGAGGGGTTTTATATAATTTATTATATCGCCACATGGCGGAATCATCAGAGTATCTAGCATCCGGAACAGCTGTGGAAGTAGAGGGAAATTGCGAAAGCATCGTCTTTCACCATCTTGAGCATAGGCATGAGACCATCTAATCCTTTCGTTCTTCAGGGGCGTCAGCAAGCCATCATCCATACCTGGATCCAAATTTTTAGTACGTTTTGTACTGACCACATCTCCCACCATATGCTTTGCTTTTGTTATGTAGTATTTGGTGGGATGCAGAGGATAAAATAAAGAGGCCTAATATATGGCTGTGGTTTTCTGTACAAGTAGTGACCAATATTATATAATATAGTTCATCAAATTTTAACCCATCTCATCCACACATCTTTCCCACCCCATCACATCACATACATCTCACACTCTCGCACTCAGTCGACAGGTCCAACTCTCTCTCGGAGCCTATCTCAGCGGCTCACAGCCGAAAGGGTAACACCAGGGGAAGAATAGAAGGACTCATCTTACTACTCCCGAGAAGCGTGGGTCTTAGGAAAGAGCCATACCAGTGGCTCGTGGACTATATATATAGATTTATAAACTCTACAGAGCGTGTACTCCCGTAACCACAAGATCACTATCATCGGCGGTGCCCCGCCTAAGCTGATTCTGGCTGCTTTCTAACCGGTGCGATGCCACCCTATCACTCAGTACTGGGACACCTCGGAACACCGATAGGTACACCGAGACACTGAGACTGTGAGGCGTATTTACCCGGGCCACCAAGGTAACTCTGCGGCTTTAAGGAGGGTGTGGGACCCCATTCCCGTACCTCCCGACACTATCTACTAACAACCTAGTAGTAGTGGCATCATCCTAGCTAGTCAGACATCCGTCTCCCACCCATACAAGAGCGAGTGGTGAGCACGTAGGTCCCAAGGTTCCGGTCCTCAAGAGATATCAGGTCCTAAGAGGATCAGACAGGATTATCTTCTCATAGGGACTACAACAGTCCGTGCTACAACAGCACCTCCTACCCGGGGCCTCGCTCCATGAAGGCTCTCAACCTCGGGATCACCATATATCTCACAATGTATCCGCCACAGATACCTCACATAGGGATGCCCAGAACACACCCCCGGCAAGACTCGCCCTCATGGCTCGTCGTAGAATCCTGTCCAATCGACACAACTCTCACCACACACCCAAGACACACACAGCACTCTCTCCGAGTAAAGTGGCATCACATGCCTTAACCATATACCATACCGTACTCTCCACCACGCATCACATCACAGATATAAGCGTAGTAGAAGTAAAGCATCATAAGTAAATAAACATGTGTCTAGCCTATCAGTGGGTGTGCAGGGGTAAGGTTGCGACAAGGTAAAGGCTCATCAAGAAATTCTACCATGCAACCTATCATCAGGTGATATTCATAAATAAACACTAGCAAACTAGATAATCTGCCATGCGTAATAGGATTCTACGAGGTTGGGTGGGGTGTGGCACCTGAATAGCTGTCACTCAGGTCCTCCGTCAAGTCCTTGGCGCTCTTCTAGTCCTCCTCCTCGATCAACTCCTTCGCAAAAACTAAAATCGAGACATAACGGTCATGGGAGAGACCCCTATAGATCAATCACAAAGAATCAAATGAAATCAAATAACTCTAAATGCAATCATACATAAGCCTATGACGTAGAGCTCATTTTTACGAAAATTTGGACACTTGGTTCATATTTTTCGGAGATCGTATGAAGAAGTTATGAATTTTTAAAGATTAAATCATTTTCTAAAAAAGAAAAAGGGGCAGTTAATTCCTGGGCTGACATGTGGCAGTGTCAGATAGGTGCCACGTGGCACTGTGGGTCAGCAGCTGAACGCAGAGGACGACGTCACGCTGACATCATGCTGACGTCAGCACTGACGCGCGGGTCTGGCGGTGGGACGGTAATGCTGACGTCATGCTGACGTCAGCGTGGGTCCGGATGGTGCAGTCGCCGACATGTCGGACCCACGGTCAACGGTCACTGCCAGGTGGGGCCAGGTCAACGGTCAACGTTGACCGATCAACGATCAACGTCGACCGGGCCTCGACCGGGCCTCGGCAGGCCTAGGCAGGGCCGGATCTGGGCCAGGTTGGGCCGGCCCGACCCGGACACGTGTCGAGCTGGGAAGTTGGCCGCGTGGCGATCTGGGCTCCAACCGGGCTTGGCCTACAGCTGCTGGGCGCGTGAACTAGGTCCATGGTGGACTGAGGACGGGTGGTCTACGTGGCTGCCTTTGGTTGGTCCAGCGTGGCCACACGTGGAGGATGCGGTGCACCGGGGGTAATCCCCTTCTCTCCTCCCCGATGCGTGCAGGCGCAGGCTCGGTGGCGCTCGGCCGACGACGAGAGGTGCTGTGGCTACGGCGGGTCCGGGCTAGGCGAAGCATTGGCCAAGGCGGCGCTAGGGTGTGGCGTGAGCGGCTACGGGGTCGCGGCGAGCTAGCGGCGCTCCGGCTGGCCGGCTCGCGGGTCGCGGCGGCGCCGGACGGCGGGTCTGCGGCTGCAGGGTGCTGGGGCGCCCGGGAGGTAACTTTGACTCATGCTAAGGCATTGAGGGGCTAAGGTGAGTGAGGGGTTGAAGTCCAAGCGAGCCCACGGGGCTTGGTTTGGCCAGCACGCGCATGGCGGCGGACGGCGGAGGCGCGAGGCGGCGGTGGCGCGGCTGCAGGACGCGACAGCGGCTTGGAGGTAGCTTGGACTCACGCAAAGGCTCCGAGACACCCATGCGAGCGTGGACGCGGCTCCAATTGGACCAAGGTCACTCTAACGGCCGGCATTGACAGCAGCGGCGGTGGCGACAGGTTTTGGCGGTGGCGGCGAAATCCTCCAGCAGGGCATCAAATTGACCCCCATTTTCTCCTTCTCCTACCCGTGCGGAGCAGCTGGGAGCTCCAGGCGTCTACGAGCGCGGTTACGGGGGCACGACGGGGCGCGCGCGACCGCGGAGGTCACAGCGGCGCACCGGCGGCTGAAGCCATGGAGACCGAGGTCCGCAAAGTGGTGTGGCCTCACTGTGGTCGAGCCATGCTCCCAAGATGTTGCCAAATAAGCGTTCTAGACCGAGGCGGAGGTGAAGGTGAAGCTAATGGCGGGAAAGGGAGAGATAAGAGTGGGAACGGCAGCGGTGTACTGGCGTCAGCCATGGACGCGAGCGAGGTGAGCTCACCTACGCGACGCGTCGGTGACGGCTCGGGGTCGAAGAAGGTGCACTCGGCGAAGGGGAACCAGCGCCGGTGCAGCTGATGCAGGCGGCATGTCGGGGTCGAGTAGGTCCGCCGGCTCCTTGTGTGCGTGCGAACGGCGGCGATGCTCCACTCCAGCTCTGGCTCCTCTTCTTTCCCTCTCCTCTCACACACTCTCTCTTGGCTAGGCAGTGAGGCGACCGGCGAAGGCGGCTGAGGGCTCGGGAAACCCTAACGGCCGGGATGCTCCTCTTTTATAGCGCGGCGGCCGGCGGTGGATGGTGGGGATCGGAGATCCCCATCGAGCGGCTAAGCACGGCCGTGCGTGAGGGTTAGGGCTTCGGGGGAAGGCACGGCCAGGCAGCTAGATGGACGGTGCGGAGCGCGGTGGTGAGTCACGGGCGAGGGCGGACGCTATCCGCGGCCATGGCCATTTCTGGTTCGGCGGACGCGATGCGCAGTCGACAGAAAAGGGAAAAGGAGGCAGCTGACAGCGGGGGTCCAGGCGTCAGCGACACGACGGCGGCGTGCGGGAGCGCGCGGGCAGCAGTGGCCTTGCTGGGCCGCCTTGATGGGCCAGCGGCGCGAACGCGTGGGCGAGCGGGCAGCGCGCGGCCTTGCTGGGCCGTTGGCCGGGCGGGCCGCAGCGCAGGCGAGCAGGCAAGCGGCGCGCGCGGGCGGCAGCGCTTGCTGGGCTGGCATTGCGCGGGGAGAGGCAGGCCGGCCATCTGGCGGTTTGGGCCGCGGAGCAGGCGAGTCCAGCAGGCCGAGCTGGGCTGGTTTGTCATTCGGGCCGTTTTCCCCTTTCCTTTTTCTCTTCTTTTTCCATTTGTTTTTCTGTTTCTATTTTCCAAACACTAATCAACTATGCCATTAATCCTTGTTAATTGTGTTAGTGACCATGGTGCACACACCATGGTAGGTCCCCTAGGGTCTCATGGTCGAGGTGGATCCATTTCCGGGGTTAGTCGACATATATTTTCACATGCGATAATAAGTTATTCGATTTTATTGAGCACCACATAAAATCGAATAAGAGGCAAATCACACTCTTATAATAAAAATGCAAATGTTCCGACTAACACTGGATGCTACTTGTGCAACTAGTGGTTGTTTCCCTACATGACACACACCAAGCATCGGATACTTTAGAAAAATTTTTAAAAGTTCGTATTTTTTGTGTTCGAAATTTTTGGGACGTTACAAATTGCGAATGAACCGACGGGGACGAAATGGTTCTTCATCAGGACTTCGACACGGCGCATGCACCGGTGCTCGGTTCTGTTTCCTTTTGGTTTTTTAGAAACTAAGTCAGTGATTGATTTCAAATTTAAACTTGCATGTTGCCTCTGTCAGTCTGATCAAACATGTCCCTCCCCAAGTATGAGAATGTGTGGTATCACGTTCTTTGATCCCTGATTATTCTACCTGTTTGTTTTGCTGATCCCAAGGGAAGTGGCTGCGCTCTGTGGGAAGGATGATGTCTTCATTGTGGTACATTACTGCCTTCCTTAATTAATCATATATACGCTATAATCATTTTATAATCAGTACGTATAAAACAAGTTATTATTTCATTTTACGTAGGGGAACAGGTCCAGGTTTTTTTCAAGGCAGGAACAGATCCAGGTTCGCAACAAACCTTCTAAACGCCGTAAATGCAGGCCATTTGAGCTATCAATCTAGTAGGACAAGCTGGGATACACTAGGCTGCTCTGTTCAAGAACGTGAGAAACCTGCAAGGTGGCTACCGCTCCTTTCTCCAGAGTGCAAGTGCAAATCAGCAGCGACCTCAACTGCAGTAATCGTCACTAGTCAACTGAGCTTGCACTGCCTGAAAGTGGCTTTGTGAGCTATAATCAGGAATGTGGATAGCAAGGAAAACCTCTAGTTCAGCGCTGGAGAAGGCTCTTTCCAACGTTCTGTAACGCTCTGTAACTCATCTGCTTCTTTCTTGTTTGTTTCATTTCCTTGGAATGCCAGGGATTTATTGTTGTAGTCTGTGTTTTTGTTCCATTTCCTCTCTTCGCGTGCTGCAGCTGAACGACACATTTGTCATGTATGAACATTCTGTTTAAGGTCAAAGGTGCTATGTCCTACATATATTTTGCTAGCTATATTCAACTGTACAATCATGTCTGTAGCATCACATGGAATTGGATTACATGATGCCCTTTGACATATCAAATGCGTACTGTGCCTGGCAAAACTGTGTAAAGTCCTGATTGTTTACCATCATAACCTGACATACAAAACAAAATTAGTGAATGCCAGCCGCCAGATTGGCCGCTTTGTTCTAGAGCTGCCAGGTTGTATCACAGTGGCCTGTTGTCTGAAAACTCTCTGAGTATATTTGCGAGTTGCGTGCAAGATGAAATCTTTACTTTACAGACAAAGGATCATGAGCTCTTTCATTGCACCTCCTTCTCCAGTTTCAACACGGCCATGAATGCTTCTTGAGGAACATCAACCCTTCCTATACCTTCATCCTTTTCTTTCCTTCGGCCTGTTTGAAAATATACATTGACAGTATTATAAGATCACAAAGGAATTCTGGTGAACAGAGCTAGTCATTCATTATGTTCTATGAAAGCTCAAGTCAATCATTTGTCAGTATAACCATTCTACTAATGTACTATGCACAAAATGATATTTTCAAAGGTCATTCTTTGGCCAAACAACTTTTTTTCTAGGATTACCTGCTTCTTCAGCAACTTCTTTTTCCTTGTTATATCACCAGCTGCAAGTTAAAAAAAATAGTATTTTGAATAAAACTATGTAAGTCGGTAAGGCAAGAATATAGAATACGAGTATTAACTGCTATTTGTATGAGATATCAGATAAGTGTGCACTTGATCATAAAGTGTGAGACAAAGATATTCCATTAGCTTTATAAATGCTTCCAAAGTTCATGTTATAGTATGTTTACCAAAGCATTTTGATATGACATCCTTCCTGATAGCAGACAGGGCTTCGCTCGCAATGACTTTTGTGCCAATACTTTCCTGTCAATGTTATCATTAGCATCTGATTGTTATTGGAAAATGGGATTGTGAACTGGAGTTTTTATCACCAAAGAAAAGAATTGGTAATTTTCTTGCATAGGATGCTTGGTTTAAATAAAGTCAAGGAAGGTCTCAAAAGAAACTATGAAGCAGGGGTGGTGCCAATCACTTCTTTAGTTTGTTACTGAAAAAAATTGCAAGGTCAAGTTCAATGCTCCCTCTTGATATAGCTCACAAAAAGTAGGCTGAAACATTTGGAAACCCATGACTGCAAACTAAGGCATTTCCACCCCCATATAGATGGTAGCACACAAGATGTGCATGCGTTCCACATAGTATTCTCTCACTAAATAACTCTTTACCAAGATAACCTTATTATCTAACATTCCTTCACGCTGGTATGAAAGGTACTCTTAGCTCTCTCATAACTGTCTGCCTGATCTTGTTATGTACATAAAAGATGAAAGAAATCTGAGAGAACAAGACAGACAAATTTCATTTGAATAGGAACTCTAAACATTTGTCGAAGTATGAGTTCCTTGAGTTTTTGTGTAAGTGCCCTGCCAACAGCATATGCCTACAAAAAAATATTTCACCAATCAGATTGCCTCGAGAAGCTATTCCATAATAACTATAGTTCCGTGCATACAAGTTACTTTTTTGGAAATGAAGTAAGCACTTAACCAGAGAGAAAAAAGCTCAAACTAAATACAGTCATGTTGAGAAATCGGCGCCTCTAACCTTGACGCCGACTTTCTAGAAGTGATACCAAACTGGAGTGATACCACTTCTTCTGTGGACCCTTAAACCCACACTACTATGAGGAGACCTTCACACCGACACTAACATGGGAGACCGACTCTCTAGAAGGGAACTCAAACCTTTATTCACTTGCTTACAACTTGATACAAGACTCCCTACACTCTTTATGTGGCTATCCTAGACACCTTCACACTATCATGGCAACCTCTCCATCTCCTACCTTATGCCTATGCCATGGTATGTCCTTTTGGTGGTAGTATATTAGGAGGGAGGGGAGCACCTCTATTTATAGGTGCTCATGGCCCTTGTGGTGTTGCCATGTGGCAACTTCCACACTCTTCCTTATAAATATCTGTCTCTAGAATTTTCCTACCATACAAAATATTCAAGCTTCTAGAGTATTCCTAAGTTGTCATGAAGCATGGTAACTCTATGCTCTTCACATCTTCAAAGTCTTCTAGAAGCTTCTCATCTTACCATGATATTATCCTTATATTGAAAAAGTCTCTTGTTATTTCCAAAACCTTCTAGAACCTTCCAAGTATGCATTGCATATTTCAACACTCCCCCTCAATGCATACTTGTCTTGGGCGGTCGAACCAATACGTGTCGCTTCGCTTGAATCTTCTGCGCTCTACCGTTACGAGACTTCTTCTTCTCTTGTCCTTGTGCCTTTTCTTCCTTCAACTCATGTGTCTGTGTCGTGAGCTTCCTTTCAGACTTGATGGATCCATGCATCTCTTTTTTCTTCTTCATCCTTCTAGTTGTCTGTCCTCTAGATGCTTTCTTGTACGAAGGCAAAATAACTTTAGCTGGTGAATTATTGTCATACCTGAGATCTTCACCACTGCATCCTCTTCGAATTTTCTTTGCCTTCTCATGCTCCTTTAAATCTTCATGGATCACCAATGCTCTATACTTGTCTTCACTATGCTGTTGTGGCTCCTCATGTTCATGAAGACTAGGCTCTATCTTCACATTTTTAATATCTTCCTTCTCACCGTTTAGAGCCTATCCAAATACTATGAATCCACTAGAAGCATCTGGATCTCTCACCTTCATGGAGAAGCCACCTTCTGCATCCCACTCTTCTTCTTCATCTTCGGTTGATGGAGTTTCACCCTCTGTCAAGTCTTCCACGAAGTAAGCGCCATCATATTCAATTTTGGTTGCTGCCACAGCATCCCACTCTTCTTCACTTGGGTATGTACTCAAGACAACTTCTTTTGTTGTAGCCACATTTTCTTTTGAGTGCCTCCGTGGACTCCAACAGTCCCGTGCAAGATGTCCTTTCTTGCCGCAATTGAAGCACTCACCTCTTCTTCTCCTCTCATTCTTGACCAACTCCTGGTCATCTTCATCGCTGCTCCCTTGTTGAGCTCCCCCTGAATAGCTGCTCTTCTTTGGACAACATCTGTCACCTCTTGTCCACTCCTTCGCCTCTCCTCGGCCTCTTAGTAGACCCTTCTTCCTGATGAAGAGCGCCTCCTCCTCATCATTCTCTTCCAAAGTGATGTTGCCCATCTGCTTGGCTAATGCCTCCTGATTAGCCAATAGATTCTCCAACTCCACCAAGGACGGCTATACTGGCCATCCACTCACTGCAGCCATAAACCCACTGTACTCGGGTCTTAGGCCATTTATGATGATCCTTCTCATCCGAGCTTCGCTGACCTTCTCCTTCAGGTCAAGTTGAGATATCTATTGGCATATATTCTTCACCTTAGTAAAATACTTGTTGATGCTCAGAGTGCCTTGTGAGATACCTGCAAGCTCTTTCTCTAGGAGTTGGAGTCGCACCTCATTCTTCTTTGAGAACAGCTTCGCCAATGTCTCCCAAGCCTCATTTGGTGTCTCTGCATCTCTGATGTGCTCCACCAGGTCTTCCTCGATCATTGTCTTCAATACAAACATAGCCTTGCCTACTTTGATTCTCCACTTCGGCAAGGCTTCTGCATTCTCCTTCGGTGGAAGAGTCTTCTCGGTACCCGCTACGACCTCCCATAGGTCTTGACCCATCAAGTAGGACTCTATGCAAGTTTGCCAATAGCCATAGTGGTGGCTATTGAGCCTTCTCATACCTCCTACACTCAAGAGATCCACCATGTCAACTGACGCCCAGCGTCACCTACGCTTGGTCCCGGACTAGCGTTTCTTCACAGTCCCGGACTGTGATCTCCGGCAGAGTCCCCCCTTAGCGCCTCTCGGTGCCACACCGAGCAATGTAAGCGTCCTGCACCTACCAACAACTGCACCGACCACTATGAGTGCCCTGCACTCACCTCAGACTGCTCCCACTGCCGGTCTCTGACTGACCTGCTCCGATACCACTTGTTGAGAAATCGGCGCCTCTAACCTTGACGCCGACTTTCTAGAAGTGATACCAAACTGGAGTGATATCACTTCTTCTATGGACCCTTAAACCCACACTACTATGAGGAGACCTTCACACCGATACTAACACGGGAGACCGACTCTCTACAAGGGAACTCAAACCTTTATTCACTTGCTCACAACTTGATACAAGACTCCCTACACTCTTTATGTGGCTATCCTAGATACCTTCATATTATCATGGCAACCTCTCCATCTCCTACCTTATGCCTATGCCATGGTATGTCCTTTTGGTGGTAGTATATTGGGAGGGAGGGGAGCACCTCTATTTATAGGTGCTCATGGCCCTTGTGGTGTTGTCATGTGGCAACTTTCACACTCTTCCTTATAAATATCTGTCTCTAGAATTTTTCTACCATACAAAATATCCAAGCTTCTAGAGTATTCCTAAGTTGCCATGAAGCATGGCAACTCTATGCTCTCCATATCTCTAAAGTCTTCTTGAAGCTTCTCATCTTGCCATAATATTATCCTTATATATGAAAAAGTCTCTTGTTATTTTTAAAACCTTCTAGAACATTCTAAGTATGCATTGCATATTTCAACAAGTCAGAATAACTGTTGTGCTACTTTGTAGATTGCAGGTTTATATGGATGGTTACATGAGAGTACAAAAGAAAGATAATATGTGATAAATCATTAATTAACACAATTGTATCATTGACAATAAGTATGATCAAATACTCGGACACAAGTAGATCCCTGAAATGTATCTATTGTTTGCAGTTTGCCAATCAATCTAAATAATTGTGTCTGTGGTCTAGATAAATGTTTCTTTTTTTTAAACATAAATACAGCAGGGGATCGCCCCCACCCCACCCCCCCCCCCCCCCCACCCCCCAAAAAAAAACTGTATGGATAGGTGTTTATCACGTTACAAATGAATTGCATCATAATATATATATTGACCGTTTGGCCTTGGATAAGAAACAATGGTATATGTTCACATCACTGTTATTTCTGAACTGCACAAGTTATATGTGTAGATGACAACTAAAATGAAGCACCTTATCTCTGTGTACAATTGTTGACAACAGCTCGACAGGATCCCGTGTTCGAGAAAAAAAAAACACCTCGACAGGATCCCCGTTGATCTGTATATCTAGCTTTACAGTTGACTTTCTCTGTACCTGTAGAAAAACATATCTCATCTAACTGTTTCACAAAGGACTACATGTGCCCTACCAAAAGGCTGAAACTGCAGAGAAACAAGAGAATAGCAACAATGAGTACCCGATAAGTAAATATTCTACGCTAGCATATTCTTTACTTCGTGACTTCAGTTGATCAAAGAAATCGCCAACCATCTGCATACACAAATGTCCACTAAGTAATAGGAAAACAATTCTTCAATTCCTTAGTACAGTCTACAGGTATATCAGCATCAATGAAATACAACAGCGAAAGTATGATTTGAGATACATCATTGATCATTGTTTAATAATGTATGATAGAATACAGGTATGTTTTGAGATACAACAGCGAAAGTTTGTACACAGGAAATGCGGTAGAATAAACCAGCATGATTTCAAGGTAGTTTTCCAATACAAGATATACATTCGCTAACGTCTGAGCTTCAACACCCTGCATGAAGCCATCATACATCTTTCACTTTCCAGCAAATGTGTATGGGAAGCCAGCGAAATCATTGGCTAGATTCTGTGCATTGGCATGCAGAAGACAAATATCACTCCTTCAGATACATTTTTTTTTTTACGCAAGGAACTACCCCATTTCCATTGATAACGCAACAGAAATACAAAGTAACAGAGTTTTTGAAGATGGCAACAGAAAGGAAAAGAAAAGATCAGCAAAACTTTTCCCACTGATCACTAACTATGCTACTCCCATCAGCACTAGCTGAAACCATAAAACCACCAAAGCAACCAGAACACCAAAAAACCCAGTTCCCAGGGACTGGCCACGCAACCCCATGTACGGGATGCAAATAAATCCATTACATCAGAGTAGCCAACAATTCAACACAGGCAGGTATCGAAAGAGGACAGGCAGGTATTCAACTCCTTCAGATACATAGCTATATATTAAAACTTACAGGAAGAAAATATAAGCGTCAACAACAAGAAGTGCGCCCTCACAGGCAGCATGAGAGCGGGAAACTTAGCATCCATTCAGATAGTTCCAAAGATGTTTAAATCAACTCACAGTGTTAAAAATGGTATGATGAAATTTACCATAGTACTGTCACATACACTCCAAGAGGTCTTAAATTTTCAGAGTAATTAAATCTTTAGTTAGAATTCTAATGGGAAGTAGGAAGTAATCATCCTTGATGCCTGGAAGCAGGAAAACATCTCTGTCTGAGAGTGGCATGAACAAGTGACTATACTGTTAGGTTGATCTCTATCCTAAACCCAACGGTTTAGCCACGAACTC
>CM041645.1:11480710-11492549 GCA_023333625.1 Bothriochloa decipiens
AAGAAAGATAAAGGCAACATGGTCTACAAGTGCTCTCAAGGCCGTATACGGCGCGAACATTTCTAGTGCAAAATGAAGGGAGCAACAAAAGGCTGGAACGTTGGGGATCGAACCTGAGACGCAGCACTCAAGTCTACTTTCACTAGTTTACTCACTAGCCAGTTGAGCTGGTTTACTTTCTCCTACAGGGGCAACCGCAACCATATTTATTAGGTGAGACGTATCATGGTGTAAACTTGCACTATCAGAATATGTATCTAATAAATCTTGTTTAATATTGTAGTTGTTGTCTATATTGAACGGTGTGAGCAACATTACTCAATCACTAGGTTATATATTTATTTCCACCATAATCAAAACCAAATTTTATTTCCATCAGGCAAAAAAATTACAACAATTCGAATAAAATGTATATTGTACTCCTCAAAGACAAACTGAACACAAGAAACATAATAAGTAGAAGAAGATTGTCGTTGCAAAGCTATATAGAAGAAATTGTAATGCATCTGTTCTTCTATTGCCCTTTCTCAAAGGATTACTAGGGTTTGTTAAACTTTCACTTTGTTGATGATCTTCTAGTGCCAAAAATCTTCCATGAGTGGAAAGAACTAATCAGAGTGGAGTTTGCCCGGGATATATTCATACTCTTCTGCTAGGGAATTTGATGGTCAGGAATGATTTAATCTTCCAAAACAAGAATCTAGAAATTCAAGAATGTAAAAGATATGCAACAACACTACTACATAGAATCAAGCCAAATCTTGTAAACCTCTAAGAATCATGGATCGCCTCCAACTTGTAATTGTTTGAATTTTCTTTATTTCTTTCTTTGTTCCCTAAGCTTCTTTTTTGAATCCCTCTTTTATAATACTTATGTATCCTTTTATTCTTCATATATATAAGAATGGAAAAACAGCCAACCTCCCTAGACCCTAGGGTCCTACCCAAGAGGCATAAAAAACACTTAAAAATCAAGAGTAAAAACAAGATGCAAGCAAAGTGCCAAAGCTTAACCACACAAATGATGTTCTACTCCTTGATACAAGCCAAGCATGACTACCGCCACGCACAGGCTAGAAACCAAAGGGACCCTCCTACATAGAGCACTACTATACATATTCATTAACTTGCTGATCATCTTATTGCTTTCTCCCTCCTCCTTGTGCGCTTGTTGACGGAAGTGTAGTGCCACCGACTTTAAGACTGCCGCACTGGGTCAGCTGTTACGTTGTGGATACAAATATAGTACACGAAAGGAAGAAACAATACTTTGCATACACAAAACCATCAGATTAAAGTACATAAAATCATACACCCTCCGATTGCAAAGCGAGCATGATTAATTAGCAGCCATATATAGCTGCTCAAGTGGTAGCTCCATAAAAGCCCACCACCATGGGCAACCGCTTTGTTTTGGTCTACCCATCAAAACCAAACCATTGCTTTCTCTCTCCAACCGATAGACCTAATCCCACAAGCCACAGGTAAAAGAGATATTTAGAGCCGCTAAGATTACAGTGATCAAAAGTCAAATAGAAACAACTTGTGAGCTCACCAATTTTGGATTCTCTTCAGTCTTGTTTTCCATATAACAACGCAGTTGCTGCAAGTACATCCATGCTAATCTGCACTGTGTCAAATGTCCTTTCACTGGGCACTTTGGAGGGCTTGTTAAGCAACAATATAACCAAGTCATGTGATTGGAAAACTTTAGCATATTGCATTGAATCTGAATCATGTAAAAATGGAAGCTAGGAACCAGGGTTTAAGGTCCTAGTCCAAACCTACAAATAGAATCAAAAGGAGGTCGCATTCAATGGCTAAAAACAACAAAAGTGCAGCCAAAATTTGAATATTCATAGCATCACAAACCAATCATATCTGTTTGAAATCCTGAACACATCAATCAAACATTAGGTTCTATGATAAGGAAAAAGAAGCATGCTAGAGTTTACTCCTCTTTCCTAGCCATTGTTTTCACACAAAAAACAAGCTAGAGTTTGCTACATGCATGGATCAAGAGACAGGTTTAATCATGTTAGTTGAGCTTAGTGACAAATATAGGAGGGGCCAAGCTATGTAAAGTTTACTTTGTTTAACAAATGTGCTCCTTATAAATTGAAGTACGTGATTACATAAGCTTCTCCTTGGCCTAGCTTAAGCTCTGCCCATGCTTGCCATCCTTACAATTATCCACTCTTTTTGGTAGATGCTACAAAATAAATAAATAATACATGGTATGTAAATGAGTATACTTGGAAGTTCAAGAAAATATGTATTTGGAGATCACGGGCTCACTATTTTAAGAAATTAATATAGATTGCTAACTAAAAGAAATGTTTGGAGGCATTAAACAACTGTATTAGACTGATGTGGTGTGGGGTGTCTAAGAAGTAAGAACTAACAAATTTTTAACCCTAATTTATCATATATTCTTTGAAGACGATAGTATTATTTTTAATAGAGTGTGTTAAAATTTTGTATCTCCGGTTATTATACCATACATAAGTGGCATAATTAATCACTACCAAGGCACACCACCAAATCATTCGGCCAATCAGAGCTGAACATCCTGAACTGCAACCTGCAGACAAATCCGGCCATGCACACTGGTCCACCTGCAGTGAGACAAAGCTTCTCCCAGGCACCAAACGGTCCAACCCCCTACGGGCCCACTCTGTCCAGGACCCCATGCCTTGCCACTGGTCCAGCGAACGCGGCGGCGCTTCGCCTCGTCCCTCTACAGTCTACACGAAGCGGCCGCTGGATTGGGTGAAACCGAAGCCCTCAGTGCTTGGCGATTGCATCACTATATCATGCTCCGGAATATCCCAAACAAGCTCAGGTAACCGAGCCCCGAGCCCCAGCGATCATCACGATCGAGGAAACGGACATGCACATAAGATGAAATTCTTTTCTTAGCTTGTTGTTGATAAATCTTTGTCCCCATAGATAGATTCAGTCGTTTATCATGTGTGCAGGAGTGGAGAATTGGAGATATGATCTGTTTGCTCGATGAGCAGTGCGCGCGCGCGCAAACAGAGCCGCCGGCTCCGTCGTCGCAGCGTGTACGTACTTGCCGATGGATTTAAGGTGATGAATATATCATGCTTCTTTTTTTCTATGCAATTTTTTGGGGCAAAGAAAACATAAAATTAAGTTTGAAGAGAAAACGCAGATTTCAGTTGTCCTTCCCGAGAAAAGGCACTTACCTTGAAACAAGACAATAAAATTACATAGTTGTTGTTGGTGGCGTAGCGTGGCACACGGTGAGTCCGATGTCCGTCGCCATGCCTTCCTCTTCCCCTGTGTAACGCCTGCTGGCAGTACCTGGCGACGAGGAGGAGGTGTAGTCCGATGTCCATTTTCGATGCATGTGCGTACTAGAATCTGTTAAGAGCAATGTGCTAGGGCAGTAGCACAGCGCGCTGTCTACAGTATCTAGGAGTAGGGTACGAGGAGTGGGCAATAGGCAATGCGTGTCCCAGCTAGAGCTAGTATTTTGGGACCTGCTGCCGGCTTGTTCATCGTCTATCATGGTTCGCGGTCAAACAGGTGCCACTCCGGTGGATTGCTGCGCCTGTGGAGAGAGAGGTTTCCGTATACTGCTCGCGTGGCATATACATTATCCAATTTAGCGCATAATATCGTTCAATCTTGTTAGACATGTGTGTGTAATATAATGTATATTCACACTGAGTTATAACTTGTAACAGAAACAATTGGTTTATATGTATAAAAGGCCAGCTAGCCCAATATGTGGTGTTTTTCTGATTCTCTACTGGATATATTATGGGTTTTGATTTTGCCTATATAATAGTTAACAAATCTAATTAATAAAACTCTAGGTTTGTAATGAATAGTGTGTTGATTATAGTTTAATATGATCTTTAAGAAAAAGATTATAGTTTAATACCATATGAGATTTTAACTAGATGTGGTGTGCCACACACCCGCGCACTACCGCCACGGATGTGGACGAGGCAGGCTAGTGAGCGGATGGATGGGTTTTGCCATTTAGAGCATCCGCGGTGTGTGTGTCGATGCCGGTGCTATACAATAAATGCTGGGATAGCACCCGGTACTATACATTGCGGAGCCGGTTCTATGGAGCACCGGGTGCTTGCTATCGACCCAGGTTCGATGTGAATAAACAAAGGAAGCTAGGCAGAGAAATAGAAACGACAGGAGGGGATCGAGATGAACGAGTCTACCAAAGGAAGGGATCGGTTTGTTCTTTTATTAGCGTGGGGCCACCATATGGAACCGCTCCCGGTGCGATACATTGTGAGTGGTAGCACAGGCGACGTCTAATCTACTATGGGGCCTAGCTAAGACTCGACCCCAAGTCGATACACTGCGGGTGCTCTTAGGTCAGTTGATAATGGAAGTTCCTTCCACTTGTAAGTAGCGATTTGATGACGGGAGCTTCGTTTGTTTCTCCTGTAGCTATGATATGTATGGCTAAATAGCGCCTCTCTCTGTCTGTCAATGTCTCTCTCTCTCTCTCAGTAAACAAGTTTTCCACTACCTCAAAGTTTTGGCCAAGTTCTTCGCGCACGATTCCTGTGAGAGTAGGTCTCTAGAACACCTATCGTCTTCGAGTTCGTCTTCACCTTGTCATTGACACCGTATCCTCTTTACATGTGCATCGCATACTCGATCTTGCCATCGTGTTGACATGTGAGACCAGGAAGGAAAACAGTTTGGCACAACTTCTCCTGGTCGGATTTAATCTTGCTGACGGACATGGCCAATGGCCACTATATGTTATTTTTCTCGCATTTTTCTTGGCGCAATACTTGATACACATTGTTGCTTAAGACCACGTTTATTGAATGCTACAAGAATAAGGTTAGGAAACTGAGCTTCCACACACTACCGGACTCGCCTTCTTTGCCGACGGCCTCAAGCCGTCGGCGAAGACGAGTTTACCATCGGCGAAGGCTTTGCCGACGGCCTGACACGTCGGCCGTCGGCAAAGGACTGTCGGCAAAGAATTGGTCGGCAAAGACATGTTCGCCGACGGCCACCTGTGCGGCCCTCGGCAAAGCTTTGCCGACGGCCACACCACCCGTCGGCGAAGGAGCCACGTCAGCGGCTGCGCCGTCCCACTAACGGCGGTCTTTGCCGACGGCTGACGCTGCCGGCCGTCGGCAAAGTGCATTTTTTTGTTTTTTTAAAAAAATTGACGACTTTCTTTGCCGAGGGCTGGCCGTCGGCAAACACTTGGTAAATTTGCCGACGGCCGGGCCTAGCCGTCGGCAAAGCTGGGCCGTGCTGGTGAAATGAACCAGCTTTGCCGACGGCTAGCCGTCGGCAAAGCTGGGAAAAAAAATTTTCACTTTTTTTTGCTGTTTCCTTTCGTTCATTCGTCATTTTAGCACATATATATCACATAATAAACATTTCATCACATATAAACCACAATTCAGCATGAAATTCAGTTTCAACATTAATCGACACATGATCGTGCTCAAATCCATCGATACAAGTCCACAATACACATACCATGGCCATAAGAGTCCATACATGGCTAATGTGCAACAATCCCATAGATAAAGGTCCAAATGCGAGAAGTAAGGCTATCTAGCTAGCAGCGTCGTCGTCAGGTGTCCCAGATCCCCCACCTTGCTCCCACGGAGCCCAACCTGACTGCGCAGACGTACCGTAGTTCCACCTGTACTGTGGCGCTGGGACGCTTGCCGGCCCGGAGTGCCCCTGCTCCGTCGGCCCCTGTGGCCACGAGGAGTACCCGTGCTGCGACGCTGGAGGAGGCCACAGGTACTGTTGCGTGGGGTAGGTGGCGGGGTAGGTCGGGTAAGTCGGACTGCCCTGCGGTGGAGAAGGACCCAGTGGAGGGCTGGCACCTGGAGTTGGGTTCGAACCCGCCGACTGTGCCTGCACAAAGGCCAAGTGATGTAATTAGTACCTGCAGGATGGCCGCACAAGCTAAAGCAACATGCAATATACTCACCGATGAAATGTGTACAGGAATAGGCACTGGATGTGGAACTGGAACTGGTGGTGGAGCGAAGATCGAGGCAGGAGGTTCTTCCGTTCCTGGGATCTGGGAACGGATGTAGCCGGTCAGCTGCGCTATCGAACGCTGGTAGTGCTGCGACATTGCCGCCATCTGCTGCTGATAGGCCGCCTCCTGCTGCTGACACAGCGCCTCCTGCTGCCTTATCATCTCCTCATGCCTCGCTGACTGGGCCGCCTGGCTGGCCTGCAGCTGTTCGACCGTGGCCTGCAATATTACACCCGCAAGGTTGATTGTATGTGAAGGCAAGGTACATCATGTGTGAAACGAGTGAACGACGAATGAAACTGCACTTACCTGGAGTGACATCATCATCTGCGCGCTGCTCGGCCTTCGAGGCGCTATGGGGATTTCCGACCCGCCACTTTCCGCGTCTTCTTTTCGGATCTGGCTCAGTGTCAGAACAGAGGACGAGTCGATGGCGGCGTTGGCAATAGCGTACCGGCCGTGCTGCTTCCCTCCTCCTGTCTTCATCACGAGCCGCGTGTCCAGGGGGGCCGTGGTGGGGTCAAACGTTGGCCCATGCAGCGTGACACCCGCCTCGACGTACTTGGCGAGGTTGTTGTAGACGTTGATGCTGCCATAGACGTCGGGCCCATCCTCCGGGTTGTAGACGGTGGACGGCGCTGACGCTTTTCCCTTGCGAGAAAGGGCAAACCCCGTGAACTCGTTGATTTGCTGCCCCTGATGGTACTCCTTCTGCAAGGATAACAGAAGCATGGTTAGAACTTACAAATAGTGACAATTGAGAGCTATAATAAATGGATCAACAGAAGCATACCCAGTCCTCCATGAACTCAGGGAGCGTCTTGTTCCCTTGGTGGTGTGTTGCCCGAGGATGCTCCAGGCGTTTTCTCCGATCTTCTTTGCGGTCCGCGTACGCCTTTTCTGTTTGCCACGCACGCACAATTTGAAGCCAGTAGTCGGGGAACTTATCGCACCAGGTTGGACACACCTGCATGGCATTGAAGTATTTGATATTCCAGGCGATGAATTGAATGTACTGCTCCTCGAAGAGGAATCATAACGTTCGTACTTAATTAATTACCTACATGTACTGCTCCTCGGTGAGGTCGGTCTCCCTCTCCAGTAGCAACTCCCTGACGTCCTCCTTCCTCACCACCTCGCGTTTCACATCGGCGTAGTAGGTGATGACGGCCTGGAGATGCGCCTCGTGGTACATGTCCTTGAGACGGCTGCGGCAGACCGCATCCTGCTGCCGCGTCGCCTGCTGCTCGTCGTGCCCCTCCTCCAACTGGAAGTACAACTGCACACATGATTACAACATCATTTCATTGTTTCAAGAAAGAGCAACGAATGCGTGGTATTGAAATATGCGGTGCAATGCAAAGACTCACCCAAAACTCCCTCAAGATCTTGTGAGCAAGAACTTCACCAGATACGTCCTGCACCCGGTAGAAGTCGTCCCATTTGTATGGGACGATCTGCTGACCCTCGATGGTGACCAAGCCAGGGTAGTGCTTTTTAATGAGCAAGCCCTGGATGCCATTGACATGGCGTGAACTCTTCTTGTCGGTCACCTTTATCCAGCCGCTGCACGAGTCATTAACAACAATTGTTAGTCAAAAATTTCAATCTCAACATGTCATATGAACTACTAGTGAAATCAACAATGGTTACTTACATCTTGCCCGCGGGTCGAATCACTGGGCGGCGGTCGAGGGGCGGCGGGTCGGGGAGCGACGAGGCCCCGCGCTGGTAGGGCTTGCTCGAAGCTGTGGAACTCGACGTGGCTGGTGTATCCTCGCTGTTGAGGTCGTCGCCACCGTCACCGTCGCCGTCACCGTCGCCGTCGCCGTCACCGTCGCCGTCACCGGTCGTTGTCGCCTCGTCATCGAACAGCCTCCTCGACAACGTGCCATGGCTGCTGCGGGGTGCTCCACGTCAACGCCCGCCTCGTCGACGCCCGCCTCGTCCTCGCCGCCGGCGGCCACTGCCTCCGCGTTGGCGTTGGTCGTCATGTACGTCGAGCGGACCCCTATCCTCCGCGACCTCCTTCCGCCCACCATCTTGTCGAGTGCCTGCATTGACAAAGATTAAAACTGTTAGTATGAAAATGACTAGTACTTGTAAAGAAACATAATTGCAAGGTAAAAATAATAACAATATAGTATTACATGAATTAGAAATTATCGTCTCCGCAAACGGCAATATGGCTGGTGTGTACTCGTCGCCATCACTACTGTCATCACCACTATCAATATTGTCGAGCTCACGCAAGTGTTGGGCGAAATCTCCATCTTCATCAGGCTCTCCATCGTCATGATAATCTCCATCGTCATCAGGCTCTACATCGTCCTCTTCAACTCTGTTGCGCTTCATCTGCCACTCCTCAAGGATTTGTAAGTCCTCAGGATCGTGCACCTCATCACCCTCGTCCTCATCGATGTCGTTGTTTACTTCCATACCCATCAGCGATAGAACGTCTATCTCCAAACTGCCTTCTAGCCCCTCAGGTTGATAGAACTCATCTGTACTTGGGTCAAAGTTGTAATCATCATCGTTTGGGACAGGCGGTTTACTGTGCGGCGGTACCGACTGCACAAGGCTCCAACCCGCAAGATTCTCGTCTTTTTGGCATGCCCATGGGAGGTAATAAACCTGCGTGGCGTCTCGGTTAGCCACAATATAGACATCGTCTTGTTCATATTTAGAATCTTGTCTAATTTCGACTTGGCCAATCTTAAGGTCCTTTCTCGTGTCATTAGGATCAAACCAATGGCATTTGAATACCACAGGCTTACAACCTAGGTCTTTGCCAAAGTCAAGCTCCAATATCTCTTCGACTATGCCATAATAGTCCTTCTCATCCGAGCCTGGTGTACGAACTCCGCTGCACGTGGTATTTAGGTTGCCACGATTCTCTTCGTAGCTTCTTGTGCGAAAGCGATAGCCATTCACATCATAAACATTGAATGACTTGACCTTTCGGGCGAAGCCATTGCCCACGTGTCTCAATTCATCACTCATTTCAGCATCATGAAGAGCCTTTGTACAGAACCAATTTACGAAACTAGGCACTCCATGTCTGAGAAGATGGTCTTCTTCTTGCTCGGTAGGAGCCGTTCTGCCTCTCCAGTGTTCATTAATATATTCCCTGGAAAGAGAATAGGCAAGGGGGGTTATATCGATAGGTAAAGGATAGTGGCGTATGTAACAAGCTGGGCTAGAACTTACTTATGATAAGGAATGCATTCGTCAAGGTTCAACAACAAGCACATCATGATAGTGTGCCACTCCTCATGCCGCAAGTTCTTGTTGACCCCTGCGCCTCCTCTTCCGAGATCACCTCTGAAAAGGCTGAGGTTCGATGAATTCTCGTCGATGTTGTAACGAGGGGTTGGATCGCGCGGCTTGCATAGTTTTTCAGTATAGTACGCCTGTGTGAATGTCGACACCTCCTCCAGCACGAATGCCTCTGCCACGGAAGCCTCAATTTTGGCTTTATTTCTGCACTTTTTCCGAAGAAGCTTTAGACACCTCTCGATTGGATAGCACCAACGGTGCTGCACGGGCCCCCCCAATCGTGCCTCGGTCGGTAGGTGCAGTATCAGATGTTGCATGGACAGGAAGAAGCCGGGTGGAAATATCATCTCCAACTTGCTGAGCAACAGAGGTGCAGCCTTCTCCAGTTCAATACAAACATCCCGAGATAACTCCTTGGCACAAAGCTGGCGGAAGAAAAAGCTCAACTCTGCCAGGACGCGCCACACTGGCTCGGTGAGGTATCCCCGTGTCATCGCAGGAAGGATCCGCTGAATCCATATGTGGAAGTCATGACTCTTCATCCCTAAGACTTTCATAGTAACCAAGTTCACTCCCCTACTCAGATTCGCGGCATACCCATCAGGGAACTTTAACGTTGTGATCCACTGCAGTACTTCCTTCCTGTCTCCCCTTTTTAGGATATAATTGGCCGACGGCTTTTTCCATCTCTTGCCTTCGACAGGGGGCTTCATCACTAGATTTGGCCTATCACAAATCGTTTCAATGTCGAGTCTAGCCTTAACGTTGTCCTTTGACTTCTTGCCAATCTCCATGAGTGTTCCCCAGAGTGCCTTGGCGACATTCTTTTCTGTGTGCATTACATCGATGCTGTGTGGAAGAAGAAGGTGCTTGTAGTACGGGAGCCTAGTCAAGCCCGATATATGAGTCCACATGTGGTCGATGCCATAACCTTTAAAACCACCATTCTCTTCATCAATCTCGAGAGCCGCTATCTGGTCAAGGACGTCGTCAGGGGTCTTAGCCCGAGGGATGGGGCCGACGACTTCAACACCTTTCGTGAAGTGCTTTTTATCTCGTCTCAGTTCATGGTCCTCAGGCAGGAATTGGCGATGTTTGTCGAAAGAAGAATACTTCCCACCCTCGGCAAGCCAGGTGAACATCACATCTTCCTTGCATGTTGGGCAAGGGAACTTCCCGTGAACACACCACCCGCTGAATAAGCCATACGCCAGGAAGTCATGCATTGAGTACTGGTACCACACATGCATTGTGAAGTTCATCTTTGTAGCTCGGTCGTACGTCAGTACCCCCTCTTCCCAAGCACGTTGCAATTCATCCCACACTGGCTGCATGAACACACCCATATTGTTGCCCGGGTGTCCAGGTATTATCAACGTCAAGAACACATTCCTCGGATCGAACATGACGCCGGGGGGAAGATTGAGGGGGATCACGAACACGGGCCAACAAGTGTACGGGGCCGCCATCATTCCAAACGGGTTGAACCCATCTGTTGCCAGCGCTACGCGTACATTCCGAGCCTCCGCAGCCTTGCCAGGATTCATCTGATCGAAGTACTTCCATGCATCACCATCCGCTGGGTGCTGCATCTTGTCATTGTATCGTTTGCCCTTCTTGTGCCACGTCATTTGTTTCGCGGACTCCTCTGTCATGTACAGCCGTTGCAGCCTCGGTACGACAGGAAGGTGTCGTACGACCATCTTTGGGATCTTAGACTGTTTCTTAATGCCATCACTTCCTTCTACCTCCACGTACCTAGAGGCTTTACACTTTGGACAGTACTTTAAGTTCTCGTGGTCTCCCCTGAACAGGACGCACCCGTTCTTACAAGATTGGATCGCGTCATACGGCATCTTGAGTGCACGAAGGAGCTTCTGTGACTCGTACGTGTTCTTCGGCAGGACGTGAACCTTCGGAAGCAGTTCGCCAACAGTCGCCAACACGAGATCAAAACCCTCTCGACTAATGCCCAGTGAAGACTTCAACGCTATTAGGCGTGAAATGGCATCCAGACGCGAGATCAAAGTGTTCTCGTGAAGGGCCTGCTTTGCCGCCTCCATCATGGTGTAGTACACGGATGCGGTCTCCTCTGGATCTTCTTCATCCACCTCCATTTCCTGAACCAACCCCGCAACGGTGATGTCTGCCATGAACTCTGCCATCCCGGCATCTTGATCAAACTCCTGGAGGTCATGTCTCACGTCCTCCCCCGTAATACGAGGGCGTTCACCATGGTAGATCCAGCGGGTATAGTTTGGAACGTATCCGTTCGTCCAAATATCTTTGTACATGTGAGTGAAGTCTTTCTTTTTCTTGTTCTTACACTTGCTGCAGGGACAAGGCATCCGACACGACCCTTTAGCAATTGGGCCAAATGCTTGCTTCAGGAATTCATCCGTCCCCCTAACAAATTCATAGCTCTTATTTGACAAGCCCGTGTACATCCACTCACGGTCAGCCATCCTCTGTCATGCGCCAATGTAAGCGAGTAATAAAAGCAGCATATGCATCTACAAGGCGTTCCTA
>CM041645.1:11495341-11521153 GCA_023333625.1 Bothriochloa decipiens
CAGCGCCGTTCCCGCTCGCCGACGCCAAGAGCAGGTGCTCGAGCCAGGCCAACGCGCCGCGGCCACGGAAGGCGGAGGTTCCGCGCGCCGGCCTGGCCGCGTGGCACGGGGTGAAGTTGAAGCCTTCGCCTTCGCAGCTCGGCGAGGCTACTACCACCAAGATCAGGTAAACCCTGACCACACCAGCCGCTCGTCACGAGGACACGACCATGAACACCAAGCTACAAGTTTCCTGTGTTCTTGAAAATGAAGTCTTGTTCGCCATGCACAGGAGCGAGGGCATGATCTGCTCGCGCGTGAACGGGGCCGCCATGGTCGCCACCAGGCCAAAGCCGGCTGCAGCGCCGTCCCAGCGCCTGCAAGAGCGCTACCGTGCAGTGCCGGAGCCCCCGCTCGCCGTCGCCGACGCCTGCCCACCGTGGCTTCCTTTGGTGACCATCAGTGCCCTCTCCTCTCCGTACAGGCGTTTCGGTTCTCCTTCCCCCTCCGCAACGGCGTGCTCGAGGCACCATGGGACCGCCGCCCGCCGCTGAAGTTCACGCCGGCGTTCTCCGGAACCTGCGGCGTGGGGAAGCTCCTGGCCGCGGCCATGTTGGCCGCAGCTAACCAGCTGCCGGCGGCGCCGCGCAAGACGCGGATGGCGAAGAAGAAGGCCAAGCGCAGAAGGAAGATTCAGGCTAAGGCGCCGCGGCCACGGAAGGCGGTGGTTCCGCGCACCCGCCTGGCCGCGTGGCATGGGGCGAAGGACCTCGGCGACGCCACCACTGTAATGATCCGTAACATTCCGAGAAATATGAGGTAACTACGCCAGTGACCTCTCACGAGGGCATGGACACGCCCAGCAGCTGCATTTTCTTTCCTGAATCAAGACTCTTCAGCTGTGCAGGAGCGAGCAAATCATGGACTTGCTCGACAAGCACTGCTCCCGCGTGAACCAGGCCGCCGTCGCCGTCATCGCAGCTTATGATACTGTCTTCTTACCGATGCAACGCAGGTGATGAATCTAGATATACACCGATAAAATCACATGCATTTCTTTTGTTGCAGTGTGAATGGTTTTTATTTATTTCAGGGATACTGAATCTGGTCTTACTGCATATACTTGGATATGAACCTGGCCATGCTACACTATATAGTGTAGTGTATTTCCTGTCTCATTGTTTGCAAGCTAGTGTACATTTATTTTCCTGCTTGTTTTGGTGGAAATTTGCATGATTCCAACTAACTATAGTTTTTTTAATTCATGACGTTTATTAATGTGCAGGAAAGAGGTTAACTTTGGCTATACATTAGTTAACTTCACCACCTCGGCAGCAGTAAATGACCTCTATTATTCTTTACAAAATTGCCGCTGGAATGAGGATTACGGCCCCCGAAAGCCCATCAACATCTACCGGGCCAAACAGCAGGTTTGTCTATGAGCTATCACAGTCATCATGTAGTATCGGATTTGCTATGTCTGATGGTCAAATTAGTTTGGGAATTGGGACTGAGCCACGAAGTTGGGGTGTGCAGGGCAAAGCCAAACTGTTGCAGCACTTGCAAAAGGTGATGCGGAAGCGCGAGAACGACGACTTCCTCCCGGTGAAGCTATCGCCGTCTCGTGATGGGGTGAATGTTGCTGCCGCTCCCATCCGCTTCGAGGCCACCCAACAGGTATATATGTTTGCGCAACATTTTCTCTCTGCTACTATCATTTTCTCTATGCTTAGTCATGAAACTTAGAGATTTAATTAAAATTTTTATTGCAGCTGCAGTTGTTTGTCAAGCCGTGGTATGGAGCTTCGTTGTCAGTGCAAGTAAATCCAGCTAAAATGACGGCGGACAACCTCATCAAATTAGCCGGCAAGAAATTTGGTATACCATCCAAATCCATTGATGCTTACTGTGTCTTCGAGGGCAAAGCATTGGAGGGTGATGCCTATCTTTCAAGCTACCCGGTTTGCCGCAATTCAATCGTGGAGATCCGACTACGCTCACGGGCGGGGGTTACCGGTGAAATGTAAGTTAGCAAACTTGTCTACTAAATTTTCTTATATGAACCAAAATATATACTAACTAGTACGGGCTGTCTGTTTCTCCTTTTCTCGCTCTGGTGCCAAAGTCACAGCCGCCTCCGCCCATCTCTTCTTGACGTCTCTGCCCTCCGCCCATCTCTTCTTGACACCTCTGCCCCGGCCGACGCCGACGCTCCCCAACCCGGCACCTCCAGCTCCCCGGCCGGCACCGCGCCCATCCATCACCTGCAGGCACGGCCGCGGCAGCCTCCACCCGACACCTGCAGCCCCGGCCCGCATTGTCCCCGCACCCCGACACCTCCAGCTCCGGCCGTTGTTGCCGCCTACCTCGGGACTTGCCGCTCCGGCTATCGCCGCCGCCCACCTCGGCATCTGCAGCTCCGGCCTGCGCTACCTATCACTGCAGCCCCGGGCCCGGCCACGGCCCCGACAGCAGCGCGCGGCGGCATGGCATAGATGCATAGTCTAGATTCAATTACGTCGTCTTAGTTATACCTCTTCTATCTATAATATATAATGACACAAGTGTATTTGCAGGAGGACATTCGATCAGCAGTTCAACCTGTCTCAAGCTCGCCTCTTCGATCATGTTCAGTTGCCAGCTGACCTCCAGAAAAAAGGTCATGACCCTCCGATTACATCAGTCAAGTTTTTCTCCCGTCTGGTTTGTGACAATCTGCATAAGCTCCTCGTGTATATCACTGGGAGACACCGTGCTGGCAAGAGCTTCAGTGGCAATTTCAGGAGCACCGATATTGTTTGTATACACGGTCGAGTCATAATTAGCAGGCGAGAAGAAGATTTCAATGCACAGAGATGCAGAGCTGATTATGATCGGCTGTATGATATATTTGCTGCAAAGTTTCATCAGTACGGGTATCCTTGCCATTTTAGCAATCTCATGGAATATTTGGCAACCTGTCCGGCTGGAGCACACTCAAACACAGAAGGGGCAACCTGTCCGTTTGAAGACAGGATGAAACAAATGCAAGTGTGTTAGCCAATTATTTGGACCGCCTTCCTACAGCTGAACTGCAGACTCTGGTAAAGGCTATGGGAACAATAGCTTACGCTGGCGTGGGAAGCTGGCCCGCTTATCACGTGCAAGGCATTCCTGAAATGGCACGTGTGCTACATTTCTCTAAGCCAACAAGTGCACATGTGATCCATTGGGAGTACTCCCTAGACTCTAAGGGCTGCATATATTATTGCAACAACTACTTGAAACACGCTCATCCAATGGTTAGTATAATATTCGTCTTTTTTTCTTTTCTGTATAAAAAATGCTACTATGTGCTACTACTCCTACTTGCTACTTACTGTATAGTGCTATCAAATAAAAATATTATATTATTGCAACAACTACTTGAAACACGGTGGTATAATATTCATGTTTTTCCTTCTATATAAAAAATGCTACTATATGCTACTACTACTTGCTATAGTGCTATCAAATCAAAAATACCATATGGTAGGGGACCACCGATCCAACCATACCATTCTGTTGGATACAGTCTACGGAGTAGGAGTACTTCTATACTTCTATCAAAGATGTATACGGTTGTGGACCACCGTTCACCGACCCAAACCTTATCTCTTCGCTTCTGTACTGCGTTACTCGCGCGGTGCCGCCCGAGGAAGACCCAGCGCCTTCTTCGACGGCTCGGTCTGTGCTGCTGCTCCAGCGGGTCAGCTTGTTGAGCAGCCACGTCCGCGGGCGGCAGCAGGCCAGCAGTGGTGGCGCCGGCGCATCTGACGCCTCGGAGTGGAAGGTGAAGGTGAAGAGGAGGCTGCTGTTGCGCGCGTGGGAGGCCGGATTCAACTAATAGTTGCTATCATCTATTCATATAAACACCCTATAGCTAGCTAGCTAGCTAGTTAATATTTGATAATATTAGATAATATCACTTATTTTGTCAGGTAATTCTTAGCCGAGGAGTTCTAACATGAATTCTTCAATAATAGTTCTCAATGCAAGTTGTAGAGGCCGCATACAGTTTGCATCTCGAAGAATTCATCTCACGGATGTTCATGAACATAGCTTGCGCGTTACCGCAAGTTGAATGGATCACCTCACTGTGAGTTTTTAATATCAATCCCATCAAATTCATCTTTTTCACTCTTCTCAAAAAATATCATTTCATCTTCAATTGGTATTTTGCAGGCTTTGTAACAGACTGGCAGATAAGAGGACCAGGGAGAGGAACAACTAAGTGCAGCGGAGGGTGCCCTGTGTCAAGCAAGTTTTTGGAGCCATTTTCCACCTTTGTGTCTCGCATCTGTAGCCTTTTGTGTTTTTTCCTATTCTACTGTTACCATCGCTGCTGCTTGACACATTGAGTGTATTGTCATTATGATGACTGATGAACCGTGTTGATGTCGAGGTGTTGCAATGAACCGAGAATTTAAACCCAACATTTATTGCTTTCTTTTAGTATTTTAATTTACTTTAGCATCTTGTATTGAGTTAGTAGCGGTGTTGTTTTTGAATGAACAAATAATTCATGCCAACTCTTTGCGCAGGATGGACCCAGGTTGTGCGATGCAGCGCTAACTTCATGGTTTTTGCGATGCTCGAGTGCCCGAGTGCGAGAGCACCCTTGGCCTGAAAGACTCCTTGTTAGTGGCCCCGCCACCGCCGGCCCCTACCCTTCTTCCCGGCGTGTCCCGCCGGCGACGTGGGCAGGTGAGCCGGACCCCTCCCCTTCATCCACCCTCCTTCCTCCATATCCTTGTATGTTGGCGGTTCCTCCAAATCGACGAGGTGTGTCCTTCAATAAAGCTCTTCCCTTCTTCCATGCTTCTTCCTCCTTCGCTCCATGGCTTCGTGGGCAGCATGGTGCTGCTCGCATCAAGACCGATCCAAGATGGAAGCATAGTTACCAACAGCGTGACCATCAGAAGGATGTGCTCACCGCCGTCGACGACCTGCATGCCGTCATTCTCGCTGCCTACGGGGACGGCCGTGGCGTCTGGCCAGCACACCACGCTCACCAGCAGCAGCCTGCCACCGGAGCCATAGCAGCAGCAGCAAGTCAACCAGATCGGTAGCTCGGCTTTAGCCGGCAGCAGTTTCGTTGTCGACTACGACGGCATCGGCGGCACATCCGCGGACGGCGACAACGGTCCATCCGGCAGCTACCGATGGCCGCGGCAGGAGATGCTGGCCCTGCTCAAGACATGCTCCAACACAAAGGTGGTCTGGCCGGCGGCGGACGGCTTCCGAGAACCCCCCATAAAGATTAGATGAATGGGTCACCTCTACCTGGTGCCCGGCTCCGTGTTTATATAGCTCAAGAAATAGCCTCCTGGCGGTGGCACATACATGGAATGAAATATGTTTACCACAGAAAGATTTACATGATCTCTAACCTTTCCTATCTTATGCTACAATCTATAAATTACTTGATATACAAGGATACAATGCACCTGGGCATATACACTATATCTTAACACTCCCCCTCAATCTTAACCTGCCACAAGGTTGAGATTGCCTCTAAATAGAATCAACTTAGCCAAAGGTAGTGCCTTTGTGAACCCATCCGCTAACTGGTCATTGGTCCCAATATGCCTTACCTCCAATAGCCTTTGAGCCACTCTTTCTCTCACAAAATGATAATCTATCTCAATATGTTTTGCTCTCGCATGGAACACAGGATTGGCTGTTAGGTACGTGGCTCTAAGGTTATCACACCAAAGCCATGCTACTAGAGGATGTTGAACCTTTAGTTCTGTTAATAATTTTTAACCCACATCATCTCTGCTGTTGCATCTGCAAGAGCTTTGTATTCTGCCTCAGTGCTTAAGCGTGAAACAGTGGCTTGCTTTCTCGCACACCATGAAACAAGATTAGGACCGACAAATACTGCAAAACCACCCGTCGACTGATGATCATCAACACATCATGCCCAGTCAGCATCAGAGAAGGCACTCACGAACATAGAACTTGATTTTCGAACCAACAGACCAAGTATGGATGTTCCTTGAATGTACCAAAGTATTCTTTTGACTGCACTCCAATGGACAGTAGTGGGAGCATGAAGGAATTGACACACGTTATTGACTGCAAATGAAATATCAGGTCGTGTCAAAGTTAGGTACTACATAGCACCTACAACACTTCTGTACCATGTAGAATAATTAGGCCCAAGTGCACTGCCATCGGTTGCACTCAATTTCTCAATACTGAAAGAGTTGTGCTCATCGGCTTGCAATTACCCATTCCGGTTCTCTTAATGATATCTTTGGCATACTTTTCTTGAGACATAACCAGTCCTTGTGCATTTTTCTTCACCTCAATTCCAAGGAAATAATGTAGATCATCAAGGTCCTTAAGGGCAAAATCCTTCTCTAAATCCTTGAGCAAAGCACTCGTTGCCGCTTGTGAAGAACTAGCAACTATGATGTCATCCACATAGACCAAGACAAACATCATGTGCTTCCCTTTGCTATAGTAGAACAGTGAAGTATCAGCTTTGGATGATTAAAAACCGAGTGCTTGTAGCTTACCACTCAACCGAGCATGCCAAGCACGCGGTGCTTGCTTGAGGCCATACAATGCCTTGTCTAACTTGCACACAAAAGTAGGTTTTGACTTATCTGCAAAACCTGGAGGTTGGCGCATATACCTCCTCTTCCAATACCCCATGAAGGAATGCATTTTTGAACATCTAATTCTTTCAAGGACCATCCTCTTGAAATAGCAGTAGAGAATACAAGTCTGATAGTGGCGGCTTTAACAACCGGACTGAATGTATCCTCATAATCAATTCCATACCTTTGTTAAAGCCTGATTGTTGTTGAACTGCATCTGCAGATCAGGTTCCATACAAGCAAGCATGAGGCAACTCACTTCGAGATCCGCATCACATGCTTTCTCGTAAGTGTTTTTCTCAACAGCAGGAGCACTCTCCTCAGGCTCATCTGGTAATGGGGTGTCTAGAATATCTTACTTTTTCTCAGCCCTGAGAACAATTCTCAGGTTGCAAATCCAATTCGCGTAATTTGTTTCATTCAACTTATCTTTCTCAAGAATTGTACGCAAAGAAAATGGTTGATTGCGAGCGGCCATCTACAACAAAAGTAACGCAAAATACTAAGACAATGTATCCATGAAAGAGTAAATTATATCAAAATAAAATCTACTCCCACTAAAATCAATATCCCTCAATTGATACTTAGTGATTCAAGACCCACAACTAACAAGTCAACTAGTGAGCTTTAGCATCATCGCTAGAAGACATGGTAGATCGGTAAGAAATACTTTGCTAATCATACGACATATGACTCTTGTTGTTGGGCAGCATCTTTATGCTACGCTCAACCTACCCATGCTCCAAGGTCCCTAACCGTTAGGATGACCTTGTTTAAGTAACCAACCTTCTTGCAGTAAGTATCCGATACGAACCTACCTAGTCGAGAAAAATCAATGGCACCCTAATTTCATAGACCCACCACCGATTCTACAAGACTTATGACAGTGCAAGGTTTGGGGAAACATTGCTGAGGGATGGTTCTACTTCACTACCGCACTCATGTAGACAAAAACATAATAGCATGTGAAAGTAGAACATAGTAAGAATGGCATAACACAGACATGACTTGGTATAGCCCATTATTCCTTTGGGGATCTCCATCTCCATCAATCTATGCATCACGGTGATCTCCATCTCCATGATTCGAGTAAGCCATCCTTCAGTGATGATTCCGCCAAGACTAGCTACTACTAGCGCAAATAAAATAAAATTACATAGTCACGGATAGATCATCACAGATTGGCACATAGGCCATTATATTAATTTTGACAATATGTATGTGGCTCCTGCCCATATTATCCTCATAATATGCAAGCCATGAATTAAATACATACATGCATCACATACACATAAGGGCTATACTAGTCATCAATACCTGCAAAATAGAGTTATCCGAATCCGACGTCTAATCTTACAACGCAGAAAACTCTATTTTTCAAGCCTTATTTCGCAATCCTAATTTTTCCAAATACGGCAAAGCCACGGAGAACTAGATGTAAAATTTCATTCTCTATGATTTTTGGATAGAGTTCGTCTCAATCCGAGTTATGGTTCAAAAGTTACGGCTGTTTTACCGAACATCACTTTTCTCGGCAAACCGGTGCCCGGCAGTAAATTCCATCTACCACCGCCGCGCATCATATGCGCTTGGCACTTAACCTAGGGTTCAATTCAATCAATTTGATTGATCTCTAACTTGCCATGACTGGATTTACATGAATCACTTAATTCGGATGGCGGAATTCCGACCGGTACGAGTAGATCGTTTCAAGACCAACACGGAAAGATGACGAACCAAGGTTAGAGACTCATCTACAACCAAGCATATCACCATATGCACAAAACCAAACCTATAATGAGGCAGTAACGGCTTCGATACCACTGTAGGGTTATGAGGGTGCTACGCTAGTCAAAAAACAAAACTTTTTGACCTCATAAACCAGGATCTACTGCTAGTTACAGGTTACGAGATTACCACTAGACGTGCAGGTGCAGCGGAAGATGACTCGATGTAGTTGTACATGTTGCAGCAGGCAGTGCAGTTGTCTGGTCATCCATCACCTCAATCCCCTCGCGTGGTTCGTCCCAGTGCTCCTGATGCAGCACCTCCGAGGAATCCCACACGTGCAGGAAAGAAGCGATGCGCCTCCGGACTGCTAGGTCCACGAGGAGCAGAAGGCACGAGCGTGTGGAGGGCGACGACGGCTGCCAAAGGCATTTGTGTAACCCTGACTACGCCCTACCCCTTGCTTATATAGGTGTCCTCAATGAGCTCATGAGTTGGAGGCCCATTAGTAACCCTAAGCCTTGTCTAATTCGGGTCCAACCTGAATTAGGCTTCCAGCCCCTGAACCGTGCGACCCTATGGGTTCACGCACACATTGACATGGGCCGAGTACTCCTACTCGCTCAATAGTTGATAGCAGCCTCTAGCAAGGCGTGACAACTCCTATGTGCACGCAAAGATCATATCAGACGAACCACTACGACCACATACAAGTTATTCCCTTTGCCACTCGATATATGGTTCAACTCGTGGGTTAACACTCAACCCAAGCACGGTCATGCATTTTTTGATCCAATCACTTGAGTGATCTAGTGATATCTCTCTCGCGTAGAGAGGGGCAAATTCCATCTTGATTGTCTATGTCTCATAGCATGCTTCCCGACCACCCGAAGACCACCTTTATAACTACCCAGTTACTATGGCAGAACCTCCTAAATCATATGGCCACACGCATGATTATTGTCTAAACAGACTCCAAATAACCATGACTGTGTTCCATACGACTTAAAAAGTCTGTCGGGTAAATCCCGAATCATCCATAATTCTCCGAGCAGGATCAATCGTTATAAAGAGACATTGCAGTATTACAACAGTTTGATATAAATAATATGCAACGGAGTAAAACAGCGGAAGACTTACAATAACATAAGTTTACAGACCTTTGAGTTCAAATATTTACAATCATAAGTTGAGATTGTACAGACCATAATAGTAGTGGGGTAGCCGTAAATAACTTTATTACAATACCAAATGATAAGCTTTGCCCAAGAGCTAAACATCTTACTCGTCGTCGCTTTCCTCGACGACTGTCATGCAGCAGGATGCGAAGCTTTCCTGCCCATGAGGCTCACCTGCAACAAGGGTTCAACAAACCCTGAGTACAAAAGTACTCAACAAGACTGACCCGACGAAAAAGAGGGGTGGAGACTCAAGAAATGCAGGCTAGAGGGACAAGGTAAGGTCTATAGGAGATAAGAAATTTTGCGGAAAAGCTTAATAGAAAGTAAAGTTTGCTTGGACTAGCTCCAATTACCAACCAACTTCATTATTAAACCTTAATCATTGTTCAAGTTGTTACTACGATGATGAACACCGATCGAGTCTTCTTCTCCGAGAAGCAACGGCGATTCGAATCCATTTTTCATACCCAGCTAGGACCTAGGTCACTGGAATACCAGAGACTTTAACTCCGATGCACCCCAGATGAACCGATATACCGGGATAACAACCGCAGCCACATATCACCACATGATACACGTGAGCTCTTCGGCCCAGCGTACCGAGATACGTGGGAACTTAAACCCCACAGTAAAACACACTATGACATATGTGGGATCTCTGGCCCCACTATAAGTCACTCCATGATATACACGGCTCCAACCATCCGTATATCACTTCATGCATGTGGATTTCTAAATTCTCGATATCACCAGTTCACCAATGGACGGGACCTAGGGCATCAACAGATGAAAACACTACAGAGGGACTCCATTCCCAGTGCAAGTTAGCCGTCCGGACTCGATTTATTAACTATCATCAAGATTCCAACAAGAAAACCAAACTCATCTTTTCATTCTTTTACCTTTGAACATTTAACTAATTAAGCAGGGCTAAGCGTTACTACTTAACTTCCAAAGCAGGTAACAAGGAATAAGGAAAAAAAGACAGGTAATGCAGTTGGTGGGTTTTCACTCAACTCCTACTACTTAATGCAACATATCATAACCGAAGCGATAAAACTTTTATAAATAGAATAGGGTTTGAATGCATCCGGGGCTTGCCTTGATGTTTGGGGTAGACGGTCTCAAACTCTAGATCAACTCCCGATTCCTGAATCGGCTCTTCCTTCGGATCTGGGCGACAACGTTAACTCTCCGTTAACGGAAGCTATTCGATAATTAATATGCTTTAACATGATGGAATAGTAAACATGATGCTCGATGGATGCATGATCAGATTAAGGGATCGAGTACAACTTTTCTTCTCGATAAAGTTGCAAGCCAACAAAACTACGCTTATAAAACTCATTAGGGTTAACTACGCCATTTAAGAAATTAATTAAGCACATAAAATAACGTTAATTAAGCCCTAATGACATGATTAAGGTAAGCGCAAATAATTAATTAAAGTGCCAAAGGTCATTAGGGTTAATGACCCAAGGTCATCAATCAATCCCAAAGTCAAACAAATCCTATAATGATTAAACTCAATTAAAGTGATTAATTAATTATTTAAAAGCATAAATAAAGGCATAAAAATTAAAGTTATCAAATTAAGCCCAAATTTTTATTTTAGAAAGCTCTTAGCCTAATTAGATGGCAAAACAAATTTCAGAATTAAAATTCAATTATTTTATTTATTAAAAATCATTGAAGGTCTATTTTTCAATTAAAAGGGTTAATTTTAACATATGCATATTTTTCCTAGGTAGATGACATCATAAAGAACACTCACAAAAATTTTTAGAATTTTTGGAGCTGTATATAAATTACTATGATTTTTCAAAAAAATAGTATTTAAATTATTTTCTAAAAATAGAAAAATAAAATCGACACAGTACTCCCGCGCTGACCGACGGTTCACCGATGATTGACCGGCGATTACTCGCCGTCGGTGAGGTCTTCGGTGACTGGACTTGGACCACTGGGCCCAGCTCGACACGGCGAGTCGATCAGGGTGGTTAACGGTGCGGCGGAGCGGCGGCGGCACCCACGCCGGCGGCCATGGCGGCGCGGTGGAGCTCGGGCGCGGCGGCGACGCTCACCGGAGCGGTTTCCGGCGACGGCGAGCATTCGGGCGTACGCAGGACACTCAGGCGAGCGTGTTTGGCAACTATATGAAACGAGATTGGAACTCCAGCATCGGCAGCTACGCGTGCGGCGGCGCTGGCAACTTTGCGCCGGCGGCGAGCTACGATGACCGGTGACCACGACACAGGATTGATGAAATTGATAACGCAAAAAGCTGCAGGAACTCACCCCGGTGCTGATGCGCACGTTAATGAGGGCCCGAGTGCTTGAATCGAGCTGCGGTCGGCAGCGATGATGGCGGCGGCGGCGCTCCGATGGCAAGGTCGGCGTCACCGGCGTTCCTGTGCACCATCCAGCCAGCCAAGATGCTCATGAGGGGCAGGATAACATAATGAACATGATGACAGGGTTAAAGAGAATATATTTTCAACCTCGACGACGGTCGACGGCGAAAAAGGCTCACGGCGGCTCGACGACCGGCCGTGGAGAAGATGACGCGCGCGGGCAGCTCGGGCGAGGAGAGCAAGCACGAGCTAGCTCAAACTGACCATGAGGATGTGGCAGAGCTAATGGCAAGAGCAATCGGGGAAGGATGGAGCGACGGTGGCGAATTCGGATGGCGGAGCAAGGTTGTCGGCGACGACGGCGGGGAGAAGAAAGAGGAGAAACGGCGGCGACTGACCGGTATTTATAGGCCATTGGCGACGCATGGATGGGCGACACGACGACGGTGAAGGTTCAAGCGTCCAGAGCGAGCTGGCGACCGAGATATTCATGGCGGTGGACGGCGGCGCACGTTGAGAAGCCGGCGATGGCGGCCGACGATAGGTTTCGGTACTGTTCGCAGAAATTATAGAAATGCCATTCGTTTCAAAATACAAATTACTCCAAAATTTATATAAGAACTTTAAAATCTCCAAAAATATCATTTGCATAACTTTTCAAGGGCTACACTTTTCTTTTAACTGGCATCCTCAAATTCTATCTGGATTTTGAAATTTGAATTCAAATTCAAAAAGGGGATAAAACCCAAGAAACAAACATTTAAAATTACTTTTGATTTTTCAATAAAATATGAAAATCTTCAAAACTATGAAATGTTTAACTTTCTAAACCAAACCTTTTTCATATACAAAATTTTCCAAAATTTTGCATAATTTTTGAATTATGGTTTTAAAACCAAAAGGGGACAAATGCTGGAAAACTGTATTTTTAATTTCATTTGAAATTTCTTTTGGAAACTTGAAAAACTTTATATACCAACTTTGTAGCTCTTGTTAGGATCTACAAAACTATCTTTTTAGAGTATCTCCAAATTCTTTGTATATTTTGAATTAGAGAAAAGGGTGTAAAACTAGGTTTTGGAATAAAGGGTTTTTGAAATAGAATTCAAACTCGATTTGGTTTCTAACTTAATTGGTTGGTTATTAGTGATCACAAACATCATCCAAGGTCATTTTTAGGTCATTGACCCAATGACACCCTTGGTTGACCAAATTGACTTTTGAAAAACCTTTTATAGCATTTCCAATTTGAATTTAAATTTGAATTTCCACACTTAGAAATAAGCTTTGGAATCCAAATTCAATTTCAAATATGGAAATCATTTTTAGGGTTGGACTTAGACTCATACACTATGCTTGATACTAGTGTAAACACGATTTACACCTCAAGTACATAGAATATAACCCAAGTATTTGCGATGACATTCAAAAGTAGAGTTTTATTATTTCATGTGACAAAATATTCCAGAAACACAATCAACCTATGAAATGTAAACTTGTTTTAGTTAATGCACATTAAGGTTGACTTAAACATGAATGCTTTGCAATGCATATGATGACATGGCATATTTTAGTTAATATAACACCAGAGGTGTTACAGTTACGGAGTAACGTTTGATAGTCCCTAAGTAGGCCGTTTCATATCTTGAGTACATACCACAATCTTAGGTCTAAGACATAACGTACATGACATGAATAGAGACTTTCTCATGTCGGGTCAGTCCACCCTACATGTCTCACATGTGCCCACATTATTAGTTTGATATCTCCATGTCCATGACTTGTGAAACATAGCCATCAACTAATACATGTGCTGGTCTAATATTCAAGTGTATTCTCACAAGAACACCGACCAGGGACAACTTTAGACTAACCATGCAAGTAAGAGTTCCACAAAACAATTCACATAATTGCTAATCAATACAAGTTGTCTTTAATGGATATTCAATGAACACTTTATTAATCATGGAAACAATCGAAATATCATCATCTACATGATTAGCTCAAGGGCATATTCCCAATAATCTCCCACTTGCACTAGAGTTAATCTTTTAGATGTCTAATCCCCATAGACCTCATGTGCGCCTCATGCTTAGGCTATGGAAGAGCCTTTGTTAAAGGATCTGCTACATTCAATTCCGTATGTATTTTGCATAATTTGATCTCTTCTCATTTCATAAATTCTCGAATGAGATAAAAATTCCGGAGTACATGTTTGTTCTTCTGGTGATCCCTAGGTTGCTTAGCCTGTGCAATTGCCCCATTGTTATCATAATGTAAATTCAATGGGCCCGACGCATTCGAAAACACGCCAAGCTCAATGAGGAACCTCCTCAACCAAACACCTTCCTTTGCAGTGCCAGAAGCTGCAATGTACTCGGCTTCTGCTGTAGAATCAGACATCGTCTCCTTCTTGCAACTTTTCCAGCTAACTACACCACCATTTATTGTGAACACAAAACCTGATTGAGATAGTGAATCATCCTCGTCGGTTTGGAAGCTAGCATCAGTGTAACCATTTACAACGAGCTCCTCCTCACCTCCATAGATTAGGAACACATCCTTAGTCCTTCGTAAGTACTTTAGGATGTTCTTAACAAGCATCCGGTGAGGTTCACCCAGATTAGCTTGGTACCGGCTCGCAACACTTAGAGCATATGAGACATCTGGGAGAGTACGTATCATGCCATACATGATGGAACCAACGACCGAAGCATATGGAACCTTACTCATGCGGTTGCGCTCTTCATCTGATGAAGGACACTGCTTGTCACTAAAGCGCATACCATGTGACATAGGCAAGAACCCTTTCTTGGACTGTTCCATGTTGTACCGTTTCAACACCTTGTCAATGTACGTGTCTTGGCTTAATCCTATTAGCCTTCTCGACCTATCTCTATAGATCTTAATTCCCAAGATGTATGCTGCTTCACCTAAATCCTTCATAGAAAAACTATTATTCAGTGAAGTCTTTATAGATTGCAACATAGGAATATCATTCCCAATCAATAGTATATCATCCACATACAAGATCAGAAACACAACAGCCCTCCCACTTACCTTCTGGTAAACACAAGGTTCTTCTTCATTCTAGCGGAAGCCAAACCCTTTGACTACCTCATCAAAATGAATATTCCAACTCCGAGATGCTTGCTTTAACCCATAAATAGATTTCTTAAGCTTGCATATCTTTCCAGCATTATTAGGATCAATAAAACCTTCGGGCTGTATCATATACACGTCCTCTTCTAAATACCCCATTTAGAAAAGCTGTTTTAACATCCATCTGCCATATCTCATAATCAAGATATGCAGCAATTGCTAGAATGATCCAAATAGATTTAAGCATCGCTACCGGCAAGAACGTCTCGTTGTAGTCAATTCCTTGAACTTGCCGAAAACCTTTTGCGACAAGTCGAGCTTTATAGATGTGAACATTTTCGTCCATATCCTTCTTCTTCTTCTTAAAGATCCATTTGCTCTCTATGGGTCTAACCCCATCAGGCGGGTCAACCAAGTTCCAAACTTGATTGTCTCCCATGGAATCTATCTCGGATCTCATGGCACTTTGTCATTTCTTGGAATCTGGATCCATCATAGCTTCCGCATAATCCGCAGGTTCGTCATTGTCTAACAATAACAAATCCCCACGCAATGCGCGAAGTCTTGCTGATCTTCGTGGTTGTGGTGGTGTCTCCACTACCATGGGTGTCTCAACTTGTTCTACTACATTAGCATCACTCGTAGAGTCAGTCCCTACTGGCTCATCTTGAACTTCTTCAAGGTACACCTTTTGTCCATTATTTCTCTAAGAAAACACTGTTTCGAGTAACAAACACTTTGCCCTGTGACCAGTTATAGACATAATACCCTAAAGTTTCCTTCAGATATCCCACGAAAAAGCACTTGTTGATTCGGGTGTTAGTTTATCTAATATAAGTCATTTGACATAAACTTCACAACCCCAAATTTTTAGAAAAGACAAACTAGGACTCTTACCAGTCCACATCTCATATGGTGTCTTAACTACGGACTTAGATGGTATCCTATTCAATGTGAAAGAGGTTGTTTCTAGAGCGTATCCCCAAAACAATAAAGGTAGGTCCGACTGGCTCATCATAGACTGAACCATGTCCAACAAGGTCCGATTACGTCGCTCAGACATGCCATTTCTCTGAGGCGTTCAAGGTGGCGTAAGCTGTGGAACAATTCCACAACTCTTAAGATGATTGCTAAACTTGTGACTTAGATATTCGCCTCCATGATCAGATCACAAGGCCTTGATCTTCTTGCCACGTTGATTCTCTACTTCATTCTGAAATTCTTTGAACTTTTCAAATGTTTCAGACTTATGCTTCATTAGGTAGACATATCCATATCTACTAAAGTCATCAATAAAAGTTATGAAGTATTGAAATCCGCCTCTAGCTGTTGTGCTCATTGGTCCACAAACATCAGTATGTACAAGTTCCAACAAGTCAGATGCCCTCTCAGGAAATCCTTTGAATGGCGCCTTGGTCATCTTACCTAGCAAGCAAGCCTCACATGTCTCGTATGATTCAAAATTAAACGAAGTTAGAAAACCATTATCATAGAGCTTCTTCATGCGATTCTCACTTATATGACCCAAACGACAATGCCATATATAGGTAGGACTTAACTCATTAAGCCGAGGCCGTTTAGCACTAACATTACAGACAGGTGCATCATCAAGATTTAAAATAAATAACCCATTCACAATGGATGCAAAAGCCACAAACACATCATTCTTTGAGATCACATAACCATTGTCTTTACTCACAAATGAATAACCATCCTTCATCAAACATGAAGGTGACACAATGTTTTGACTTAAACTAGGAACAAAATAACAATTATTCAATTCCAAAATAAATCCTGACGGCAAGGGAAGTTGCATCGTCCTGACGTTCAATGCAGCAACTCTTGCATTATTGCCCACGTGGAAATCAACTTCTCCTTTCTCCATGCTTCTACTTCTTATCATTCCCTGCGTCGTATTGCAAATATGAGCAACCGATCTGGTATCAAATACCTAAGAATTGATATAAGAGTTAGCGAGGAAAATGTCTGTAACATGAACAACAAGTGTATGAGCGAGAGTACCTTTACTACCGCCATCCTTCTTTAAGGATGCCAAGTACACCTTGCAGTTCCTCTTCCAGTGACCTTTCCCCTTACAATGAAAACATTCATCATTCTTTGCAGGTAATTCATCCTTGGAAGACGATTGGTTTGGCTTAGAGATCTCATCTTTAGCCTTGTCCTTCTTCTTCCAATTGCCCTTCCTTCTCTTAAAGTTAGGCCTGTTTTGAACTGCCAACACTTGGCCACCTCCTTCTTTCTTGATATCAGCCTCTGCTGTTTTCAGCATGCCACATAGTTCATTCAAGCCCTTCTCTGCCCCATGCATATGGTAATTCGAGATGAAGTTTCCATAACTAGGAGGAAGAGATGAAAGAATGAAATTAGTTGACAACTCTTGGCCAATTGGGAAGCCCAGCTTCTCCAACCTCTGAGTGTAACCAACCATCTTGATTACATGTGGACCAACAGCTGCGCCCTCTACTAGCTTGGTTTCTGCAAGCGCCTTAGAGATATTAAACCTTTCAGTCCGCGCTTGAGTTTGCAACATATCTTCAAGCACCAGATCATATCGTTCGCTGAATGATTGTTGTCAAACTGCATCTGCAGATCAGGTTCCATACAAGCAAGCATGAGGTAACTCACTTCGAGATTCGCATCACATGCTTTCTTGTAAGTGTTTTCTCAGCAGCAGGAGCACTCTCCTTAGGCTCATCTGGTAATGGGGTGTCTAGAATATCTTCCTTTTTCTCAACCCTGAGAACAATTCTCGGGTTGCGGATCCAATCCGCGTAATTTGTTCCATTCAACTTATCTTTCTCAAGAATTGTACGCAAAGAAAATGGTTGATTGCGAGTGGCCATCTACAACAAAAGTAACGCAAAATACTAAGACAATGTATCCATGAAAGAGTAAATTATATCAAAATAAAATCTACTCCCACTAAAATTAATATCCCTCAATTGATACTTAGTGATTCAAGACCCACAACTAACAAGTCAACTAGTGAGCTTTAGCATCATCGCTAGAAGACATGGTAGATCGGTAAGAAACACTTTGCTAATCATACCACATATGACTCTTATTGTTGGGCAGCATCTTTATGCTACGCTCAACCTACCCATGCTCCAAGGTCCCTAACCGTTAGGATGACCTTTTTTAAGTAACCAACCTTCTTGCAATAAGTATCCGATACGAACCTGCCTAGTCGAGAAAAACCAGTGGCACCCTAATTTCATAGACCCACCACCGATTCTACAAGACTTATGATAGTGCAAGGTTTGGAAAAACATTACCGCACTCATGTAGACAAAAACATAATAGCATGTGAAAGTAGAACATTGTAAGAACAGCACAACACAGACATGACTTGGTATAGCCCATTATTCCTTTGGGGATCTCCATCTCCATCAATCTGTGCATCACGGTGATCTCCATCTCCATGATTTGAGTAAGCCATCCTTCAGTGATGATTCCACCAAGACTAGCTACTACTAGCGCAAGTAAAATGAAATTACATAGTCGCGGATAGATCATCACAGATTGGCACACAGGCAATTACATTAATTTTGACAATATGTATGTGGCTCCTGCCCATATTGTTCTCATGACATGCAAGCCATGAATTAAATACATACATGCATCACATACACATAAGGGCTATATCAGTCATCAATTCCTGGAAAACAGAGTTATCCGAATCCGACGTCTAATCTTGCAACGTAGAAAACTCTATTTTCCAAGCCTTATTTCCCAATCCTAATTTTTCCAAATGCAGCAAAGCCATAGAGAACCAGATGTAAAATTTTATTCTCTATGATTTTTGTTTAGAGTTCGTCTCAATCTGAGTTACGGTTCAAAAGTTACGACTGTTTTATCGAACAATACTTTTCTCGGTAAACCGGCGCCCGGCAGTAAATTCCATCTACCATCGCCGCGCATCATATATGCTTGGCACTTGACCTAGGGTTCAATTTGATCAATCTGATTGATCTCTAACTTGCCATGACTGGATTTACATGAATCACTTAATTGGGATGGTGAAATTCTGACCGGTATGAGTAGATCATTTCAAGACCAACACGGAAAGATGACGAACCAAGGTTAGAGAGTCATCTACAACCAAGCATATCACCATATGCACAAAACTGAACCTATAACAAGGTAGTAATAGCTCTGATACCACTATAGGGTTATGAGGGTGCTACGCTAGCCAGAAAACAAAACTTTTCGACCTCATAAACCAGGATCTACTGCTAGTTACAGGTTACGAGATTACCACTAGACGCGCAGGTGCAGCGGAAGATGACTTGATGTAGTCGTACGCGTCACAGCAGGCAGTGCAGTTGTGTTGTCGTCCATCACCTCAATCCCCTCACGTGGTTCGTCCTAGTGCTCCAGATGCAGCACCTCCGAGGAATCCCACACGTGCAGGGAAGAAGCGATGTGTCTCCAGACTGCTAGTCCGCGAGGAGCAGAAGGCACAAGCGTGTGGAGGGCAACGGTGGCTGCCAAAGGCATGTTTGTAACCATGACTGCGCCCTACCCTTGCTTATATAGGCATCCTTAATGAGCTCACGAGTTGGAGGCCCATTAGTAACCCTAAGCCTTAGCTAATTTGGGTCCAACCCGAATTAGGCTTCCAGCCCCTTAAGCGTGCGACCCTATGTGTTCATGCACACATTGACATGGGTCGAGTACTCCTACTCGCCCAATAGTTGATAGCGGCCTCTAGCAAGGCGTGACAACTCCTATGTGCACGCGAAGATCATATCAGATGAACCACTATGACCACATACAAGTTATTCCCTTTGCCACTCGATATATGGTTCAACTCATGGGTTAACACTTAACCCAAGCATAGCCATGCATTTGTTGATCCAATCACTTGAGTAATCCAGTGATATCTCTCTCATGTAGAGGGACAAATTCCATCTTGATTGTCTATGTCTCATAGCATGCTTTCCGACCACCCGAAGACCACCTTTATAACTACCCAGTTACGAAGCAGCGTTTGATAGTCCCTAAGTAGGCCATTTCACATCTTGAGTACATACCACAATCTTAGATCTAAGGACATAACGTACATGACGTGAATAGAGACTTTCTCATGTCGGGTCAGTCCAGCCAACATGTCTCACATGTGCCCACATTATTAGTTTGATATCTCCATGTCCATGACTTGTGAAACATAGCCATCAACTAATACATGTGCTGGTCTAATATTCAAGTGTGTTCTCACAAGAACGTCGACCAGGGATAACTTTAGAATAACCATGCAAGTAAAGAGTTTCACAAAACAATTCACATAATTGCTAATCAATACAAGTTGTCTTTAATGGATATTCAATGAACACTTTATTAATCATGGATACAATCGGAATATCGTCATCTACATGATTAGCTCTAGGGCATATTCCCAACAGGCGCTGCAGTCACCGGCGCAGAAGATCCTGGGGAGACCGGCACAGGCGAGGCTCCCCGCACCGATCCCAGAGGTGATCCAGATCCTGCTGCTGCACCGTTAGGGGACGAATCGTCCTCGTGCCTCGTGCCCGTGTTGTCACCGATCGGGGAGCACATGCGATAAGGCCCATTTGCATGCAGATTTCCATCATGCAAAACCGAAGTTGTTCCTGCATCATTCACAGAACCACTGGGACTGGATCCCGGATTAGTAGGAGATATCCCGGATTCAAGTAATATTCCATCCCCAAAATTAGAATCAGGATTCAACAAAACATTAGGGAGAAGAGACAGTTCAGCATGAAGCCATGCTCCAGCATTAGAGTGAAGCCGTGCAAAGGGAAGGACATGCTCATCAAAGACTACATCTCGAGAGATATAAACTCACCCTGCTGAAGGATCAAGACATTTAAACCCTTTGTGCATAATACTGTATCCAAGAAACACACATTGTTTGGATCTAAATTGAAGCTTCCTAGTATTGTAGGGTCTTAGATTTGGCCAACAAGCACAGCCAAATGATCTAAGAAAAGAGTAACCAGGAGGGATTTTGAGGAGATGTTCATGAGGTGTTTCATTGTCAATAACTCTGGATGGGAGTCTATTGATGAGGAAAACTGTAGTAGCAAAGGCTTCATCCCAAAATTTCAATGGCATGGAGGCATGGGCAAGCAAAGAAAGACCAACTTCTACTATATGCTGATGTTTGCATTCAGCAGACCCGTTTTGCTGATAAGTATGAGGACAGGAAACATGATGTGCAATGCCTACATGCCTAAAAAAGGAGTTAAGAGATTGACATTCACCACCCCAATTTGTTTGCATAACTAGGATTTTACAATCAAATTGGCGTTCAACAAGATGTTGAAAATCATGGAAGCATTGGAAAACCTCTGATTTATGGCGCAAAAAATAGATCCAAACAAACTTAGAGTAATCATCAATGAAGCTCACATCATAAGTTTTGCGGCCAATAGAGGAGGGAGCCAGACCCCATACATCTGAGTACACAAGATTTAAAGGACCAGTTGAAACACTAGTCGATCTAGAGTACGGGAGTTGATGACTTTTTCCTTGTTGACATGCATCACACACTGACTCTTTATTGGACTCACTGGAAAATGGAAGCCTATGACGATTGACCACCTGCTTGACTACATTTGTCAAAGCATGCCTCAATCTATGATGCCATAGGGACACAGACGGTTTGACGGTGACACCAAGGACTTGTTTATTCAGACTCAACTTGCGTGATGACTTCAAAGGGTAAAGACCCCTCTCACATCTGCCGCTGAGAAGGATCTTCCTCGTTCCCTGTTCCTTGATGGAAAAATGATTTGGATGAAATTCTAAAAAGGCATTGTTATCACAGGCAAGTCGATGAACAGATAAAAGATTTTTGGTGGTTTTTGGAACATGGAGGATTCTTTTTAGATGAATATCTCTAGAGGGGGTATGCAAGATATTTGAACAATATGATCTATCTCCATACCTACACCAGATGCAGAGTGCACCTGATCATGACCTCCATACTTGTAGCAGATCGTGAGCTTCTCAAGCTCACCGGTGACGTGGTCCGTGGCTCCAGAGTCGACGTACCAGTTGGTGTCGACGTGGTGCGAAGTTGCAGATGAAGCGCTCTTCTGCGGAGGACCAGTGAACAAGGCATTAAACCTCTTGAAGCACTTCACCACCACATGTCCTTCTTTGCCACACAGTTGGCAAAATACACCTTGCTGGAAGTTGCTGCCGCGATCGCCCTTTTGGAAGCCACGCCCAAAGCCACCGCGGCCACCTCTACCACGGCCGCCTGCGTTGTTGTTGTTGTTGCCACCACCACGGCCACCCTTGGCAGCCATGTTCACCGATGAGTTCTGGCTGTGGCCATTGTGCATGTCCATGCGCTGCTCGAAGGTCGTGAGTTGGGTAAACAGCTCCCCAACCGTGATCGGTTTGACACGGGTAGTAACAGAAGTCACCACCGCATCGTAGTCCGTGTCAAGGCCGGTCAAGATGTAGGAGACCAGCTCATCGTCTTCTACCTTCTTTCTTGCAGCCGCCATCTCGTTTGCAAGAGCCTTCATCTTGGTAAAATACTCCATCATGGAGGACGCCCCTTTGGACGCCGTGGCCAAGGCCATCCGGGTGGTGATAACCCGGGCCCTAGACTGCGAAGCGAAGAGTCCCTCAATGGCAGCCCATGCCGACGTTGCCGATTCCGCCGAAGATGTGATCTTCCCAAAGATCTCTTTGGAGAGAGAGTTGAGCAAGTAATTCAGCACGGTTTGATCTTCGGTAAACCACTTCTCGTAGTCGGGGTTGATCATACGAGGCTTCTTCTCATCTACGCTGCCAACTGCCTTCACCGGAGCAACGTACTTCTCCGGTGGCACCGCCATTGGGCTGATGAGATCCCCAAGCTGAGCGTCGCGGATCGCCAAGAGGACGGTGAGACGCCACATCGCGAAGTTGCTCTTGGTGAGCTTCTGGTTGACAGGCAAGAACCCGATCTGCTGAGATGGAAACACAACGGAGGAGGATGAGGTCGCCATGGATCAGTTCCGGAAGGAAGCGGGCTCTGAATACCATGTAAAGATTAGATGAACGGGTCACCTCTACCTGGTGCCCGGCTCCGTGTTTATATAGCTCAGGCAATAGCCCCCTGGTGGTGGCACATACATGGAATGAGATATGTTTACAACAGAAAGATTTACATGACCTCTAACCTTTCCTATCTTGTGCTTTAATCTATAGATTACTTGATATACAAGGATACAATGCACCTAGGCATATACGCTACTAGTCTGTCTCAAATTATAGTTCGTTTGATTTTTTTGTCTCAAGTTTAACCATCTCGTCTTATTCAAAAAATTTTAAAATATTATTTTTTTTATTATGGTTTACTTTATTAACAAAAGATCTTCGAGAATAACCTAAATTTAACTAGTTTGGCTTAAATTTTTTAAATAAGACGAGTAGTCAAACTTAAAGTCAAAAAAGTCAAACGAACTAAATTTGAAACGGAGGGAGTATATCTTAACAACCCCTTCGTTACAGCCATAATGCTTCGCGGTGGGGCCATCTCCTGTGCCGTGGGGCCCATCACCGCAACATGCTTCGCATGCGGCTGCTCATTTGGTGCGGCATATGACCTACGTGGCACTCCGCTCCGTTCACTCGGAGGGGAGTGGCCGGCATATCCTAGCTGGCCGGTTCCTGCATGCAGCGGAGCTGCAAGCTTCGCCATGGACACACATCGGACCAGCATTCAAGTCTTGCGGGACCCACCGTGGGCTTTTGCTTGCTCAACATTTGCGGCCTGCACAACCATGGCCTAGCGTTTTATTCTGCATGTTGCCCACGCAGCCACGTCTACATAATCGGGCTCGCTGAATTTCACCACACATGAAATCACAGCCGATCGCCTAAAGTGCTTAAGCTAATGCGTTTTGGTCACTTTCCCACTATACGTGATACGTGATTACGAGATGTGTTTAGGAGACTTTTTTCTTTCTACATTATTTATTATATCTATCGTTCATTTGTTTAATTCATAAAATCCAAAAGATAATCAATACCTTATATTTGTTTGAGTCATTACGGGAGTACCATAGCGTTATTTACTCCTAAAAAATTAAATATTCTTTCTCGAATAAGCAAAATACTTGCACATCTATGTATTTAATAAGAAGAGTTTTCTTTTCTACAATCATGCTTTCACGCCTTTTGGAAGAGAAGATATTACATGAAGCACGGCTCACGCACCTAAAAATTTAAATGTGAGTGACGGGCCAGAAATAATTTTTTTTACCTTGCCTATCATAATTACAAGTTGATACATTTTTTATCGTTATATACTCTACTTAATGAGAGATATTATTCTTTTAGTTTTCTCCTAACTGTTTTTTCCTCTCTTGAAGTAATGTAGTTATGTATTAAATATATATAGTTGTTTATTTTTTAAATAATTCTCTATTTTATTTAACTGATACAGTATTGATATAAATATATATTCCCTCCGTCCCTAAATAAGTGTCGTCATTGGTGTGCGTGCTATAAGTTTGACTCGATTTGTATAAAATATGTGCAATCTTTACATCTCTAAATAATTTTGTTAAAAAACTAGATTTCATGATCTTTCCGATGATACTAATCAAATATTAATATATTAAAATATATAATTATCGGTAGTTATTTTTCGAAAAGCGAGAACGACACTTATTTAGAGACAAAGGGAGCATATGTTAATTATATACTAGAAACATTACAAACATGTTGATACGATGAGTCACTTCTCTTATTAATATTCTCAGTCACATTCCTCCAACCAAACGTATCCTTCAAACTTTCATCAACTTTCCACGCAAGTCGTTACTTTTTACCCGCTAAGTTCTGTAGGTTTTCATCCAAACTTGCCCTATAATAACTATAAGCTGTCATGCATACATTTTTATTAAGAAAGTCATGTTTCATTAGCTCTGATCACATGCCGGGTCAGTGCATGTTTTTTCGAGTGGGTCAAGTCTAGTTTACACCATAGTACAAGCTAACATATATATGTTTTGGTCAATCTAAGATGGTAAATGGTACAAACTAAACAGCAAGTCGTCAAGGGGACTAGTATATTAAACTTCTTAGAACTATCTATTTTCTGCCATTCTTTAATGACATGTTAGTTATGTTTGTGCATTTTCTAAGGTTTGGTATATGAAACTGCAACCATCATCTGGAAACGATCCTCAGAGCACATGGAGCTACCTCCGCCAAGGTGAGATGCACAAGTGCCACTGTTATGGATTGTATAACATTTCGAAGTAGAGAAACTTTGCAATAGTTGGAAAAAAAATATATGGACCATCCGTAGAGAGAAATAGAACGGTGCAAAAATATGATGTACCAATCTAAAGGTACTAGTAAGTACCGCGGTGCTTTCCCAACAATTGCAAAACAACTCTTCTAACAATTAAGCATAGTTGAATTTTTAGAAGTCCCAAAAATTAGTATGCTTTGGATGCTCTAGATTTAATAAGTTGTCAGTGGTGAATGGGTATGTGGTCCAATGGTAGGAATATTCAGTAGGACGCTACCCACCAGGGTTTAAATCTTGATGTTTGCATCTTTTCTTAGGACTTTTTCAGGATTTAACGGTGTTGCATATTAAGTGGTAGGCGACATCTTTGTCGTCTGCGAAGCATGTGTAATGACCTCGTGAATTTCAAGATCTGGAGACTCCGTCCTTCAAAGATGCTCATAGGGTTAAGATTTGCATATGTGTATAAGGTGAATGTGTGTGCATGTTACAAACGTCTATGTTATATTGTGTAATCTCAACGTGTTTTTTAGGATCTTGCATGTGTATTTGTTTTCTTT
>CM041645.1:11521253-11531446 GCA_023333625.1 Bothriochloa decipiens
TATAGAGTTGCCATCCGTTGCGGTTTCGGTTCTTACCTACGTAGTACTGCCAATTTTGCAACACACCGGCATTACAAGAAGCGTTTATACCAAACTAGATTCCACTTAACGTGGCAGCCTTGTATTTTTCAACAGTAGAAACTACACCTTAATTAATGTTTAATATGAAAGCATTGACTTTCATATTAAAGCATTGACTTCCCGTTCACTGGACACCATGGATACGGACCAGTTCTCATCATCCGTGGGGCATCATCAATGGAGTAGTATGTAACACTCTGGTGTTAAGCATGCATAATCTCTTGCATTCTTAAGCATAAGCATCATTATGCATAGCATTGATGAAAGGATCGATCGTCATTTCATGTATCATACTTGATTATTCGAATTTTGCTTGCCTTTCACATAAATTGAATATGTGGTATGAGTGTTTGGTGTTGGATGACCTCTAAGGTAACCTAGACATGATTAGGACACCAAATTAACCTAGGTTTATGTTCATGGTTTTGGCTAATTAAGCTTTGTTGTCATGGTTGACCAAGGTAGACCATGAAAGTAGTTTTATTTAACTGAATTGGAAATGATAGCTAGAGTGCTTGCATGTGTGTGCACCCTAAATGAAGTTTGTAGAGAATTTTATAAGGAACAAAAGTTATTTTTACCACTTTTCATGAAAATGCTTGGAAGGTGTTCAAAAATGTTGAAAAAGGGCAGAATTGGGGGCTGATTTTCCATTTTGGGAATTTTTAAAAGGTATTTTAATTGGATTTTTGTATTTCAAAATCTAAGCAGAATCTGATAAAACTTCTTTAAGATGAAATGTTCTACTCTTCAAAATAGAACATTTCATCTATTTTGAGTTTTTGCTAATTCGGCTTAGTTTAAGAGTTATTAAGCAGCAAAGTTTGTTTTAAATTAGTGAAAATAGCTTTTCGGTGACGGTTGTTTCCTGGCCGTCAAGGAAATCCCCGACCAGGAACGCGCCGTGGCCGCCCGCGGCAGCATGCGTCGGCCGCGTGGCGCTCGGGGTCTGTCATCCGGAGGAGTTTTTGGCCGCGTGGGCGTCGTCCGAAACCGCCCGTTCCTTCACTCTCCCGCGCCCTCACTGTCTCTCCCTCCTCCCCACACATTTCCCTCTCTGCTCGCCGCCGCGTCGCCCGAGCTCGTCTCGCCGTCGCCCAAAAATTCATCGCCGTCAGCCGTGCATCCTCTCGATTGACCCCGCAATCGAGTGCGCCCGAGTCCGCTCCACCTTCCTCTACCCTCGTCTCGGCCCATTCTGTCAAGGTTCGCCCGAATCGCATCATTTTCTCCCCGGCCGCCATTGCCGCACCTCGGCTTCACCGTGGTCCCGCCGCTCTGGCCATCCTCCCTCACCATTAGGGTGCAAATCAGACGCGTCGTGGTGGATAGCTGCTAGGACGATGGTCAATGGCATCGATTAGGGTTTCATGGGGTCGGATTTCCGTCGGGCCGCCGCTCGGAGTGCCGCCGCTCCGCCGTGCTCGAGCTCCGACCGCCTCAAGCCGCTCCCTCCCATCTTGAGTACCCTCAATCGATGTGCGCTGCTCTCCTCTCTCTTCTCCGTCGGTTGGTGATGCCGGAGCGCCGCCGGGACGGCCGGCCGAGCCTCACCGCCGACGAGGACCATCGGGTTAGAATGTAGGAAACCCTAAGGTTCTCGGTGTAAAGTTGCCAGACAAAGAGATTTACCGGTTAGGGCTTGGTTAGTTTCTAGAAATGTCAGGGTCCCCGGTGTAAAGTGCCTTTTTCTTTTTCTTTTCCAGAATAGATTTCAGATTTTGTTTAAAGCTTTGGAAATTCATAACTTGCTCATTTTTCATCCAAATGAGTTGGTTCAACTTGCAGTATTTTTCTTATGAGATGATCTATGCATAAAAAATATGAAATGTGAAATTTGTGAAACTTTTCTATATAGCTTTATTTATCTCTATTAATTGTATTTATCTTAGGAAATGCATAACTAATTCTCTGTTGCTCAGAAAAATGTGAGACCAAGTTTGTTAGTCTTCTTATGTCATGCTCTATCTGTGAAAAATGTTATGAGGTTGTGTCATGTGGAAAGTTTGCTCTGTCTAGTTATGGTGCCTATTTTTATGTGAGGATAAATAATTCATAATAAATAATGTATAAGAAATTTGTGCATGAAACTTTTTGGAGAGTGTTTTTATATCAATCTAGAGCTAATTATATTCTGAGATCTGTTGTTTGATATACTTTTATGTACAAAGTATTTTATGCCCCTGGAATTGTGCTGTCTTGTCATTTTTGTGCAGGATAAAGTACTTACTGCTTTGACTTGAAATTTTTATGGTAGTCTTTATTTGGTATGATTAAGCTTGTGTAATTTTTACAGAATTTTCTGAGTAGTCTAAAGTCATGTTGTAGTTATACCCTGATTTCTTTTATTTATAAATAATGCTGTAGAGTTATCATTTCATGTGTGTAAAAATGCTTTTTATGCTATTCATGATATGTATGATCTGCTATTGGTTGTGGTTCAGTAGAGTGTAGTGTGCAAAATAATGGTTGTTTATAATTCCTTATAGTGTGTGAGTAAATTGTAATGCGAGGCCTATTTGGAGATTTATCGGTAGAAGAGAATGCAGATGACATGTGCTTATCATACATGTTTTCAAATATCATATCATTCATCTTAGCTGAGCATTCATTTACCATCACCATCAGCATTGTAATTATATTTATGCACGGTATTCATACGCACTATGCATCATACAGGATCGTTAGAGCTCGAAACGATAGTTGCCGGAGCACAAGGAGAGGAAGGCCAACAGGAAGCTTTGGTTCGGGAAGCAGCAGCAGAAGAGGATCTCAAAGCTGATCTTCCAGAGTGTCCCGACCACCAGCCAAGCGCTTTCCTGAAAGGCAAGCCCCGGAGCATTCTCCCTGTGGTTTGCAAAATATCTAACTTGAGTCCTTTACTTGTTTGCTGCATTAAGTTATAGGCGTTGTTTTATACCGTTGCTGCATTACTTATATTCCTTGCCACTGTTTATACTTCAACCCTGTTAGGTTTAGGTGCGATTATATGCTTAGCCCTGCTTAACTAGATCGGTAGAAGTCGGGTGATTTCCTGTCATCCGCGAGTTATAGGTGGTAACTCGGAATGGTTGAATACATTGTTATCTTGGATAACCATGTGGAGATAATAAATCGAGACCGGGCGAGATTGGTGTTGAGACTGAACTTGAAACATCCTCAATTTTCCACGAAGGGAAAATACACAGAATGGCGGATAATACAATAGTTCGAAGCATCAAACCATCTCATTATCTCGCAATAGTCGATACAGGATCCATACATCGAACAAAAGAATACAATTAGAAGGGATTACATAAGGGGGGGTTACATGGCGATGTCTTTAGCGGCTACGCTTGGAGACTCGCGAGAAACGTACTACACGCAGGTAGTCTAGCAAAAAGGGTGGACAACTACTCAACATCATGGTGAGTCTGGTCACTTGGCCATACAAGGCTCATCACCTCCTGACCTGGTATTACTCTAGACCATCTCTAGAGGCTGGTCCAAACTGTAAGCTGTGGGAGGTAGCCGATGCCGAAAGCCTGGATCTGCTCGTCGGTCATCTGAAGGCGAGAGACGTAGCGACGGGCCTCCTCGAGCTGAGGGGTGGACACTGCCTGTCCACTAAGCCCAGTGGTGGGACATCCACTCAAGTTGAGGCGAGATTGCCCCAGCTCAAACGTCTCGACCCTAACCCTCTTACGGGCACGTAGGGGAAGCTCATCCTGCAACTCCTCGTACTCTCTGACCCTCTTACGATCTGACCTCTTCCAAGCTTCCATAGTGCGCTTGAGCTTATCCATGAGGTATGCCGTCTTATGGACATAGTTGATCAAGTGTCCCTGGTTGTAGCTAGCAAGGGTGTACTCCTGTAGCAGCTTCTCACGTTGAGCCTTGCACTGCTCACGGAGCTTGTCCCTGTAGGCAGCATCTTGACTCTTTTCCTGGAATCTTTTTGCAATGTCTTCGTTCTTCTCAGCCATAGTGGCCTCAAGCTCCTAGATATTCTTGTTGAGACGACTGTTGTGTATTTGAAGCTTATCCAACTCGCTCATCAGACTAGTGATCTGATCCTGGTGAACGAGCTCTTTGCGTGCTATCTCACGCTCTAGATCTGCAATCTTTTGCTTCCATGCCGCTTCCTTAGCCTCCGACTTGCTGATCCTCTCATCAACTTCCATCAGGTAGCGATGATCACGGCGTCCCTTCCGCTCCAACTCAGCAATGTACATTTCCTGGCACTGCATGTACATCATAGAGGCATGGTGGCAGGGGTTGCGGTCGACTCTGGTATTCTGCTCGATGTAGATGACCTTTCCCCAAGTACCCTGCTGATCATCGAGGGTACGAGGAAGCAGACGAAAGCGACTTTCCTTTAGATAGTCAGCTCCGTTGCGTAGCACAGTACGGAGTGCCTGGCGCGAAACGGTCTGAACACACATGTCGGTGTCGTTGTCGAAGGCGAAGTCAGTGAAGGCGGTAACTTCGGGCAGGTTTATGCTTGCAGGCACGTTGATGTGGACTGCCTTGTAGTCCTCGATGCCTCCTTCAAGGGTGGGCTTGCCGCGGCAAAGATACTCGACGTTTTCCACGGGAACACCCAGCTTGGTGAGAACCTCGTGAAGCATGTGAGCATAGCCTCCATGCTCTGTTCCGTCGAGTCTGAACTCAATGATATCCATTGGTGGTAACGGACCAAGCGGCAAGTTGGGGTCCATCTGCAGGTGACACGAGAAAGAAGTTAGAAAAGTTGCAAAGAGAGGTAAGCCATGCATAAAAGCGTATGCAATGGTCGGTGTATAACCGAGAGATTTCAAGATTTTCCTAATTCTATTGTCCAATCCTATGGGTCTCGTCCTAGGGTCAAGCATGGCTCTGGTACCAACTGAAACATCCTCAATTTTCCACGAAGGGAAAATACACAGAATGGCGGATAATACAATAGTTCGAAGCATCAAACCATCTCATTATCTCGCAATAGTCGATACAGGATCCATACATCGAACAAAAGAATACAATTAGAAGGGATTACATAAATAGTTCATCGCCACACTGGCGAGATCATCAGAGTAGCTGCAGTGTCTGGAACAGCTGCGAAAGGCGGAAGTACAATAAAATCTCCAAAAAGAAGCCTGAGCGTAGGAACGAGACATCTACTCCTCTTCATCATCATAGTCATAGTCGGGCTCACCTGCCAAATAATTTTTAGTACGGTTTGTACTGGCCACATCTCCCACCCTATGCTTTGCTTTTGCTATGTAGTATTTGGTGGGATGCAAAGGATATAATCAAATCGACCTAATATATGGCTGTAGTTTCCTATGCAAACAGTGACCAATATTATATAATATAGTCCATCAAATTTAATCCATCTCATCCACACATCCAAACCCATTCCATCACCATCACACACATCTCACCCTCTCGCACTCAGTCGACAGGTCCAACTCCCTCTCGGAGCCTGTCTCAGCGGCTCACAGCCGGAAGGGTAACACCAGGGGGAGAAATAGAAGGACTCCTCTCACTACTCCCGAGAAGCGTGGGTCTTAGGAAAGAGCCATACCAGTGGCCCACGGACTATATATAGATTCATAAACTCTGCAGAGCGTGTACTCCCGTAACCACAAGATCACTATCATCGGCGGTGCCCCGCCTAAGCTGATTCCGGCTGCTTTCTAACCGGTGCGATGCCACCCTACCACTCAGTACTGGGACATCCCGGATAGGTACCACCGGCACACTGAGACTGTGAGACATAGTACCGGGCCCCCGTGGTCACTATGCTGTCTAAGGAGGGTGTGAGTCTCCACGCCCGTACCTCCCGACACTTTCTGCTAACAACCTAGTAGTAGTGGCACCGTCCTAGCTAGTCAGACATCCGTCTCCCGCCCATTCAAGAGCGAGTGGTGAGCACGTAAGTCCCAAGGTTCCGGTCCTCAAGAGATATCAGGTCCTAGGGGGGATCAGACAGGATTATCTTCTCTTTTGGGACTACAACAGTCCATGCTACAAATGCACCTCCTTCCCGGGGCTTCGCTCCACGAAGGTTCTCACCCCCGGGATCTCCTTATGCATCACAATGTGCCCGCCACAAGCACCTCACACGGGAATGCCCAGAACACATTCCCCGGCAAGACTCGCCCACATGGCTCGTCGTAGAATCCTGTCCGATCGACTCAACCCTCACCACACACCCAAGACGCACGCAGCACTCTCCCCGAGTAAAGTGGCACCACGTGCCTTAACCATATGAGCATACTCTCCACCACGCATCATCATCACACAGATATAAGCGTAGTAGAAGTAAAGCATCATAAGTGAAATAAGCAAGTGTCTAGCCTATCAGCAGGTGTGCAGGAGTAAGGTTGCGACAAGGTAAAGGCTCATCAGGCCGTTCTACCATGCAACCTATCATCAGGTGATATTCATAATTAAAGCACTAGCAACTAGATATTATGCCATGCGTAATAGGATCTACGAGGTTGGGTGGGGTGTGGCACCTGTGAAGTCATCACCGAGCTCCTCCTCGTACTCGTAGTCGTCCTCCGCAAGCTGATCCTCCTCTGAAACGAGACATAATAGCCGCGTTAGCGGCTCCTATAGAGTCAACACAAAGAAGCAGTAAAATTCAATAACTCCAAATGCACTCATACACAAGCCTATGACGTAGAGCTAATTTTTATGACAATTTGGACATTTGGTTCATATTTTTCGGAGTTCGTACGAAGAAGATATGAATTTCCGAAGTTTATTCTATTTTCAGAAAAAGAAAAAGGGCAGATTAACCTGGTGCTGACACGTGGCAGCTCCTGATTGGGCCACGTGGTGTGCAGGAACAGTGCAGCCGGTGCTGAGATGACGTCAGCACTGACGCGGGTCTGGGCTTGATGATGTCATGCTGACGTTATGCTGACGTCAGCATCGATGGGCCCCAGTTGGTGGCTGACAGGTGGGGCCAGGTCAACGGTCAACGTTGACAGGTCTCGACTGGGCCTCGAAGGTCTGGACAGGGCTGGTTCTGGGTCAGGTTGGGTCGGCACTGTACACTCGAGGGGGCGGTCCGGGCGACCCCTCGAGGACGGAGCTCGCTCTGGCGAATGGGCTGGCCTCGAGAACGAAGCCTCGCCCGGTGAACGGGCATGCCCTCGAAGACGGACTTGTTCGCACGAAAGGGGCAGCCCTCGAGAATAGTGCGCCCCTCGAGACTTGACCCTCTGGCCTCGAGCCGGGTCCTCGACTCGGGCAGGACCTCGATTAGAGCCAGGCCCTCGACTCCATCGGTCGGACCCTCGACTCGTCGGGTGAACCCTCGACTCCGTCGGGCGGACCCTCGACTTCGTCGGGTGGACCCTCGACGAATGTCGGGCGGACCCTCGACTTGTCGGGTGGACCCTCGACGAATGTCGGGCGGACCCTCGACTTCGTCGGTCGGACCCTCGACTTCGTAGGGCGGACCCTCGACTTCGTCGGGCGGACCCTCGACGAATGTCGGGCGGACCCTCGACTTGTCGGTTGGACCCTCGACGAATGTCGGGTGGACCCTCGACTTCGTCGGTCGGACCCTCGACTTTGTAGGGCGGACCCTCGACGAATGTCGGAGCATTAGCTGGGCTACGTGGCTGGTCGGCTAGGTGCTCTAACTCGGGGAAATCGACCCTTGAGCCGGTGGCGGTCAGCGAGGCGCGGCAGCGGCGTCTGGCGACGGCGAGGCCAAATTTGCCGGCGAAGCCGGGTGTTGGTCTCCATCTTCCTTCTTGCCCTTCGATTGGAGAAGCTGGGATCTCCATGAGCTAGCTACCGGGGCTAGTCGAGGCACGGCGGGGCGTGCGCGGCTCGGCGGCCACGGCGGACGCTCCAGCGGCCAGAGTCCGGGGAGGCCGGAGCTGCAAAAGTGCGTGGCTCCACTATGGCCTGTGCCGGCTCCTAGAGGTTGCCAAAAACGTGCTCTAGACTACGGCGAAGCTATCGGTCGCGGTAAGGAAAGAAACAGGGGTAAGGGGAGCAAGAACGTCGATGATGTACTGGTGGCGGCCAAGGATGGGGTATGGCAGCTTACCTGCGCGGGGCTGTCCCGGTGGCTCACGGCTGAGGTCGACGCAACGGCCTGGTGGGGAAGTAGCAGTGCCGTAGCGTCGGAGGGGTAAGTCGAGGCCGAGCGGGTCCGTCGGGCTTCTCCGGCACGCGGATGCGGACGACGGAGGTGGCAGCAGCGCTCTAGCTCCGCCTCCTTCCTGCTCCTTCCTCCTACTCTCTCTCCCTCGCTCGACTGATCTAGCGGCGGGTCTCCACAAAGACGGCGGGGCGATGGGGAAACCCTAGAGGCCAGGGTGCTCCTCTTTAAATAGGCACGGCGGCCAGCCATGGACGGCGGAGGCAGAAGATGCCCATCGGGCGGCTGTGCGTGGCCACGGTTAGGGTTAGGGTTCGGTGAAGCGCAGTGCAAGCAGGCGGTTAGATGGACGGCGTGGGACGCGGCCGTACTCGGGCGGACGGCGGAGGCGCGCGGTGCACAAAAATGGTGCGACGGATGCGACGTGCGGTCGACCAGAAGTGGCAAAAGGTGGAAGCTGACAGCACGGTCCCACGCGTCAGCGAGAGAAAGAGGAGGGGTGCGGGCGCATCCGGCGGCAGGCCCTTGGTGGGCCGCCTTGTTGGGCCGGCGGTCGGCGGAAGGTCGAGCGCACGCGGGCGAAACGCGACAGCGCGCGGGCGCAGGTCGAGCTGGGCCTCGAGCTCGGGCAGGCAGCAGCGCAGCAGGCCGAGCTGGGCCTCGAGCTCGGGCGGGCGGGCCGGCGTTCATGCGCGTGCGCGTGCGAGCGAGCGCGTGTGCGCCGGCGGTCGAGCGCGTGACGGGGCTGGGCCGCTGGCTGGGCCAGAGCGGGGGTCGGTAGCAGGCACATATATATATACATGTATAAAAAGGTTATTCGATTTTTATTAACATCACATAAAATCGAATAAGAGGCAAAACATTCTCTGGTTATTAAATGCAATGCTTGGGCTAACGTTGAGTGCTATTTGTGCAACTATTGGCGGGTTTCCTACATGACATCCACCATTCACTGGTAAACTTTAGAAAAATTTTGAAAGCCCGTATTTTTGGTGACCGGATTTCTAGGGTTGTTACAGAACTGGAGGTTTGGTGTGGTTATCCCGTCTGTGTCGAACTAGGACCCCGTCCGTTGTACGTCCTCAAGTCATATTGAATTTATGCCTCACATTTAGCTGGAAGGATAAGTCGTTCCGACCGCGAAGCCTAATTTTGATTTGGGCCGGGAGTCGACCTGCTGTACGCATCGCATTGGTGAAGATGGGGGACCACGGGTTACGCGGTTGTAAGGCCTGAATATAGCATGGTGCGCCCTGCTGGCAGCCGGACGGTGCCCGGATGTGATGGTACCTGTTGATCTCGTGTTTTTCCTGAATTGGATGTCGGTGACCTGTAGCTCACCGTGGCTGGTGAGTGTGGTTTATGTGAGGAGTACCCGCCAGCTGGTTTGCAATCGATTATAATCGCCATCGTTCCTGGACAGTGAACACTTGACTTGAGCAGCGGCATCGTAGTAAGAACTTGAACAAGAGGTGAGATGGTTGAGCTGTTGAGACTGAAAGATACTCAACCGGAAATGGTTACTTTCTGTTGAATAATTATTACCATGCTTGTTTAGTACAGGTGCTAATGTGGCATGATAGAGATAATCAGATTAAAATACATTGCTAGAAGGTTCTTATTAATTGTTCTTAATGCAAGCTTTTCCGCAAATTTTAAATGAGTCAGCTATCCTACTTATACAGCCTTGCATACTCCTTGGAGTCTTTTATTTTAGTTTATGACGGGTAAGTCTAGCTGAGTACATCCTCGTACTCAGGGTTTTATTTCCCATGTTTTTGCAGATGGTGAGATGCTTTACGGTTATTGTCAGAACTGTTTCTATCCCGCCTTGGGCGATGACTAGACCTTGGGCATGGTCACTCTTCTCTACTTGATGCTTTTGCTGGATGTGAACCAAGGACCTGGCACTATATTTCAAATGTGTGTGTGTGGTATTTGAACTTAAATCGCTTCCGCTTTTATTTGAACTTGAACTTGGTTTGTAATAACTCTATTTCGTACTCCGATGATGTTTTAA
>CM041645.1:11544087-11576564 GCA_023333625.1 Bothriochloa decipiens
CCCCCCCCCCCCCCCCGCCCCCCCCCCCCCCCGGCGGGCGGGCGGGGGGGGTGTGGGGTGGGGGGGTGTGGTGGGGCGGTGGTGGTTTGTGCCGGGCTTGGGAGAAGATTTGTCTCACTGTAGGTGGGACCAGGGTGCAGGGCCGGATTGTCTGCAGGCTGGGGATCAGGATGTTCAGCTCTGATTGGCCGAATGATTTGATGGTGTGCGTTACTACAGATTAATTATGCCACGTTTGTATCGTAATAATATTGGAGACAACAATTGTAAGACACTATATTAAAATAATAAGGACTCCCGTCTTCAAAAAATTATGAAAAGTTAAGATTCAAAAATTATTAGTTCTTACTTACACACCCACATCAATTTGAGACAGCGGTTTCCATGCCTCTAAACAATTCTTTCAGTTTTTTTTTAAAATAGTGTGGATCATATTTAATAAATCTAGGGATATATGAGTACATCCTTTTAGATTTCCTTTTGAAGATAGTCTATTTTAAAATTACTAAACCATCAATGTTTTTTTAGAATAACCATGCGTCGAACTATTTTGATATGGGAGGAGTATTATTACCTTGGTAGTTTGGGTCATGGAATTATATTTCTAGTTATTTTCTTTTTTTTTCAAACTTGTTTCGTTTGTAGATTGTGGACTTCCATCCTCATGATGATGTGATAATGATAACTAACTCTGGACTAGTAGTTTGGTTGGATAGTTTGTACTTAGGTTTACAGCTTTATGCTCTAGCGATAGATGGAGTTACAAGTTATAACCAACTATGAACAACCTAACACACATTACATTATTGTAGTGTTCCAAACGATATAGTTAAGCAGTTATTTGGATGACGTGGCATCATGAAACTGTAGGTTAATTATGGTTTATAAAAAGATCAAGACTTAAGGTTTCTATAACTCCAAAAGGCTCATGTTTTAATCAAACTGTTGTTTTAGAAAATTACAAGGTTTGTTGTGTCAAACGCCCATCAGTTTTTTGAAAATCAAAGTGTTTTACAAAACATTAACTGCATAGTGTGTTGCTATACAAGGTATACAACCTATTTAGATACATAGTATTTTAGTGGGCGTGGCAAGAAAGAGCAGATAGTGGAAAAAAGAGCAAGCAGCTAGGACCGGACCGGAGTGCTTTCTTTCGCTACAGTCCAAGGCTCGCAGACGGCACGGACGGATTGGCGGTGCGTACTACGGCACTACCCACTACGTACGGCGTGGTCGACACTCGATCGAGCAGCGCTGTGCCGTGGCCGTTTCTGAGATCAGGATTCATCAGTAGCGACTGCCGAGCGAGCTTGCAGCGCGCGGAGTGTACGTCCCGTGAGAGATGAAGATGACAAGACCGACCCGGGGCATCATGAGCGTGACAGTGACACGCTCCATCGCGAACAGAATGCATGGAAAGATCATCATATTTAATTATCGTACAAGTAGAGTACTTTCTAGCGTAGGAGTAGAGTACTTTCTAAAGTAAAAGTATGGGATCTTATCTTTTTTCTTTTTAAAAAAAAAGTACTACTAGCTTCTTTATGCACCAGTATTTCCCATTCCTCTTTAATGCTCATACATTCAGAATCAGAACACATGCATATGAACTTTCAAAATGGTCTATATTATCTTTTGACGTGAAATACGGATTTTCTCTCACCGCGTGTGGCGTGTACCGCCTACTCCTACCTGCTGCTAGTACCACTACTCAACTGCTCGCGCGCGGGGGCGTTCCGCGGTACCCCATGTTATATTCGTCTGTCTGGTTGCCCGAGCCCGACGCCTCTTGGCCACCTCTCTCTCCACTGCAGAGGCAGCAGGGAGGCGAACGCATCAGCTCTTCGGTTCATTGCATTCAGGTTTCGTCTTGTCACGTTGTAGGTACGGTAAATAAAAGTAAATCATGCTATGGCAAAATATCTTAGATTTAAATATTTATAATTGCTATTACTACTAGTACCTTTGTTGAAGGATGCAATTTAAAATTTGGTGCGAGTCCAACTATCAAAGTATTGGTTTTTGATATAGTATGAAAATATATTCTCAGAAATATTTATAACTTTCCATGATAGTTTACGATATAAATTTATACTTCCCATAATATATACGTACATATTATATAGGTTACTATAATTTTCTTCTAAGTCAATCTGTTATAAGTTTAACCACATTTATTGTAGAACTATATTCTATTATAGGTTACTAGATATACAATTTATACCTTGAAATTGAGGGAACAATATCAAATGCGTAAGTCTCTAAACTGGCTTTTAAGTGTTGGATCTATCCTGCCTATGTGCTCCGCACTTCCGTTTCAAACCGGAAAGTTTTCATATTCATTATGTAAAGTTATTAAACCTCTCAATATATAGGCAACTCTACAATATTAAACAAGAAATATATTTCAATAGTACAATTTGCTTGATGTTATAGATGTTACCGTTGCAGAAATACATTTTTTTCTATAATCATGAACAAAGTATGATAAAGTGTCATAAAATACAAGTAAAAACGATTTGTACGATTTAAACGATTAGCTACAAACAGTTTAAGTGGGTGTGGCAAGAAAGATCAGATAGTGGACTGACCGCTGAGTACAAAGAAGCAAGCAGCAGGAACAGCAGGACCGGACCGAAATGCTTTATCTTTCGCAACAGTCCAAGCCTCCAAGTCCTTCCGTCTCCGCGCCCATCTCGCCTAGGCGGATGACTGGATGAGGACGATGAGGTGCACGGAAAAGAAAAAGATGGAGAACGCCAAGGCTACTACGCAGATGAGCAGATGGTGCTGGTGGCGCCGGGTGCGTACGGCACTGCCCACTCCGGCGTGGTGGACACTCGAAGCGGCGCTTGGCCGGCCGTGGCCGTCTCGCCGGGATCTATCAGGAGCGACTGATCGAACGAGCTTGCAGCGGGATTAACAAGACCCGGCCGGCCGGACATCATGAGCGTGACTGTGACACGTATACGCTCCATCCCGAACATGGAACGATCATCATCAAGTACAGTACGGAGTAGCAAGGCCTCGCTCAAAAAGACTAGAAGTTTAACTCTCTCTTCGTCACATCAAATGTTACGTCGTATACATAAGGTATTAAATATTAGCAAAATTTTTCACCATCTAAACAAGGCTACGTTATATTATATTTTGAGGTGAGAGATACGGATTTTCGACACCCCCATGTACCATCTGAAATCTGAAATATTGGATTTGGATGCAATGCACGTCTAATCGATCCAATAGGCAATAGGCGATGCCGCTGCACTGCTCGGGAGCGTTCCGCGGTCGTGCGACCCATGAATCCATGATTGTGTTCGTCTGGATCCCCGTGCTGGAGAGGGGAGACCTCCATGACCTACCCTAGCGTGGGATTTTTGGAAATTATATATTATATATAGATGCTAATAACGCCTGGCAACCTTTCTCTTCACTACTCCTAGATGCGGACCCCAATGCGCAGGGCTAGGGAGCCAGGCCGGGCATTAGCTAAAGCTCTCTACAGAGGATAGAAATAACCAACAACACGCAGTAGCAGTAACGTCCAAAGCCAAGATCGACGGTGGAGCCCAGGAGAACAGAGGATGGCCGGCACGATGCTTAGATGGCCTTGAGAAAAAGTTAAGGGAAGCGCTACTAGCTAGCACTAGTACTGTACTGTGTATAGTCGCGTGATTCTGTACTGTACGAAGCACCCCATATGCACAGCAGCCTTGGCATGCATCCTCCTGATCGGCGATCCCCTGCCGTGGTGGCGTTGTGTGTGTGTATGGGGTGCACGAAGAAGATCAGAAGGGAGGCAAGGTGTGGCGTGCCGCGTGCACACAAAGACACACCAGCTGCTTCGATCGGGTAGGTCCACACACGCACTCCGCTCCCCACTGTCGCCGGGCAGGCCAGCAGACGGATTGGTGTGGCGGCCGAACGGCGTCTGACCGAGTACGGGCGCCGGGGAGTGGGGGCCTTCGTACCGTCGGTTTTACCATGTATCGGCGTACTATATATAGATGAATTAATACGTATTAATCTATAGATGTATACATCCTGCTTATGTTTATTTAATAACATCTCGTAAGGCAACACCCACACTCGGGTAGAGTTTTGTCTAAAGCAATTTTTCAGTTATAGGCTGTGGCATTTTGTGATCTATCTTCTTAAAAATATACATTTAGTTATTTGCTAACTAAATCAGTCTATATCGACTAAATTATATATGTGAGAAAATGACTATCCTGTTCTGCTGTTCAAGCGAAACTAGAGATATTAGGGATGGAAAGGCATGCTCAATCAATTAGGCAATTAACTAAACCTGCAAACGCAACACCAATGGCTCACAGGGGCCAAACTTAAATCTTGAATAGCTAGACTGATAGAGCTGAAACCTGTTAACCCGATGCATAAGATGGCTTGCTCAAATCGTTATGCTTTATTTGTTGCTGCTTCATTTTACCAAATAAAACGGTTAGTCCTACCCCGTAATTAAGCACATTGACTTGGACTCTACCAAAGAGGAGGAGCCTAAGGAGGAGGACCCCAAGGGAAGTGGTCCAAAGGATGATAGCCCCAATGGGGGAATTCCAGAGGAAAAAATGGATGTAGATGGTAAAGCACCTGGTAATGGCAATGGTGATATTCCACCTAATGGCCAGCAGAACGCTCTCAATGGGGCGGCACAGCTAGAGGAGATTGGTGTATCTACCAACAAGCCAAACATCAAACCAAGAGTCCTCCTCTCCCAATCTGGTAGAGCTTTAGATGGTATTGGTGCATGGAAAGCGACTGCGTTGCCTTCACAGATTGACTCTGGGACAACAAAAAATTCAGCAAAGGGACAGTCTCTCCAGTGAGATCTAGCAAGAGGAATGCCGAGACTGTTGATCTGGATTCCACCGAGAAGGCGGCTAAGCTTAAAGCAAAGAAGAACCTCAAGTCCGCGACTGATAAAGGTAAAACACAACAACCTCACTCTTTTATTTGTCGAGATGATTCTTCTTTACTTAGTTCAACAAAATCTTTAGGAGTTGTTTTAGGTAACAATGACCATGATATTTTTAATTCTTTAAAATCCCTGAAAGACATTGAGTACAATAGATTGATCGAGAACACTAAACTAAGGGAGGACAATTTTGTTTTAGTAGAAGATGCCTCAACTGTTGGTTCTAATGATGACAGTATCAGTATAGATCTAGAAGCTTTAAACCTTATTTGTTCAGAAATTGCAGAAGGGCTAGGTGATGGGGGTTCTGATTCTATGATTTTACAAACCCCTGTATCACAAAGTAAAAGGGCGCCCTAGGCAAAAGAGAAAAAGTAATAAAAGTTGTTAAAGATGAAAGGAATTTTCTGGAATTGTAATGGGTTAGCGGATGGTAAAAAATACAGATTCTTGTCTGACTTAACAAAGGAAAAAAGTCTAGATTTCATTGCCTTATCGAAAATGGGTAGAGCCAGCTTTCCACAAAATACTCTTAACACCATTTGTGCTGGTAGATATTTTATTTGGCACTGTATGGCTCCGCGTGGAAGATCCAGTGGCATGATTCTAGGCATTCATTTGTTGGCCTTTGACATAAAGAACATGATTTTAAATTTAATCTTATTTTAGTTTATGGTCCGGCCCAGACAGAGTTTAAGTTAAACTTCTTATCTGAGATGGTTCGGGTACGTTCAAAGGAAACCGTACCTATTATTATAGGTGGTGACTTTAACATTATTCGTACATCAGACGAGAAAAACAATAAAAATTACAGTGATAGGTGGCCTTTTATGTTCAATATAGTAATTGATGCTTTAAATCTTAGAAAAATTGAGTTGTGAGGAAGAAAGTTTACCTGGGCTAACAATCTGTGTAACCAAACCTTTAAAAATTAGACAGGGTGTTAGTATGTACTGATTTTGAGTCAAAATACTCTTATCAACTGTACATAGCCTAACCAGAGAAATTTTTGATCATACACCTCTGGTTTTTTCTACAAATGATTCGTCCTCAACTTATCAGCCTCAGTTCGAATTTGAATTAGGCTGGTTGTTAAGGGACAGATTTTGTGAGATGGTTTCAGAGGTTTGGCAGAACACTCTAGTTTCAGGCTCACCCATCGAGAGATGGCAAATGAAAATCAGAAGACTTCGTCAGCATCTTAGAGGATGAGCGAAGCATGTGAGTGGCGAGTATAAGAAATAAAAAACAACACTTTTAAACAAACTAGATGATCTAGATAAGAAAGCAGAACTTACCATGCTCAATGACTCAGAGCGAGATCTAAAGCACGTGTTAAATGAAAGGCTTGTAGAGTTACTAAGAGAACAGAACTCAAGTGATACCAAAGGGCTAAAGTGAAACACCTTCTTAAAGGTGACGCGAACACAAAGTACTATCACTTGCTAGCCAATGGTAGACATAGAAAAACTCGTATTTTCCATCTTGAGGATGGTGACAGTATTATAACTGGTGATGCTCAACTTAAAGAGCATATTACTAGTTATTATAGAAACTTGTTCGGTCCATCTGATGTTTCACTAATATCTCTAGATGAATCTCGGACAGAGGACATACCTCAAGTTTCTGATCTGGAAAATGAGTTCTTGATAGAGCCTTTCACACAAGAGGAAGTCAGAGCGGCAATTTTCCAAATGGAACACAATAAGGCGCCCGGACCGGATGGTTTTCCTCCAGAGTTTTATCAAGTTTTCTGGGGCTTAATTAAAGATGATTTGATGGCTTTGTTCTCTGCTTTTCATCATGGAACATTACCTCTTAATCGTCTTAGTTTTGGAAATATTATATTGTTGCCCAAAAAGAAGGATGCAAGAATTGTTCAACAATGCAGACCCATCTATTTGCTGAATGTCTCTTTCAAAATCTTCACAAAAGTTGCAACACACAGACTAACTACTATTGCCCAGAAATTAATAAGACCCACTCAGACAGCTTTCTTACCAGGAAGAAATATTATGGAGGGTGCAGTGATACTACATGAAACGCTACATGAACTACACACTAAAAAATAAGACGGTGTGGTTTTTAAAATAGATTTTGAAAAAGCTTATGATAAAGTGAATTGGAGCTTTCTACAACAAACATTAAGGATGAAGGGATTTTCACAAAAATGGTGTGAACGGGTATAAAATTTTACACAAAGAGGCAATGTAAATATTAAAGTTAATGACCAACTAGGGCCGTACTTTGAGATTAAAAAAGGACTTAGGCAAGGCGATCCCATGTCACCCATACTATTCAATATAGTGGTTGATATATTGGCCATACTAATTGCCAGAGCAAAGGAGGCAGGGCAAATAGAAGGGGTTATCCCCCATCTTATTCAAGATGGTTTGTCCATACTTCAGTATGCGAATGATACAGTGATATTCATGAGCCACGATGTTGAAAAGGCAGTTAATATGAAACTGTTACTAAGTATATTTGAACAACTATCTGGCTTAAAGATAAACTTCCACAAAAGTGAAATCTTTTGTTTTGGAAAAGCTAAAGATCACGAAGAGTTTTATTCGCAGCTGTTTGGATATGTCATTGGTAAATACCCATTTCGCTACCTAGGGCTACCTATGCATTTTAGGAAATTATATAATAAAGACTGGAAGAACATCGAAGAGAGAATTGAGAAAAGACTTAGTGGGTAGAAAGGTAAACTGCTAACAGTCGGTGGTCGATTGGTCCTTATAAACTCGGTGCTGTCTGGATTACCGATGTTTATAATGTCTTTTTTTGAATTACCGAAAGGAGTATTAGAAAAAATTGATTGTTTCAGGTCTTGTTTCTATTGGCAAAACGATCAACATAAAAGGAAGTATAGATTAGTCAAATAGGAAATTATGTGTCAGCCTAAGGACCAAGGAGGTCTTGGGATACAAAATTTAGAGGTTCAAAACAAATATTTGCTTAGTAAGTGGCCGTTTAAGTTACTAAATGAGGATGGATTATGGCAAGAGTTATTAAGAAATAAGTATATTAAAAATAAGATGCTAGGATGTTGTAAAAAGAAACCAAGGGACTCGCATTTCTGGAAAAGTCTCATGAAGGTTAAAGATACTTTCTTGAAGTTAGAAGATTTTAATGTCAAAGATGGGCCAGAGACTAGATTTTGGGTTGATATTTGGTTGGACAACAAACCTCTCAAGTATAAATTTTCAGCGTTGTTTAATATTGTAAGAAGAAAACAAAACACGAAAAGAGATGTGTTTGTATGGGGCTTCAAGACTTCTAGAATCTTTAGAGTCAAGTCTATGTATGCTGCATTAATTAACAATGGGGCGAGAGTATTATAAGATATTTAGCAAACAAAGCTCCCCATGAAACTAAAAGTTTTTATGTGATATTTAAAAAGAGGAGTGATTCTGACCAAAGATAACTTGGTTAGGAGAAATTGGGTTGGAGACAAGTCGTGTTGTTTCTGCAATTTCTCAGAGTCAATTCAACATCTTTTTTTGACTGCTTTTATTCCAAATTTTTGTGGCACTCTATATGGATACTTTCTAGAATTTCACCTCCCACAAACATAGATGATCTGTTTGTTGGGTGTACCCAGTGCCGTAGGCTCCCGCACTGCGGGATCTGGAGAAGGAAAAATAGCCAACAGTCATCTCTGCACAAATGTGCAGAGGCTAGGGATTGAACCTTGGACCTCTTGGTCACAGATGGTAAAGCTCTATCGCTTGCACCAGGACCGCCCTTCATAGATGATTTGTTTGTTAATTGGTCTAAATTGAGTAACAAAAAGTATAACACATTGTTATTAAACAGTAGCTGCAGCATTACTGTGGGCAATATGACTAACAAGGAATGAGGTAGGTTTTGACAAATGCAAACCCAAATCTCTTTTGCAGGTCCTGTTTCGAGAGACACACTGGCTACGTCAATGGGTGAACTTGCAGCGGCATGAAGATCTGAAAGATCAAATGATCTCTGTGGCATAATACCTTGAGACGTCGGCTCTAGAATTCTTCGGTTCTAATGGATGGCTTTCACAAAGACGTGTGGGTTTTGCTTAGTCAAGAACTTTTTACTTGTTCCGTTAGTTGTGAGACTGGTTGTTTTGTCTGCAACCGAACTTTGCGTACGCGTTTGGAGTTTGTAATAATTAATCTGATTCTATCCTTGATAGATAATGCCGGATATTTTATCATTTATCTAAATAAATGTTGGAAAGTAGATTGTGAAATACTATATTTTGAAAAAGGAAAATAGATTAAATTAAAAATCATGGTTCACTTATTTTATTTTGAGAAAAAAATCATGATTCACTTTTTTTTGAGTGAAAAATTATGATTCTTGCAAATCAGGTTCAACTCCGGTTTTTCTTCGCAAAAAAAAAAAAGGTTCAACTCCGGTTGAAGAGACGCATTCGACTGCTAAGGCCTAGTGGGCTGTCTCGAGCTGGGCTCAGGTTCCGACTCGGGCTTCGTGTCGGCTGCAAGCTGCAACGGTTACTAGAGCGGGCCCAAAATCTCCGCTGCGTCTGCGTGCGCCTGGCTGCCTGTGGATAGAGAGCGCGGCGAGGCAAGCGAAACCTCTGTGGCCCGCAGGCTCCAGCGCTCCTCCACCTCTCATGGCCACCGCCACCGCCTCCCGCCTAGCCGTCCTCGCACCGCGGCCGTCGCCCCCGGCGCCGGGACGCCGGCGACATGCCCCTGCTCCCGGCTGCGGCCCTTCCCGCCCGCGCGGTCTCTGCGCGGCGCCCCGCGGCCGCGTCCTCTGCCTCGCGGCTCCCGCGCCCGCTGCTCCTTCCACCACCGACGCCGGCCAGGACCGGCTCCAGAAGGTATCCGCCGGTCCTTCCTTACTCGTTAGCGAGGCAGCGAGTGCTTTCCTGTTAGGTTCCCATTGGTGATTAGTGCTTTCACTACTGCGTTGCGCCGGTGCTTAATTCGGCGCGTGTTTTGTGCTACCAGGTGCCCATTTCGAATATCAGGAACTTCTGCATCATCGCGCACATCGATCATGGCAAGTCCACTCTGGCGGATAAGCTGCTAGAGCTTACTGGCACGGTGCAGAAGAGGGAGATGAAGGAGCAGTTTCTGGATAATATGGACCTGGAGAGGGAGAGAGGGATCACCATCAAGTTGCAGGTATCCATTGCAAAATTGTTATCTGTAACTGGCTAATTACGATCATTTAACCTTCTCTATATTGACCAATGGGGGAAAGGCTCTTGAAATTACTAGTTTCTATATGCAGACAAATTTCTTGTGTTTTTGTTAGTATGGGCTGTCATTTGCTTGTAGAGAGCTCCTACTGGAGGAGTTGTCCCATTATATTATTCATGTTTGGTGTTTGATATATTTTCACCTGTTCTAATAATTTGTGTTTTAGGCAGCTCGGATGCGCTATGTCATGAATAATGAGCCTTACTGCCTGAATTTGATTGATACACCAGGGCATGTCGATTTCTCGTATGAGGTATATAGTCACTTGTTCATACCACTCTCAGATAGAGAAGGTTTCCTGCTTCTAGGCGGCAAGGATGATTGCTTCCTATTATAATTTCTGATTGAAGATTTAATTCCTCTGAAATTTTAAGACCTTTTGGAGTTTATGTGACAGTATTATGGTAAATTTTATCATACCATTTTTAACATTGTGAGTTGATTTAAACATCTTTGGAACTATCTGGATGCTAGGTTTCCCGCTCTCTTGCTGCCTGTGAGGGTGCACTTCTTGTTGTTGACGCTTCTCAGGTGCAATATATATTTCCTTCCTGTAAGTTTCATTCGCTATGTATCTGAAGATATTTGTCTTCTGCATGCCAATGCGCAGAATCTAGCCAATGATTTTGCTGCAAAGTGAAAGATGTATGATGGCTTCATGCAGGGTGTTGAAGCTCAGACGTTAGCGAATGTATATCTTGCATTGGAAAACAACCTTGAAATCATACCGGTTTGTTCTACCCCATTTCCTGTGTACAAACTGTTATTCCTTTTTATTTTTTTACAAAAACAACTAATTTCATTTCATTGCCAAATCCCTATACACTGGACTTCATCCGAGTCTTTGAAATACTAGTTTTCCTTTTTGGTATTGCCCTTTTACTTTATTAGATCTGGATACAAACTGAGTAATGAGCTAATGATGACACCTAATGTTTTAAATCATTCTGTAACAAGGATAAAAACTTGCTTAAGTTTGCTCATGTTGCTTCGTAAGAAAATACATTAAAGCTTTAATTGTTTGATTACCCTTATATTAAACTGAAGCCTACCCCAACTTGCTTGGGACTGACAGGCTTGGTTGTTGGTTATTGTTGTACCCTTATATTAAACTGAAATGGCAAAATAAACAATTTATATGAATATGATATCCAGCTATCGATTCTCCTTATGATTTCTGTTTGACAATGACTTTGTCCTCTAGTTTAGGTTCTAAATAAAATAGATCTTCCTGGTGCTGAACCTGACCGTGTTGCACAGGAAATTGAAGAGGTATTTCCGAAAGCATCACCCCTATCTTTGACTTTTCCTCTACGTTCTTTGGCCAACAGTTCCTTCCATTTCCTAGTTAAAAGTTATGCCCTGTTTTTTTACAACAACAACAACAGCAGCAGCATAGCCTTTTGTCCCAAGCAAGTTGGGGTATGCCCTGTTTTTTTCTTAACTAAAAATTCAGCATTGTCTTTGTTGTTACCAGATAATTGGATTGGACTGCAGTGATGCAATTCGGTGTTCAGCAAAGGTTAGTTTTTGTTTCCTTTTCCTTTTTTTTCTTTTTTTTTTCTACAGAGTTACTTATAATTATAAAAGCTGGTAGCTGCAGATAGAACATATCATCCCCCCTTTATGAACAGATATAATCTTCATATTAACTTCTTTTTTGTTGTTCTTTCGTGTAGGAAGGCACAGGCATCACTGAAATACTAGATGCCCTTGTGACCAAAATCCCCCCACCGAAAGATACGGCAAAAGATCCTCTCAGGGCTCTTATATTTGACAGGTTCCCTTTAAGTACTTGAGCTCTTTAGAATTGGCTAATTAATGTTCTACATGTATCTGAACTATTGCTATATGTTGTCTTTGTGGTTGCAGCTATTATGATGCATACAGAGGTGTAATTGTGTACTTCCGTGTTATTGACGGCAGTATAAAGAAAGGGGACAAGATATGTTTTATGGCCAATGGAAAGGTAATCAACACCAAACGTAAAGCTCACCGGAAACTTAATGTGCTTTCTATTTCTGCAATACTTTTATTTGAAAAATTAGTTCCTAAAGTACCATCGGTAAAACACCATCCAAAGCTCCCTCCTAGTAATTTATTTGCATGCCACTTAGGTATTTCTCATCATCTAAATTAGTTCCAGAAACCCATTCTACCTCATCTTCTTCAACCTTCATAATCATTGTGTATGCCATGGGTAGAACGTCATGCTAAGCTTTTCTTGTCCATTTAACAGGAATATGTTGCTGATGAAATTGGTGTACTATCCCCAAATCAGATGCAAGTTGACGAATTATATGCTGGCGAGGTCAGTTTTATGCTGTGATGCCTTACGTCAATTATAATCCTTTGAAGAAGATAATATTTTTTTGGCTCTCGAATTTCATTTCCTCAACTGTCTATTCGACTATTTCAGCCAACTATTTTTTCGCGAGCATATTATTTTCAACTATTGTTAGCTATGCTTTCTCATAAATAAAAACACAGTTACCATGTATAACCATACCAGATTAGAAAATTAACTGTTGCAACCGGAACAATTAAACCAGGCCTTTATAAACTTATTACTGCATAGAATTATCAGCAATCTCCGAGCAGGGTCTAGTTCAGAAGTTTTTCTTCAACCTTCATCGTGCGTTCATTCAAAACAATGTCTCTTTGTATCTTGATTAGTTGGCCACTCTTTGACAGGTCGGTTATCTCTCTGCTTCTATAAGATCAGTAGCAGATGCCAGGGTTGGTGATACAATTACTCATTATTCAAAAAAAGCAGATCATGCTTTACCTGGATATTCTCAAGCCACTCCAATGGTTTTTTGTGGCTTGTTCCCTATAGATGCTGATCAGTACTGTATCTTCCCTTTATATTGAGTTCCGTTCTTTTCTGTTATGGTATAGTTGTATGAAACATTGTATTTGTCAATAGGTTTGAGGAGTTGCGGGAAGCGCTGGAAAAACTTCAGCTAAATGATGCTGCCCTAAAGGTGGGTTTCCTGGCCTAACTATATCATCATATTGTCATGAATGTATTGTCAAGACAATTTGTTCATTTCTAGCATTTGAAGTTTGTCACATATTTTCCTTGAATCAAATTGTGGATATTGTGAACTTAAAAAAAGAAATTGATCAAATATAGTTTATAAAGTGAAATCCTAATGCGACCGCATCAAGATTCTTACATACTTAATGGTGTTGGCAGAAGCTCAGATATCATGAAGTATGTTCCATCCATTCCAAATTATAGCTTACTCTGGCTTTGTCCTAATTTTGACCAATTTATAGAAAAATGTATCAACATCTACAATAGTTTCATTAAATTTTCCATGAAATATACCTTGATTGTGCATTTGTTTGAATTTGTAGATGTTGATATATTTTTTCTAAGAACTTGAACAAAGTTAGGGAAGCTTGACTTAGGACAATGCTAAGTGAACTATAATTTGGATCGGAGAGGGTATGACAAGCCCCAAAACAGTTCCACTAAATTTAACCACACTGTCTTCAGTTTACAAGTAGCCACATGACACATCAAATCAGTATATTGAATTATTGATATACTTGAATGAATATGAAGATAGTTGTACTCAATATTATCATAGAATGCTAATCAATAAATTCAAGTCCAGTACCTTCAGTTTTGAATATCAGACCAAATTCCATTCTAACTGCCAAGAAACACAATAGTAGTTCATCTCATTTTACAAAAATGAAAGAGTAAAATGCATCATAGGCCCATGAACTTGCACGACTGTGTCAAATAGGTCCATCAACTTGCAAACCAGGTATTTGACCCCTCAAACTTGCGAATCCTTCACTCCAGGTCCAAATGCCAAAACCAGCCCGGTTTTACTGACATACTTTGCAGCTAGACCCCTAAGAAAACTTTAATTTGAAGCACGAGTCCCTAGAAGCGAAAACAGAGCACAGACACGCGGGACGACCCCATCTTCCTAGAGCACTACGTTAAGGCGTGCACCCACACGGAGCTCAGCTGCTGGAACGCCTCGAACACCACCACCACATAGCTGCTCAGCTCCTTGCCGTTGAAGAAGGGCATGCCATTGCGGCGAGCATGCTGCACCAGGCTGATGGCCGCGGTCGGCTCCGAGAGCTCCACCAGGTGCATGCCGTACGTGCCTGGCTAAGGTTCCAGAAACTCTAGACACGTTGCACCAACTCTACGGCCAGCTCCATGATGCGTATACAACATACACATTTCGAGTGCATCTGTTAGCTTCTCTTGTTTGCATGTTGTGAGGATGGCGTGCATGGACCTGCAGCAGTATAGCACGTAGAGAGGCTCACAGATTGTTACTGGCTTCTTAGCTTAGCTTCTTGCTTGCGTGTATGTTAAAAAAAAATATACACCTCCGTATGCATTTTTTATACACTCGTAGTACACGCAGCAGATAAGAGTATATACGTATGGATTTTATTCTGACAAAAATCCATCAAACAGTGAACAAGGTGGTGAACAGCGCCAGGATGGCGTTAAGCACCTTGCGGTGGGCGCACCGGGTCTGCACCTGGGCACACCTGCGGACGACCGTGCTGGATCCAAGCACTGGTGGCCGTGGTGCTGTGCCCGGAGATGATCCTTCCCACTGGCCACCGTGTGCATGTGCCTGTTCCTGGTGCTGCTATGTGCTCGACGGGGATGGACCCATGGCTGTTCCACATGGACTGAGCCTCGACGAGTGCGTGTGCTTGTTCCACCTTGCGACCAGGGACTCGTGCTTCAAATTAAAGTTTTTTCAGGGGTCTAACTGCAAAGTATATCAGCAAAACCGGACTGGTTTCAGTATTTGGACCTGGAGTGAACAGATTCGCAAGTTTGAGGAGTCAAATACCTGGTTTGCAAGTTGATGGACCTATTTGACACAGCCGTGCAAGTTCATGGGCCTACTCTGCATTTTACTTAAAATGAAAAGCAATGTCATTAAAGCCATAAACTTTGCCTATGTTGATTGGAAGACTTTCTTGAGTCATTTCAACATAGCAGGTCCCAAGCCCGGATAAAGGAGGAGGGTGTGTTAGGTGCGGCTAGCCAACATTTCAAAACCAACCATTCTCATGGATATGAAACCTACAAGAGATTCGTTGGGGCGTAACCCTCTTAGCGACGCGCTACATCGGAACCCGGGTGTAGTGTCAAATGTGCAAGGGCTGGGTCATCATCCCCTTAGTGGCGCGTCATATCGTGATCCGGGTACGATGATAAATGAGCAAGGGTCTGGTCGTCGCAACCTTTGTGACGCGCTACATCTGCGCCCGGGTGTAGTGAAAAATGAGTAAGAGTCTTCGCACTTCCCTCGACGGGTGCGAAGGATAAGGAAGCTAGCCGAGCCAACTAGGATTCGTCTAGGTAGCTGGAATGTAGGGTCCCTAACGGGTAAGTTAAGAGAGCTAGTCGATACAGCAATTAGCAGGCGTGTAAATATTCTATGCGTTCAGGAGACTAAATGGAAGGGCCAGAAGGCGAAGGAGGTGGAGGATACTGGCTACAAACTTTGGTACACGGGGACAACATCGGGTAGGAATGGTGTAGGCATCTTGATCGATAGGAGCCTTAAGGATGGAGTAGTTGAGGTGCGGAGGCAAGACGACCGGATTATCCTAGTCCGGTTGGTAGTTAGAGATTTGGCTCTAAATGTGATCAGTGCCTATGCCCCACAGGTAGGTCTTTGCGAGAGCACCAAGAGGCAGTTTTGGGAAGATCTCGATAGCATGGTTAGTACTGTGCCTATCAGCGAGAAACTCTTCATAGGAGGAGACCTCAACGGCCATGTGGGTGCGACTAATGTAGGTTTCGAGCGGGTGCCTGGGGGTTTCGGGTATGGTAGTAGAAATCAAGAGGGGGAGGATGTTTTGAACTTCGCGTTGGCCTACGATTTGTTGATAGCGAACACCGTCTTTAAGAAGAGGGAATCCCATCTAGTGACCTTTCGTAGCAGACAACACCTGAGTCAGATCGACTTTATCCTTGCAAGGAGGGGGATAGACGTGCTTGCTTAGATTGTAAGGTGTTACCTGGGGAGTGTGTTGTCCCTCAACACAAGCTTGTGATGGCAGATTTTCGCTTTTGGGTACGTGTCCATCGGGACAATCGGGCCAAGATTGCGAGAACAAAATGGTGGAAGCATAGGGGGGAAGCAGCGCAAACATTTAAGGAGAGGATGCTAGATGAGGGGCCGTGGGAAGAAGGAGAAGATGCAGATGACGTGTGGCTAAAGATGGCAACATGTGTTCGGAAGGTGGCTTCGGATGTGTTTGGAGTGAGTAGGGGAGGCAAACGGGAAGCGAAAGACACCTGGTGGTGGAATGACGAGGTGCAAAGGGCTATTAGGGAGAAGGAGTGGTTCAAGCGCCTCCATCATGACAAGAGTGCAACCAACATTGAGGGCTATAAAATAGCGAAGAGGGCTGCAAAACGAGCGGTGAGTGTAGCAAAAGGTCAGGCGTATGATGACCTTTATCAGCGACTAGGCACGAAGGAAGGGGAGAAGGACATTTATAGGATGGCTAGGATCTGCGAGAGGAAGACGAGGGACATCAACCAAATTAAATGCATCAAGGATGGGACAGATCAACTTTTGGTGAGGGATGAGGAGATCAAGGACGGGTGGAGAGAGTACTTTGTTAAGTTGTTTAATGGGGACAATGAGGGTCCTACCTTGGAGTTGGATGACTCATTTGACGATACCAACAGACATTTCGTGAGGAGATTTCAGGAGGCAGAGATTGGGGAGGCTTTGAAGAGGATGAAGGGAGGTAAAGCGATGGGCCTTGACGGTAGCCCCATTGAGATGTGGAGATGCCTAGGTGCCAGAGCGATAGTATGGTTAACTAAGCTTTTTAACCTCATTTTCCGGTCAAACAAGATGCCTGAAGAATGGAGGAGAAGTATATTAGTACCGATCTTCAAGAACAAGGGAGATGTTCAAAGTTGTACTAATTACCGTGGGATTAAGTTGATGAGCCATACGATGAAGCTCTGGGAGAGGGTTATCGAGCATCGCCTAAGAAGAGTGACAAGTGTGACCCAAAACCAATTTGGGTTTATGCTTGGTAGGTCGACCATGGAGGCAATTTTCTTATTACGACAGTTGATGGAGAGGTATAGGGAGCAGAAGAAGGACTTGCACATGGTCTTTATTGACCTCGAGAAGGCATATGACAAAGTACCGAGAAATGTCATGTGGTGGGCCTTGGAAAAGCACAAAGTCCCAACTAAGTACATCACCCTCATCAAGGATATGTACAAGGATGTGGTGACGTGTGTCCGAACATGTGATGGCGACACCAGTGACTTTCCAATTAAAATAGGACTATATCAAGGGTCGGCATTGAGCCCTTATTTATTTGCTTTGGTGATGGATGAGGTCACAAGGGACATACAAGGTGATATCCCTTGGTGTATGCTCTTTGCATGCTCTTTGCTGATGATGTGGTGCTAGTGGATGAGACTAGGGCAGGAGTTAATAGGAAGTTAGAACTATGGAGGCACACGTTAGAGTTGAAAGGGTTTAGACTTAGTAGGACCAAGACCGAGTACATGAGGTGCGATTTCAGCGCGACTAGGAATGAGGAGGGAGACGTTAGCCTCGATGGGCAAGTGGTGGCCAAGAAGGATACTTTTCGGTATTTAGGATCGATGCTACAAAAGGATGGTGACATTGATGAAGATGTTAGGCATAGAATTTCAGCCGGTTGATTGAAATGGCGTCAAGGTTTAGGCGTCCTCTGTGACAGAAGAGTTCCTCAGAAGTTAAAAGGTAAGTTTTATAGGACAGCGATTCGTCCGGCGATGTTATACGGTGCCGAAAGTTGGCCTACAAATAGGCGAAATATCCAGCAATTGAGTGTAGCAGAGATGCGTATGTTACGATGGTGTTGTGGGCACACAAGGAGGGATAGAGTCCGGAACGACGATATTCGGGATAGGGTTGGGGTGGCACCAATTGAGGAAAAATTGATTCAACACCGGTTGAGATGGTTTGGCCATGTCCAACGGAGGCCTCCTGAGGCACCGGTGCGTAGTGGGGTTCTAAAGCGGGTCGATAATGTAAAGAGAGGTAGAGGTCGACTTAAAGTGACTTGGGACAAATCGGTTAAGAGAGACCTTAAGGAGTGGAATATCCCTAAGGATTTAGCTATGGATAGGAGCGCTTGGAGACTAGCAATTAACGTGCCTGAACCGTAATCTTTTTCTTGTACCATTTATGTGTTCTTTGTTTTCATGCCTTTTTTGGGTTTCATCTCTAGCCTATCCCAACTTGCTTGGGACAAAAGGCTATGTTGTTGTTGTTGTTGTGAATGTCATTAAAGCCATACATAATAATGACTGATAAAAAATTTCAAAAAACAAAACAAGTTTTTTCTCATTAGGATTCTGTAATATTGAATGTTCTTTATGCATCGGTGTTTTGTATGATACTTCATTTTCTCTAAGTACATGCCATTAATGCAGTTTGAACCGGAATCATCTAGTGCCATGGGGTTTGGCTTCAGATGTGGGTTCCTTGGTCTTCTCCATATGGAAATTGTTCAGGTTCTCACAATCTACTCGGTTCATGGCAGTGTAGTTCATATTAAAACCACTGTGGCTTGAAATTTCTACAATATAGTTTTTTTCTATTTTCAGGAAAGGCTTGAGAGGGAGTACAACTTGAACTTAATAATTACTGCACCAAGTGTGGTATACCATGTGAACTGTGTTGATGGTGAAACTGTAAGTCTTTTATGATCTTGAACTCGTCTTTTCTTGGAATCAACATTGCTTAACAGAATAGTAGTTATATGGCCATAACTCCTATTGTTCAAATCAGTACATCTGTTGGAGGTGCAAGAACTTAAGCTGTATCCAAAATCAAATAATCAACAACTTTTGTCAAGTCTGTTCAAATGACCTCAAACACGACATATTCCATATTTCCATCTTAAATCCTCATTAAAGAACGTTCTGTTGTCACAGTAAGGAAATATGGATATATTTTAGGAACTTCAGTATGGAGAATTAATTTATGGAAACCACCTGTAATTGTTACTTGCACAACTAATGAAATAGTGGCACTGCACAGAGGTGCCTAAGTTTTTACTTGCACACTACATGAAAAGCTTTTTGTCTATATAAACTAGTCACTGGTACAGTCAGGGGGGAAATGTAGGTCTTAAGAGACCAACTGTTATCATTTCATTTCAGATGACTTGTATAGCATTTGCAATCACTCCTAGTGTTCTTTTACCAAAAGTTCTTATACGGTGCATGTTGCAAGCAGCTAAGCTAAAGCATCCAAGTGTGTGTAAATTTGCATTGGGACAAAAATATCTGACTTTTCTTAACCAGAAACCAGTCAGTTTTATTTGCATGTGAAAAAAATGACTGCTTACAGATGTCATATGTAGGTTGAATGTTCAAATCCATCCTTGCTTCCAGAGCCCGGGAAGCGGAGGTCTATAGAAGAACCATATGTGAAGGTTGTATCTGTATCGCTAAACTTTGGGAGTAGTATCCTGCACAGGTCTGATTATTGTTTTTTGATGTCTTCTTTTTTTTTCCCCTTTACAGATTGAAATGCTTACACCGAAGGATTATATTGGTTCAATAATGGAGCTGGCTCAAGATAGAAGAGGTGAATTCAAGGAAATGAACTTCATCACAGAAAGCAGGGCCAAACTTATTTATGAGCTACCACTAGCTGAGGTGTGAAACGGAGCTATTTTCTTTGCAGTAAATTGAAGATTAAAAAGAGCTTGTAGAAGTAATTAGATGCATTCTTTAATGCAGCTGCAAAATATACAAATGAGGTGTTTCAGAAACAGATGATGTAGTTATTTTCAACAGTTTTTAGTCTGTCTGAAATATTTCTACGCCATAAAGATGACTGTATGAAATGCATCATCATCACTGTTACATTCATCCTGCAGCAACTTGATACTACTGCATTATATGTGTGTCTCAGCATTGAGTAAGCATGTTGCATCTGTTTGTTGCTTCTGTAATGTTTGTTTCTCTTGAGCCTGGGTATGAAAAGATACTTCCTCTGTTTCATTCTATCATACATTATTAAAAAATGATGTATCTTGCAAAACATAATCCTTCAGCTGTTGTATTTCGTTGATGCTAATATACCTGTAGAATTTACTAAGGAATTGAAGCAAAAATTTACCTATTGCTTAGTGGACATTTGTGTATGCAGATGGTTGGTGATTTCTTTGATCAACTGAAATCACGAAGTAAAGGATATGCTAGCATGGAATATTCACTTATCGGGTACTCATTGTTGCTATTCTCTTGTTTCTCTGCAGTTTCAGACTTTTGGTAGCGCCCATGTAGTCCTTTGTGAAATAGTTAGCTGAGATATGTTTCTCTACAGGTACAGAGAAAGTCAACTAGCAAAACTAGACATACAAATCAACGGGGATCCTGTTGAGGCATTGTCAACAATTGTACACAGAGATAAGGTTCTTTATTTTAGTTGTTACCTACACGTAACTTATGCAGTTCAGAAATAACAGCGATGTGAACATATACCATTGTTTATTATCCAAGGCCAAACGATCAATAAAAATATTACGATACAATTCATTTATGACATGATAAACATCTATCCATACAGTGAGGGCCACCCCTGCTGTATTTATGTCATAAAAGAAAAGATAAACATCTATCCAGACCAAAGAAACAAATATTTACATTGATTCTGTACTTATGGCAAACTGCAAAATATATATACATTTCAGGAATCTACTTGTGTTTGCGTATTTGATCATACTTATTGTCAATGATACAATTTGTGTTAATTAATGATTTATCACATATTATCTTTCCTTTGCACTTGCATGTAACCATCTATATAAACCTGCAGTCTACAAAGTAGCACAACAGTTATTCTAACTGTATTTAGTTTGAGTTTTTCTCTCTCTGGTCAAGTGCTAACTTCATTTTCGAAGAATTTTGAAGACCTAAGCTATTATGTAATATTTGTGTAAATATTTGTAATAGATATTATGTAAATATTTGTGTCTTTGGTCTGGATAGATGTTTATCTAAAAAAAATAATAAGCTATTATGTAATATTTGTGTATGTATCCATAGACCTAAGCTATTATGTAATAGCTTGTCGAGGCAATCTGATTGGTGAAATATTTTTTTTCCAGGCATATGCTGTTGGCAGGGCACTTACTCGAAAACTCAAGGAACTCATACCTCGGCAAATGTTTAAAGTTCCTATTCAAGTGAGATTTGCCTGTCTTGTTCTCAGATTTCTTTTATCTTTTATGTACATAACAAGATCAGGCAGACAATTATGAGAGAGTTAAGAGTACCTTACATACCAGCGTCAAGGGATTTTAGATAATAAGGGTTAGCAGAATGAGGATTTTGATTTTTGATAATAAGGGTCGGAGAGAATCTTGGTAAAGAACACATGCACATCTTTGTGTGCTACCACCTATGGGGGAGGAAATGCCTTAATTTGCGCTCATGGGTTTCCAAATGTTTCAGCCTACTTTTTGTGAGCTATATCAAGAGGAGCATTGAATTTTGATCTTGCAATTTTTTTCAGTAACAAACTAAAGAAGTGATTGGCACCACCCCTGCTTCATATTTCTTTTGAGACCTTCCTTGGCTTTATTTAAACCAAGCATCCTATGCTAGAAAATTAGCATAATCAACTTGTACCAATCCTTTTCCTGCGATGATAAATACTACAGCTCACAATCCCATTTCCTAATAGCAATCAGATGCTAATGAGAACATTGACAGGCATGTATTGGCACAAAGGTCATTGCGAGTGAAGCCCTGTCTGCCATCAGGAAGGATGTGCTATCAAAATGCTATGGTAAACATAACACTAGAACCTTCACTTTGGAAGCATTTGTAAAGCTAATGGAATATATGTCTCACACTTTATGATCAAGTGCACACTTATCTCATACAAATAGCAGTTAATACACTTGTGTTCTATATTCTGGCCTTACAGACTTCCAAAGCTTTATTCAAAATACTATGTTTTTTTTACTTGCAGGTGGTGATATAACAAGGAAAAAGAAGTTGCTGAAGAAACAGGTATTTTTAGAAAAAAAAAATGTTGTTTTGCCAAACAAAGAATTTTCAAAATATAATTTGTGTATAATACATAAGTAGTAGAATAATTATACTGACAAATGAATGACTAGCTGATCACCAGAATCCCTTTGTGATCTTATTATAAAACGGTCACTGGATATTTTTCAAACAGGCCGAAGGAAAGAAAAGGATGAAGGCAATAGGAAGGGTTGATGTTCCTCAAGAAGCATTCATGGCTGTGTTGAAGCTGGAAAAGGAGGTGCTATGAAAGAACTCATGAAACTTCGTGTCTCTGTAAATTAAAGATCTCTTCTGCACAACTCCACTCCGTAAGTATACTCGAGAGAGTTTTGAGGCAACAGGCCGCTGTGATTCAACCTGGCAGCTCTGGACCAGAGGAACCAGTCTAACTACAGATCACTCCAATAGAAGAAAAGCAGCTAATCTGGCGACTGGCATTCACTAATTTTGCTTTTGTATATGTCAGGTTATGACGGTAAACAATCATGTTGATAGAGAGTTTTGCCAGGCTCATGTACGAAATTCATATGTCAAAGGGCATCATGTAATCCAATTCCCTGTAATGTACACAGACTTGATTCTGCAGTTGAATATACCTTTGATCTTGAAGAGCTTGCTGCGGATGCGGTTCATGCAGCCGTCGCAAGTGGAGCCCCGTGGAGCCGATCTTGAGCACCACCGTAGCAACCACCGGCTGCGTATCGTCATGGCACAACCACATGTCCACATTCCATCAGATGTCTCAACAACAGCAATGCTGGTGCTGCTACTATAATACTGAACCAAGAACGAGACAAACAATATGAAGGAAAGAACGAGCAGCACAGCATCTGCGTCGTGCGTAGGCACCACGACAGTCTTCTTGTTGTCCTTGCTCCCGCCGCCCTTCCACTTCCCTCCTCCGCCGTCGCCGTTGGTGATCTTTCCCCTTCCCGTTCTCCTCCTGACGATCGGCCTTGTCCTCCTCCTTGGCCCCTTGTGCTGGTTCCTTCCTCTGCCGTCGGCACCCTTGCTTGTTGTTGTTGTTGCCGACGACGACGAGGTCGACCGCCTTCCTGGTCTTGTCGGCGACACGGTCCCACAACTTCTTGCGTCGAAGAGGCCAACCACTGCACCTTCATGGTGCCCTTGTCCACCTCCATCGCCACGCCCTCCACGTCTGCCAAGCCAATAAACGAGCACAACCATGGTGCTTCTTCCCGTCCTTGTCCCTCCCCTTCCCAAGTCCGTGCCCTTGTCGGCTTGTCGTGCCCTCCGCCGCCACCGCCGCTCTCTTTTTCTGCGACCAACATTACACCATAGATAGCCCGGGCGTCATGCCGTCATGGGATCAAAAACAAATTAAAAACAGATCGAGAGACCTTGGCCATGGCGGGAAGGAGTAGGAGGAAGCGTTTTTTTTTTTTTTTTAGCAGAGTAGGAGGAAGCGTAGTGGCCAAGTCTGGGCTTCACTGTATGCGATTGTATTCAAGTTTGGGCTTGGCCCAAGTAGGCGTAGGGGCTCGGCCCAGGAAGTTGGCGGTGTGTGGGTTGGCATATATGCCGGTGTAACGGTTAACGAATAACAGACCCGAATCAATTCCCCAATCCTCTGTCCCGCTCTTCCCCGAAGTTGTTGCTCTTCAAGCCCCTCCGATTCCTGCTTTGTACCCCAAATCCCTCTCCAATCCGTTCTTGTTCGTGGAATCCCTCTCCAATCCCTTCTTGTTCGTGACTCAACCCCTCCTTCCCCGCCATCTTGTTCTGTAGCGTCGTCGTCCTACGGAGCACCGCCGCCCGCCACCTGTTCGACAGAATGCCTGAGCTGCCAGCCGCCAAGGAATCAACCAATCCGGCCGGTGGTGCCTTCGCCGTCCTCCCTGATGAGATACTGCAGCACGTCCTCTCCTTCCTCCCGGCGCAGCCGGCCGTGCGGACGTGCATCCTGGCGCGGCGCTGGCGCCAGCTCTGGGAGGGCGTGGCGGGGCTGCGCCTCACCGCCGCCAACGCGCCGGAGCCCATGCGCGTACCGGGAGACCTCGAGTCCTCGGCGGGGCTCCGGGAGTTCGTGGACCACCTGCTGCTCCTCCGTGGCGGTGCGCCGCTCGACAGCTGTGACGTCATGTTCGATGTGACCGACGACGCGGATGTGCCCCACGTCAATCTCTGGATCCGGCACGTCGTCGTCCGGCGTCAGGTCCAGCAGCTCCTGCTCAGCATCACCCGGGACACTTGTCCTGGGGACCTTCATTTTCACGTCGACAGCCTGCCTCTTGTCTCCAGGCACCTTCGGAGGCTAGAGCTGAACTACATTGGATTGAATGACAGCTTCCTCAATTTATCGGGCTGTCCGGGGTTGGAAGATCTGTATATTAACAATGGTAACTTTGCCCGTGCCAGGAGGATCTCGTCTAAGTCTGTGAAGCGCCTGACTATCATTGATTCCAACTTCAATGAGCAGTTTCGTACTGTAATTGATGTCCCAAGCGTCGTTTCACTGCGGCTAGAGAACCCATGGGAAAGAACTCCTGTGCTTGGGTGCATGCCATTGTTAGAAGTGGCGTTTGTCAGACTTGCCACCGATCCTATGATGTCTTTGGATAGGTGCTATAACTCTTTAAGTCTGGGGATTGTGCTGATGAGCACTGTAAAGAGTGTTATGGCCTAGAAGGCGATGGTTTTAATGGTGGTAACGCCAGTGGTGCCAGAAAGAACAAATCTGTGCTTCTGAATGGTTTATCACAAGCAAAGAGTTTGACCTTGATGGATGAATACCAAATGGTATGCTTACATTTTAGCATTTAATTCATTTATATTACATGTCAATGACTTAATTCTGCTATAGTAGCTATATTGATTTTAGGAAACTGATGACAATTGTCATTATGTTCATTGTAAAGATTGCCTGATATTTTTTGTTTGTACTTTCTCCAGTTCATTTTCACACGAGATCTGAAATGGTGCCCCATGTTCAGAAGGTTAAATACTTTGTTACTGAACGAGTATTGGTGTGTGCCTCCTGACTTCCATGAACTAGCTTGTCTTCTTGGACACTCACCAGTTCTAGAGAAGCTCACTCTTCAAATTTTTTCCAAGGTACATATATTTTCTATACGACAAGACAACTGCTGCTAACATCATTTGTTTGATCAATTTATCTCGATGAAATGTTTTTACCTAGGGACCTGAACATAAGGTGAACATTATTGGAAGCTACAGTGATGGAGGGATCTGCTGCAAGCCTGCAATATCAGAAAACCTCAAGATTGTTGAAGTTAAATCTGAAGTGACTGACGAGGGAGTTCTGAAAGTTTTGAACTTCCTGCAAACACTTAATATCTGTTTTTTCTTTCTTTCTATATTTCTGCAGTTTGTGATTGTATTTGAATCTAAAGCAAGCTAAAGAAAAATCTCCTGAGTTTGTTATGGAATCATCAAATAAAAATAAAAAAAATTGGCTATAAATGCTTTTAATGTTTCTGCAAATATTATCTACAAATCTGTGCACGTAGGTGTATTAATAACCTTTAAAAAAATGGGCACAGAATGTTAACTTTATGTGTATTTCTGAATTATTGATGTGTTGCTTAGTTCTCAATCAGCGACATGTTCGTCCCAAAATATTATCTTGGTCAATAGAAATTGTTGCCCGAATCAGTTTTTTCCCTTGCATTCCCAAATTAGTTTTTTCCTTAAGTTAAATTCTTATGCATCAAACTCTACATAATCATTTCAAGTTTTCTTGCCATGTGATTCAAATCTCTTGTTTCTCATTTGTCACCCCTGTTACTTATGTGTGAACTTACTGTGCTTTTCATATTGCATAGATTTCAATTTTGACAAAGAAGAGGATACTTTGATCGAAGATGTATCTACTACCTCTTAATTGCATCAAGAAATGGAAGGTTGGATTTCATGTGGCAAGGGTTCTGTGTTTTGTATGTGAACTTATCAATTTTGCTTCTACCTGTAATAAACTAGGACTACAACTTAATTGGAATCAGTACCTGTCTCCTGTTTATGTGCCAAGGACAGTGCGTTACCTTTTTGTGGTACATTAAACTTGTTCATTGCCCTCCTAATGACTAATGTACTGTCCTTAGTTAGATCTTCTCCATAAAAGTAATCTGTTTATTATTAGAAAATATAGTTTGGCATTTCATTTCCATATGTTGGAAACTGCATAATTTGTAACATGACAATACAGATTTGTGGAGAATTTAGGGTAATTCAATCTTATATTACCACATTGGGCAGCCTTTTTTAGTTTCAACTAGGAAATAGATAGAATACAGAGGGATATCTGCTTCTCATGAATATCTTGATTGTCTTGCTAGCATTGTTTGTAGTGGAAATACTGGGAGATGTTACTTCAAAACTAATGGAATACTTGCCTCCGCCTAGTAGTAATATGAAGTAGTTCCAGATTGGTAGTTTTACAGTTCTGTATCTGCATATATTTAATTTAAAAGGGGACACAATGTTGCATGTCAAAAAAGACAATAAAGTACCATTTTGATGAAATTCATAGTTGCATGTCAAGAACTGGCAATGTACTGAAGATGCCATGTTCTTGAACAGAGGGAAGTAATTGAGTAAAGCTTCTAATGATGCAGCATTTTAGTTGTATATCGCTCCAGCTTTGAAATATTCCAGTATGCTACAGTTTGATGAGTAGGAATTTATTACACATTATTAGTCTTTTTTCTGGTGTCTGATGTTTACTTCGCCTTTTTACCTCTCATCATATCATTTCTCAGATGGCACCCCTTGGCACTTAGAATACTCTGATTTTTGATCTCCACAGGTTTTGTTTTCTAGGAATAGAAGCCGGCAGATCTTCTTGGAGCACCGGTACCTCATTTCGTGAGGAAGCTGTGCATCAGCGGAAGCACTGAACCACTAACAACGGACATCACTATTCATCACTATTTACAGCTGCACTTGTTGGGCCAAGTTAAAGAGTTACTCTTGGTAACTAGCTGTTTCATTTATATACGCACCTGGACTGGTAAGTTTGATCAGACGAAGCACCGATATCGCCAAGAAAGTAGCTGCCTTTGTCTCAAAGGATTGCTTTTTTTTTTCTTGTTGTACCTGTAGTGAGAGGCGAGCTTATAAGAGTTTTAATTTGTTCTTATGATTATAGCTGGACCTGGCGAGCTTATAAGGGTTTTAATTTGTTGTTCTGATTATAGCTGGACCTGGTTTACCATGGTATGCTGTTTCTTGTAACCTTGCATCCGTGCCACATGGCGAACGCCTCGTGGTGCAGATCGAAGAGTAGCATATGCAGCCCGGCGTGATCTCGTGTGCACCGATAGAAGTAGGAGCCACGAGATCGGCTGCAGGCTGGCCTCGCTGCTCGCCGGGCTGATGTCGTGCTGCACGCCAGAGTGCGCGCGCACGCCGTAACTTGGGTACCCAAGATCCATCGCATCAATGGACGTGTCGTAAAGTCCGGCAGCCCCCTGTGTTGTCGTGGCATCTCGTCTTCTCTTGCGTTCAAGCACACCACCCTGCTACTCTAGTGTCGAGCTGAGCTTCGTGTGCGAGGCGACGATTCCGTTCGCTTGCAAGCGAATGCAGCAGTGTGGCACATGTGGTTCTCTTTTGTCTCAGTATGGTCACCGAATATTTGCAAACAGCTGAAGGAAAGAAAAGGATGGGAAGGGTTGGTGGCCGTGTGGAAACTGGAGGAGGAGGTGCTATGAGAGAGCTCATGAACTGATGAACCTTTGTGCCTCTGTAAATTTAAGATCTCATCTTCTGCGCAACTCGCAAGTATATTCAGAGAGTTTTGAGACAACAGGCCACTGTGATTCAGCCTGGCAGCTCTAGATCAGAGAAACCAGTGTAACTACATAACACTCCCAGAACAAAAGCAGCTAATCTGGCGACTGACATTCACTAATTTTGCTTTGTATATGTCAGGTTATGATATGGTAAACAGTCATGTCGTTACAGAGTTTTGCCAGGCACATCTACGAAATTCATATGTCAAAGGGCAGTCATGGAATCTAATTCCCTGTAATGCTACACAGACTTGATTCTACAGTTGAATATACCTGGTAAAATACATGTAGCACGTAGGAGTTACAGAGGAATTGGAAGTTCATGAAAGTTCCTGGAGTACTTCATGAAAATTCATAGACAGACATGAGACATGTCGTTCAACCACAGCTTGCGAACAGAGGAAATGGAACAGAGCACATATTACAACAATAAATCCCTGGCACACCAAGGGAAATGTAACAGAGGAGAAACAAACAAGAAAGAGGCAGAGGAGTTACAGAGCCTATGTAACAGCACGTTTGAAAGAACGTTCTCCAGCGTTGAACTAGTGGTTTTCCATGCTATCCACTCCCTGATTATAGCACGCAAAGCCTCTTTCAGGGAGTCGAAGCTCAATTAACCAGTTATGGTTACTGCTGTTGAGGTCGCTGCTGATTTGCACTCTGCAGAAAGGAGCGGTAGCCACCTTGCAGGTTCCTCACGTTCTTGAACCCCTGAACACACACATCCAAGTGAGCAGCCTCATATCAGACACAGCTAGCTTGTCCTACCAGATTGATAGCTCAGATGGTCTGTGTTTACCGCGTTTACAAGATCTGCAGTCGCGAACCTTGACCTGTTCCCCGTGTTGCAAGCCTACGCAGTGTGAAATAACTTCTTTTGATTATAAAATGATTATACCGTATTTATATGAGTATATGATTGATGAAGGCAGTTATGTACCACAATGAAGACATCATCCTTCCCACAGAGCGCAGCCACTTCCTCTACAAAGTGTGGATTTTTCTCCTTCCCTTTGTGATCAGCAAAGAGAAGAGGTAGAATAATTAGGTAGACATTTTTGATCAGAGTGACCCAGGCCTTGTTTAGATTGTAAAAAATTTCAACCTGATGAATAGTAACTCTTTTGTCATATTTAACAAATATTGTCCAATCGTGGACCAACTAGGCTTAAAAGATTCATTTCGTGATTTTAAACTAAACTGTATAATTAGTTATTTTTTTGCCTATATTTAATGTTCTATGCATGAGTCTAAAAATTGACGTGATGAAGAGAGAGTGAAAAAACATGAAATTTAGAGGCAATCTAAACAAGGCCCCAGGCAAGATTAAATTTGAAATCAATCATGGACTGACAGCAATCAGAACCAAGAAACTGACCTTGTGGTGTGACTGACAGGTAGTAGGGAACATTCCGAGCACCGGGTGCATGCGCCTTGTCGAAGTCCTCCCGCATCCTGAAGAAGAAGAGCCGTTTCGTCCCCGTCAGTTCGTCTGCAGTTGATAGTGAGATCATGGAAGCTTCAGTATATACAGTACACGCATACCTGACATCCACATAGCCATGGCCAGAGCTCAACAGCGCATGCGCTTGGTCAGCGTCGATGGTAGGGATGATGGCTTGCTCCTTTTCGCTGCACATCAAGGTTGACTCTGGTTAATCCACTTGCATCCATTTGTTTGTAATGGATGCTGCAAATCAATGCAATGCACCAAGCTAATGGCGAAGCAACATCAGAACAGATATGGTAGTTGCCTTTGCCTTTCTAGTCTAGTTACCTGCTGGTCACTGCAGACGCCATTGACACAGGGGAACAGGAATGATATGGGTCATGAGTTGACATCCCTTCGTTTTTATATAGTGGCACGTCAGTATATCATCACGATATGCTGGCTAACAGCTCTCGATGACATGTTTCCCGGAAAATAATCTTCTCTGAAGTCTGACCTTTGATGCTGTGTCGTCATTGCTTATCTGGCAACAAACCAATAATTGCTCCGGTGAATTTCTTTTAGACACTAGGAGACAATGAATTGGTTGACCAAAACAGCTATATACTATATATATTATGCTTTGTTTACAGCTCCCTTTGTCTTCTCAAAATGGAAAATAGAAACTTTGGGAACCCCACTTGATGACAGTTGACAAGTGCTCTAACATAACAATCTGCAGGAAACAGTTGACAAGCGATATGCGTGTTGTTTCCTTTAGCACCCTTATTATAGAAAGTTTGATATCCTACAGTGCTACTGCATGTTCAGATCTCAAGGAAAAGAATATAACACCATTTTTTACTAAAAGAAACTAACACTCCACGATGTGCATTTTCTTGAGGGTTGAAGACAGTAGTTCTTAGGATATATAGATGGCTATATTTGGATATACTCTCTCCGTCGACAAAAGAATGCTATTCTCACGCCTCGAGGAATAGATTTTGACTAAAATTATATGAAAAAATACTAGCACTTATGAGACAAAATAAGTATCATTATATTAGTTATAAAATATAATTCTCACACTAAATTTATTTTGAGACATAAATACTAACACTATTTACAATAAGCTTGGTCAAAGTTGAAATTGTTTTGACCGGCACGTTTAGCATAAAGGAAGCAGTATTTTTTCAAGGTCAATTCAAGATTGGGGGGGGGGGGGGTCCAAATAGATCCCCACCTACTTTCATTTCCATGGATTCCGGCAATCCGGTGGGTGGAAAGGGGTGCAAAGCACCTAATACAGGGGTTTGACCCACGAAAGTCACAAAGGTACATATAAGAGGGGGAGAGAAACAACAACGTTACAAAAAACACCAACACAGTACAACACCAAGGGTAATCCTAGCCAAAAATGGAGAGACGCCGATCGCGAAGCAGCATACTTGCCGATTTCACCACGGCCATTGTGCCCGGCATCACTCATCTAAGTGCGTTGATGAACTCACGAGACCTAGATCACCGAACACAACGACCTCCTTTTGAGAGTGATGGAGACACCTCCAGCACATCTGGGCCCACGCATCGTCGTTCAACGCCGTCCACGTGAGGAAGTCGTGAAGGGGAATGGAGGCAGCGGTGCAATCTCCACCCGACATTTGATTTTATGCCACCATCTCCATCAAGTAGAGCGCCGACGAAGCAGCAGCGCCAGAGGTTGACGCTCATCAAGTGACGACAATGACTAGCAGCCAGGCGGTATTACCCAAGGGGGAACAAGGATAAGAGACACAAAGGGAGGGAAGACAAAGAAGCAAGGAGGCCCAAGAGGATGGTCATGGTGGAGATGCAGGCATGCTTTTGTGTTGATGCCTTTGGCAAGGAAATGACGTCCGTAGACGGCACCATCGATGTTCGTAGCACCAAGCTCATAAGGGCTTTCTCCCTAAGACTTGTAGGCGGCGAGACGAGGCCGAAGAGCGGCTTGCATCACCTCCCTACAGCTCCCGCAGGATTGAAGTCTTCAGCAGTGCCCCCTCAAGGGTTATGACGCTAGTTGCGCCACCATCGCTGGCCCATAGGCTACAGAATAGCTAGGGCATGGTTTTCACCCCCGATTTCACCTGCCTGTGGAGGTTAGGCCATAGCGCCCAAGTTGCAGCCCAGCCCACAGCACCGAGGCCGCACAGTCCAGACAACAAGGTAGGTCGACGCGGAGAGGCCCCACACGGCCTCGGCGGGCGTCGTGACCACCGTTGCCAGACCTGGCCATGCTTGGGGGTGAGGTGCCGGACCTGCAGGCTGGCCCCTGTCATGCAAGCTGTAGGGGTCCGACACCACCATCCGGACGGGGAGGTGGGGGAGCGGGCACTCCGACCCCCCCACCCCCCCGGCGCCGCCGCCGCCATGGAAGCCCATGTGTGGGGGAGCGGGTGCTCCGGCCGATGCTGCCATGGGAGCCCCATTGAGCGCATGGGCTAGCCTTCGTGTGGCCAGATCTAGCCATGGGAGCACCGAATTTGGGCCCAAGTGGCATGGTTCTGGGGCCGCCGCGGGCCACTTTGCTTCCGCCGAAGGTCGGCCTCTAGGGCGTCCGCCGGCCACTCTGCACACCGGATCCAGGCTCAGGGTCGGCGGGTCCGTGCTTAAGGAGCTCGGATCTGGCCTCTCCCTAGCCGGGGCGGCCAGCCTTTTTTCAGCTAGGCAACGGGCCACCGCCACCGCTAGCCGGAACGGCGATGGCAGCAACCGGAGATGGTCGGAGGGCGGTGATCCTATGGACGGCAGGGGCGTATCGCCCCCGAGTCACCTAGGGAGAGGGGGGTGCGCAGAAGGGATAACCATTTGTGGTAGTTGAAAGCATCTAGGCCCCTTAATGTGGTTTCGATGATTGATGACAATATTTACCATAACTAACGTGTGTTTTGCAGAAACATTGGTAAATTAGGTTATGGTGATGGATACCATGGGCAATACGGGTTTCATGCTCCCTTGACGATGGAAATCGTTTCGG
>CM041645.1:11586564-11613695 GCA_023333625.1 Bothriochloa decipiens
TTCTCGGTACAATCCTTAGGAACACACATAGGCACATAGGGTGAAATGGACTAATAGGTTTTAATTCCGCAAGAAATTTTAGAATTAGCCCAATTCACCCCCCCTCTTGGGCATCTTGATCCTTTCAGTAGTTGATGACTATATTTGAATAACAACCAATGTGGCCCGAGTCGCCCGGGGAGGACAGGGAGGACGATGCGGGGGGGGGGGGGGGGGGGGGGGGGGGGGGGAGGGGTGCAAGGAAGGAAATGACCATTTGTGATGGTTGATGACTATATTTGAATAACAGCCATTTAGAAAGTCTGTTGGGTAGTTTTTCACCAAAATCTCAACTCCTAACATTTAGCAAGGTTTGAAGATGCTCTTAACCACATCACGCCTATGGTCTTCTGATTCCAATCCAAGCCATATATTTGGGATAAATAATCTGTATCCACATCGCGTCTCTGGTCTTCTGATTCCAAGACATATATATATGGTGATGCCTTGCAATGTATCGGATGCAAAGACAACGAAGCAATATGATGGAGAGCAAGCAGCAGGGTGACGAGTCCTCCGTGACCGTCGACGACGTCTTCCCGGCAAACTTCGCCGAGGTCGTGGCGTCTCTTCCCAGAGGGCTACCGTCCCTGATGTTCCCTTCGATCCGTCGGTACCGCGGGTTCTGGATCTACGATGGCTTCCTGCTGAACCTACCGAGAGCCCACGCCTTGTTCGAGGAGCGCCCCGCGGACATCCTCCTGGCGAGCTTCCCCAAGAGCGGCACTACCTGGATCAAGGCCCTCGCCTTCGCCACGGCGCGCAGGTCCGTGCACTCGCCGCTCGACGCCGGGCACCCGCTCCTCTCCAGCAACTCCCACAAGTGCGTCAGGACCCTCGATAGTCTACGGTCATCGCTAGAAAGCGACGGCGGTGGCGGCATGACGGCAGCGCCGCGTCTCCTCGGCACACACTTGCCCTACTCCCTGCTCCCAAGACGCGCCACGGCGGACGGCTCCGTGTGCCGGATCGTGTACATCGCCAGGGACCCCAAGGACACGCTGGTCTCTGTGGCATTTCGATCAAGGTTTGAAATCTCCGGCTTTAGCTGTTTGAGAAGCATTTAGATTTAGCTCTTAGCGCAGCAAGCATTTAGCTAAGTTTTTTTTATATACAATTTAGCTCTTAACTGACGCTATTAGCCCACTATAGTTGGCTGTTAATTATAACCTATTTTGTGAATAGATAGCTAAATGTCCTAGCTAGATATTTAAAACGCATATTTCGATGCAGGTGTGCGGATGGAAGAAGCAAGTGTCAACGGGGGCACGCGGCCTAGGGCAGCAGCAATAGAACGAGCCGACTTGGAGTTTGAGGAGGCGTTCGAGCTGTTTTGCCAAGGCTACAGCCTGGCAGGCCCGCAGTGGGAGCCCGTCCGTGAGCACTGGGAAGCAAGCAAAAGGATGCCGGGGAGCGTGCTGTTCCTTAGATACGAGGAGATGCTGCAGGACCCGGTTGGCAACCTGAGGAAGATGGCGGAGTTCATGGGGTGCCTGTTCTCTGCTGCGGAGGATGACGCCGGTACGGTGCACTCGATTGTTAAGCTGTGTATCATGGACAAGCTGCGGAGCCTGGCGGTGAACAAGACCGGAGCTTTCACCGGAAAACTGGGGGACAAGGTGATAACCATCGACAACAAGCATTTCTTCAGGAAAGGGGTCATGGGGGACTGGAGGAACCACATGACACCAGAGATGGCGACAAAGTTGGATGGCATTGTCAAGGAGGCACTCCAGGGATCAGGATTTACCTTCGGTACACCAAATAGTTAGGGCATGTTTGGCACGGCTCATCAGCCTCCACTCTATTGTCGTCACCGGAGTTGGAGCCAGAGACAGGAGCCTCATGGCAGCTTTGTTTCTTTACGTTAAAAAGAACTCCGGCTCAGTGTCTCCTTTGCAGTATGTTCAGAGCACATCCTCCTCCTCCAGTGAGTGTTTCCATCTGGAACACCGTTGCAGATAACTGTTATTTCTTTATTAGTGTATTTTTCCAATATGCTGGTTGTAAGTGTCTGAATCTTAACAAACAAATGAACAAAACAGTCATATAATCTTTCCTCGCGGAAGAAATCGCCGGTCGCTCTCCGTGTCGCTCTCCGACCGGGGCGACACGGGGGCGACTCCCCCTCCTCCGTCCCCTCCATCGCCGGCGTGCCCTCCCTGGCGCCGCCGCTGTCTCTCACTACCGGTGGTGGCGACCTTCAGCGCCGCCTCCCGTTTCCTTCCTCTCTCTCCCTCCTCTCCCCCTTCTCCCCCCGCCCCCTCTTTCTTGAACCCCGTTCATGGAGATGGGCTGGCCTGTGGCGGCCTGGGGCTCTAGATCCGTGTCCTCTGGACCCAGATCCGGCTGGCCCCGCCCCGGATCCGGTGGTGACGGGCGGTTTCCGGCGTCCAGATGCTGGCTCCGTGCTGGCGGCGGCCGGGCCTCCTAGGTGCGACGGCGGTGGTTCTAGCGTGTCCTGGCGTGGTGGCCGGCCCGTGGCTGTTGCTGGCGATGGATCTGGGCTCCCTGGCCCCAGATCCGGAGATGGCCGGCGTGCTCCACCCCCCTTCCTCGGGGCTGCAGCGGGCGGGTCTTGGTGACGGCGGGTGGCACCCGTCTGGCGACACTGCTCCGCGTCCCAAGCAGCGGGCAGCACCCCCGCGGCGAGCGTCGTCACGTGGTGGGTTGGGCGCAACGACATCGGCTCCGTCCTGGTGCGATGGCTGCTGGCACCCCCCTCCTAGGCGGATTTGGTCGGCTGGGGTCACGGGAAGGCCGTGTCATGGCCAGCCCTTTGGGTCCGGGATGGACGGCGGCCTGTCGGTCTGCCTGCTAGGCGTGCCTTCTTGGCTCCCTGGCCTTGTGGTGGAAGGGCGTCGTGCAGGTGGTGGTGTAGCAGCGTCGCCGTGTCCGATGGCTATGTCCTTGCTTCCTGCTTGTCGTGCCGTGGTGGCGTGATTTGCAGCGGTGAGGTGGCGCACGAGCTCTGCCGTGGTGGCATGGCTGGTGGCACCAACCGCTCTTGCACCAAACTCTACGCTTCATCATGCTCCAGCTGCCAACCTTCGTGACCCTTTCCGACAACAGACAAGGGTGAAAATCCCGCCAGGCTTCTTTAGCCCGTTGACGATGGTGGCGCCCTGCATCATCACCTTCTTGGAGGTGTCATCTTCAGTCCGTCGTCAGAGCCCGTTGGGGCAAGCTTTGGGATGAAAATACCTAGATGCTATCCACACCGAAGTTGGCGTCTGCGGATGTCAGTTCCTTCCTGAAGGCTTCGTTGATGCTCACTGCTTGTCTCCTTCGTGCTGGTCTCATGCTTTCTTCTTGTCCTGTTCGGTCTCCGTGGACCCTGTGCTGAACCTGTTCTGTGCTTCATGCTTCTCTTCACGGTGGTAAGTGCAGCTGGTGTTTGTGGTGGCCGTAGCTTGCTTTGGCAGATGCTTTTCCGCTAGTGTTATGAAGGTTGCGTTGCCGTCGCTGCATGTCGTGGTCTTCTTGGGGTCCTCTCCGCCCGTGGTCCTGACGTCTCGGTGACTCGGAGGAGTACTTGGAGAGTGACTCGCTGCTGTGCGCGTGTCAGCCCCAGCCGCGGATGCTTTGCCACGTTGATGGTCTCGTTCTAGTGGATGCTTTGCCGCTGAGGTATTTTCAGCGGATGTTTTGCCGCCGAGGAGTTTTCGGCGGATGCTTTGCTGCTGAGGTGGTTATCGACTATGGCTCCTATCACTGCTGGCTACCAAGGTGTAGAGATTTCTGTATTAGGCTCAGTGCTGGGGTTGTTAGGTGGAGGGTTCCCCACCCCTCATCTTCTTGCTTTTCGTTTTGCGTCGAGGTTTTTGTTGGTAGTCCTAGGATTACCCGTGAATCCTCTTGTATCATCTATGTATAGGTCTATTGACCATTCTCTTCTGCTTAATGCAATACGGTTTATATCCCTGTTCTAGAAAAAAGTGTCTGAATCTTGTAAAAGTTTGTAAGGCTGTATGCATCCTTAATTATTATGCAGAGGCCAGGAGTGTTTCAAGCTCTTTATATCAACTCGATGTAATGAACTTGAGTATAGTAATAAAGCTTTCCCTTAACAATAATGCTGGTCATTTGTTTGATTGTTATATTCTGTAATGTTTCTTTTGTAGATTAAAAAACAGTATATATTGTTGTAGTAATTGTGAAAAACCCATTCACACTGTTTTGTCAAGATTGAACATGCATCCTTCGTTGCCAACAAACAGACAAACCAAGAGGGGAAACCTACTACTATGTGGTTTATACACGTTACCACGAAATCCAATTTATATAGAGATCGAACTCCCTACATCGCTAGATTCGAGTTGCTATAGCTCTTACATGAGCATATGGATCATGAGTCTAGGTCACGCATGATACGGGGATGTGGCGTAATATGTCTTGAAATATCACTCAGAATTGATCATCACTAGCAGACTTAGAGTTATTTTAACATGATCTCTGGTCATAACTTAAGGCCACATATATGACTATATATATGAGCATTGAGGATCCACCGTAATACGACTGATCGTCTGCTGTTCACTGTGCATCAATTTTTTCCATCGTGTTCAGCCATTATTATTTCCATCTGCAACTGTTCAACTAGTGCTCATGACGGTTTATCTGTTTTTTTCGACGAAAGAAAAATTATATTATATGATAGGTAGGTACATCAAGATATTACTAGCACTCCGAATTACAATAAAGTACCAACGCTATGAAAAGCACAATTTAATACTTAACCTGTTAGATGTTTTGCAGTATGGATGACCGCACAAGCAAACGTCGGCAACGAACGACGGCCTAAGAACAGATGCCCAACGAACGACGGTCAACATTCATGTAGACGAAATTGGGATCTTATTCTTCTTTCTTGTATCTTTCTTTTTCTTCTTTCTGTCACCGAAGATTGAGGGAGACTGATCTGAAAATTGTTCTCCCTAGTCTTTCATTGTGGTCAGATCTAACCACAACAAAACGAAGAAGAGACCAAAAAAAATTATTCCGTGACGGCGACATCATCTCCGCCTTTATGCCGCCGTCCGGAATAAAAGTCTCCATGCCGTCACGTCGATGAAGATGCTGACGCCGAAGTTGTCGCCCTCATCTTCAACAGAGGTGTCATGGAGAAGACGATTCCAACCTTTCCCTTCACCGTCGCCAGAGAGAAGGAGAAAATAAATCACCATTACCAAATAATTTGGCATGGAGAAACACTAACCCTAAGACTCGATCTAATAGAGAAAATTTATTAAAAACAATAAATCCCCACTCCCTTCAGCCTCCGACGTGATGTCGGAGGAGAAGGGAAGGGGACCAACGATAGAGAACGGGAAAGACCTGCGGTGGCGGCTGTTGGGCGGCGGCGGTGGCTCTAGGTCAGCAAGCCACCATGGACTTTGACGGTTCATCTGTTGGGCTATTTTATTTTTATATATGGCGATGCATTGCATGGAGGCATGCAAAGACGAAGCAAAATGGAGAACAAGCAGGGTGACGCGAGTCCCGCCCAGAGTGACCCACACGAGGCCACGACGACGTTTTCCCGGCGAACTTCACCGAGATCGTGGCGTCTCTTCCCAGCAGTCATCGCTATAATGGAGTTATTTTAACTTGTATGATCACGGTTCGTAACTCAAGGGCACATATTAGACGAGGACGTGACTCGTGAGTGCAATTTGGGATGTAAAAAGTGGCACACAAAAGAAGCTTTTTACGCTATCCGGTAGTCAAAGGAGGTGGATGAAAAAAATAAGATTAAAGTGGCTCGGTTCCACCATCCATCACCCCGCTCATTCACTCCTTCGCCTCTTCCTCGCTCTGGTCACTATTTCACCACTCATTGCTTGATCATCTTGTTTAGGCATCTGTGGCTCCCGACTGCTCTTCCTCTCATAGGTATTAGCATTTAGTAGTTAAAAATGTCTAGTTAGTTTTAAAGCTAGCATGCAACGGATGTTTATTTTTTTCAAAATCATGCATGGCACTTCATTATTAAGAGAAGTGAGAATGGTGAATAGACCTATACATAGTTAATACATAAGGATCCGTAGGTAGTCTTAGGATTATCAACGAAGTCCTCAACACAAACAAAAACAAGAACATGGGGGTGGGCAACTCTCCACCTAACAACCACAGCGACTGAGCCTAATACAAACTATCTTAATACATTGGTAGCCAGTAGTGAAAGGAGCCGTAGATGATAGTAGCGATAAAACATCCGCAAGAACTTTAGACGGCAAAGCATCCGTTTAAACAACCTCGGCAGCAAAGTATCTGCCAGAACAACCTCGGCAACAAAGCATCTGCCGGAAAGAACGACGACCTCGGCGGTAAAGCATCCACTGAAAACTCCTCGATGGCAAAGCATCCGCCAAAAAAAAAGGACCAAACCGTGCATGGCAGCAAACTCCTCCAAGTCACTGAAAGCCCTGAGGACCACGGTCGAGGAATAACCATCAAGGCTCGCGGCAACAACAACTCAACCTTGTAAATTATATGTAGCACGTAGCACATTAAACATTTCCTGGAGTACTTCATGAATGTTCATACATGACAAATGTGTGGTTCAACTGCAGCAAGCGAACAGAGAAAATGGAACAGAGGAGAAACAAACGAAAGAGACAGAGGAGTTACAGATCGTTACAGCACGTTTGAAAGGAAGGTTCTCCAAGCTCAATTAACCACAAGCTCAATTAACCAGTGATGGTTTACTGCTGTTGAGGTCGCTGCTGATTTGCACTCTGGAGAAAGGAGCGGTAGCCACCTTGCAGGTTCCTCACGTTCTTGAACCCCTGAACACACACATCCAAGTGAGCAGCCTCACAACTAGCTTGTCCTACTAGATTGATAGCTCAGATGTCCTGTATTTACCGCGTTTACAAGGTCTGCAGTCGCGAACCTGGATCTGTTCCCCGTGTTGCAAACCTACGTGATATGAAATAACTTTTTTATACTGATTATAAAATGATTATAGAGTACTTATGAGCATTCTGATTAACTGACGAAGGCAGTAATCTACCACAATGAAGACATCATCCTTCCCACAGAGCGCAGCCACTTCCTCTACAAAGTGTGGATTTTTCTCCTTCCCTTTGTGATCAGCAAAGAGAAGAGGTAGAATAATCAGGTAGACATGTTTGATTAGAGGGACAGAGGCAAGTTTAAATTCGAAATCAATCATGAACTTTAGTTTCTAGAATAAAAATAAAAAAGGAAGAGAAAACACCCCAATCGATCCCAGCAGGCCCTCACTGTCCTTGTGGCGTGACTGGCAGGTAGTAGGGAACATTCCAAGCACCGGGGGCATGCGCCTTGTCGAAGTCCTCCCGCATCCTGAAGAAGAACCACGTCGTCCCCGTCAGTTCATTGATTCGCAGCTGATTGTACGTAAGAACATGGAAGCTTGAGTGTATAGTACACACATACCTGACATCCACATAGCCATGGCCAGAGGTCAACAACGCATGCGCTTGGTGAGCGTCAATGGTAGGGATGATGGCCTGCTCCTTCTCGCTGCACATCAAGGTTGACCCTGGTTAATCCAATTGCATCCATTTGTAATGGATGCAAATCCATGCAAGCACGAAACTAATGGCTAGATGGTAGTTGCCTTGTCTTTGCCTTTCTAACTAAAGTCTAGTTACCTGCTGGTCACTGCAGACGCCACTGGCACAGGGATGATATGGGTTGTGACTATGCAGATGGAGCAGGACGGTGACATCCCTTGGTTTATATTGGCACGGCAGTATACCATCAAGATGCTAGCTAACAGCTCGATGACATCGTTCCCGCAAAATAATCTTTTGTGAAGTCTGACCTTTGATGCTGTGTCATCATTGCTTATCTGGCAACAAACCAATAATGACACTCCATGGAATTTGTTTTAGACACAAGGAGACGAAGTAAGGGTTAGTTGGTTGACCTGAGCTTTGTTTACGGCCTACTTGGTGATAGTTTCTCCCCTTTGACTTTCTCAAAGTAGAAAATAAAAACTTTGGGAATCCCACTTTGATGATAATTGACAAGTGTTAATATTGCGTAATCTATGTTTGGCTCTCTAAGAAGGGCCTCTCTCATCCCGATAAATGCTCCCTATGCGACCAAGAAGAGGAGACGATACAACATTGTTAACATCGTGTGTGATGGCAAGACAAGTACAGTTCAAATTATTCATCCCATTGAACCTAGCTGATTCAACGCCCCGACAAAATGATCGGAGTTGTGCTGAATGGTAGCGCAAGACGAGAAGCAGAGTTAGCAAGGAGCACATGAAAGGAGTGAACTCTCTAATTATTCTAGGGTTTGGATTATTTGGGAGCATAGAAATATGCATGTGTTTTTAGGGGGGCTCTCCTTCGATTACCATGATTTGGAGTGAGCTAAAGAACGAACACAACCCCTGGTGCATGGATGGGGCGAAGAAGCTTCAAGGGCTAGGTTTAGTGCTGGCTGACTAGGTCTGTTTAGATGTAGTTGTGTTGTGGTTGTCTTCTATGTGTTTAAAAAATAAGTGTGTGTAATCGTCTCACTTATATTTGGTCCCAGTATGAGTGAGGATCCTGTTGGGGACCCTCTACTTTTTTTTTCTCTATAATACAATGAAACATAGCTCTCCCGTAGTTTCAAAAAAATATATATTTGACTATTATAGAAAAAATATATCTGACTTTCTAAAATAACAAGTCATTTATCCTAGAGTTCTCTCACATTAAGTATAACTTGGATTTACCGCTAGCCATCTAGCGTTGCTATGCTAGAAATGTTATTGGAGTTTTCTATTAGAGAGGTCGACTAAATCATAGATTTACCAACATATTTTTAACAACTCTCGTTGAGTTGCTCTTCTAGAACAATTTACAGGAAAATGCGAGCTTCACTGCTACAGGACACACGATCCCTGCCAGCCCAACAGTGCCAATTGTGGTGGAGGTCATCGGGTTGTAAGGATCTAGGGTTTACGGTTTTAAGGTTTACGTGATCTTCAACTAAAAGGTCAAGAAAGGTGATATTTTAACTAGCTAGTCATAACAAGCGAATGCTAGATCAAATTTACCAAAATTTCCAAGATTCACTATTTTTTTTATTGAGTTACCAAAATTTCCAAGATTCACTACTTGTTTCGATTGGGTTTTATTTTTTTCTCATGATCTAACATTATTCTAAATTGTATTCATGATCTGTGGGTAAGGAGACCTAACAGTATTCCAGATTGTATTCGTGATCCGTAGGTAAGGATCAGTGGCAGACCTACAAAGGGGGGGGGGGGGGGTGCAGCTTGTAATAATAATGCAACCTAATAACACCATAGCCATGATTTCAGTATGTATAGTTCAAAACAAGCAATACTGATGCACAACACAATGAAGTAACAGTAAAGTATATTTGTGTTTACCATTTATCCAAATATACTAGGCAAGTCCCACATCATAACAATAAAAGATTGTCATTGTTGATAAAATACAATCCTTAAGCATGAAATCCTCACTAAAAGAGAAAAGATAGGAATTACAAAGTCAAATTGATGGAAACTAAAACTCAGAAGGAATGAAGAATATATACTTGGAGTTGCTTCCTCCGATGGACACGATCACACGAAGGGAGAGATGTGCTGAGTACGCCGCTGCTTGCTGCCTTACTGCGCTCCTGCCTCCTGGTGCTGCCGGTGCGCCCTGCTGCTTGCCTGCTCTGCGAGTTGGCGACGGACAGGCGGCAACCACGGTCATGCCATCAGATTAGGATATCAGCCGAGAAGGCGGAGCGACGAACAACAGAAAAGACCGCGGGAGTCGGTGGCGTGCAGTCAAAGGGACGGGCGAAGCGAAGCGTCCGCAAGCCTGCTGCTGCGATTGGGCAGCCGGCCAGGGTGCTCGCGTTGATGCTGCTGGCTGCTGGGCTATCGAGTTGCAAGCGGCCTTTCCAGTTGGGCATCTGGGCCCGGTGGGTGCGAATACAGAAAAAACCGTACTACCATAACGTAGTTTGTATTTCGGCGTGGGTGGCCACAACATGGATCCGCCCGTGAATGATTTGGCGCCATTCGTAACTGTGCGATGGAATTTTGCATGAAATCGATCTGAGGAGTGTCGGTCGGCAGCCTACGGAACACGTGAAAGCCAGCAGGCCTTATCGGATAAATCTGTATCCGTACGTGTGGCTATCCAGTTTCCACGCCGACGAGTCTTATGATTTCAAGACATAGATAAGCAAATATCTAGCTAGAAATATATAGGATGGCTTTGCATTGCATGGAGGCAAAAGACGAAGCAATGATGATTGAGAGCAGGCAAGGTGACGAGTCGTCCCACGTGACCCACGACGGCGTCTTCCCGGCGAACTTCGCCGAGGTCGTGGAGTCTCTTCCCAGCAGAGGGTCACCGGGCCTGCTGGTTCCTACCATCCGCGAGTACCGCGGGTTCTGGGTCTACGATGGCGTCCTGATGAACCTCCCGAGAGCCCACGCCTGCTTCGATGAGCGCCCCACGGACATCCTCGTGGCGAGCTTCCCCAAGAGCGGCACCACCTGGCTCAAGGCCTTGGCTTTCGCCACGGCGCGCAGGTCCGTGCACTCGCCGCTCGACGCCGCCCACCCGCTCCTCTCCAGCAACTCCCACGACTGCGTCAAGTTCCTCGACACCCTACAGTCGTCCTTAGGAAGCGACGACAACGGCGGCGATACGACGGCGCCGCGTCTCCTCGGCACGCACCTGCCCTACTCCCTGCTCCCGAGAAGCGCCACGGCAGACGACAGCAGGTGCCGGATCGTGTACATTGCCAGGGACCCCAAGGACACGCTGGTCTCCATGTGGCATTTTGATGCAGGTGTGCGGACGGAAAAAGAAGGCGGCGCTGGTGATGAGGGCACGCAGCCTCAGATAGCAGCAGGTGCTGCTGCTTCCTCAGATTTCAAGGGGGCGTTTGAGCTCTTCTGCCAAGGCCACTGCGTGTATGGCCCGCAGTGGGAGCATGTCCGTGAGTACTGGGAAGCGAGCAAGAGGAGGCCAGGGAGCATGCTGTTCCTCAGGTACGAGGAGATATTGCAGGACCCGGTGGGCAACCTGAAGAAGTTGGCGGAGTTCATGGGGTGCCAGTTCTCTGTGGCAGAGGATGACACCGGCGTGGTGCGCTCCATCCTTGAGCTGTGCAGCATAGGCAAGCAGCGGAGCCTACCGGTGAACAAGACCGGAGCCTACGTCGAAAACCTTGAGGGCACGGTGATAACCATCGACAACAAGCATTTCTTCAGGAAGGGGATCGTGGGGGATTGGAGGAACCACATGACACCAGAGATGGCAGCAAAGTTGGACGGTATCGTTCAGGAGGCACTCCAGGGATCAGGATTTACCTTTGGTACACCAAATAATTAGGACATGTTTGGCAAGGCTCCTCAGCCTCCACTCTACTATCGTCACCGGTGTTGGAGCCGGAGAGAGGAGCCTCATGGCATCTTTGTTTTGTTACGTTAAAAACAACTCCGGCTCAGTGTCTCCTTTGCAGTATGTCCAGAGCACATCCTCCTCCTCCAGTGAGTGTTTCCATCAGTGTCTCCTTTGTTTTATTAGTATATTTTTCCATTATGCTGGTTGTAAGTGTCTGAATCTTGTAAAAGATTGTAAGGCTGTGTGCATCCTTAATTATTATGCAGAAGCCAGGAGTGTTTCAAGCTCTTTATGTCAACTCGATGTAATGAATTTGAATATAGTAATAAAGCTTTCCCTTAACAATAATGCTGGTCATTTGTTTGATTGTTATATTTTGTTATGTTTCTTTTGTAGATTAAAAAACAGTATATATTGTTGCAGTAATTGTGAAAAAAACCATTCACACTGTTTTGTCAAGATTGAACATGCATCCTTCATTGCCAACAAACAGACAAACCAAGAGGGGAAACCTACTACTATGTGGTTTATACGTTACCACGAAATCCAATTTATATAGAGATCGAACTCCCTACATCGCTAGATTCGAGTTGCTATAGCTCTTAGATGAGCATATGGGTGGAGAATTTCTACTTGGTAGCCCGTGTCATCTAGATCCACAACTTCTACATACGTCCTAGCATGTCATAGTTAACAAATGATGGAAAATTGAGGAAGGCATACAAGGCACCTAGTCATGATGTGACTACGAGTGTGTAAACATCCTAAAATTTCTTTTTAACGAAACATGTGCAATGCATATTGTCAAACAAAAAAATGGGAAGGATGGTAGAGATCGAGCCCCTAGCGCCTCATGGGCCATGGCTCGATCATCCGTGCATGTGTCAAATCCCCTCCCTCCGTCTGAAAATAAGTGTCGTTATAAACTAAGCGTCTGCGTAAAGACGGACAAAGCTAGCATTAGCTCAGATTCGCTGATGACCATCAAAGCTCATGGACCACAACGCCTGCATGCTCGTCGTCGCTACTACTGCACATCCATGTGGACGTCTCCATCCTGAATCGTGATGGTGGTTAACTGGTCATCCGTGTACAAACAGAGACGCTTGCTCGTGATGCACATGACCTGAACATCTGTGTCCATCCACACCACGGTTACGATTCATATTCAAGAATCTATGTCACTGATAGCTGCAGCTCTGACGACGTCTGCCCACTGAAAGAAATCAGAGGCGTACTATGCACGTGGAAAGCGCCACGCTCTATATCTTGGGTGACAATACGCCCGTGTGTTTCAATAATTGATAATTGCGATGAAGAGCTAGCACTTGCTGTGGCTCCTGGTTCATTTTCAGGCTAACAAACCAACGACCTAGTTTTAGAAACCTACGACCCATGTTTAGCAAAGAATATATCTGCCGGCAAGGACTCCTCATGTTGTTTTCTCTTAAGATAAGCCTAATGTACGTTAGTTAAAACAGCTTTTCCGACAAATAGCTGGGATTTCTATGGATATGGATGTGAGAAATTAAAAGAGCTGGCAAAATCGATTGTACGAAAAGTCTGTTTTATGCAGTATGTTTTATGGTGATGACTCGCCATATTTGTGCCGACACGATTAAAGATGGACAGGGTGGTGCTCGGCATCATCCGGAGTGGAGCATCTTGCCCGGCAGAAGGCGCGTGGTCCTCTGCTCCGGTCCTGGCAATAATGCTCTCGGCATCTCAGCTTAATTTTCTTAGTTGGCATGGGCCGATGGGCGGGAGGCACTAAGTCCTCTTGTGCGTGATTAGATCCGGCTGTCTTTAATTTGCTGCTGCCGCTGCTTGTGTGCAACAACGGCGCTGGCGCCGCTGGCAACCATCGCATCCGACCAAACATTGTTGGATGCTTTCGAAACGGCCGCGCGCAACAAAAGACCACTCTGTAGCGGGCCTGATTTACAAGCCACAGGGCTGACGTTTCTTCAGTTTTGGAGAGCCCATACAACAGTGGAGTTGAGTTATGCATGCAATGTGTGCCTTTGCGTGGATCGTCATTAGGCAGTGGCGGAGTGTATATATGCTCTATCCTAGCTGTAGAGTTCGCAATATATGTGCTTTATACTAGCTGTATATTCACAGATATATATACATATATTTGGCTGTAAATGTCCTTTACACTAATTGTAGAGTTCACAGTTTATTTATTACATAGTAAAAACGTGAAAAGGTACTAAAATATACACTTTATTATATAGATTTATCGTTTGCAAGAGGTGTTCTGGCCCCCTTAACCAAAAGTTCCGGCTCCGCCACTGCCATTAGATGCAGCGCAGCGGCCCTGAGACGACGACCAACCAGGAGACATACGCCGCCCTTCGACCCTGACCGACCCTGACGGACAAGAACTTCGACGATGCGCCACGATGTCACCGCCGCCGGCCTGAAGGAACAGGTTAGGTTTTCACTTAGTTTTGAGTCCGAGGACGCACGCCGGCCATGACGCCTGTGGTGGAGGACCAAATGGTCCGGACACCTCGCGACGCCTGCGCAGCAACATGGGGATGAACAACGACGCCCCCAGGGAGGTTCGTGGCGCTCGAAGCGTCACTGTCGTCTGCCTTGCCGAAGCCGGGCTGGGCTTTCACCCCATCCACCATGATGTGCACGGCACCGCCGTGCCCGAACCCCGGACTTGTCGGCCGCACCGGGAGGCGGCCATGGCATGGGAAGTCCAGCCATGGCCACCTGCCCTTCAGCAGCGCCCAGGGCAGGACCCGCCATGGCCGACGGCCACTAAGCTCGCCGAAGCAGGTGCACGGCGCGAATCCATGACGACACGCATGGCAGGCCGGCCGGACGGGCCACGCCGACCGCCGCCACGAGGAGGGGGGTTTGGAGCCGGGTCGTCGCCAGATCCAAAGCGCTAGGGACCGGATCAGGCCGACCACCACCAAAACCGGGTCCAGGGAGGCTCTGTCGCGCCATGGCCAAGCACCTAGGGGACCGCTGTAGAGCCGGGGAGGAGGGGACCGAGGGGGCTGGATGGGGCCGGCCGCCACTAGATTCGGGGTCAGAGGACTCGGATCCGGCCTGCCGACGTCGCGCTTGGCCGCTAGTCACCGTCAAGGTCGCCGAAGTTGAAGTTGGATGCGATGGGGCTCGCAGCGGCGCCCCTTTCTTGAGGGCGGCCGTCACCTCCACCGCGGGCAGGAGGGCAGCGATGGCAGCGAGGTGGGTGCCCCACGAGTCCCCCGCGCGGGGGGCGCGGGGGGGGGGGGGGGGGGGGGGGGGGTTGTTGTTGGGGTGTGCTCAGGGGAGGTAGGGAGGGTTTTTTCGGACTGTTAACACAAATAAGACCAACATGCAACGGATGTTTATTAAAGCGATATGCAACTTTCCTTATACTTCACTAATTCTGTCCTAAAATACAGTGCATTGTGACTTCTAAAATTGGATACATTTCCTATGCATTGCACTGCATTGTGACTATGCCTATATTTCACAAAATTTATTAAGGAAACCATAGTTTGAGGAGAAACTCTTCAATTAATTGGATACAATCCATGGGTACATGTGTCATTTGAGTGTTCTCTTAAGTTGTCTTAAAATAATTAGAATGCGCTGGTATTACAAGATTGAGGGGAATTACTCGTAGTGATTCTTCCGTAAGGAGTTGTCTGCCAAGACTAACTTTCTTGGTGTGCTTTTATGGTTTTCTAGAGACTTTTTGGTCCTTGGTAGTGTATCTGCACAAAACTTTAAATAGAAATTTCAACAAACACATGAGTAAAAGAAGAGAGAGAGAGAGAGAGAGAGAGAGAGAGAGAGAGTAGGTAGATTGTGAGCACCATCAAACCTAAATCACCTTTTCAACCCTTTCATATTACGGATCATTTAACAACTAAATGTTCTAGCAGAATGAAAACATGTTCTACAAAGGGCAAAGAAATTTTCTAGAAGAAGAATTAAAATGTTAGCAGGAGGATCTGAAATGTGATCCAGGATTGCACCTGTGAGAAGGTTTGTTTGACAAGTCTAGCACTAGCAGATTCTTCAGGCTGCAGAGCTGCACCGGATCGAATCTCTCCGGACAAGCTGTTAGAGCTGAGATTGAGTGTACTGAGAGATGTCAACTGACCAATCTCTATAGGGATCATGCCAGTGAAGTTGTCATAATAGCCAAGATTGAGCATATTTTGGAAGCCACCGATTGGCCGGTACTCAAATGATAGACCTCTGTAAACAATTAGCACAAACTTACTTTGATCCAAATGGGTTGTAGTATGTTCTGTTCTTAGCATTGGCATCACCGCTAGCGCTGTCGGTATTTCCCCAACGGTCTAGATGGATAAGTGACTGCAAGCTGTTTATCCAGGTAGGTATTGGTCCACTGAGTTGGTCAGTTTGCAGAAACAGCACATTCAGGTTCTTCAGTTTTGGTAGCCAAAGAGGTATCTTTCCCAGAAAACGAGCACACACCTAGGGAGAGAATCCGAAGATTCTGAAATCGGAAGGCTTTCAACAAGTATTTACTATCGCTATGGGGACGGTGAGGTACTGAGGTTCTGACAACCCTTGAGGACATGTAGCGCGTTCACGAGGCTTGTGAAATAGTTGAAGGCAAGTGACGAGAAAACCAGAGACTTCAGATTGATATTCCCGCCGAAATCTGCCCGTGCAATCTGTTGTCGGCCAGCCGCAGCGCACTCCTGGTCGCGGCTGGCTGCTGCTGCACGTTTTCTTCTTGGTGAAGTGAAGCGTTTGCTGTCATGGAGGTCAGAAGCAACCAGCACCAGACGAGTAAGCGTAACGTCGCCAGTCAAGACAGAAATGGCCCCCTTTTTAAAAAACGGTAAAAATGAAGCTAAAAGGTTCGGTCGCTGTAGCTGCATTTGAAGGGCGTACGTGTTGCTTGCCCGTCGTGCAAGCTAAGCACGCTAGCACGGTAGCTGTGTATACTGGTCTGAAGAAACGGCCGGCGTGCAATCTCTCTCTGCTGAAATCTCTCTGTCGCGTCGCATTCGTCACTTGGTAGTTGGTACTAAATCCGGCTGCCAATTCCCTTTGTGGGAACCACAGTTTGGAATAAGAAACCGGAGGAAGATGAGAGACGGAGGCAGTTGATCCACCAAGAATCTGCAGGTCTCTCCTGACTCCTTGTGAGTTGTGATACTTCAGTCTGAATCTCAAGTCAGAAAGAGTGGTCTGCAGTTGGAGTGAGACATCTTCTGCATGCAGCAGTTAAGTAATTATTGTTGCCTTCTTTCTTGTGGGTTGCTTGTGACCAGTGAGCAATAGTATATTATATCAGTGCAGCTCTAGCTGTTGGCTCTGTTTTCAGGTTGGCAAAAGGTGCAGTTCGGGAGCACAATATCTAGCGCTAGATATTTTTCATCTTGAGTAAGACACCTTTTCCTTTCTACAGTGAAGCAAAGGAAGAATCGTCAAGAATAGAGAGTAAGGAAAGTTAGAATGCTTTGATATAAACATGGTATGTTGCATCCCAGCTTTAAAACTAACTAGACATTGAGAGTCAAGCTATTTCTCTGGCTCGTGGCTCGCGATCGGAAGAAGGCAATGGACAGCAGACAGGAGAAGACGCCATAGCCTCGACTCGTAGGACAACTGTTTCCTCTGTGAGCAAGAGCTGGAGACGATCGACCACATCGTCGTCGAATGCTCGTTCTCCGGACAAATTTGGTTTGAGGCAGCCGCGCTGCTTGGGGTCCAGCTACATGATCAGCCGGCTGGGTCCATCCTCGACTGGTGGGGATCATGGCGGACGTTCTGGCCCTCCCTCTCCAAAGGAGCCGACTCGCTGTTCACAGTCATTACCTGGGAAGTTTGGAAAGAGCGGAACGTGTGATGCTTCCGAGGTGGCCACAGACATTCAGGCAATCAAGACGGTTATCAAGTTCCAGGCTGACCTCTGGGTGCAGGCGGGCGCCAAGAGTCTACGTTGTTTGCTTCAACAAGTAGTACATTAGAGATCGATCTAGACTGGGTGCGAGCTTCATATCCTGTTTGACCACTGCCCTTATAATCAAACTTTTACTCCTTGTTAATAAAAAACGCACAAATCTTTTGCGTGATTGAGAAAAAAAAACTAACTAGACATTTTAAACCAAGTGCTAACTAGAGCAATTCACATCTAGCCATAATACAGAGTTCGATTTCTATAAGTATTGGATTTTGTTGTAACATATTAGCATGTTTGCTAGTACAATATAAACAACATACTAGTAGGTTTTCCTTCTTTGTTTGTCTGTTTGTCGGCAATGCCGCAATGATGATGTGGATGCATGTTCAATTTTAACAAACAATTGTGAATGGTTTCATTCACCGGTTAGTGCAACAATATATACTCCTCTTTTTCATCTACAAAGAAATATAACCACTTACAAAAATCTAACTAATCACCAACATTTTTGTAGATAAGGGAAGCTTTATTATATTCAAGTTCATTACATCGAATTGATATAAAAAGATATTGAAACACTTACATCCCTTGTGTATCAAAGATGCACATAGCCTTACAATGTTCAGACACTAACTAGAGCTCCCAAAGGTAAATCCTGATCCCTGTAGTGCCTCCTCGACGATGCCATCCAGCGTAGCTGCCATTTCTGGCGTCATGTGGTTCCTCCAGTCCCCCATATCCCCTTCCTGAAGAAATGCTTGTTGTCTATGACGTGTGTCACCAAGCCCTCCCGAGCGTTGATGTAGGCGTAAGTTCCGGTCTTGTTCACCGGCAGGCTCTGCTGCTTGTCCAGGCTGCACAGCTCAAGGATGGAGCGCACCACGCCGGTGTCGTCCTCCATTGCGGAGAACGGGCACCCCATGAATTCCGCCATCTTCTTCAGGTTGCCCACCGGGTCCCGGAGCATCTCCTCGTAGCTGAGGAACAGCACGCTCCCTGGCGTCCTCTTGCTCGCCTCCCAGTACTCACGCACGTGCTCCCACTGCGGGACAAGACCGCATTGGCCTTGGCAGTAGAGTTCGAACGCCTCCTCGAACTCCAAGGCGGCTCCTCCTGCAGCCACTTTCGGGCGCTCGCCGCCTTCTGCGCCTCTCGACGTCCGCAAGCCCACATCGAAATGCCACAAGGAGACCAGCGTGTCCTTGGGGTCTCTGGCGACGTACACGATCCGGCACCCGCCGCCGTCCGCCGTGGCTCGTCTCGGGAGCAAGGAGTAGAGCAAGTGCGTGGCGAGGAGACGCCGCGCTGCCGTCGTGCCGCCACTGTCGTCGCTTTCTAAGGATGACGAGCACCGTAGAGTTTCGAGGAACCCGACGCACTCGTGGGAGTTGATGGAGAGGAGCGGGTGGCCGGCGTCGAGCGGCGAGTGCACGGACCTGCGTGCCGTGGCGAAGGCGAGGGCCTTGAGCAAGGTGGTGCCGCTCTTGGGGATGCTCGCCAGGAGGATGTCCGTGGGGCGCTGCTGGAACAAGGCATGGGCTCTCGGGAGGTTGAGCAGGAAGCCTTGGGGGAGCCAGAACCCGCGGTAGAGACGGACGGAAGGAAACATCAGGCACCGTGGCCCTCTGGGAAGAGACGCCACGACCTCGGCGAAGTTCGCCGGGAAGACATCGTCGTGGGTCTCCACGGGGGATTCATCTCCCGTCTCCTTGCTCTCCATCGTCGTCTTTGCATCCGATCCATTGCAAGCCATCATCGCCATATACATTTGACTTTGAGTCTGTAATATAGGCATAGGCACGATTTCCACGCGGTCTTATATATATTAGTATCTAGGTTCTTTTTGCACCAGCAGTAAGTAAGTGTTGCCTTAGCTTCTTTCCTGCGTGTACTTAATTATTTATCACGATTTCCACGCGGTCTTATATATACCTGGCTGTTGGCTCTGTTTCAGGCTGGCAAAAAGTGCAGTTCGGCAGCGCCAGAGCTAAATATTTTTCATCTTGAGTAATGCACCTTTTCCATACTATACAATGATGCAAGTGATAGCATTTCATGCAATCATCATTTGTCTTTCCCTTTTGTTTTGATTCGTGAGTGCAGTATTCTTGCCTGCAGAAAAAAGGTGGCTATGTAAACCGCTATAACGTTATAGCGACCGATGATCTGTCGCATGCTCTAGCGATCGATGATAAATGAGATGCAATGATAAAATTGTTTTGAGAAGAGTCTCTCTTCCTGGTTTGATAAGAATTTTTTGATTCTTCCACCCATCTCCATCTGATTTTATCAACTGATGGTGGAAAGGGATGCCTAAGTATTTCCCTAGGGATGGAGTTTATCTTGCCCGGGAAGAATGCTAGTGTAAGCTCTATCCTTGTTCTTGGTGTGCCATGTACGGTACAGTTGTAATACCTTAGGGCAGCCCCGGACAATGTCGTCATGGTGATTTCTATGTCGTCATTGCACGATTTTTGGGCCAGCACGACGACCCTTCCTGATAACCCTTGGATGTCACTGATTTCCAATGTACGTATTCCTTACGATTGATATAACCCAACTTCCTCTCTGTTAAGACGAGCTGCACCGTACAACGTCTAAACAACGACCAAGACCAAGACCAAGACCAAGACCAAGGCATTGCATGCAACTGCTGGTTCATTGCTTCAGGTTTCAGCATATAGCGACCGCCGCATGCAGATTCTGCGAAGCAGCCGGGGCAACTGGCCAAGGGCCAAGCCGCTGGCGGTTCATTGCTTCAGGTTCTGTACACACCCCCCCCCCCCCCCCACCACCCCCCCTCCCCCCCAAAAAAAAAATATACAGTACTATCAGCAGCTTCAGGTTCTCTATAAAAAAAACATACAATATCGTCAGCGGATTCATGTTCTCGATCTACCAAGAAAAAGGTGTATATACAAGAACTAAAAGTCTAAACCGTACATGTTATTACTTCAAGCAGGCCATAACTTTCTTGACAGGCGATGCAGAATACAAGTTGCGTTGCTAATCCAATGCGAAGAGTTCATGCTACGATGACTTTTGTTGTACCATGCTCGTACTCTTCATGCAAAAAAAAAAAAAGAAAGAAACCAGCCATGGAGTGAGTTATCCATGTTAGCAATAAAACAGGAAGCAAAAACAGCATCAGAAGCAGCAAGTATCCGGGTTAATCCAGCCTTGCTCTCGTCATCTTGTGATTTTTTTACTGATCAGGGGAGTCCCCTACCTTTTTTTTTGCTTATAAATAAAAGAATGTTATGTAGTACAAAAGAAAGAACTAAAAGAAAAAATACAAGGCCTCAAGACCCAAAGAGGAAAATATGAAGGCATTACAAATAATAGTGATCTCTCCAAAGACTGAAGGGTACGTGATGCTTCTAATGTCTTGTGTTTAGTGCACAACAAAACAAGTTCATCTCTGAACTGTCTTTTCGATTTTTAACCGAAGTCAGTAAGGGAAACCTAGCCTATTTTTTTATTTTTTCTAATAATACAGATCTATTTAAATTCGCTATCACAGGGAGTCGAACTTAAGTCTGCTGGGTGCTATCAACATTCCTTTGTCCATTCTCGAAAACAATCTTGTTTCTTGTAGTCCAAATCACCCAACAGGCAAGGGTGGCTCAAACAATCTTGTGATTAACCTCTAGATTAGTCAAAATCACCTTCTAACAAGTGTATATATAAGCGCGTAGCAAAAACTATAATCAATATGTTTCCTCTTCATGCTCTTAATAATTTTTTTGTCAAAATGCAGCTGAACATGAATATTTTAACTAGTCATAACAGGCGAATGCAAGTCCAAGTTTATCGAAAACTTCAAGATTCACTGGTTTCGATTGGCTCGATTTTTCATATAGAAGACTAACTCGTACGATTCTTCGGTTATAAGACAACAAAGTAATTTTTTAATAATAACTCAACGATGGAGTGTAGAATACTAAACCAAATCAATGAATAATTAGTCAGTAATTCAAATGATATAGAGTATAGAATGATAAAACCAAATCGATGAATGCCCATAAATGCTAATAAATTCATGACCACCTACAAGAGTCTCCCTTTGATATTGGATAGCATCCTACATGAAGGATTTTACCATGATTTTATAAAAGGAAAGTATTGATATGATAGAATTTACCTAATAATATGAGTGGAAGAAAAAGTTCATTATTCCTTACGCAAAAGAGAACAGATAAAAATAAATATTAGTAATTAATGAGTTACTTCCAATCCTACACCAACTATATTATTGATGAATTTATCATCTGTCATAGATGAGTTGATCTACTGTTAAGTCAGAATGAGGGTAGTATAGTGTGTGTTTTTTAAACAAAGTAGACTGTGTATTATTGATGTTCCCAAATCAGTGAACCCACATAGCATAGAAATCTCATTGAAATAAACCAAATAAATTAAGGATTCTTAAACGTCTAAATCTACAATTCTCGTATCCATTGATCAATGTTAGATAAGAAGAAAAAAGAGACGGCAAAAACATACCAGCATGTTTTGCTATTGCATGATCCTTTTGAGCAACACCAAGTGATCTGGTGGTATTTTAGCAAAAATGACTGAAATTGACAAAAGAAATATGGTATATGTATCAACAAGATGAGACAAACTTAACAACTTGCTTAATAATCTATCTATTATTAGAAATCTCCAACCAAAAATGCTTAGGACAACTGATATGTAAATTGTTGACCTCATTAGCTATTCGATGCTAAACATTGAAATACTGACTGAATAACACTCTTAATATGAGTGAATTATACATTTTTAGAAAAGTCAAGATTAAGTACCGTAGTAATTTTGGAATATTCCAAACGGAGGTCAACCTGCTATAAGGAACCAGCATGTGTATACAACCTCTTCTTTTTCTCTCTCTTGATGTATACATTCTTATTCTCTAATTCAAATTGGACCAAGTTCCACACAAAATCTAATACGATTTCTTTTAAGCCCACCGCCCCCCTTCATATATGTCTAGGAATTATCAGCAGTAGTATACAGAAAACTAAAATTTCTCCTTCAAGTAGATGCTATCATGCCCAATCAACTATTGAAACATATATGGCCAATATTGGTAAATAAGCCGCAACTACAGCATAACACTGTCACAATTCAATTAACCGATCTCGTTCACGATTCACGAACTTCTACGACTCTTCGAGTGGTACGAGAGTGGGCATCACGCCACACAATTAAGTGAATACGTACTAATTTCGGCAAGGCAAACAGCCAAGCACACCTCTCTCACAGCACCAATCCAGACAGCCACACGGGCGAGAGAGAATAGCACCACCATGGATGGCTGCTAGCTAATGGCTCCAACAACTGCACAAGACAAGAACAACGGGGACAGAAACAAATCGCGTGCACCGTGTGTGGCGGCCTGGCGGGGGCGTCGTAGAACAAGGTCGATGCATACACGAAGGTGGTAGGCACTGTGGCAGCAGGCTGACCAGCGCTGGCGCCGTTCGTCTCCACCTTCGGGATCACGGATTCTTTTCCGGAGATCGAGCGAGGGCCATCGTCGTCGTCCCCGGCTACTTCTCTGATATATATATATATATCGTGTGCTTCTTGCAGAGGTATTCGATCGGCTAGTCGCGAACGCTGGGGCTCGATATGATGTGAACGATCCGATCAACCACCGCCTACAGATGAATATCCATCGTCTCGCCATGCTAGCCAATGTGATCGAACCTACGCGTGTCGACGACGACAGGCCGTAGAGATCTGTTGTTCCTGTGTGTAGTATGTACATGTTTCGTCTTCTACTACTCGTAGTTGAAGTATGTAGCGAAGCCACCGGAGCCGGCACGGCACGGGAGGCCACCGCCGCCGTTCAGGGCCGCCCCCAAGGACGTCGACGTGCAGGGGCACTGCGAGGACGCCGCGAGGACTCCGACCTCGGCGTGCGGCCGTTGTCGTCCATAGTGTTCCAGCGGCGCGATCGCCCTCGACGAAGACCAACGGCTGCAAAGGGCAAAGGAGGGCGCTGCCCCTATGAACGGACGACCTCCTGGGTCCACTGCGCGCCTCCGCCTAGGCTTGCTCCCTGCCTGCCGCGCCTTCACGCTCGCCGCCGCCATCGCGCTCCTTGTGCACCTCCTCGTCACGGACCGATGTGTATGAAGGGGACAGATAATGGGCAGTTATATATAGATCGAATGGTAGAACGGCGCATATTAGATCCTTCCACCGGGGAGTGCGACGGTATAAGCGGCGGGCGGGTAGATTTTGTGTCGGTGAGAAAAAGCCAACGTTGAGGATGAAATTGTATAGCAGGAACGTAAGAAATCTTACCTTCTGTAAGACGTGGTCTAGTTGTAAGAGGTAACAATCTTTATTATCTCTTAGATTAAGATTTTAAGTTATATCTAACGGTTAAAATATAAAGTGGGTAGGAATTTTTAGGTAACACGAATTTTTTAATTTTTTCGCTCTTTTATAGTATAGAAGATAGATAGATAGATAAACGTTTTAATGATTTTTATAATTTACTCAAGAATTAGATAAGAGGTAATGTGATAAATACTAAAAAATACATTACAGAGTTGTAAACACTACTGGAAAGTAGGTCTTTGTCGTGTGTAATTACACACGGCAACGGCAAAGGCTTTGCCGTGTATAGCACACGGCAAAGTGCACACGGCAAATTTTGACTCGGCAAAGAAACTTTGTCGTGTGCTACACACGATAAAATATTCAAAAAATTTATTGTGTCCTTTGCATGGCACTCGGTAAAATTTTTTTCGTCCGAATATTTTGCTGAGTGTCACAGCCAAGGCACACGGCAAATTTTTTTTATTTTTTAAAAACTACTTTGCCTTGTGCCGCGCAACCAAGACATACGGCAAAGTTTTTTTTTTATTTTTTTAAAATTACTTTGCCGAGTGCCTGTGTGTTGATGGCACTCGGCAAAGTGTTTTTTATTTAAAAAAAAATTGACGCCTTCAAAGCACAGCAGCGTAGATATGTTGGTATGTAAAAATAATTCATATAAATTACGAAAATGATCTAAAGCATGCAAATACAATTGTATCATATATACAAAAGATGTACCTTAGGATATTCTAAATTCTAATTGGACGGAGCAAAAGATATGGTAAATCATAGCAGTACTAAGACACAAAATTTCTTCGAAATGAGAAAAAAGCAGCAGTAAAGATAAATCTTGGATAAAAAATAAATAGAAGTTAAGTCAGTTGTAGACCACAGACCTAGATAGATACAGACAGAAAGAGAGCTGGTAGAAGTGGGAGCATGCAACTTCTTATATTAGGAAGGTCACTGTGAAGTAGCTAACATATCTCTATGCCGCAACCTCACCGAAACTATCTGTTGTTCATGTGAGGGCTGCAACTTGTGTGGCGGCTGCAATCGGTACAGAATCAGACGATGGATCTTGAATGAGAATTTTTTCACTGAGTCTAGTCACTACTTCTAGCTTGCAGCAATAGCATGTAAAAGACCTGGTAGCAGCAATGGTGCCGGAAAGTAAGAGGACGCCGATGCTCATCACCCTGCCCGCCGCCGCCGCCTCCGCTGCCTGTGCCACCAGATCTGCGAGGGAGAGAGGGTGAGGGAGGTTGACAGAGTTACGCTAACTTCTTTTGAGCAGAAGATCTAATCAGTTGCAAGATCTAATCAGGTGCATTATTCAAGATGAAAAATATTTAGCTCTGGCGCTGCCGAACTGCACTTTTTGCCAGCCTGAAACAGAGCCAACAGCCATATCGAGCTGTACTGGTATATATAAGACCGCGTGGAAATCGTGATAAATAATTAAGTACACACGGGAAAGAAGCTAAGGCGACACTTACTTACTGCTGGGGCAAAAAGAACCTAGATAATAATAAGACCGCGTGGAAATCGTGCCTATGCCTATTACAGACTCAAAGTCAAATATATATGGCGATGGCTTGCAATGGATCGGATGCAAAGACGACGAAGCAAGCAATGATGGAGAGCAAGCAGACGGGAGATGAGTCCCCCGTGCCCGTGGGGACCCACGACGACGTCTTCCCGGCGAACTTCGCCGAGGTCGTGGAGTCTCTTCCCAGAGGGCCACCGTGCCTGATGTTTCCTTCCGTCCGTCTCTACCGCGGATTCTGGCTCCCCCACGGCTACCTGCTGAACCTCCCGAGAGCCCACGCCATGTTCGAAGAGCGTCCCGCGGACATCCTCCTGGCGAGCTTCCCCAAGAGCGGCACCACCTGGCTCAAGGCCCTCGCCTTCGCCACGGCGCGCAGGTCCGTGCACTCGCCGCTCGACGCCGGCCACCCGCTCCTCTCCATCAACTCCCACGAGTGCGTCGGGTACCTCGACAGCCTACGGTGGTCGTCGTCATCCTCAGAAAGTGACGGCGGCGGCGGTACGACGGCGGCGCCGCATCTCCTCGGCACGCACTTGCCCTACTCCTTGCTCCCGAGACGAGCCACGGCGGACGGCGGCGGGTGCCGGATCGTGTACGTGGCCAGAGACCCCAAGGACACGCTGGTCTCCCTGTGGCATTTCGATGTGGGCTTGCGAACGTCGAGCGGCGCAGAAGGCGGTGAGCGCCCGGTAGAAGCTGCTGCGGCGGCGGCGGCGGCAGGAGGAGCCGCCTTGGAGTTCGAGGAGGCGTTCGAGCTCTACTGCCAAGGCCACTGCGGCCTGGGCCCGCAGTGGGAGCACGTCCGCGAGTACTGGGAGGCGAGCAAGCGGACGCCAGGGAGCGTGCTGTTCCTCAGGTACGAGGAGATGCTGCGGGATCCGGCGGGCAACCTCAAGAAGATGGCGGAGTTCATGGGGTGCCCGTTCTCCACGGCGGAGGACCACGCCGGCGTGGTGCGCTCCATCCTTGAGCTGTGCAGCCTGGACAAGCAGCGGAGCCTGGCAGTGAACAAGACCGGAACTTACGCCTATCTCAACGCTCGGGAGGGCTTGGTGACACAAGTCATGGACAACAAGCTTTTCTTCAGGAAGGGGATCGTGGGGGACTGGAGGAACCACATGACACCGGAGATGGCAGCAAGGCTGGATGGCATTGTCGAGGAGGCACTCCAGGGATCAGGATTTAGCTTTGAGGAACACAGATACAAATAATTAGAACGTATTTTGGCACGGCTCCGCAGCCTCTGCTCGGCGATCGTCACCCGGTGTTGGGGTCAGAGGTAGGAGCCTCAAATCGCACGTTAAAAAAACAACTCAATCTCAGTGGCTCCTTTGCAGTATGTCCACTATTGCAGATAACTATTATTTGTTTATATATAAGTGTATTTTTTTAATGTACGATTGTCCATTATACTAGTCGTTGGTGTCTGAACATTGTAAAGTTATATATGTGGATCTGTGATATGCAGAGGATCAATATCTTTATATCAACTCGATGTAATCATTAAAGCTTCCCTTGATTGTTGTAAGTGGTTATATTTCTTTGTAGATGAAAAAACGAGTATATATTGTTGCACTAGCAGGTGAATGAACCATTCATAGTTGTTCCTTAAAATTGAACATGCATCCACATCATCATCGCCGACAAATAGACAAACCAAGAGGGGGAAAACCTACTAGTATGTTGTTTATACGTTACAACAAAACCCAATACTTACACTAGAGGTGAGTTGCTCTAGTTAGCACTTGGTTTAAAATGTCTAGTTAGTTTTAAAGCTGGCATACAACATACCATGTTTATATCAAAGCATGCAACTTTCCTTACTCTAATCTTGAACGACAATTCTTCCTTTGCATCACTGTAGCATGGAAAAGGTGCCTTACTCAAGATGAAAGATATCTAGCGCTAGCTATTGTGCTGC
>CM041645.1:11625062-11636782 GCA_023333625.1 Bothriochloa decipiens
GATTCCATCGGCAAAACCCATCGATAATGACTCAGATCTGCTTTCCATGTCCTTCAGCTCTGCTTTCCATCGGCAACCATGCCTCTTTCCATCGACAACAGCCCTCTGGCTTCATCGGCAATGTACGAGATCAACATGTCCTTTATCGGCAATCATCCATCGGCAACTCAGAAGCAATGCTGGAGAATAACCACTCCCTTGCCGATTGGCATAGTTTTCGGCCTCTATTGACATGTGTCAAAAAACGGTGTCAACAACATGAAACCCTCAATCGCTGTACTCCCCAGATGAGTACTCACTCCTTGAACCTGAAACAAAATTTTTAGTATGATTTATACTGGCCAACTCCCACCCTATGCATTGCTTTGTGGAAGTGGATGCAAAAATAAGAATATCTCAAAAGGAACTTATAAGGCTGGGGTTTTCCTATGAATTGTTCAAGTATATGAAACAGTAGTTTAATAAACAAGTTTTAAAGACAAACCCATTCCCTTCATCTATCTCCATCCATATCTATAGCTTCATCTCATCTCCCCCAACACCCTCTCAGACTCTGGTCGACAAGCCAACTCCCTCTTGGCTTGCCTCAGCGGCCCGCAACCCTCAAATTGGCTCACGGCCGGAAATCACACTCAGAGGAATGTAGAACACTCCACTCACTAGTCTGGTGCATGCGAAACATAGGAAAGGTCCATAGCCGAAGATTCGACATATGTATCGATCGATCAACCATACACTCTGCAGAGGTTTCACTAATCCACCAGATAACCATCATCGATGCACGCGCGCACCTAGGTAGATTCTGGGTGCCTACTGCCATAGGCGATGCCACTCTACCATCTAGCACTGGATCACTAGAACTATGAAGAGAGCATGTATCCGCTCCCGAAGAGGATGCCATGCCATGTACCCACTCCCGAAGGGGGTGCCATGATCGTCTCGGTAGGGTGTTGCTCCTTCCCATGCATATACCTTTCTATCACTTCTCGCCTAGCAGTAGTGGCATCGACCTATCCAACGGTTCGGCCGTCTCCCCCCATGGAGAGCGAGTGGAAAGCAAGAGATTCCTAGGTCCGGATACCAGCGCAACAGTTCCTAGATTTGACCAAACTGGGATATCTTCATCAGGGTTTATCTTTAACGTGCTACCACGGCACCTTCATCCCGGGCTCCACCTCTCAGAGGATCACACCCAAGGACCACCATCATATCTCAGTTCGCCCGCCACAGGCTCCTCTCATGGGAATGTCCAGAACCATTCCCTGGCAAGACTTGCTCCAAAAGCTCGTCGTAGATTCCGGCTCGATCAACTCAACCCTCACCCTACTCCCTACCGTAAGCTCCACCCCAAACCCGGATACAACATCATCAGCTCACATGCCCATCTGAACATCAACTTACACATCCAGCCTGGCATCCTCCAGGCCTTCCCCGGGTTCATCACGTCGCATCAAAATGTAAGCGAGTGAAGTATAGAAAAATAAGTATAGCAGATAAGCAGGTGGCTATCATAACAGCGGGTAAGCAGGTGATGGTTTACAACAAGGTAGGGCTCATCAAATAAATACTCTATCATGAAGTCCTAGCACAGGCATAGCATTATAGCAACGTGAATTTAAAGCACTAGCCATACTATAATTGCCATGCGTATTGGGATCTACGAGGTTGGATGGTGTGTGGCACCTTCACTGACGTAGCTGTCGGACTTCTCCTGGTAGACACTATCATCAGACTTGTCCTCGCTCGAGCCTGTAACGAGATTTAACGGTCACAGAAGCAACCCCTATAGATTAGCACAAAGAACAATTGCAAAATAGAAGATCCAAATACACTCAAACATAGCCTAGATAGATAGGGCTCGATTTATAGAAAATTTGGATATGTGGATCATAATTTTCTGAGCTCATATGAATTAGTTATGAATTTTCAAAGATTTAACCATTTTCTGAAAAGAGAAAGGGGCTCGAGGGTCAGGACTCGAGGGTACTGTCTCAAGGACACTGTCTCGAGGGTATGCTCTCGAGGAGTATGCTCTCGAGGGGTACGGTCTCGAGGACACGGTCTCGGGGGTTACGTTCTCGAGGACACGGTCGCGAGGATACGGTCTCGAGGAGTATACTCTCGAGGGGTATACTCTCGAGGGGTATGCTCGAAGACGGAAAACTGCTCTGCTTCCACAGCGGTGCTCGGCCGGTGATGGTGAGGTTAAATAACCAGCGAGGGGCTCCTCCAGGACTTTGCTAACCTGTGCATCATCCTCGGGTCATCAAGGCGAACACGAAGGTGGTCAATAAGTCGAGGGCTTGGTTCCGGCGACGTGCCTTACGGCGGGTAGCGCTCGAGGGTGATGGTGCTCAAGGTGTCGACTTGAGGGTCGGCGCATCGAGGTGTCAAACTCGAGGATCGGTTTGTCGAAGGGTCAAACTCGAGGGACGGTTTGTCAAAGGGTCAAACTCGAGGGTCGGTTTGTCGAAGGGTCAAACTCGAGGGTTGGTTTGTCGAAGGGTCAAACTCGAGGGATGGTTTGTCGAAGGGTCAAACTCGAGGGTCGGTTTGTCGAAGGTCAAAATCGAGGGTCGGTTCGAGCGTGTGATCTGTCTCGGACGAGATCAGCTCGAACGCGGAGTTCCTCCTCGGCGATCGGCGGCGGGGAAACCCTGGATTCCTGATGCCACAAAGGATCTCTGGCGCCATTAACCCGCCCGTCGGTTTCAGGACTTCTCGACGGACACGTTGATGGGCTTCAGGGCGACAGCTTTTCTTCGGTGACGAGCTCTACGGCGGATGGCGGCTCGAGGGCGACGACGCTCGATGTACACTTCACACCGAGTCACTCCAGCTCCAATTAGTGGCGTAGATGGATGGTTGGAGTTACGCAACACCTGCTCGACGTGCCAGCGGTGACCAAAACACACGGCGGAGTCCGCACGGGCAGCAACTCCCATGGTGGAGCTTCGACAGGTCCTCGGTGCACAGCAACGGCACTCCGAGAGGGTCCACGGTCTCCATCTTTGCCCAATTGATGCAGCTTGTCACGGCAGAGCTTCCCGGCTTCTTTCTGCTCCTCGAGGGTGGTCAATGATGGAAGGAAACGACGGTGAATGGCGGCGTTCTGGAGCGGCAACGTACGGACACGTCGACGACAAGGTGGTTCGGGTTGGTGCTCTTGTGAGGCAAACGCAAAGCTAGGGTGTGCACGGGGTCCGTCTCATCAAGGCGAGCGCGGATCCGGAAACAACGGAGGTCGAGGCTCAACAGAAAGGTGGCTGGCTGATCTTGCCACGGCGGCGCTTGGCGCGCGGTGATGAACTGGGTGGCTTCCATTCTGGCATCCTCCCGATGCCGTGGTCCAAGAGGCTCGGCTAGTCTCGTGTGTGTGTAGGTGTGTCCAGTGAGGTCGGTAGTGACCTGGGCCTACGCGCTCACGGCGGAGCGCCATGGCCAACAGCACGGCGGAGGGTTCGAGAGAGCGGCGATGGCAGTGCTCACCGACGGTCGAAGAGGATGGAGGTGCGGTACATGTCCAAGCGGCTCCGGCTCGCGGTACTGCTCCTCCTTCCTACTCCCGACATAGCAGCGGCGGCTCCAAGTCGACGGTCTTCTTCCCCAACTCCGGCAGCGGCTTCTTCTTCTTCCCTGACTCCTTTCTTCCCCCTCCCTTTAGCCCTTCTCCAATTGAGGCTGGCAAGGAGGAATGGGGCTCCACCAGAGCGGTGGCGGCGATCTAGGAGCCCTAGGGTGCCGGGGGTATTGTTTTATAGGGCGGACGCGGTGGTAGGTAGCCGACGGACGGTCGATCACGGCTCTGCTTGACCGAGCGGCCAAGGGGTGTCCAAGTCAACAGCTGGGGCTCGATCTGGGTCTAGAGAGCAGCGAGAGGGGGCTAGGTAATGCTGGGTGTCAAAGTTCTTTACGGCGGCAGTGTTCCACTGCGGCGACAGCGCAGGTGCGCGCGCGCGGAGAATGTTGCCTGCGGCCGTGGGAACTTTACGCGGGCTGGTCGATCCAGGTGGCTTGCGGGCGCGCGTCGATGCGGGGCGACACTGGATCGAGCGGTCGAGGGAGGTTGCTTAAGAGCGACGCCGGCGAACAGTGCTGACGCGAGCACGCGCGGCCGGTCGGGTGACCTCAGCGGGCGTGATGACACGTGGGTCCCACCTCGGGGCCCCATCGTCAGCGACTCATCGGCAACGGAGGCTCGGTGCGGCGCGCGGACGAGCGCGGCTCTTGCTAGGCCGTCGGCCTGGTTGGGCCATGCAGCGCGGGGTCGAGCGGCGAGCGCAGGCGAGCGCGCACAGGCCGGGTCGACGGGGCTGCTCGGGCCGGTCTCCTCCTTTTCTTTTTCCTTTTCTTTTCCTTTTCCATTTTCAAATATATTTTTATATATAATTATATATATATGTGGTGTGCTTATTTTGTGCAATAGAATAGTGAGCATACATGGCCCAAATAATGCTAGGGTATTATGCCCTTAATATTTATTTGCGAAAATAAATATTATGTTGTCATTTTTAATAATCATCACATAAACCAAATAAAAATCCAACTCACTCTTTTAATGCAACACGATGATTGAACTATTGAAACATTAAAATGTAGCAAGCGAACATAGAGCATTGTTATGAGATGTTAATTAATTTGCAACATGTGAATGCCATGCATGACATGCTAGGGTTGATGCATATGTAAGGGGTAGATGATGACATGTCGCCCCACATCACTCAGGGTTTTGTCGAAAAATTTTGTAGTTCAAATTTTTGGGTTGTTACAGTCCTTCCCCCTCATTGGAATCTCATCCTCGAGATTTAAGAGGTATCATACCTTTCGAAGAGGTAAGGATACTGTAGCAGAAGTTGATTCTCATCTTCCCACGTTGCTTCACGTTCAGTGTGATTGCTCCATTGAACCTTGCACATAGGGATAGACTTGCTTCGGGTCTCTTTGGTGTCATAACCCAAGATCTTGATTGGGTGCTCCTTGTACTCAAGAGTATCCTGGATATCCATCACATCAGTGGTGACTGCTTCCTCTTCTGGTACCCTTAAGCACTTGCGTAACTGTGAGACATGAAAACGGGGTGTACTCCTGTTAACTCGGGAGGTAGTTCAAGCTTATATGCAAGCTTCCCAATTCTCTGACAGATATGATATGGTCCAACATATCTTGGGGCCAACTTCCCTTTTACGTGAAATCTGACGGTACCACGAAGTGGAGACACTTTGAGGTAGACAAAATCCCCAACTTTGAACTCAAGGTCTCGACGCCTTTTGTCGGCAAAGCTCTTATGTCGGCTTTGAGCGATCCTCAGGTTCTCTCTGACTTGAGCTACTCCTTCTTCGGCTTCCTTGATCTTGACGGGGCCAAAGACTGCTCTTTCGCCTAGGTGGTTCCACATCAACGGGGTTCTACATGGTTTGCCATAAAGAGCCTGGAAGGGTGACATCTTGATACTTGCCTGGTAGCTGTTGTTGTAAGAGAACTCAGCAAATGACAGACACTTCTCCCAATCTGTTCCATATTTGAGAACACTGGCACGAAGCATATCTTCAAGAATCTGATTCAACCTTTCTATGTAACCATCTGTTTGCAGGTGATATGCAGTGCTGTAATCAAGGTCAGTCTCAATGGACTCGTGAAGAGCTTGCCAGAATCAGGACATGAATTGGGGTCCACGATCTGACACAATACTCTTAGGAGCTCCATGAAGCCTCAAAATCTCCTTGATGTACAAATCTGCGAACTGCTCTGCACGTATCGAAGTTCTGACTGGTATAAAATGTGCTACCTTCGTCAGACGATCGACTATTACCCATATGGAGTCATGACCTTGTTGAGATCTAGGTAATCCCACAATAAAGTCCATGGATATGCTTTCCCACTTCCATTCAGGAACATCGAGTGGTTTGAGTAATCCAGCGGGTCTTCTGTGTTCAGCCTTGACCCTGTTACAGATGTCACATTCGGCCAGATGTCTTGCAATATCTGACTTCATGCCTTTCCACCAGAAATGCTTCTTCACATCTTGATACATCTTTTCACCACCGGGATGGATGCAATACTTAGAGTCATGTGCCTCTGACAGGATTTCCTTACGCAAAGCAAGATTGCTAGGCACACAGATTCTATCCTTGAACCAGATGGTTCCATGCTCATCTTCTCTGAATTCGGGGCTGTAGCCTAGCTTCATCAACCCACGAATGTACTCCATTTCTTCACAACTCTTTTGAGCTTCACGAATTCGCTTGGTGAGGTTATACTCGATACGAAGTTCGTGCAACAACCCATGGGGTACTATCTCAAGATGAAGATCTTCAATCTCTTTCTCCAATTCAGGTGGCAGGGTCGATAAGAACAGGGCATGACAATAGGTCTTGCGACTAAGAGCATCAGCGACTACATTCGCTTTTCCGGGATGGTAGTGAATCTCCATGTCATAGTCCTTGATTAGCTCTAGCCACCTGCGCTGTCTCATATTCAGATCTTCTTGAGTAAAGAAATACTTCAAGCTCTTGTGATCGGTGTATATATCACACTTGTTGCCAATAAGATAATGTCTCCAGATCTTCAGAGCATACACAACAGCTGCTAGCTCTAGATCATGCGTGGGGTATCGTTGCTCGTGCTCCTTTAGTTGTCGGGAAGCATAAGCAATAACCTTCTCGTTCTGCATCAGCACACAGCCTAGTCCTTGGCGAGAGGCGTCGCAGTAGACGACAAAGTCGCTAGTGATATCAGGTAAGGCTAGGATAGGTTGGTGGTTAGCTTCTCCTTTAGAGTTTGGAAACTGTGTTCACACTCCGGTGTCCACTTGAACTCATTAATCTTCTTCAAGAGATTTGTCATGGGACGAGCTATCTTCAAGAAGTTCTTAATGAATCGGCGATAGTAACCTGCCAATCCCAAGAAACTCCTGATTTCGGAGACATTGCGAGGTTGTTCCCATTCTTTTACAGCCTCTATCTTTGCAGGGTCTACAGCAACTCCATCTGCTGAGAGTACATGACCAAGAAAAGCAACTTCTTCAAGCCAGAACTCACATTTGCTGAACTTAGCATAGAGCTAGTGTTGGGACAACTTCTCGAGCACTATCCTCAAATGTGCTTCATGTTCTTTGGCAGAAGGTGAATAAATCAGAATGTCATCAATGAAAACCACAACAAACTGATCAAGATCCTCCATAAACACCTTGTTCATCATGTTCATGAAATAGGCCAGGGCATTCATGAGACCGAAGGATACAACGGTGAATTCATACTACCCATAGCGTGTGACAAATGCTGTCTTAGGAATGTCTTCTTCCTGAATCTTCATTTGATGATAACCAGATCTGAGATCAATTTTCGAGAAGTACTTAGCACCATGAAGCTGATCAAGCAAGTCATCGATCCTTGGCAGAGGATACTTGTTCTAGATGGTGATGGCGTTGAGGTTGCGGTAATCAACGCACATCCTCATCGAACCATCTTTCTTTTTCACAAACAGAACAGGTGATCCCCAGGGCGAAGCACTAGGCCTAATAAAGCCCTTATCAGAAAGTTCCTTCAACTGCTTCTTGAGCTCTTCTAGCTCATCCACTGACATACGGTACGGTCGCTTAGAGATGGGACCGGTTTCGGGCACAAGATCAATGATGAACTCAACGTCACGATCCGGTGGCATGCCGGGCAACTCTTCTGGAAACACATCCTCATATTCCCTGACAATGGGGACATCTGTGAGAGTCTTCTCCCTTTTCTGAGATTCTTCCTATGACTTGAGTGCATTCAGGGCACATAGAACAGATACTGATTTATCCTTCTGAGGTGCACATCTGACTGCTTGGCCAGAAGGATGAGTTATCTGAACATATCTGGGTGAACAACAAATCAAACCCTTGTGCTCGGTAAGCCAATCCATGCCTAGGATGACATCCAAACCATTTGATGGTAGAAGGGTAAGGTTAGCTCGAAAGGTTAGACCCTCAATAGAAAGCTTCACTCCCTTGCAGATATGGGTGCTTCTCATCTCACCAAGAGGAGAACTGGTGACTATAGGTTCCAAACGTGGAGTGATAGGTATCTTACTCTCTCGTGCAAACTTAGATGAGATGTATGAACATGTAGCTCCAGAATCAAACAGAACGGATGCTTTAATGCCATTAACAAGAACATACCGTACACAACATCTGGGGCAGCTTGAGCTTCTTCTGCGTTCATGTGCGTGAGACGACCACGGCTTGCAGATCCACGGTACTGAGACTTGGGTGCAGCAGGTGCGGGTGTCTTCTTAGGACAGTCAAACACCTTGTGGCCAGGTTTGCCACAACCAAAGCAAGTGAATGGCTCACTGCCTGTGGGGGTTGGTGCAGCGGCCTTCCAGCTGCCTGAGTTTGGCGTAGCACGAACAGGCGCAGAGTGATCAGTCCTGTGACGTGGCTGCGATGAGTGCTCACGTGGGTAGCAATCCTTCCCAGCATGGTCACGAGAGCAGTGGTCACGAGAGTAACGGTCGCGGGAGCAATGGTCACGGGATAAGCGTGAGTGGTCAGCCGAGTAGGTACCACCACTCCTACCCGAGCCATAGGTAGAGTCCTTGCCATAATGAGGATGGCTAGACGTCTTGTCCCGATGGAACCTCTTACCCTCATGGTCACGGTAGAAGCCCTCGGACTTCTTCTCCCTTCTGGACATTTCTCCTGCCTCCTTCTGGTCCTTCTCGATCTGGATGCAACGATCGATCATGTCACGAAGTGTGTGACTCTTGGTGCCTCCCAGGGCTACCTTGATCTTGGGGTTCAGACCCTTTCTGTACTGCGTGATCTTCTCCTTCTCAGAAGTCGCGACATGCAGAGGTGCATAGCACAACAAACTGGTGAAGGTGTTGGTGTACTCGCAGATGTCACATCCCTTCTGGGTGAGGTTACGGAATTCCTCCTCTTTCTGCTCCATGACTCCCTTAGGAACATGGTACTCGATGAACTCATCTACGAACTCATCCCAGGTGATGCGGTCGGGGTCCTCATGAGCTTGGTGGTAGCTGTCCCACCAGGAACGCGCAGCTCCAGTGAGGTGGTGAGCAGCGATACCGACTCGCTCCTCAGGGGTACAAGTGGTAAGCTCCAACTTCTTCTCGATCTCGCGAAGCCAATCATCAGCTTCCAGTGGTTCCTTGTAGGTGCCATCGAAAGTGGGTGGCCTGAGCTTTAGAAAACCCTCAAGTTTCCTCTGGAAGTCATTCGGATTTCCTCCAAAGCGGTGATTGGCTCCATTGACCAAAGCGGCAAGCAGCTGTGTCTGTTGTGCCATCACTTCCGCCAGGTTTGGCGGTGGTGGCGGTGGCGGAATCGGCTACGGCGGAGGGTTCGGCTGAGGCGGAGGTCCATTGCCATGGGCATCACCTCCTCCAGCGGCACTTCCTGCTGGCGGGGTCCGCTCGTGATCATTCCCACCCTGGTTGAGGTCAATGGGTGGAACACGACCTCCCCTTCGTCCATAGCGTCTTCCACGCCCAAGCTCGGGTTCGGGTGGAGGCGGACGGTTGCCCAGACGTGCGGAGCGACATGCAGACATCTGCGACATGGGTCGACAACTGTTTAATACTTATTGGTTAAATATAATTAAATGATTTCAACGATTTAAGGAAAAATATTTAATCTATCCAACACTCATACAAAGAAGCAATAAGAGCCATAAAATGCGATAAGATTGATCATTCATTACATGGTTGCATTACATGGCATCATCTCTAGTAGCTACGCTAGATAACATGCGAGACTCGCACTATGAGAAGGTAACTCATGGATACAAGCTAACTCATGATGTGGCCACGCAGGGTCCACACTACTCTGACTCGTACATCAGCACGTTGTATACTCCTGGGTGAAAGCGGTTGCCAAGAACTGTCAACTCCTCCTGTGATATGTGAAGGCGCTTCACATGAGCCTGAGCTTCTCCGAACTCCTTGGTAAGCGGCAGGTTGGTGGGAGCTGGACAGTGGTCGTGCCTCAAGAGAGAGTGGTTAATCTGAAAAGTTTCCTTAAAGGGGTCCTTGCTTCTGGCTGACAAAGGAAGTCTGTCACGCAACTCAGCGTACTCCTGGCAGCGTCTCTCGTCGGCATTCTTCCAAGCTATCTTGAGTCTCTTGTACCTATCCACCAAGGTCTCATTCTGAATCATCAGGGCAATCAGATGGCCTTGGTTGCACTGTGCTTTTGCTTCTGCTTTCTTTAGGGCTTTAACGAGCATTGACTTCTCACACTGCACGGTGAAGTTGCTCTTGCCATCTTCCCGTCTTCTCTTCTATAGTTCTTTGATCTCCATATCCTTGTCCATCTTCTCTCCCTCCAACTAGAGAACTCTTGCATCGAGGTAGTAGTTTCGAAGCCCAATGTCCTCAACCTTGTCTCACAGGTCAGTGACCTCGGCTCTGTGAGCCCTTGCCTGACGTGCGAGCTTGTCCTTCAGCTGGGCGACTGTAGCCTCGAGCTCTTCTTTCTCCTTAGCTTCCTGCTTGCAGAACTCCTGGTACTCCATCAGAGTGTTGCAGTCGAGGCGTCTCTTCTTCTCCAGGCGCTCTATGTAGCGGTTTTGCTCGAAGAGGTGAGCGGCGGAGGCACGGTTGCAAAGACTGGTCTCAGCTAGGATGATTGGCCTGACCAGATCATCCTACTGCTTTGGTGTGAGGAGAGAGTTTAGGGCCTGAGGAAGTAGATGAAACTCTGTGTTGTGAAGGTGCTCGTAAGCAATCTTCATCACTTCACGCAGGGCCTTGAGTGACACAGCCTGGATTCCCTCCTCGATTGAGTCCTCAATTATCATCTCCAGGAGAGCTGGTACTGTGGGCAGAGTCTGACTTGCAGGGATCTCTAGGTGAGTGACCGCGTAACCCTTGATTCCTCCTTCTGAGTCCAGTGCTCCAGTGCAGGTGTACTTGATCCCCTCGACAGGCACTCCGAGTACTCCCAAAACACGATGCAGAGTGTACGAAAAGCCTGGGAACTCCTGTCCCTCGTAGGTGAACTCAGCCTTGGGCATGCTGCTCAAAGGTCCAAGCGGGGGTCCAAAGCTTGTCGTCTGCACGTTTCAAAGGGAAGAAGGGTCAGCAAGTCAGTAACAATAGGGAAGCCTTGCATAAGAAGAAATGCAGGGTCGGTATATAACCAAAAGAGAAACTGGTTTGTCCTGTACTAACGTCCATTTCTAGGGTTTCATCCTAAGGTCAAGTATGGCTCTGATACCAACTGAAACGACCTTGATTTCCACGAAGGGAAAATCCACAGTGTCGGAGTGTAATATGACCATTTAAATCACATTACCCGATAATAGTTGAATCCATAGTCCATACATCAAACAAAAGAGAGCAAATAGAGGGAGTTACAATAACTTATTACATCGCCACAGGGCGGAATCAGAGTTCATGCAGCATAACAGTAAAAGCTCGAGGTGCGGAAGCTATCTTCTTCTCTCCAACTTGAGCGTAGACACGTGTTGATGCAAAAAGACGTTAGATCTGCAAACACACCGGGCTAATACCCTAGTTCGATATCAAGGCGTGCCAGTCGATTTGACCTGTTAATCGACAAGTATGATAGATTTGAATAAAACCCGAAGAGATGACAGCGATACGCCCGGACGTCAAAGCTCAGGTGATACTCGATAACTGTTGAACAGATCAGACGAGACGACAGCGATACGCCCGGACGTCAAAGCCTGAATCTTGCTCGGTAAAAGCGGAACCTGCAA
>CM041645.1:11693864-11715144 GCA_023333625.1 Bothriochloa decipiens
ATACCGAGGCCCCTACTTACCTACCGGGTAGGTAGGGGAAAGAAGAGGGGGTATGCGGGCTTCCTTCACTTGTGCAAGGTGGATAGCAAAGCAACGCTGAAGCACACCAGCAAGAGCATTGTAGCGCAGGCCGCCAGCCAATACAGAGAAGAAGAGATGCTATTACTTCATGAAGGGTTTTACCCAACCTATCAGAAGTGTTCTCGTAGCCCGCAACTGCCCAACTCTCAAGCAGTTGATCAATACGGCTAACACAGTGGAGATGGATTTGAAGGAAATTGAGCTAGAAAAGGAAGCTCTCCGCCCTGAAAAGAGAAAGAGTATCCAACCAAAATTCTATGAGTTCAAGCGCTCAGAGGCTCAAGTTTGTAGATAGAACGCTACCAGGACCCCTTCCACAACAAGTTTAGGGATAGCCTTGCTATCTACCACAGGTGGTCGATCATCATTATCCTATGGAGCCTATTTCAGATCCAAGCACGGAAATCCATGTCAAGTGCATCAGAAGCAAGAAGAAGAAGAAGCAAGCTGTTGTGGTTTGCCAGACATGTCACAGGATCGGTGACAAGGAACATGTATGTCCTCAACATCAACCTGCTCAGTTGGGACTACTTGAGAGCCGATCATCGACCCAAAGCTCCCCACCTGACAGTGGATGAGCTGGCTGACTGGCTTGACATGCTGAGCTAGGCCTATGCTCCTGTGTTTTGCGACAGCACTACACACGTGTGGTTGTATGCCAAAGAGAGAGAGAGACAAAGAGGGAAGGATGTCTACATGATGCAATTGGTCAAAATAGGATATGTTCATATTCATTTACTTGATTCACATCATTTATTAAGACGATCAACCAGGTTGCCAACAAGATTGGTGCTCATCGTCGATGAAATATCCTCGGCAATCTACCATGGGGCTACCCAAGGTAGTAGAAGATCGGTGAGGGCACGCTAAGTCCTATGAACTAGATGCGAGATGCAAGACAAACACCAAGATTTATCTAGGTTCAGGCCACAAGATGCGTAATACCCTACGTCCCGCATCTCGGAGGATTGTATTGATGGGTATACAGATATCCCAGATCATGGAGATATGAGTTACAAGGTGAGCGATTATGGAGATCTGCTCTGAGTCGACCTGAGATATCTTTTAGGGGACCCTTGCCCCTCCTTATATATTCTAAAGGACAGAGTTACAAGCAAGGTAGCCTATTTGGTACTACTACAGTACCGTGCAGTGCACGTCATGTGCCGCACCTCTTTATCTTGGACTCGGCCATAGTTGGCGGTCCTTAGTGCCCATTTTTACAACCAATATTTATATAAAAAGTATAGTGATAGGGCCTTACCACTAAATATTTCCACAAGTTTTGGTGTCCACATGTTTTGCAAAAATAAACTCAGAAAACACCAGAATACGCCTCCAAGAAGACGTATTTTGGCACAAGTAAAACAAGCCCAATCACGAGGATGATTAGTGCCCTATCAAAGAGAGAAATAGACCCAACATGAGCCATAGAAGCAATGGCCCAAATAAAGCTCGAGTCCATTTTAGGACTGCACGAGTAGGCTCGAGTAAAATGGTCGCTCCGGGCTCATCCGAACTTCGATTTGGGCGAATCACAAGGCAAAACGAAGCTATCGATGAGGCCTACGTGCTCACAAAAGGCGGTGGCCAGGAGTCCCACCCAGGGACCGGCACCCCCCAGCTAGGCCTCCTGGGCCTAGTCTTCTCTGGTGGTTCGTAGGACGGTTCGGCAAGGACGGGTCCACCTACGATCGGTGCATATGGAAAGTGCAAACCGTCCTTTTGAGATCAGTTTGGATACTTTCATGTGGGGATGGTCCTTTTGCATAGAGCCCCCTCCTCTCAAGCTATGAAAAGAGGCCTTCTCTCTTCACAAATCATCAACATGAAGGGATCAAGAGCACCACTTTAGTATTTGTGTATCATTCCAAAGGGGCTATGCCCTAGTAGCTACCTAGAGTTAGAAAGAGAGATGTGAGGGAGGAGTGCAGGGAAGTGCTAGACTTGTCGGCGTCTCTCCAAGCTTGTACCTCTACGAACAAGTACTTGGCTCCTTCATGGAATCTTGGCTAAGTAAGTGTTCATGTTTCTTATAGTTTATAAAGTCTTTTGTTTAGCTAAGCTTTACCTTCTATTTACTTGCGGGATCGTCATTCGTCCTTGTGACGATTGCTCTAGTAGAAGGACCCCGGGGACGGGTAAGCCTTGATATCACACTAGAGTAGTAGTTGACAGCTTAGATGTGGTGTTTAGGCTCGAGGCTACCTTCATTTGCCTCGTATCTCGACGGGTAGAGTGGTAGGCGGGCAAGTGGTGATAGCCCTGTTCGTCCCTAGCACTCCCCCACGTCAGTGTGCGATGTAGAGCTGTAAGCCGGAGGGGCTTAGCAGACCAGGCCTAAGCTGGTACCCGAAGTGAGCAATTAGAAGGAATTACAACGCTATCCTTAGGATCCTAAAGGCTATAGGAATCCATCTCTACCCCCTTTCTATCTCTACCCTTGTGTTGTTGCTTGGGTAAACTAGCTAGAAGAAGTACCTGCGTTCCCTGTGGAAAATACGATACCCTAAATACTTCTGGGTGAAGGCTACAACAGTATCTCCGTGCACTTGTGGACTTTTCTACTAAACTCTAAGAAACACCAACAAGCTTTCTGGCGCCGTTGACAGGGAACGGTTGCTATTTTCTTTGAACCTAATTTGTCCTCATGTCTGTATCCTTATTTTTAAAACAAAAAGTTATTTTATATTTTATTTTATAAAACAAAATATTTTCTCTATTCGATCCTTTTACCATGAAGCCAGCTCCAATTCAAAACTTTTTGGCTTCAAAGGGGGAGTACTTGGAGCAACAATATTTTTCAAAAAAACAAACTTTTCATCTAGCCATGAACTCCACCCAAGATTCAAAGCCATGGTTCAGGCAAATCCCTTCTTTGGTCGTGACAATGAAGATTCATTTGACCACTTGCGAGATTTCGAGAAATTGTGTTCATGCCTAAGTATTCCTGGCATGACACTAAAAACTCTTAAGTGGAAGTTGTTTTCATCCTCCCTCAAGAGGGAGGCGAAGCAATGGTTCACTAATGCCGTAGGAAGTATGAATGGGGACCGGGAAGAACTTAAAGACAAGTTTTGTCTTACATTCTTTCCTATGTTCCATATCAACTCTCTACCAGGGGCAATCCTTGATTTTAAGAAAGACAAGGAGGAATCTATAGGTGCGGCCTAGACCAGGTTTACAATCTTATTACATGCCGGCCCAGATTTATCTTTACCCGACAGCATTCAATTGCATCTCTTTTATTTGGGTTTAGACGAAGATGCTGACCTATGCCTTGACAGGCTGCCGGAGGGACATTTTTCACATAGAACCATGACGAAACAGAGGAAGATCCTCGATCACATCCTAGAGAAGCACGCTTCCACCATCGTAGAAACCCTCCAGGACATAGTCATGTCAAGTGTGGGGGAGTCCCCATTAGTCGAATCTAACCATGTACCATCCATAGGTTCGACTCATGAGCCTCCACCCGAACCACGAACGTCAAAGGAGATAGTTCTCCATCCTTTAGAGTTCTTGATCAAATTCGAGGATTCTGGTAAAACCTCGAACAATTCTTGGCACGAAAAGGAAACATTTCCTTCTAAGGAAGTCTCCCCTAATATGGAGCCATCAAAAGAATGGTTGTTGGAAGTGAAACGTTCTTCTGAAGCAATTCAGATTCTTTCACCTTCCACGACAATGGTTGTTGGAAGTGAAATGTTCTTCTGAAGCAATTCAGATTCTTTCACCTTCCACGACTATATCTTGTTTGTTAGGAAGAACTTCCATAGATGCCCTACACAACCTCACAATCGGCGCTAATGTCATGTCACAATTCTTTGCAAAATCCCTTTGGGGTAATATGCCACTAGTTCCGACCAACAAACTCTTCAAGAGTTCATCAGGGTTCATCGTTGAGTGTTGTGGGATTGCTAGGGCAGTGCCAATAGAAAATCATGGAACTGAGGTTTGCATAGACTTTCACATCTTTGCCATCCTTGAGTTTGATCTCCTCATAGGTTGTCCCTCGGATGAACCTTTCGAAGATAAATCTCCCCAAGGGAGCCCTAATGAGACGTTTAGGAAAACTGCTTCCACCACTGACCTAAAAACTCCAATGGTGGAGCTCTTCCTAAACATAACCCATCCGAGGAGACAAAGTTTAGTTCTTCGTTCATTTCTCATCCATGTGAAATAGAACATCCATCGTCACCCTCGCTCGAACATAAGCCATGTCCCTCTGGCCTTGGAAATGTTGCTCTTGATAATGGCCGAAATGCAACATTAGTTCCACATGAAAATTTCCATGCCATGGACATGCCCAAAGCAACTACTCTAGAGACCAAGAAGCAGCCCGCTAATGAGCATGCTAACTTCCCTTATGAGACATCTCATGTTTCATGCTCAATTTTGGAGTCTCTAGAGTCTGTTCTGCTTCTGACCTCGTGCTTCCACGAGAATTACAACCACCTCCTAATTTCTGTTTCTAAACTTTTTTAAGAGGTTGGTTGTCGATGCCTATGTTTATCATAAGCATTCCAGATCTCATAGTAGCATGATGGTGTTTACCTTGCAGCTTAGAATATCAATGCCCAATGCTTGGTGGTGAAGTTGGGAATTACACCACAATTGATAGCTGCAAGATGAATTAACTTTAGCACTGCCGGAAGATACCCGAATTATCTTAAAAAAACATAATATTATTGTTTTGATTACTATCATTTAAAAAATAAACTTTCCTTTTCAATAAAAGCAAGGATATGTTTTTGAGTTAGTATGCACCCACGGGTATTCTGTTGCTAACCATTTCAGGATAAGAAAGCACGGGGCATACTACGCTTGAAAATGAGAAGCTACATCATCCAAAAATCTTGATGCTCTTAGGTGATGGAACATACTCCAGAAGGAGACCCTGATTCTACACTTGACTTTTACATGAAAGTTCAAGTGTGGGAGAGGATGGTGAGAAGTCCAAGTTTCACACATACCAAGTGGTCATTCAAAAAAATGATGATGATGTCAGCCCTGCCTTGCTAAAAAAAGAGAGAGTGAAGAGAACACATTTATTAAAAAAAGAGAGAAGCATTAAACAAAGAAAAAAATTATTATGAAAAAAGGAAAATACAAAGTGAGACTTGAATAAAAGAAAAAAAGGGGTGTCTCCTTCTTCTGGACCTTTGCTACCACCAAGGTAGTCGCTTGAGTTTGAGGAGGTACAATCAAGTCATCATGGTAGCAAACCATAAACGTCTATCCGCATCTGCTACCGGTAAGAAGCACTCAGTATGCAAAGGTAATAAACAGAATGTTCGCCAACTCCTTTACTCATTCTTATCTTCATGTGCTCATACAGAAACATGCTTCTTTTGTTTTTATCACCTGCCTTGGTTTGGATGTATTCATATGATACATCCATAGGTCCTTTTAAATTAAGCATGGTGCTTAGGTTAAAATGGCCTTCTTTAATCAAAATTTGACATGGTGTTGAGATTTGATCAATGAACTATAAGTTGTTGGCATAATCTATGGAAGTAATCTGATATAGAGATAAACCGAGGCATATTTTTCTCTGCGTCTTTATCTTGGCCTTGTTTGAGTTTGAATAAAAAGTTGAGTGAATAAGTTTTCAGTAATAATTAAAAAAATAAAGATATAATAATAATAACAGTCTTGCTCCTCGGTTTTATAACTAGTAGAGCCCTTGCTTGTTTTTGTTTCTCTTGTTTTGTTTTCTTTTTATCAAAATAAAGCAGGTACAAGAATAAGTGTGAAGGAGATCTCTCAAGCATACCTAACACACCCTTGATATCTCCCCTACATGTTGCACAACATCAAGCGAATCATCACGCAGAAGGACAAAGACACATGACTTTCATTAACTCCTTCATCTTCAATGGTGGTTTGTGCAACTCTACCCTCACATCTCCCTAAGTTTTGAAGTTTTAAATTTGATAAACTAAAAATGCAAAAAAAATTTACAAGATCTCTATGCTATCCTTTGATAAAATTTGCATACTCCTTATTCCTCGCCAATATTCCTATAACTTGTGAACAACTATCATAGGGACCCCATGTTATCTAAGTAATTGGAATATGTGATATAGCTGAATGATTTGAACCTTGCTCTTTTTATGATGGACTTGGGATTTATTTTACAAAATTAAAATGCAATAGCATGCTCCTCCATGATAAATAATTTCCTACCAAGGCCATATGACATGATTTGTTTATGCAAACCCTTAGTCATATGCTGCTTGTCGGATCATTGAGTTTGGTCAAATTGTTGTGACCTATGTGAGATTATGGTCATGCACCCATGATTGAGATTCACACGCACCCACCAATAAAATGCCGACTCTTACACTAAGAGTTGCGCACAACATGCACCCTTTCGTCCACCAAAAATGCCAGCTCTTACCCTAAGAGTTGCGCACTCTTGCACCAAATAAAAAATATCGACTCTTACCCTGAGAGCCATGTGACAGAACCGACCAATTTATTAGAGCACAAGCACATAATTCACCATTAGGAAGGCAAACTATATGATTGAGACCTAATAAACCCGGTAGTCATACCGAAATCTCGAAGGATTTCAAACTTTTCCGGCACGACCAAGATCGTAATAGTTTAGCGTTCCCATTCACAAGTACATAGTTCGCACATAGTTTAAATCATCGGAGTACGAATAAAGTTATTACAAATCAAGTGCAAATTTTAAAATAAAGCGGAAGCGATTAAGTTCAAATACCACACGCACACTCAGTTTAAATACAGTGCGAGTCCTTTGGTCAACATCCAGCAAAAACATCAAGTAGAGAGGAGTGACCATGCCCAAGGTCTAGTCATCTCCCAAAGCGGGATAGAGGCAGTTCTTACAATAGCCATAAAACATCTCACCATCTGCAAAAACATGAGAAATAAAACCCTGAGTACGAGAATGTACTCAGCTGGACTTACCCGTCATAAACTAAAATAAAGTGATTCCAAGGAGTATGCAAGGCTGTATAGGTAGGATAGCTGACTCATTTACTTACGGAAAAGCTTGCATTAAGAAATAATTAATAAGAACCTTCTAGCAATGTATTTTAATCTGATTAACCTTATCATGCTACATTAGCACCTATACTAAACATGCATGGTAATAATTATTCCACAAGAAAGTAACCAATTCCGGTTGAGTATCTTTCAATCTCAACTGCTCAACCATCTCATCTCTTATTCAAGTTCTTACTATGATGCCGCTGCTCAAGTCAAGTGTTCACTGTCCAGGAACGATGGCGATTATAATCGATTACTAACCAGCTGGCGGGTATTCCTCACACAAACCACACTCACCCGCTAAGGTGAGCTACAGATCACCGACATTCAATTCAGGAAAAGCGCGGGATCAACAGGTACCATCGTATCCAGGAACCGCCAGGCTGCCTTATTCAGGGCGACCCTGACCTTGGACTTACTCTCCGCGTAACCTGTGGTCCTCCATCTTCACCAATACGATACGTATAGCAGGTCGACTCCCGGCCTAAATCAAAATTAGGCTTCGCGGTCGGAACGACTTATCCTTCCAGCTAAATGTGAGGCATAAATTCAATATGACTTGAGGACGTACAACGGACGGGGTCCTAGTTCGACATAGACGGGATAACCACACCGAACCTCCAGTTCAGTCTCAACACCAATCCCGCCCAGTCTTGATTTATTATCTCCACATGGTTATCCAAGATAACAATGTATTCAACCATTTCAAGTCACCACCTATAGCTCGCGGATGACAGGAAATCACCCGACTTCTACCGGTCTAGTTAAAGCAGGGCTAAGCATATATTCGTACCTGAACCTAACAGGGTTGAAGTATAAACAGTGGCAAGAAATATAAGTAATGCAGCAACGGTATAAAACAACGCCTATAACTTAATGCATCAAACAAGTAAAGGACTCAAGTTAGATATTTTTGCAAACCACAGGGAGAATGCTCCGGGGCTTGCCTTTCAGGAAAGAGCTTGGCTGGTGGTCGGGACACTCCGGAAGATCAGCTTTGGGATCCTCTTCTATTGCTACTTCTCGCACCAACGCTTCCTGCTGGCCTTCCTCTCCTGGTGCTCCAGGAACTACCGTTTCGAGCTCTCACGATCCTGTATGATGCATAGTACGTATGAATACTATGCATACATAGAAATACAATGCTCATACTGAGGGTGAATGAATGCACAACTAAGATAATTGATATGATTTCAAAACATATGAGATAAGCACATGTCATCTGCATTCTCTTCTACCGACAACTCTTCAAACAAGCCTCGCATTACAATTAACTCGCACACTATAAGGAATTATAAACAACCATTATTTTGCCTACTACACTCTACTGAACCAAAACCAAAAGCAGATCACACATATCACAAATAGCATAAAAAGCATTTTTACACACATGAAATGATAACTTTAAAGCATTATTTATAAATAAAAGAAATCAGGGTATAACTACAATATGACTTTAGACTATTCAGAAAATTCTATAAAAATTACAGAAGCTTAATCATACCAAATCAAGACTACCATAAAAATTTCAAGTCAAAACAGTAAGTACTTTATCCTATATAAAAATGATAAGGAAGCACAATTTAATAGGCCTAAAATACTTTGTACATAAAAGTATGTCAAACAATAGATCTCAGAATATCATTAGCTCTAGATCGACATAAAAACACTCTCCAAAAACTTTCATGCACAAATTCCTTATATATTATTTATTATGAATTATTTATCATCACATGGAAATAGGCACCATAACTAGACAAAGCAAACTTTCCACATGACATAGCCTCACAATATTTTTCATAGATAGAGCATGATATAAGAAGACTAACAAACTTGGTCTCACATTTTTCTGAGCAACAGAGAATTACTTATGCATTTTCTAAGATAAAAGCAATTAATAGAGATAAATAAAGCTATACAGAAAAGTATCACAAATTCCATATTTCATATTTTTTATGCATAGATTATCTCATAAAAAAATACTGCAAGTTGAACCAACTCATTTGGACTAAAAATGAGGAAATTATGATTTTTCAAAGCTTTTATCAAATTCTGGAAAATCCATTTTCGAAAACTAACTGAACTGAAAATGCTACTCGTACCCGACATGTACCCAGCGACTTGACTCTGCTAAGTGCACACGACGCTGTGCACCCAGACCGAACCTATGCTGACGTCAGTGCTGACATCATTCTGATCGGCAATCTTGCCGATGGCGATGTCACCGGCGATCGGCAATCTTGCCGATGGCGATGTCACCGGCCGAACTACGGCCACCACTAGACTCAAAACATCAACACGAACTCGTTGATACGAAAGATGAAACCTATTGCTGAGGAAAATGACGGCGGCGACCATCGGCGGCGGGCGGCACAATCCGCGACGGCGATCGGCCAAATCCGACGGACTCGAACCCTAATTGGTCCCATTAGCCACACCAACCTACACTACTCGAGCAGGCGAACAAGATGCGCAAGCTAATGGAGAGAGAGAGGGGTTGCTGGCCACGGCAGACCGTGCGGCGGTCGGGCGGCCATGACCAGCGAAGGAGAAGATGGTCGATTCGACCTCTACCTTAGGTCATTGGGGCGGGGAATGTGCGCATGGTGTGCCTCGCACCACGGCGGAGCTACTAACGAGCTCTGGGAAGAAAATGGCAAGGCTGTGAGGTACGGTGGCGATGCGAGCTCTGGGCGGCGGCAATGGCGGACTCCGAGCGCGCTCGAGTTTGGGAGGGGAAAATGTGGGCGAGGAGGGGCGTTAGCTGGCCGGGGTGGTAGAGAATGAAGGCGCGGTGCTTCTGGCGCCTTGAAGCTGGCGGTCGAGCTCAGACAGGCAAAGCGCGGCGTCGGGCTTCGACGAGCGTGTGGCGCGCATGCGAGCGGAGCGGGGCCGAGCGGAGGGCGAGTGGCGAGCGGTGGGGCCAGGCCGAGTGCGGCGCGGCGGATCAGTGTGCGGCGCTCGGGTGCGGGGGCGAGACAGCGGACAGCGGCAGCGGCCCGACGTACGGACGCCACGCGGCCGGCGTCGGCACGGACAGCGTCGCGAGGAAGAAGAAGAGAGGAGGAAGAAGAGACTGTTCGGTGGGTCCCACTGCGCTAAGATTCGTGCAGACTTGATGAACCTCATATTTTCTAAAATAATCCGAATTTTGAAAAACTCATAAAAGATGAAATGTTCCTTTTGATGAGTAGAACATTTAACTTTTAAATATCAAAACCTAATTCTGCCTAGAATTTAAATTTCAAAAATGGGGATTTAAAATTAAAAGAAAATCATTTTTACAAACTGTTTTTGATATTTTTGACCTACTTCCAAGCCTTTTCATGAAATGACCCCAAAATAAGTAATGCTCCAAATAATTTTCTCTACAAACTTCATTTAACACTCAACCCCAAACAATCAACCTTTCACATAGCTCTAGTTTAAATCAAGGTAAGCACATATTTAAATTCTATCATTTCATGTAAAATAAATGACTATGCAAATGAGATGGTCATGCTCATGATGTGCAAGATAATGCATACTTAACACCAGGGTGTTACAGCCCTTCCCTCCTTGAAGAAATCTCGTCCCGAGATTTGAGTAGACTAACCATCCTTTATGAAAATCGGGATATACTTCTTTTAAATAGTCCTCCGTTTTCCAAGTGGCATCGCCATCATCATGATTGCTCCAAGAAACCTTGTATTGCCTGACCACACGATTTCTGGTCACTCTATCTTTGACATCCAGGAGTCTCATAGGTTTCTCTTCATAAGTTAAATCTGAACTCAGCTTAATGTCTTTAACTTTAACGGCCTCTTCGGTTGGAACACGTAGGCATTTCTTGAGTTGGGATACATGAAAAACAGGAAACACTGCACTCATCTCTTCAGGCAGTTTGAGCTTATAGGCCCACAATCCTTTTCTTTCCACTATCTGATATGGACCGACATAACGTGGTGCTAGTTTTCTTTTAACACCAAAACATTGCACTTTCTTCATAGGAGAGACCTTCAGATACACATAATCACCAACATTAAAAGTTAGAGGTCTTCTTCTCTTGTCAGCATAACTTTTCTGACGAGATTGTGCAGTTGCTATGTGTTGTTGAATTATTCAAACCTACTCTTCAGCTTCTTTAACAAAGTCAATACCATAATATCTTCTTTCTCCAGGTCCTACCCAATTTACAGGCGTTCTACACTTTCGGCCATACAGTGACTCAAAAGGAGCCATCTGTATACTCTCTTGGTAACTATTGTTTTAAGAGAATTCTGCCAAAGGTAACCATTTCTCCCATGAACCCTTGGATGATAAAACACAAGCCCTCAGAAGATCCTCAAGAACTTGATTCACTCTTTCTGTCTGGCCTGAAGTTTGAGGATGATAAGCTGTACTATGATTCAGCTTTGTCCCCAAATTCTTCTGCAAGTGTTCCCAAAAATGAGCAGTAAACTGAGATCCTCGATCAGATACAATTGTCTTGGGAATTCCATGCAAACGGATAATCTCCCTGAGATAAATATCAGCATATTGAGGCGGTCGATAATCTGTACGAACTGGAATAAAGTGCGCACTCTTGGTAAGTTGATCAACGATTACCCAAATAGAGTCATGCCCTTTTTGAGTGGTGGGAAGTCCGGTAATGAAATCCATACTGATATCTTCCCATTTCCATTCAGGAATCGGCAACGGTTGAAGCATTCCGGCTGGCTTCAAATGAACAGCCTTTATGCGACAACAGATGTCACACCGTGCGACATAAGCTGCAATCTTCTTTCTCATTTTGGTCCACCAATAGCGAACCTTCAGATCATAAAACATCTTACTACTGCCAGGATGAATAGATAACTTTGATAAGTGAGCTTCATCCATGATTTGATTTCTGAGTTCTTTATCTTTTGGTATGACCAGACGATCATCAAACCATAAGATTCCCTTCTCATCCACTCTGAAATGCTTGAGTGGCTGTTTCAACATCTTCTCCTTGATATGACCTATACCCTTGTCAGTTTTCTGACCTTCGATGATCTTACTTTCAAGCGAGCAACTAATTTGGATGTTACGCAGCACAACAGGATGCATGAGGCAAAAATCATCTGCTAACAAAGGTTGAATAGCATGGCAATGTGATTTTTGACTCAACGCATCTGCGACTACGTTTGCCTTGCCTGGATGATACAAGATCTCCATATTGAAGTCCTTAATAAACTCCATCCATCGATGTTGTCTCATGTTCAACTCGAGTTGAGTGAAGATATACTTCAGACTTTTGTGATCAGTATAGACTTTACAGAAGTTACCCAACAAGTAATGCCTCTAGATTTTTAGAGCATGCACAACCGCTGCTAGCTCCAAATCATGTGTTGGATAATTCACTTCATGCTTCTTTAACTGACGTGAGGCATAAGCTATGACTCTTCCTTCTTGCATAAGCACACATCCTAAGCCTGTTTTTGATGCATCGCAATATACATCAAAAGGTTTCTCCAAATCTGGTTGCGCAAGAACAGGAGCAGTGGTCAACAATTCCCGCAAGGTACGAAAAGCTGTTTCACACTCCTCTGTCCAGACAAACTTCTTCTCTTTCTGCAACAGATTTGTCATAGGTTTGGCAATCTTCGAGAAATTCGGAATAAAATGACGATAATATCCGGCTAGACCAAGAAAACTCTGAACTTCATGCACAGAAGTTGGTGCTTCCCAGTAAATAACCTCTTGTACTTTGCTCGGATCTACTGAGATTCCCTCATCAGATAGGACATGGCCAAGGAATTGAACTTTCTTAAGCCAAAACTCACACTTGCTAAATTTGGCATACAGCTTATGTTCCCTAAGCCTTTCTAAAACAATCCTCAGATGCTCGGCATGATCTTCTTCATTTTCTGAGTACACCAAGATGTCATCAATAAACACCACCACAAACTTGTCTAACTCCGGCATAAAGACCGAATTCATCAGATACATGAAGTATGCAGGAGCATTTGTTAAGCCAAAGGACATAACAAGATACTCATACAATCCATATCTGGTAGAAAAAGCGGTCTTAGGCACATCTTCTGGTCTAATCTTGATCTGATGGTAACCAGACTTAAGATCAATCTTGGAAAACACTCTTGCCTTGGACAACTGGTCAAAAAGAATGTCAATTCGGGGTAACGGATACTTGTTCTTAACGGTGACAGCATTGAGTGGACGATAATCCACGCACATCCGTAAAGATTTGTCCTTCTTCTTCACAAAGATAGCAGGACAACCCCATTCTGACACACTAGGGCGAATAAGACCCTTGTCCAACAATTCTTTCAACTGATTTTTAAACTCTGCTAATTCATTTGGCGGCATCCGATATGGCCTCCTAGAAATCGGGACAGTGCCAGGCAGTAACTCAATGCGAAACTCAACATCCCTATTTGGCGAAAGACCCGGAAGCTCTTCAGGAAAAACATCCGGAAACTCACACACGACAGGAATTTCGGGAAGAGGGGTCACACGAGTAGAATAGGATACGCTCTCCAGCTTAAACTTTTGGGGTAATGGCACTTGAAAGGTACCCTCCCCAAGAGGATTTCTGATAGATAGCATCCTATTACCTGTATCGATTACAGCACGCCAGAATTTCATCCAACTCATTCCCACTATAACATCCACATTTTGCCAGCATACATACACTGGACTTTTAAAAGTTGTACGGATATCACCACATCAAACACCATGTTCCAACATTATATGACCACCTGACAGGAACGCAAAAGAACAACTAGAGACTAACGATCCTCAGTAAGGCTACTCTCCATTGTTGCTACTCTCACTAGAAGCACTGTTCATAGCCCTCCTAGCTGCTACTAAGGCTGCTCTTAGCTGACAGATCTCCTCCTGCTTCCTGTGCACCTCCTCGTGAAGACTAGCATTGTAAGCGCGAACCTCCTCCACTTCCTCTAGCACCTGCTGCTGGCGGATGCTAAGACGATGAAACTCGGACCAGGCTTCATCCCTAGCCTGAGCCATCTTCTGGCTTTCCAGCACAACCTTGTCTCGATGCTGAGACACATGGGCTACCTCCTCTCGGGAGCACTGAAGCTCACGTGTCAACTCACGCTTCTCCTTGCGTGCATCAGCTCGAGCCTCCTTGAACTCCTCATTCAGACGAAGTGCCTTAGTCTCCATGTGGACATAGGCCCTCATCACTGCAAACATAGCACTCATGGTAGGCGTGCTGCTACTCTGCGCCGCCTCAGGACCTGCCTCCAGTGGGTTTTCCTCAGCATGTGGCCACCTAGAAAGGCGGTGAGCAAAGGGGAACACTCCAGGAAAAGCCTGGGCAAGCTGGTGAGGTATCTCCTCCATCAGGTGCTCCACCACGTCAAAAGCTGCAAACATGGCACCCGTCTTGGCAGTCCTGCCCGCACCAAAACAGCGCCACCCAACCCAGTGGGGGTCACCGTCCAAAGGTGGGACAACTACCTCCACACGAGCCTCTCCATAGTTCACCAAGTCATCCTTGTCCCAGTAGTAGTGAGGCTCCATGCCCACTGTACCCAGCATTGGAGAGAATCCTCCAAAGAAGGCTAGGCATAGCGTGCTCCTCAAGAAAAGTGTCCACCTCCCTTGGTGCTGACTCACGGACAGCCAAAGGACCACGGGGCACTCCTCCTCCAGTGGACTTACGAGCAGTCTGCTTGGTTCTCGCCATCTGTCCAAAAGTTGTATATCCCATAAGTTAAAATTTTAAAGAAAAGAGACAAATTGTTTATAAGGGAAGGAACCATGAATGTATGAATGAGCAATTTTAACCATGATGCATGCATGTTACATACGTCCTCACGAACTAATAATCTAATGCCTATGCGGTGGTATACATCGTTCTCTCATTTATACGTAACCACTTCGTTCTACCATTCGCGGTTAGTGTACCTGCAGAAAATTCATTTTAGCCCATATCCCATATGAATGCAATTCGACGTAAAAATTCACGCACCTTCCAAACAAGGTGAAAACACCGATTACTTACTATCCCAACAGTCGCGCAAAAGACGACACCGCCAGAAGACGGTCCCACATGGAATACCTTCATATAAACATGTGTGCAACATGTGAATACTCTGGCATCAATAAGCACTCCCCTAGACTGGCATTTGCATCCAATCATGCTCTCATAACTCACACTTACCAGGGCGTAGAGGCAATTTGATCCATACATTACCACTCAAGTGAATGGCACCCATACGACTCCGTCATTGTATAGGCAACGACAAAATAGAAAATATGATGCATTTCTCCCAAGTCAGTACTTAATTAAGCCACCTGAATCCTATTGGGCATAAAGGACATGACCACTGGCGCACTCTAGTTTTCAAAACCATAGATTTGAACACCTAGATACACCTATACTTTTTATAAATACTTTTCGCAAACCAAAAACTCTTTTATTTTAAATATTTGTGAACAGTAACACGCTAAACCTACTCCGATGCCAGCTATGATAGAACCGACCAATTTATTAGAGCACAAGCACATAATTCACCATTAGGACGGAAAACTACATGATTGAGACCTAATAAACCCGGTAGTCATACCGAAATCTCGAAGGATTTCAAACTTTTCCGGCACGACCAAGATCGTAATAGTTTAGTGTTCCCATTCATAAGTACATAGTTCGCACATAGTTTAAATCATCGGAGTACGAATAAAGTTATTACAAATCAAGTGCAAATTTCAAAATAAAGCGGAAGCGATTAAGTTCAAATACCACACGCACACTTAGTTTAAATACAGTGCCAGTCCTTTGGTCAACATCCAGCAAAAACATCAAGTAGAGAGGAGTGACCATGCCCAAGGTCTAGTCATCTCCCAAAGCGGGATAGAGGCAGTTCTTACAATAGCCATAAAACATCTCACCATCTGCAAAAACATGGGAAATAAAACCCTGAGTACGAGAATGTACTCAGCTAGACTTACCCGTCATAAACTAAAATAAAGTGACTCCAAGGAGTATGCAAGGCTGTATAGGTAGGATAGCTGACTCATTTACTTGCAAAAAAGCTTGCATTAAGAAACAATTAATAAGAACCTTCTAGCAATGTATTTTAATCTGATTAATCTTATCATGCTACATTAGCACCTGTACTAAACAAGCATGGTAATAATTATTCCACAAGAAAGTAACCAATTCCGGTTGAGTATCTTTCAATCTCAACTGCTCAACCATCTCATCTCTTATTCAAGTTCTTACTACGATGCCGCTGCTCAAGTCAAGTGTTCACTGTCCAGGAACGATGGCAATTATAATCGATTACTAACCAGCTGGCGGGTATTTCTCACACAAACCACACTCACCCGCTAAGGTGAGCTATAGATCACCGACATTCAATTCAGGAAAAGCGCGGGATCAACAGGTACCATCGTATCCAGGAACCGCCTAGCTGCCTTATTCAGGGCGACCCTGACCTCGGACTTACTCTCCGCGTAACCTGTGGTCCCCCATCTTCACCAATACGATGCGTACAGCAGGTCGACTCCCGGCCCAAATCAAAATTAGGCTTCGCGATCGGAACGACTTATCCTTCCAGCTAAATGTGAGGCATAAATTCAATATGACTTGAGGACGTACAACGGACGGGGTCCTAGTTCGACACAGACGGGATAACCACACCGAACCTCCAGTTCAGTCTCAACACCAATCCCGCCCGGCCTCGAGGAGGCGGGACGTTACAAGCCACGCATTCATTTTTACCATATAAATTACTCCTTGTATTCCATCATGACATCTCTCCATCCAAAGTTATTCATATGCCAAACAAGAGATATGGGCTATGTAAAAAATTTGCCAAAGGGCATAAAAAAAAACATACATGCCAAGGGGCATAAAAAAGCAATAAACAACGGAAAAGTCCAAAGCCCTGTTAAAAAAAATATATGTGGATATTTCTTTTTATAGCCCATACTCTTCAAAGAATCATCCATCCATCAATAAAGAGAGTCATGATGCATGGAGTACCAAAAATATTTAGAATTATGAATCATCTTCCGTTCCACACACACTTGCACATCTCAATCTAAGTTGTATGACTTGTATCTCCATGTAGTTCGGTTTTTGACTTGACAATACATGTGATGCAAGTATGCCCACTTTTATACCTACCCAAAACTCCACTCAAAAACTTTAGAGATAGGTTATGAAATAAAGGCAATTTCAAAATGCCTTGGTGAGGAACCAGACACATATATGAGCGATTTGAGAGTATCATCTGAGGAGTAAGGCTATCTTTTCTTTTTCAAAAATCTTATGAAAATCCAAGTTTCTGAGCTAACTGATGCAAGGGGATTTGAATCCATGTTATTCCATTATTCAATTACCCAAGACAATGTGGTAGACAATTTGAAGTTCACAACTGCAGGTGAAGCTTGGAATATCTTGTATGTAGATCATATATCAAGGAGATGACCCATCTTAGTCCTAAAACTTTACTCGAGGACGAGCAAAGGGCTAAGTTTGGGGGACTTGTTGGCGGTCCTTAACGCCCATTTTTTACAACCAATATTTTATATAAAAAGTATAGTGATAGGGCCTTACCACTAAATATTTCTATGAGTTTTGGTGTCCACATGTTTTGCAGAAACAAACTCAGAAAACACCAAAATACGCCTCCAAGAAGACATATTTTGGCATAAGTAAAACAAGCCCAATCACAAGGATGATCAGGGCCCTATCAAAGAGAGAAATAGACCCAACATGAGCCATAGAAGCAATGGCCCAAATAAAGCTCGAGTCCATTTTAGGACTGCACGAGTAGGCCCGGGTAAAACGGTCGCTCTGAGCTCATCCGAACTCCGATTTGGGCGAATCACCAGGCAAAACGAAGCTATCGACAAGGCCTACATGCTCACAAAAGGCAGTGGCCAGGGGGTCCAACCTAGGGACCAGCTGCCCCCGGGACCGGCCGCCCCCGAGACCGGCCGTCCCCCTAGCTGGGCCTCCCGGGCCCAGTCTTCTCTGGCGGTTCGTAGGATGGTTCGGCAAGGACGGGTCCACCTACGATCAGTGCATATGGAAAGTTCAAACCGCCCTTTTGAGGTCAGTTTGGATCCTTCCATGTGCGGATGGTCCTTTTACATAGAGCTGCCTCCTCTCAAGCTATAAAAGGAGGCCTCCTCTCTTCACAAATCATCAACATGAAGATATCAAGAGCACCACTTTAGTATTTGTGTATCATTCCAAAAGGGCTATGCCCTAGTAGCTACCTAGAGATAGAAAGAGAGATGTGAGGGAGGAGAGCGGGGAAGTGCCAGACTTGTCGGTGTCTCCCCAAGCTTGTACCTCTACGAATAAGTACTTGGCTCCTTCATGGGATCTTGGCTAAGTAAGTGTTTGTGCTTCTTATAGTATATAAAGTCTTTTGTTTAGCTGAGCTTTATCTTCTATTTACTTGCGGGATTGTCATTCGTCCTTGTGACGATTGCTCTAGTAGGACCCCGGGGACGGGTAAGCCTTGATATCACGCTAGAGTAGTAGTTGACAGCTTAGACGTGGTGTTTAGGATCGAGGCTACCTTCGTTTGCCTCGTATCTCGACGGGTAGAGGGGTAGGCGGGCAGGTGGTGACAGCCCTGTTCGTCCCTAGCACTCCTCCCACATCAGTGTGCGGCGTAGAGCTGTAAGACGGAGGGGCTTGGCAGACCAGGTCTAAGCCGGTGCCCGAAGTGAGCAATTAGAAGGAATTGCAATGCTATCCTTAGGATTCTAAAGGCTATAGGAATCCATCTCTACCCCCTTTCTATCTCTACCTTTGTGTTGTTACTTGGACAAACTAGCTAGAAGAAGTACCTCCATTCCCTGTGAAAAATACGATACCCTGAATACTTCTGGGTGAAGGCTATAACGGTATCTCCGTGCGCTTACGGACTTTTCTGCTAAACGCTAAGAAACACCAACAACCACCATTTTCGAGTAGGCCCAAAGGTAGCCGTGAGGGTATATGGGTCTATACCCCCACACCCATCCAGCTTGCCTCCTTGATTTTTTGAAATGGGCACTTGAACCCCACCAATGAAAAATATCGAATTGTGCTTCACTAACGGATATATAGCGTCTATATTATCCTCAGTATAACTTCATAGAAAACTATTGAAAACAAAGGTTGATGCAACCATGAAAACCACTCCATGATCATGAATAGAAGTGCAAGAAGTCATAAAAAAAAGGGAACCGTATTTGAGAGTTCATGGTTCATGGCCATGAGAACAAAATCATCCTCAAATTTTTTTAGAATTACACAGTACAACGCAGACGCTCATACACGCACGCACACTCACCCCTATGAATACACGTACGCAAACCTACCCTACACTTATGAGCACCTTCGAAGCACTGAGCAGCCGATAGATCTGGAGATTTCCGAAGTCACCATTGGCGCCTCGTCGTCGACGAAAACGTCGCTTACCACTTAATGCATAACGCAGATAAATCCTGAGAAAATCCCAGAAAAAATACGAGCATCGAAAGTTATAAGACACACATCGATTAAACTAATCACACAAAAGTTATTTCTGACACGTTACTCGTAATTGTCCACATTCAGACTAAAGTCATAATTATCTACTACTCATCCTCCCAGTGTCATCCATACTCTTTTTCCACACCCATTGGAGTATTGGATAAGGATCAAGCTAATAGGAGATACTTGGAGTTAGAATATAGAATATGTTTATTGGAGACGTGTGGTTATTCTCTATATCTATATATGTCCTACAATTTATGTCCATACTAATACCTATGTCCTACGATTTTTGTCCATACCCTAAACTTTATAAACCACATACCAAGAGATATGCTTTCCACTGCATTCCATAAATATATAAGGATGTTTCTTCTCAATGGACCTCAATCTCTATTAGGACACACGAGAATCGAAAAGCTCAAAGTCAACTGAAAACTCAATATATTCACAGAAAAAAATAATTATAATGATCTCTGCATTTTACATGGTTGGCCAAGGCTACTAATACTGTGTCTTCAACCGAAAGCACACTATATATATTTTCATCTATAAACGAATGAGGTAAAATATGAGAAATGATAGAGAAAAGTTCAATATATTCATAAGTGGTACTGTACTACTTCCTCCGTTTTAAATTATAGTTTATTTGATCTTTTTATATCAAGTTTGATCATTCGTTTTATTTAAAAAATTTAAATAAACGAAGTTAAATTTAGGTCATTCTCGAAGATATTTTTATTAATAAAGCAAGTCATAATAAAAAAATAATTTAAATAAAAATTTTAATAATATAAATAGTCAAATATGAAATAAAAAGCCAAATGAATTACGATTTAAGACAGTAAAGACAAAAAAAATCTTATAAAAAGGTGGATAAGAGATATTTTGGGCCAAGCTTCCCAATCCAAATCTCGAACGCCAAGGCTCCAGACGGGATTTGTCGGACAGCAACCCTTCGATTTGTTTTGGTGAAAATTACAGTCACTGCCACTGCCACCGCCACCGCCTTCCTTATCCTGGGCGTTGGACGGACGGGCCCGAGCGAGCGACTCGAGCGTCCCGCCGCCGCCGTCGCCACCATGGTGGCGCTCGCCTCACTCTCGTCTCTCTGCCCCTGCGGCGTCGCTCGCCACCGCGCCCCCTCCGCCTCCGCCTCCCCCTTCTCCGCCGTTTCCATCTCGTGCTGCGCCGTCGCGACCCCGTCCTCCTCAGGGAAAGGTACGCACGGCTGCTGCTGCCACTACCGGTAGTGTGTGCTCATAGGTATTCACAGGACAAGGGGACCCTCTCCTGATGTGTGTGCAGGGCCACAGGAATCTAGAACACCCCGAAGAAGGCTGAGGAAAACTGAGGGTGCCACCAAGAGCTTGGAAGATTCGGTCAAGCGGAAGATGGAGCAGTTCTATGAAGGGGCCGACGGTCCGCCTCTGAGAGTGCTCCCTATTGGCGGTCTTGGGGAAATCGGCATGAATTGCATGCTCGTGGGGAATTATGACCGATATATTCTGATTGATGCTGGGGTTATGTTCCCAGAGTAAGTAGTCGAGACAATATCTCTCTCCTGCTTACACTGCAGTTCAGCTCCCATTATTTTGAATTCCTTTCTCATATAGTTGTGTGTGTGCAGTAGCTTAAGTTTTTTTTCCCTCTTCCTGAAGTCCACATCTGTGGAAATATTATATTCAAATTCAA
>CM041645.1:11730144-11789293 GCA_023333625.1 Bothriochloa decipiens
TTGCAGAACAAAACAAAAACAAGCAATGATCTGATCAGAAAGCAGAAGAGGGGAAAGGAGTTGGGAAGGAGCGTTAGAGATGCCGAGAGGTACCACAGCAGCTGCGACACTGGCGAGGGCGACCACAGGCCGCTCTCGGAGGACAAACCCAACTGCTAACTGCAGCAAAGGACCACTTGTGTTGTCACAGAACAGAGCTGACAGGTTCTTCCTAATGTTACTAGCTAAACCCATGACTTAGAAGTTATAGAGAAAGAATGAAAAAACAAAGGCCGGTTTACCTGGATAGGGAGAGTAAATAGACAACCAAAACAAACTCCTGCGAAGAAAAAGTCTGCTGATATGCCCTGTTTATAACAGCCAAAGCATGTCATTGACAGAGTTGTGAGCAATAAAGTATTGGTAAGTCACAGAGTCAAGAAAATTGACTAACCAATGCTCCAGCAAGAAATGCTGTAGGATTCCGAACACCAATTGAAAATCGTTCAACTGCAGTAAACATCAACTGCAGTAAACAACATTGACATCAATAACTTTAGTCTTAAGTACTGAATTTTTTCTTATTGCAAATACTGAACAGACTTAATCATCTAATTTTCCTTCGAAGCTGCACACAAAGCTCTATGGAGTTACACTTCCTTTCACTCCGAGATACACATGCTTGAGAGAAAAAAAAAACACTGAGAGTTCAGATGTATACCAAAGCCAATTAGGTTCCCATACTTCTGAACTGCTCGTGATATGCTTACTGCTTTCTCCTTATCAATTTCAATCTAAAAACGGGGACTGCAATTAGAGTCATTATTATACCAAGAATACTGTGTCATAATTTTGCAAATATGAAGATGTATACTTCTTTATTTTCTTTCTTTATTGGCAAATAACTTATTCATAAATAAGATAAAGTGAGATAACTCCCTACTTCACACCTTGCTGCTTATGTCTTCTGATGCTCTAGTTTGCCTGAAGAGTTTCCCTAGATAGAATGGGATCATGTCGCTTATACAAACACCCCTGCATGTATGAGTGAGTTAACATAATAGAACACAGTAGTATTCACTAACAAAAGCCAGTGTAGTCTACAGACCAAGGACAGAGGATGCACACACCAGTAAATCCATAGCACTGTGGATACTATATAAGATGCATTCGCTGAAAATGACGTAACAAGAGATTGCCAAGTTCCATCCAAACAAAGTGTTCGTGCTAAAGAAATTCCAGCCTACATCAGAAGGAGGGGAAAAAGACTTTGCTTCTCAACACAAACAAATGGCAGATGAGTATACATATATAAAGTTGTTGTATTTAAAGTCTGACTGCATGTGGAATATAAAGTTAGGAACATAGTTGAGCATGGTTACGTTGAAGGTACCGGTATAAAGGACAGACCCAAACATTTAAAGCTTCTTCACTGATAAATAGTCCAAATCCAGCAGCCATGAGCAACCAAAAGTAGACCCACCTGAAGAATTTTTTATACATGATCTGATATATGAGAGAAATGGTGCAAAAATGAAATAGGACTAGATTCATGGCTACCGAGTTAAACATAACTTTTTATTTGTTTTAGAACTTGACCTGTGTAGTTCATGAATGGGTAATATGACGTTTGTTTAAAGCATTGACCGTACATTAACATGGGGAAGATATCCATGGACTATGGATAAGAAAATGTAGATCTATATTTTAGTGTTTAATCCACAATCTAATTGATGAACAAGGGTAACTAATTACAATCAGCAGAGAGAAATAGTCTACATCTCACAAGCCACAAAGATAATACACATAGTCAAATTGACATACCCTGGTGTGCATTCTGGAATTATGACTTTCTTCCCAAATAGAGAAAACGTGTATCCGATGGTGGCCGCTGCTGCATCAGACTGCATGGAAGCATCGACTATCTGTGGCAGACTGAAAGAAGGGCCTGAGGAGGGCTCTTTCATGACCAGCGAAATCACAGTGGCCGTGGCTGCAATACCGATAGCAACTGCCACTTTTGCAAGGAGTGAAGCACCTGGGGCGGTGGTAGATTCTACTTCCACTGCATCAATAACCTCATTCAGATCTTCGCCATCGGAAGAAGGCCCTGCTCCAGACACTGATGCTTTTGCAGTCTGGGGCACCAAGCAGGATAAGTTGCGCAAACTGTTTCTGGTCAGAAGAATGCACAGTTATCTCATGTAATGATCACATTGCATTGCATCTAGGAGTAAACTCCCCCACCCCACCCACCCCAAGCGGCAAGCACCATTCTTTAAGTAGACATGGTAATGTAAATCTAGCCGACGCTATTATCAGCATGCCACAGAGGCCTAGATTCCTCAGTTGTACAGGAAGTTTTCAGAAATCCAGAGGGAAATTCAGACGAGATTATTGCGAGTGGGTGTTAGTGAGCAGTAATTGCAAAATCATGAGAGGAGCACTATCCAATGAGTATCCCGTAATCCAAATAAGCACGGGAAAGGGAAATCTCGGCCATCTGGACACTCAGGGGAAAATCTGCACAGCCCCATTGCTTTGCCCCCAAACCCAGATCGTTCACACCGGAAGAGGGCTCCAGAAACCACCTAACCTCCTAATGCGACCGCGTGCAGCTCCGTCGGGGAAGGCGGCGCGGCGGCGGGGCCGGGGGCGAGGAGTCTGCTGCGGCGGTGGAAGGGAGCCGAAGCGCGTGGCGACCGTCGCCATGGGAGGCGGCGCTGGTGGCGTACTGGCGTGTGCCTCGGCGGCGATGTGGACGCTTTGTGTGGCGCCAAGCAAGCTGCTGACTGCTCCAGTAGGTGTGGGTGCAGTGGGCCCGCAGGAAATGGAATATGCTGATGGTACATAAGCTTATGAATTTTAGGCCCCGATGGTACATAAATTTTAGGCTCTATCTGGGAGAGCTCAGCTTTATCACTAAAGCTGTTTTATGTAAAATGGTTTCATAAACAACTTATTTCAAGAAGCTAAAATATTTTTTGAAACCTGTTTAGCAAAATTGCTTCACATGGTACACTTGAAGAATATAATTACCAAAATGCCCCTTATGCTCTTCTTCAATCCCATCTTTCTTCTCGTCGCCTCCTAGTCCCGGCTTAGCGGGCACCGACGGCGACGGCCCCGCCCTGTGCCCCGGGCGGCCCGGCCCCGCGTTACCGGCAAAGGCTGCTGAGCCCTCATAGCGGCACCTCTCCCGGCGGCCGGAGACCCCCGAGGCGCCACCCCTGCCGCTCGTCGGAGTCCAAGAGCGGAGCCCCCGCGGTCGCGTGACGGACCGGCGCCGCGCCCACGCACCCACGTGGCTGCGCGGCCAAGAAGCGGCGCCCGCGCACCGTTCACGGGGCAGAGCCGGCAACTCGGCCACCTGGTTGTACTCTGTCTAGGCGGCGACGGTTGCGCCCCGGCCCGGCGAGCCGCTCTCTTCCCGACGGCCCCTCGCCCCCCATGGCAGCGCCCCTCCCGCAGGCGGCGCCCCGGCGAGCCACGCGTGCGGCGGCCGCAGCCCGGCGAGCCACGCTCCGGCCCCGGCGGTACCCTCTCTCTCGCGCGCGTTGCATAGGGGTGGGGGCAAAAGCATCTTTTATGCACCGTGAGGCCCACACACGGGAGGTGAAGCTGTTAAAAGCTACTATTTCTGGTTCTCTCGTCTCATACACTTTTGTGAAGAAAATAAAAAATAGCTTCACACATGGAGCTGTTTTAGATGTAGTTGTTTGATAGAAAAAACATCTCACAACAGCTTATGAAGCTGTTAGGAGCTGTGTCAAACAGGCCCTTAGTTTTAATTTTGTACCCAGTAAAGACTCCGAAAATCTTTTGAAATTTCACCCTTCTAAAAACAGAAAATGCAACAGAATTTTATTTTCAAGCCAAGAACAAAAGAAATTTGAGACATGGTGCGTTGCTGTGGTGCCATGGTCGCCCTGTTCTCGTCTCTTCCAACGCCGTGATCTTTTAGCTGTAAATGTAAATGTCAAAGTCGTGAACCACACGGAACCGAATATTTTTCTTTTCATAGAAAATAAAAGAGTTCAAATTTCTAGTCCAGGGTTTGACTTTTTGATCATAAATTTAATCACTCATCTTATTCAAAAATTTATGTTAAATATTATTTCTTTTTGTTGTGGCTTACTTTATCAACAAAAATTTTTTAAGAATGACTTAATTTAACCATATTTGTACATATTTTTTAAATAAGATGAGTGGTCAAAGTTTGGTAAAAAATTCAAACGAATTATAATTTGTAACGGAGGGAGTAGTTTTCTAAGTTTTTCTATGTCCGAATAGTTCTCTAATCATTTTGTTTCATGTCATTTGGTCTAATTTACATCTTAACAAGATTTTCCCCCCACATATAAGATAAATTTTAGTTTCAAAATTTGTGAGACATCATAAGTTATTTTGGAAAACTACATCATAAGTTGTTCATAACTAGGATTCATACATTTTTTGTGATTCCAGTGTTAATTTAACACTCGATATCCTAACCTATCAAAATATTAATAAAAAAATATGATGTAACATAAGTATTATCTATTAGCTCATAAATTTTGAAATTTAAAACCAATTTAAGCGTAAGGAAACAGAAAAACAAATGTTAGTTTGGGGTTATCTTAACATAGACTAAACTAGTACTAATTTGGACCTTCTCAACCAAAAAAAAAAACTGTCAGTAGTATTCAAACATGAATTGGTGCAGGGTAAAACTTTTCTGATCTGTATTTATGTGCAGGTTAATGATATATCTATTTCTTTCGCAAAAAAAATGATATATCTATTTAAGGAACATTATGTTACAGCACATTTGAGGATGCAAGAGGGTCACACAGAGAGCAAGGAAAACATGTGGGAGTACAATGGAAGCCACCAAGGAAGGATCAGTGCAGAAAGGTCAGGGACAAGAGGGCAGCGATGCCAGCCCACAAGAGGCCGTTCGCCGTGTTTGAGCTGAGCGCCGATGAGGTGTTGTCAGCCGCCCCTGGCGCCGACGCGTCGGCTGTGGTGATCACAGCTTTAACCGGAGGCAGAGGTGGGTCCACGACGTCAGTGGGCTGGAGCAACGGTGCCGGCGCTCCCGCCGGAGCCAACATCCCGGGCGCTGCCAGGTTGACCAGAGCGCCAGGTTGTGCAGGCAGGATCGAGTAGCTCAGGTTCAGCTTCATGTCACTGCATGGACTCCCTGCAGTTCATACATATACATAGTAATGGTTCAAAGCTTTTTGTCTGTCTGAATTCTGAAAACAAAGAAGACATACGCATTTGGTATATACAGCTGCATCATCTGGGATTTTTTTTTTCGTGAGAAATGTCCGGTGTTTCATAGCTGGCTGTCAGGCTATATATATCAGATACTCACTGAAGTAGGAAGATGCAGTGGCAGGGTAGTCCGTGACGATCCCATCGGCCACCACCGAAAAAGCGTAGGTAGCGACCTCGATCGTCGGGTCAGCGAAGTAGTCGAAGCCGAGGTTCATGAACTCGTTCTTGAGCACGCCCACAAACACGGTGATGTTGGCGGCCTGTAGGCTGGCGACCGTGTCGGTGAAGTGCGTCATGAAGTAGCCGGTGATCTGCGCCACCGAGTTCCGGTTGATCCTCACCGTGTCGGCGAACTTCTTGACGTCATCCAGCGACGGCTTGGAGGCGCCGCTGACCTTGGTCTCGATGTTGAGCACCCTCCTGAACGTCGGGAACTTCTTGAACGCTGCCAGCACCGACGAGTCGTCAGACTGGAGGAACACCTGCTGCTTCGTCTCCTTATCGTAGCCCGCCTTGGTCAGCGCGCTAGACACCGCCTCCACCATGCCGAGCCCTCTCTTGGCGTGGTATGAAGCATGCTGCATGTGTGCATCGATCGGCCACAAGAATGCACAAGCAGGCAACGCTAAGAACAGACAGGCCGAAAGAAACCACAAGAATGCACAAGGAGGGCTTCACTCGAACTGAATATTTATTTCTTACCTCTATTTCGATCAGTATACCGGTGATGTTGCTGGCTTTGGCCAAGTCTAAGAATTGGGGCAAAGTCATCAACTTGCCGGTATTCTTCGCTAGAGGATTTCTTATCAGGCCTGCCTGAGCAAACGGAGAGACGAGGGCGGCTGCTCAGATCAATAGGGGGGAAACGGTTGTCAGTACATGATCGAGCAAATATGACATGACATTGTAAGGGGAAAACAGATATGATTGGCATACGCTTCAAGGTTGCGATCTCACTCCATGACAGATCGAACGAGAAAATGCCAGACTTGTTCTGGATCTCAGGGACAGTGGAGGCTTTGGACGCGAAAGCTGTGCCTGCGGTTGTGGAGCTGGAGATATCACAAGAGTGCATGCAGAAGGCCGTTCCGTCTTTTGACATCTGAACCGAGCAATCGATGATGTCAGCGGCGTCTTTGATCGCCTCCTGATAGGCAAGATCTGTGCTGCCGGCGAACATGCCGCTCGCGCCATTGTGGGTGATGATCAGCGGCCTGCTTTCTCCCGGAGGTGGTAGAGGATTGCCCTTGGAATGAGCCATGCAAGCTGAAAAAAAGAAGAAGCAAAAACCCTTGAGACTTTAAAAGGAGGAAAAGATGGTAAGCTGCTATGCTACGGAGTAGCATATAATGTGCAGGTGTCTATCATGATAGATAACGTTTTAGCTCCTTCCAGTTCGACAACACTGAATAGTTCTTACCAACAGCTCCTGATGCAGTGACCGGGAAGTCCGTGAGCATGCCGTCAACAGAGAAGTCTTGATTGTCTATGAACTTGAGGTACTCTGCAGTGGGATCATAGCTGTAGTTGTAACTCAAGACGATATCATTGGCAAATCCGGATGCATACACTTCCAGCCCGAGGGCATGAGCATCTTTGACCAAACTTGTGGACGATGGCGCCAAGTACTCATCCTTTTTCACTGGCCAGATGTATGTCTTGGGCACAAGGATCCCAGCTGCGAATTCCTTGATGGATTTTAGATCTTTCAGAAGTTCCCCATATGTTTTCTTGGTTGAAGGCTCCTCAATGTCTTGATTGAGAAACCGGAAGATGATCTTTGTCTTGGCTTTCTTGAGCTTCCCACCCAAGCTTTTCAAGAATTCAATCTCCGGCGAGGAGATGTAAGAGAGCGTATCTTTTGGTAGTTTTAATATATAATCTTCGCTACTTAATTTATGCTCCAAAAAGAATGAATTGTACTGTGAAAGTGAACAAGTCGCGTTACAAGTTAGATGCATAACATGTTGAAATAAGAAGAGGGGAGGCTCGTGAATTGACTGGAGTCACATTTACCTGTACATTAAGCCATATTTGAGGGGGGTGGAGTTCAACAACTTCATCAAGCGAGTACATCTGCAAGGAGCCATCAAATGTACTTGGGCGCGAAAAGATGTTCTGTATCACTGAGGGATTACCAAAGCAAAGCATGTCAAGCCAGTACAATTCTGACAGGAAACTAATAATACTTCAAAATGGTTAGTTCCATCTTAAATTTCTCCCCCTCCCACTTTGTTTTTTTGGGCAAAATGGTCATCCATATGGAACAGAAATCGAACTCTGAATATTCAGTTAGGAAGTAATCAGAGGGTTCTTTTCTGCTTACATGAGACGTTCTGCGCCAGCTGTTCTGCGGTGAAATCTAGAGAGAACCAGCCACGGACATCTTCTCCGTGCAGCTTGTATGTCCTTTCCATCTTGGGGAAGATCTCAGAGACAGTCGTCGAGTTATCAAGGGTCAGCCCTGTTTTGCAGAAGCCTATGCGGTCGCTTGACAATTGTAGATCACATAACACAACGACATCAGGCAAGCTGGCAGTCAAGGCAAACTGGTAGGCTAACTGGCTCGAGTCAGGAAACAAGCCAGAGAATCCTCCTCGAGCTATGACTTTAGGGGGAAGACCTGTAGGACGATAGCAATAGCATTAGCAGCTAAGCGACATGGCACTGCTATTGTACAGACACAACACTTGAAACTTGAAGTGACAGGGCAGACACTGCAATAGAAAAATCAGCAAATCTCTGTGGCAAATGCTGATTGATTGAATCCTGATAAGTAAACAACAAGAAACAAAAAGAAATGTAAAAATTACAATACCGCTCAGAGTCAGCCATTTTGGCCCTGCTGGAGGTTTCAAAGCAGCATTGGCTCCATGAAGTAGTAAGAGGATCAAAAACATGTGAGGATAGCTTGCTCCCATTTGGCCAGGAGGAGCACCCTACATTACAGCGCAATTTTGTGAGCTCCTGAAAAAAGCAGTAACAAGCAGTCTGCTACTCTCTCTTTTGACAGGAAATAGAATCGTCAGGTACTTCAGGAATCCAGACAATTACTGGAAACAAAGAACATGCATTATAAACAAAAAATGTAAGCAGTGGAAAAGAATTAAAAAAATATCGGAGAAGAGGGTCTACTAACGTTCAATGAACATGATTAATTGGTTAAGGGGAGCGGTGACCTTGCACCACACATGAAATTTCAGACAAATCCAAGCAAAAGTTGAACCACAAAGATTTCAGGAGAGAAACATACCTCACATGAAAGTCCAAGAAGAAAATTGAGAGAAGCTGTTCTCCGGCCCCACCGAAGCTAAGGTCCACATGCACCCTATATCAGATTGTGGAGAGGAGACAAAGGAGGAGGTTTCCAGACAAAGAAAAACCTCCTAAAATTAGATGGCTCCTGAATGATGGACACCATTCAGCAGCAGGCTTAATTTAGAGCTCCAACTCACAAAAATAACTTGTTACACATGCTCCTTTTTCCAAAGGGAGAAATGAGAGGCGTGATACATCACGCACTGCATCCATCTGGCAGTTTTTATTTGGGGACAATTTTTTTTTTGCTTGAAACACAACTAGCCATTGCTTTTACTGTTGTAACCGATCACATGTCCTTGTAACAGCAGCCTTCTTAAATGCTTGTTGAACATATCAGGCATTAAGAACAGCACAGCTACCACATTTTTTAATACTTTTTTGTAACAGCCCTCTTTATGAACATATGACAGTTTTTTGTAACAGCCCTCTTTATGAACAGAGCTTGTTGAACATATGGCAGTTTTTCATGTCTGCACATTTCACGAATTTCTACATAATGCTGCGAAGCATAGTGATTAAAAAAAAAAGTAGGTTCGACAGCATAGAATTGGTCAAATAAGCCAATAATCACACACGAAATAGTAACACAGTGAACTTATTGGAATTTATAGCATACATTCATATATTACAACTCAACATAGTACATGGTACACTTGAAACAGAGTCCTAATTTTACACTCAGGTCCAAATTGCATTTGCCCTATTTCCTGGCAGCATTTAAGATCTTCAAATTAGACACCATTCATAGTAATCACAATTTTGCGAGAGCTGGCATGGTCACGATGTTCGCACAGCCAAATGCCCTGAAACAGAACCCAAATAAGATTTGGCAATTTGAATACGTGCAGTTTGTTATACTATTCAGATGGCTCCTAAAGCTCACACCCGTTTGCCAGGTGTTACCTAATCATGGTATTACCAATGAAAATTGACATACATGAACTAAACTGAATATCAGATATTCAATTGTGAGAAGGGATATATGTTTCCCTCACCTGCCAAGTGCCCATATTGAGACGCCCGTCAGTTATAGGAATCCTGCATAGAGCAAGATGCAAACAGTTAGAAACTTCTACACAGTAGAAGAATAACATAATGGAGGGAGGAAATAGGAAGTGAGGAACCACATACGTTAGGGCGCAACCGAACATAGAAGATTTAATATGTGCTGGCATGTCATCAGGTCCTGTAATTAGAACAGAACTCTCACTGTATCATCACAGAGAAAGCTGTACAGTTTTCACTTTCAAAACCAATGACCCATATGAGTAGTTTACGAATACACTACCCAAAAGTTCAGTGAATTTTTGTAAAAGTTAATTGAGACTTAACTAACCTTCCATAGTGTGTTTCCAAGGAGCATTGTGGCCCTGAAAATGATGAAATAAGGAAGCAGCATTTTAATTGTACCATTTAAAAGAGAAGAGAAAATTTTAGGCCACTGACCTCTGGAACAATTCTGTTAAGAAAAGTCTCAGTGTCAGCCTGCACATCTGAGTCATAGTTCTCGTTGATGGTCAGCGATGCACTTGTGTGCTGCACTGCAAAACAAAATAATTCATTAACACTAAAATGCAAGGAATTGTTCTTATCTACATGTGGTCAGCTCATGAACATGCATTTCAATGGTGACAAAAAAAAAGGACGTAACCTTTACTACGAATTAGGCAAACTGCTTGCGCAGTTGCACGGCTACATTGAATTATTTAATTTTCAGAACATGTCGAATCAATATTGAACTTCTGTGCTAGTACTAGCAATAACCACAGATTCAATGAATGCTTCGGACATATATATAACATAGTTTTTTTTTTTCTTTAGCAGAATGGCAGGGGAGCCCCCTGACTAATTTTTCAATTGACAAAAGGGTATATCCATTTTATAAGGCAAGGGAGACACTTCCATTGTCAAATATGATGCTACTTGTATGCTTCCAGATTGACCAACAGGCTACTATCATGATTTATCTAAAGATGGCTCTTCTGAAGGCATCCATGTCGTATGATCATGTCCAGCGACTCGAGGGACAAATTCCAGTGGATGTTTAGCAAATCGCAGTAAAGAAGGCTAAAAAGGCATTCAAAAGAGAGATGGAAGGGAGTTGTTTCACTGGAGGTATTGCACAGAACACAACTGTAGTCATTATGCCCATTCTTTCTTAGAAGAAAATTTCTTGTGTTCAGTGTGTCTCCAATAAGAAGCCAAAACAAGAATTTATATTTATTTATATTTATATTTACTTCGAGCACTTGTTCTCCAACCAAGATAAGAAGCAATGGCACAGTTTCAGCTGACTATACAGACTTTTCATCCCCTAAATGCCATAAATACATGGATTATATATATCAATAGTTCATAAACCACACTAAGGCCCCTGAATTCCGGCTAGTTTGACCGAATAAGCAGAGTGATTTTACTAAAAGACACCTTGTGTCTGCCAAATTCGATGCAGCAAGTTCAGTTCAGTAAATCTATCCCTCACCCACCCTGTCGGATTCTACATAAACCTATCTGCAAGTTACGACATGTCGGCAGCATGTAGGCAAGACCGAACCAACACGGAAATGTCTAGAAACGCATGACAATAATAAGTAGGTATATGTGTCAACATACGGAAGAAATGCGCGACACCGCACTTGAACCCGGCCAGGTCGCCCTCGATCTCCCTCAGAATCTGCAGCAGCACCCGGAGGAACATAAGGAAATCTCAGTACCAAGCACAAAGTGCGAGTACGAGTACGAGAAGCCGCGGATGAGACTTGAGAGAGAGAAGAGAGCGGATGGGACCTTGGGGGTGATGAGGTGGCAGCCTCTCCGCTGCGCGGGGATAACGACGGTCTTCTGGGCCCACTTCGCGGCCATGGAGCGGGGCGCGATACGGCGGGAGGCGGCGCTGGGACGGAGAGGACGGGACTGGGCGGCGCCCGTGCTGCGGCAGTGCTGGTTTTTGCCTGGTTGGGGGCGCTCGCGGCGGCAGGGAAGACGCAGCAGGAGCTTGTGGCCGCGTGGTGCTGTGGTTGCAAAGGAGAGCACAGCGCGATACGGATTCGCGCCCGTCAGATCAGATGGAAGGATGGACGGGCGCGTGTATCGCCTATGGTGTCTATGATACGACTTATGATTATTTTGGCTCCTATCAAACCAAAATAAATTATTTCCTAATTTCTATATATATAACTACTGAGAGCATCTCCCAGAGCTCATCTTTGTTTTTTTTTATATAAGGACGTCTTTGTTTATCCCGTTTAATAAGAAATTATAGAAAGTAGGTAAGTGCAACTTAGAAACTCTATGTCTTTTCTAATGGATATGAATAAACATTTTGTTAAAACATACCCTCCAATAGATTCTTCAATTGGTTATTCTAGTATAGCTATTTTCTATTTCGGATTTATCGAGATAGTGAACCAGAATGACACTCTAGAGCGTACTTTGTCAACGAATGAATAGATTTTAGAGTTGTCTTAAGTCAAACTTCTTAAATTTTGATTGAATTTCTAAAAAAAAAGTTAAGATTTGTGCTATAAAATTAATACCATTAGATTTATCATAGAGTACATTTTTATAAGGTGTTCATAGATGTTGTTATTTTTATTATAAAAGTCAGTTAAACTTGATATGGATTTTAGGAATTAATTTATTTAGGGATGGAGTGATTTTTAATCAAAATATAGAAAAACTATCCGAGAACAAAAAAGATATAGAAACGATTCTTATGCAAACACATCGGAAATTAGATGTGCATCCCTTCAGCGTACTAACTTGTGTTCCTTGCAGCTAAAGGACAATAGCAATTTTTTTTTTTTACTACACGGTATAAGGCAGACACAACGCAAGAACACTCGTTGCTATAAACACGCACGCAAATTATACTCCTGCGAAACTTCTAACATATAATACAAGGTTCGCAGGGGTATGATTAACATCGCATAAATTGATCGCCAAAAAGAATAACAACACATAAATTGGGCTATGTTTACCTGCTGGGATCTTGTAGGTCGACCCGAAAGCCTTGCAAATTATGTGATGCTATAAATAAATTGGGCTTTATTCAGCAAGGCTTTGATATAGCTCTAATTTGAGCCAGACTGGATTAGGCCCAGTTACGTTAGCCCATGGCCATCGTGAAAATCACAAAAATTGAGAAAAGTGGGTGAGTGGGTGTCATGTGACACGGCATCAGAAAGGGGATATCATCGTCATCGCAAAATGCAGGCGCTCCTACTCCCCGCGCGGGCCGCGCCGCCGCCGCCGCCGCCGGCGATGCTTCGGCAGCGTGCGGTTTCCGCGTCCGCGTCTGCGTCGCAGGCCTGCCGCTCCCTACTCAGTGCCTCCGGTTGCCTCAGCTGTGGGGTCCACGGAAGCGCTCGGCGGCTCCTCACGGTGGCGGTGGCGGCGGCCCCGTCCTCGTCCTCATCGGGACCGCTCTACCCGACGCCTCTACCCACCGAGCAGGAGGTGGAGCGGGTCAAGCTCGAGCAGGTGTTTCGCTAGTTCCTTTTCTTCCTTTGGTCTATTGGTTCGAAGCCCCTGGCCGTGCTCTGTGGGTGGAGTAGGGTTTATGTGGTAGTTTGAGTGAGGAATTTCGTTCTACGGCGCTCTCGGGAAACATTGGTAAGATATTGAGGCTCCTTCCATCAAGAAATCTAGTTAGCCGTGGACTGTGTAGATGGTTTCTTGTTTGAGGAAATGCAGTTGGGCAGGATTGGTTTTGCGGCACTGGGTGAGATGGTGTTTTGTCTCTTATTAGGAATTGTTACAACTTACAACCTCGGGAGAAGGGACGCAAACAAATTTGTGGGGAGCTAGTTAAGGGTAGGTCTTTGTCGGTAGTTGATCATTCTTGATTCTCCACTGTAGCATCAGCTTGTTTTCAGATAGTTGATAGCCATAATTACTCTTGTTCATGAGTGATTTTGAAAATTTGCATAATTTCTGACTGACATTTCGTTTAAGCATTTATTACTTTCCAGTTTTAAAAGCATCAATGAGGGCATGCTTGCAGTTTAGTTCCATGTGCTTATTAGGATTTCTTAGTTCATGCCTAGGCACTTAGGTTCCTTGTTAATACAAGAGGCATGAAAAAAAAATAGTTTGAACTCATATATGCCATTTAATCGAGGTATACCAATTATGGAAGTTCTAGTACAATGAGCTGGTTAATCTCCACTCTTTTTTTGTTTGTAATCATGTTGCTGTGTTCCTTCACATGGTGTCATTGTTAAACCGATTATGCATTTCTTGCTCATCTCTAAATGGCCTCACACATGTATAGTCGTTCTGAAATATCGGTTTTTCTCTATTTCTTTTGTATTGGCTAAATGGACAGGTTATGAAGAGACTAGAGAAAACAGCAAGGTATTTCAAGAATTTGGGTAGCTTTGGGTTCTGGTCCCAGTTGGTGTGCACAATTGTTTCTGCTGGAATTTTGGCATTCTCTACAGTTGTAACGGGGAAGGTGACAGCACCCTTTACATTCTATGCAACTGCTGCTGGTATTGCTGCTGCTTTTATCTCAGTCTTCTGGTCATTTGGTTACATCCGTCTGTCTGAAAGGCTTAGAAGAACATCAAAAGAACCTGCTAAGGTATCCCTTTTCTCAACTATGCACTGATTATACATTGTTAGCCGCAATAACAGAACTATTCACATGAAAGAAGTTTTCCCGAAAGTCTTTGTAGACCTTTTTCCAGTGAAAAAATCTCCACCTCTTTACCACTGGCTTCGGGCTCATTTTTTTTCACCTGCCTACGCCCATTCCTTGTGCTACCGAGCTGGTTCAGACCATGATATTTACTCCTCCCGTTTCAGATTACATTGCTTTTACTATGCGTCTAGACATAGTGCATATCTAAGTGCATAGCAGAAGCTATGAATCTGGAAAAGCCAAAACATCTTGTAATTTGGAACGGAGGAAGTATCAATTATCATAGACAACTTCTAGCTGCTCTTCGACATATGTATTATATAGTTAACTTTGTTTGGCAAGCTTGGTTAAGTTAGAAATGAAACTGTTTTTGCATAATTTCATCAAGATATATATGAAACTATAAATTAATTGCTTTTCAGGCTCCTCCACGCGCTGATGTTGTTAAGAGCCTGAAAAATGGCATTGTGCTTAATATTCTTGGGATGGGCGCCGCTGTTCTCGGCATGCAAGCTACTGTTGGTGCTTTGGTAGCAAAAGCTCTCACTACCTCTGCCGTACCATATTATGCTGGTGCTCCTGGCCAAAGCCCTGTCTTGGCTTTAGATGTTTTCTTAGTTCAGGTACGCGATTGTTTACTCCTGTTACCATTTGGCATGAATCATCCTCTTATCAAAGTTTACACATGTAACAAGTCAAACAGTGCAGTTCTCTGCAGCGTCACCTTAATCAGCCTTTTTTTTTTTGGATAAAGTACCATAGTCAGCCTTGACCTTGGTTTCAGAGTACTGTGCCTAACTTCATTTTTACCTGAAAATAGTCCATCTGTATAGTTTACTAAATGTTTGCCTAGTGAAATCACATGTGCAATATAAAATGTTGTCACTTTCTTGAGATAAATTTTGTCCTGGTAGAGTGGTGGTAGAACAACTCGACATAGCACTGTAGTACATTGGAAAGCGCCATCACATCTGGGAATAACATCAAAATCAATGCAGCCTGCGACCTGACGATGCAAATAATTGTAGGACACCCCAAGATTAGAATCCTGCTGACATCTGCTACTCAAGATCATTAATCATAGCAGTAGAGCTTTGCAGGGGACAGTTGCGGGATTCCCATGCTTGTGTTTGGTTGGGCTCGTCTACATTTGATCTTACTGTGAATGAATACTGCTACGGTACTAGTAGGCAAAAAAGGAAGGAAACACATTGGTAGCTGTTTGTTTGCGATGATCATCTTAGTCTGACCATCATAGTCTGTTACTCTAAAGATTCTTTGACATCAACGTACTATCGTTCTACTACTAACCTTTGTTAATCCTGACGTTGAGTGAGCAGGCTTCAGCGAACACCATCCTGTCGCATTTCCTTGGGCTGGCGAGCACCCTGGAGCTGCTGCGCTCGGTGTCACTGCCTCCAGCGGAAGCCGCCCCTGCCGCTGCCCCATCCCCTGCACGGGCCTGAGCCATGATGGATGGCCCGTGGCATTGGCTAGTCAAGAAAGAACCTCCACCCCTTCGGCTCTACTAGACAACTTGCTGTTCTTTGATTGTATTTGTATGTACAACTTGCATCAAGCTTACGACATACTCCTACTCATCGATGTCTGTCTGCCCTCCAGTTCAGCTGGAAAAACAACATGTTGGCGTAATCCCCGCCGAGTGTGTGTGAGCTCTTGCATAGTGGCATGAGCGCTTGTATGTGGCGCATTGTTTGCTGTTGCTGTACAAGTTGAGTGTAGTGACTGGTTCGTTCCTAATCATTGTACTGTACCCGCTTCGCTGGTTTCAACTCTCAGGTCTCAGCAACAGCAGTCAGCAGTGGTAGCACGGCGCGACGTCTGGGAGAGTCCCAACAGTGTTTTTTTTTTTTTTGGGTGGGCCTGGGCTGGAGGATGACGAGCTCCTCCACTGGGCGGCAGCTGGCCCCTCCGTCGGTCCGGCCGCTCGTTACAGCCAGCCTCCGTGCACACTGCCGCTGCCCGTGCCGGCAGCTCGGCACGAGAGACGGTTACGTCCAGCTAGCCAATGATGCACGCACATCATCTCGTCCCGGCCCACCGCGTTCGCCTCCGCTTGTCTGCTTGCGGGGCGCTGGAATCCGCGACCACGAACCCGCGTGCAGTTGCGACCAGACGCACGCGCAACACATTCTGACGGCACGGCGGCGTTTTCACCGCCGAGGCTGCCTGGTGCCTGCGTGTGCGGTGTGCCGGTGGCTCGCCCTTATCCTCCCGATCCCCGGCTCGTCTCGTCGCCACCCACCGCCAGAGACCGGGAACAGCCGTACGTAATCGCTTCACTACCTCGCGCGGCTTGTAGTGACAGTAGTGTACAACCGGGGCGACGCTGATCATCTCGCGGGATCCATCCACACGCGGAACCACCAACCAAACCAAACCGCCGCGGAGCGGAGCAACCCTAGTGAACGTGACACGACACGGCCCCAGGCAGAGCACAGCCTGAAATATCCCGAATCCCAGACGATCGATCACCACGGCGGATAGCTGTGGTTGGGGCTGTGCCGCTGTCGTGGTGCTGGTACGGATGCTCCGTACACGCGCCCTCCGGTCGGTCTCGGTCTGGACCGCGCGCGCATAAACAAAGGCGCACGGCCGTTTGGTGCGCAGGCAGCAGGGATTCCCCGCCGTGCGCCGGTGCGGCGTGGAGTGACCGAGTGAGTGAATAACAAGACAACGAGCAACGATGCAGGGGCGGCGGGCCCCCCACGCACCCAGGAGATCGGGAAGGAAGGAAGTTGCAAGGAAGCTGCGCGCGTAACTGAAACGGGTGGGGAGGTTGGTTGGTCCGGTCCGGCGGTCGCCGTGGACGTGGATCTCATCTCTTCCCTAATCTATTGCCTGTGCCTGTGTTCGTGTTGGCAACAACGGGATCGGCAGCATCACCCGCACCGCATGATCCGCAGCAGCATGCACGGTAGTACTACAGTCCAGTACCCGCCGGTGTCGGTGCGGTGGGAGGCCGTTAAAGCCGCGCCAGCCAGCCTGGCCCTGCCCCAGATCCACCACCACCGATCATCAGCCTGCCTGCCTGCCTGCCGCCTCCTCTGACTTCTTTCCGCTGCCCGTTCGAGGGCGTCGTCGTCTTGCGGGACGCGCTGGGGCCGGCCGTTCATACGCGATAGGATACGATACGTGGAGCCGTCTCGCGTATCCACCGGGGCCAGCAGGGCCTCTCTACACGACAGCGTGTGCGGGCATTGGCGTGCGTGGGTTGCAAATCTGGACTGGGCGCGATGGATGGATGGATGGATGGATCGGTGATCCGTTTTGCTTCGCTGTGCCGCGCCGCGCGCTGCTCCCCGTGCAGGTGGTTGCTTCCTGCAGAGATGGGGTGGGGGTGGGACTGCGAGTCAATGCTCTCTCTGTACGGCGCTTTCTCCTGGGCCGTTTTTCACCCGAACGGTTGCACCTAGCAGGCGGTTACTGTAACCACTGCCCGCTTTCCTCTCTTTCACCGCTGCACTGCCCGTAAAACCCATCGCATCGGGCTGGCAGATGATGACGTGTCGTAGTAGCCTCATAGCTAGCACCCACCAAGTTGAAGTTGCTACAGTAGTACCTGCACTCCACTAATCAAAGCCCAAGCACATGGAAAGCAGTCATGCGTAAACATGGTTACATGGCCTCAGCGCACAGTAACAGTAACAGACTAACACTAACGACGTCCCCCCAGCCAGTCCGGTAATATCCGTGCACGTTTGTTTATTCCCCATTCATTCACCAGACACCAGGCACCAGCAGTGGGCAGTGGCAGTGCCAGCTCGTGCCGGCCGTACCGGTACGACCCACCCGCCCGTGGCCGCACACGCACACACGGACAGACACCTCGGCCGCCGGGAGCTGAGCTGTGCCCATAACTGCCATGCCCCTCCCCCTACCACCCTCCACGAAATCGCGCCGGTTTTCATTGCCCCGCCCCCACCACCACCGCTCCCGAGAGATTGCGCTCCAGCCTGGCCTCAGGGCCCCACCACCCGCAAACCGCCGCGCTCGGCGGCCCCATCCTCCCTGCCCTGTCGCCTTCCTCGCCCTGTCCGCCCCACGCGCGCCTCCCTCGCTGCCATGCGGGACCGGATGTCGCGTGGACCCAGTTGTCAGCGGCGGGCCGGGTCACGTCCGCGCGGGAGCTGGGACTGGGAGTGCCCAAACCGTCGCACAGCGGTCGTACTGTCCGTCTTGTACACATGTACGGGCGGGCGCGCGGGAGGGATCGGAGGTTGGGGTTGGGGGACGGGGACGCGACACGGGCGACTCATCGATTCGGGGAATGGGATCGTCTAACTTCACGTCAAAATGACAGTCTTCTCCGGTCACGCCATCTGGAATTTTTTTATTTTTAATTTTTTTTAAAAAAATTTACAAAAGTAATCTTTGGTTTCGGAATATGACAGAACTAGTCGTCTACAGTGTGGGCGTTATATGTGACGTGGCACAGAGCCGGCCGCCGCCGGTGCCGGCTCTTGCGGGTGGCTCACCCGCGTCCAAAAAACGCCCACTGCGTGGGCGTTTTTTGGTGGGGAGGGGGCCGCCTGTAAAAGTGCCCGCTGTTTTGCGGGCGGGCCGCGGAGCAGTAAAAAAACGCCCACTGTGTGGGTGTTTTTTACACTGCAGGGGGCCGCCGGCACCGGCACCAAAAACCCGCAAGAGCCGGCACCGGCGGCGGCCGGCTCTGTGCCACGTCACATATAACGCCCACACAGTGGGCGTTTTTTAAAAAACGCCCACTGTAGGCGACTAGTTCTGTCATATTCCGAAACCAAAGATTACTTTTGTAAATTTTTTTAAAAAACTAAAAATAAAAAAAATTCCGCCATCTGCTCGTCGATTTCGCATCCGACGTTGGCCAACGATTAAGGGCGCGTTTGCGAGGGCGGCCCACGGGCTCGGCTGCGCTCGTGGGCTGCAACTTGCCGTGTTTGCGGCGTTGGCCTACGAGGTGGCCTGGCTCTGGGGAGCCAAAAATGCCCTCTCCGCTTGGTTCTCTGGAAACGCCGAAAATCGTCGTTTCTTCCGAGCCGTGCTCGTGACAGCGCTCACGGGCCATTTCGGACGGCGGCGGGGTGGCTCGCGCGGGCTCTGGCGGGAAGAGGAAACCTCCTTCCAGCGCGATGGCTGCCGCGCACGAAGCGAAAGGGCGCCGATTTCGCCTGCCTTTATAAGGGTTGCCACTCTCAACTGGATTTCTTTCTCCTCTCGTTGCTTGCTCTTCCACCTCCCTCGTGAGAGACCGGCGGTGATTGGTGGCGCGTGGCTGCGGCGGTGACCTCCAGCTGGTTTCCGCTCCGGCCCCGAGGTTTGTGGCGGCGTCCCCGCTCCGACTGCTGCTGGGACTCCGTGGCGTTGGTCTTCCTCTTCTTCTCCGTACGCATCTGCTTCGTCTTCCTCTCGATCTGCATCCTCTACTTCCAGATTTGCTTCCTCTCCGTTCGTGCGACCCCGAGGCAAGGTGAAATCCACCCCCTTCTTCATGATCTATGGTTCCCTATTCTTCATGTGTTACGGTTTACTTATCTTCTTCATGATCTGTTAGGGTTTGTTCTACCATGTGGTTCTTGATCTGTTAGGTTCACTACCTATGTCCATGATCTGTTAAAGTTTATTATACCTTGCTGTTCTTGATCTGTTAGGTTTTAGTACCTATGTTCTTGTTCTGTTAAAGTTTATTGTACCTTGTTGTTTTTGATCTGTTTGGTTTTAGTACCTATGTTCTTGATCTGTTTCGATTTCTATTATCTTACTGTTCTTGATGAGTTTGGGTTCACTGCTTATGTAGTACTATTTCTGATTGATCGATGATGTAGTCCAAAGATAGCACTGGGAGGCATCACTTACAAGATGCAGCCGTGCTTCTCATATGCATTCATTTCGCATTCATGTTGATGCCTTAGCAGGGTACAAAGCTGAATTCATGTTATATTTTTACATGCTTGTAGATGGATCTGTCTTTGAGCCATGAAATACTATCTAGGAAGGCAGCTGCCTTGACTGTTGTTATGGTTTCCTTTGATCCAGTAGGCTGAAAAGGAAAACCCCTAAACCTGAAACCCCCCAGCCTGACCCTATAGCACTGACCCTAATTAAGGATGAAAATAAACAGCACAGACAAAGAACACTGGCAATGATATACCACTCCACTGATTCAGAGTGTATTTCTAGGATTAGGACGAAGAGAGCTGCCTTTTTGGGTTAGTGAGCACTTTTAGAGAGAGGGGTCTTGTCACTGATAGGGAGGGGGTGTCAGTGGAGGAGCAGGTTGCCTTGTTGTAGGGCACAACCAGAGGTTTAGGGTTGTCCACCAGTCCTTTAGGAGGTCCATACAAACTGTCCACAAGCACTTCCACCAAGTGTTGTATGATGTGGGTGAGCTTGGGAATGAAATGATCAAGCCAGCTAACACAAGCACTCACCCAATGATCAAGTTTTTGTGTATTGTCACACATGACAGTACTAGGATGGTTTCATCTCCATTTGAGGGTGGGTTTGTTGTTGGTTCTTCAGTCATGGAGCAGCTCATCAGTGGTGGTTCTGCTCCTGTTGATGCTGCTGCTGGTGCTAGTGTTGCTGCTCCAGTTGCAGTTGGTGTTGGTGCTGCTCCAGTTGCACCACCACCTGCTGATGTTGCTGCTCCTGTGGCTGGGGCTGGGGATGTGAGGGCAATGAGGTGGACCAACACTACATCTGGTTTTGTTCTTAGGAGGATGGCTGCCCTTGTTAGTGATGGCAGCAAGCCTGACAAGTTCTTCAAGGACAAGGATGTGAATGTTGTGCCAAAGCCCTTAAGGAGTTCTGTGGGGAGGTTGTTAGCCCCCAACTCAAGTGTACAACCACTTGAGGAAATGAAGGCAGAAGTGGTCTAGGGTGAGCAAGCTCAAGGACCTTAGTGCTGCTCTTTGGGATGATCAGAATCATGCTATCATGCAAGGTAGCTAATTGATCTCTTATCTTTGCCTTGACCTCCATATCCTTTCTTATCTTTGCCTTGATGTGTTATCTTTGCCCAACCATGCAGGACCATCCTAAAGATGCAGAGTTTCTTAACTTCCCTATTAGGTTCTACTGTGAGATGGAGGCTATCTTTGCTAATGCCATGGCCACAGGCAAGTTTGCACTTGGGTATGGTGGTAACTGTGGGACTTTAAGGCCTATGATGCATAAAACTAAAATGAGATGGCTGCCTTGGTGTTCTTTTGGATGGTTTTGCTGTTATGCTTTGTTCTTTATTTGCCTATCCTGCTATACTTATGGTCAGTTGTACTCCTTAGCAACAACATCCTTTAGTGATGGCTGATGGCAGTGAGTGCAGCTGGTCAGCTGTTTCAATGGTGTTTTCTTGCCTCTTTAATTGCTTCTTTCAATTGCTGGCAGCCACCAATGACTTAACCAACATATAAACCACCATTATACAAAGCTGAGGCCACTTAATTATTTTACATTTGGTTTGTTTCAGACAACATGGCTCCTTGCTATGTGGTCTTTGAAGGCAAGAAACCTAGGATTTATTTCTCTTGGTATGCATGTGCTAAGGAAGTGCTAAGGGACAAGGAGGCTATCTATCAGAAATACAACAATTATGCTGATGCTCTAAGAGATTTCAATGCAAGGGTACCTCAAGAACCCTTGCTGTTACCAATGGATGCCTCTCATGGGGATGCATCAACATCCCATCAACTGGTGACAGCTCAGGGTTCAAAAACCTATCCTCATCTACCTGTGCAGCAGGGCTGTTGCAAAAATGTTGTCATCTTGATCTTGTTCTTGGTTGTAGTTGGTCTCTCACTCAAGCTTTTCATGTGCCACAACTGTTGTTTTAATTAGGCCAATGATGACACAATGGGATCATTGCATTTGCTGGATATATGCCATTTTGATTCATGTATTCTCCTTTCTGTTAACTTGTTGCCATTCTCAGCTTGCCAAACTACTTAATTCTACTACTGCTCTTAATTTACATCTTTGATTATGCAATGTAGCCGACTATGTATGTGTTGATTAAATAGATTTAGTCTGAGGCCTATGTCTTTTGTACATTTTCATTCAAAGTATTTGCTTCTCTATTGATCAAGCTGTTGTTCCTTCCTTCTCTTTGGGCCAGGCCGAGCACAGCAGCACAAACACATTCTGTGCTCGGCAGCTGGTGGCGGTTGGCGTTTGAGCCCAGCTCAGTATTGGGTCGTAAACACCAACTCCCCTGGGCCGGGCTGAATTGGTACAGGTGCACAAACAAGCCTGCGGGTGCCTGGTCCATTTGGGCTGGCCAGGCTGTGTTGGCCCCGGGTCGCAAACGCGCCCTAATGTTCTCGTGCCTGCCGATCGACTGCCGCTCTACCTGGGCCTCGGCCCAAAAACGAATCTATCCTGAGGCGACGACGGCGAGGCAACAACCACCGGCGATCGGCAATCTGCTGGTGCTTGTGCCAGGAACATACATGTTCGCAGATCTGTACTCCTCTCTTCATTTTGTTGCCATCCTCTCCTAACTGTCAGCTCGTGATGGAATTGATTAAGAAAAACAATTCGACGTTGTAACACCTCTGGTGTTATATTAACTAAAACTTGCCATGTTATCATACACACTGCAAAGCATTCATGATTAGGTCAACTTTGATGTGCATTAACTAAAACAAGTTTACATTTCATAGGTTGATTGTGTTTCTGGGGTGTGTTGTCACATGAAATAATAAAACCCTACTTTCGAATGTCATCTCAAATACTTAGTTTATATGCTATGTACTTGAGGTGTAAACTGTGTTTACGCTAGTGTCAAGCATAGTGTATAAATCTAAGTCCAACTCTAAAAATGATTTCCACATTTAAAGTTGAATTTGGACTCCAAAGCTTATTTCCAAGTCTAGCAATTCAAATTTAAATTCAAATTGGAAATGCTATAAAAGTTTTTTCAAAAGTCAACTTGGTTAACCAAGGGTGGAATTGGGTCTTTGACCTAAAAATTTCCTTGGATGATGTATATAATCACTTATAACCAACCAATTAAATTAGAAACTAAATCGAGTTTGAATTCGGTTTCAAAAAAACCCTTTATTTCAAAACCTAGTTTTATCCCCTTTTCTGTAATTCAAAATCTATATGGAATTTGGGGATGCTCTAAAAAGATAGTTTATATATCTTGACAAGAGCTACAAAGTTGGTATATAAAGTTTTTCAAGTTTCCACAAAGAATTTCAAATAAATTTGAAAATACAGTTTTCTAGCATTTGTCCCCTTTTGATTTTAAAACCATAATTCAAAAATTATGCATAATTTATGAAAACTTTGTATGTGAAAAAGGTTTGGTTTGTAAATTTAAACATTTCATAGTTTTGAATATTTTCAAGTTTTATTGAAAAATCAAAAGTAATTTCAAATGTTTGTTTCTAGGGTTTTATTCCCTTTTTGAATTTGAACTCATATTTTTGGATATTTTCAAATGATATTTTAGTTCTTAAAAGGTTATGCAAATGATATTTTTGGATATTTTCACGTTCTTATGCAAATTTTGGAGTAATTTGTAATTTCAAATGAGTGGCAATTATGTAATGTCCTTGAACAGCGCCGAGACCAATCGACGGCCGCCATCGCCGGCTTCTCAACCCGCGCCGCCGTCCATCGCCGCACATGCTCAGCCGCCAACGCTCTCCTGGACGCGCGAAGCTTCATCGTCGTCGTGTCGCCCGTTCATATATCGCCCCTACCCTATAAATAGGTCGGCCGTGGCCGACTTCTTCTTCTTCCTTCTCCCGTCGCCGCCGCCGACAACCTTCCTCCGCCGTCCAAATTCGCCACTGTAACACTCTGGTGTTAAGCATGCATAATCATTTGCATTCTTAAGCATAAGCATCATTATGCATAGCATTAAGGAAAAGATTGTTTGTCATTTCATGTATCATGTTTGATTATTCAAATTTTGCCTGCCTTTCGCATGAATTGAATAAGTGGTATGAGTGTTTGGTGTTTGATGACCCCTAAGGTAACCTAGACATGATTAGGACACCAAGTGAACCTAGGTTATGTTCATTGTTTTGGCTAATTAAGCTTTGTTGTCATGGTTGACCAAGGTGGATCATGAAAGTAGTTTTGTTTGACTGAATTGAAAGTGATAGATAGAGTGCTTGTATGTGTGTGCACCCTAAATAAAGTTTGTAGAGAATTTTATAAGGAACAAAAGCTGTTTTTACCACTTTTCATGAAAATGCTGGGAAGGTGTTCAAAAATGTTGAAAAAGGGCAGAATTGGGGGCTGATTTTCCATTTTGGGAATTTTTAAAGGGTATTTTATTTGGATTTTTGTATTTCAAAATCTAGGTAGAATCTGGTAAAACTTATTTAAGATGAAATGTTCTACTCTTCAAAAGCTACATTTCATCTATTTTGAGTTTTTGCTAATTTAGCTTAGTTTAAGAGTTATTAAGCAGCAAAGTTTGTTTTAAATTCATAGAAATAGCTTTTCGGTGACGGTTGTTTCCTAGCCGTCAGGGAAATCCCCGACCAGGAACGCGCCGTGGCCGCCCGCGGCAGCATGCGTCGGCCGCGTGGCACCCAGGCTCTGCCGAGGCCGGGCCATTTCGGTCGCGTGGGCGTCGTCCGAACCCTGCCCGCTCCTTCACTCTCCCCGCGCCCTCACTCTCTCCCTCCTCCCCGCTCATTTCCGCTCTGCTCGCAGCCGCGTCGCCCGAGCTCGCCTCGCTGCCGTCCAGAAATTCACCGCCGTCAGCCACGCATTCACCCACTGAGCTCCGCAATCGAACGCGCCCGAGTCCGCTCCCTCATCCTCCACCCTCGTCTCGGCCTATTGCGTCAAGGTTCGCCCGAATCGCCTCGTCTTCTCCTCGTCCGCCATGGCCGCACCTCGGCTTCACCATGGTTCCACCGCTCTGGCCATCCTCTCTCGCCATTAGGGTGCGCATCCGAAGCATCGTGGTGGGTAGCTGCTAGGACGATAGTCTATGACGTCGATTAGGGTTTCGTGGGGACGGATTTTCGTCGGGCCGCCGCTCCGCCGTGCTCGTGCTCCGACCGCCTCAAACCGCTCCCTCCCATCTTTAGTACCCTTGATCGATGTGTGCTGTTCTCCTCTCTCTTCTCCGCCGGTTGGTGAAGCCGGAGCGCCGCCGGGACGGCCGGCCGAACGTCGCCGCCGACGAGGACCATCGAGTTAGAATGTAGGAAAATCTAGGGTTCTCGGTGTAAGATTGCCAGACACAGATATTTACCGGTTAGGGCTCGGTTAGTTTCTGGAAACCTCAGGGTCCCCGGTGAAAAGTGTTTTTTCCTTTTTCTTTTCCAGAAATGATTTCAGATTTCAGTTTAAACTTGCTCATTTTTCATCCAAATGAGTTGGTTCAACTTGCAGTATTTTTCTTATGAGATGATCTATGCATGAAAAATATTAAATATGGAATTTGTGATACTTTTCTGTATAGCTTTATTTATCTCTATTAATTTCTTTTATCTTAGGAAATGCATAAGTAATTCTATGTTGCTCAGAAAAATGTGAGACCAAGTTTGTTAGTCTTCTTATGTCATGCTCTATCTATGAAAAAATATTATTAGGCTATGTCATAAGTAAATTTTGCTATGTCTAGTTATGGTGCCTATTTTCATGTGATGATAAATAATTCATAATAAATAATGTATAAAGAATTTGTGCATAAAACTATTTGGAGAGTGTTTTTATATCAATCTAGAGCTAATTATGTTCTGAGATCTGTTGTTTGATGTACTTTTATATACAAAGTATTTTATGCCCCTGAAATTATGCTATCTTGTCATTTTTGTGTAGGATAAAGTACTTACTGTTTTGACTTGAAATTTTTATGGTAGTCTTTATTTGGTATGATTAAGCTTCTGTAATTTTTACAGAATTTTCTGAATAGTCTAAAGTCATGTTGTAGTTATACCCTGATTTCTTTTATTTATAAATAATGCTTTAGAGTTATCATTTCATGTGTGTAAAAATGCTTTTTATGCTATTTATGATATGTGTGATCTGCTATTGGTTGTGGTTCAGTAGAGTGTAGTGTGCAAAACAATGGTTATTTATAATTCCTTATAGTGTGCGAGTAAATTATGATGCGAGGCCTTTTTGAAGAGTTGTCGGTAGAAGAGAATGCAGATGACATGTGCTTATCATACATGTTTTAAATATCATATCATTCATCTTAAGCTAAGAATTCATTCACCATCACCATCAGCATTGTATTTATATTTATGCACGGTATTCATACGCACTATGCATCATACAGGATCGTCAGAGCTCGAAACGGTAGTTTCCGGAGCACAAGGAGAGAAAGGCCAGCAGGAAGCTTTGGTGCGGGAAGCAGCAGTAGAAGAGGATCCCGAAGCTGATCTTCTGGAGTGTCCTGACCACCAGCCAAGCTCTTTCCTAAAAGGCAAGCCCCGGAGCATTCTCCCTGTGGTTTGCAAAATATCTAACTTGAGTCCTTTACTTGTTGTTGCATTAAGTTATAGGCGTTGTTTTATACCGTTGCTGCATTACTTATATTCCTTGCCACTGTTTATACTTCAACCCTGTTAGGTTCAGATACGATTATTTGCTTAGCCCTACTTAACTAGATCGGTAGAAGTCGGGTGATTTCCTGTCATCCGCGAGTTATAGGTGGTAACTCGGAATGGTTGAATACATTGTTATCTTAGACAACCATGTGGAGATAATAAATCGAGACCGGGCGGGATTGGAGTTGATAATGAACTGGAGGTTCAATGTGGTTTATCCCATCTGTGTCGAACTAGGACCCCGTCCATTGTACGTCCTCAAGTCATATTGAATTTATGCCTCACATTTAGCTGGAAGGATAAGTCATTCCGACCGCGAAGCCTAATTTTGATTTGGGCCGGGAGTCGACCTGCTGTATGCATCGCATTGGTGAAGATGGGGGACCACGGGTTACGCGGTTGTAAGGCCTGAATATAGCATGGTGCGCCCTGCTGGCAGCCGGACGGTGCCCGGATGCGATGGTACCTGTTGATCTCGCGCTTTTCCTGAATTGGATGTCGGTGACCTGTAGCTCACCGTGGCTGGTGAGTGTGGTTTGTGTGAGAAATACCCGTCAGCTGGTTAGTAATCGATTATAATCGCCATCGTTCCTGGACAGTGAACACTTGACTTGAGCAGCGGCATCGTAGTAAGAACTTGAACAAGAGATGAGATGGTTGAGCTGTTGAGATTTGAGATACTCAACCAGAAATGGTTACTTTCTTGTTGAATAATTATTACCATGCTTGTTTAGTACAGGTGCTAATGTAGCATGATACGGATAATCAGATTAAAATACATTGCTAGAAGGTTCTTATAAATTGTTTCTTAATGCAAGCTTTTCCCCAATTAAATGAGTCAGCTATCCTACTTATACAGCCTTGCATACTCCTTGGAGTCATTTTATTTTAGTTTTTGACGGGTAAGTCTAGCTGAGTACATCCTCGTACTCAGGGTTTTATTTCCCATGTTTTTGCAGATGGTGAGATGCTTTATGGCTATTGTCAGAACTGCTTCTATCCCGCTTTGGGAGATGACTAGACCTTGGGCAAGGTCACTCCTCTCTACTTAATGCTTTTGCTGGATGTTGACCAAGGGACTGGCACTGTATTTGAACTAAGTGTGTGTGTGGCTTTGAACTAAATTGCTTCCGCTTTATTTTGAATTTGAACTTGGTTTGTAATAACTTCATTTACTCTGAAGTTTTAAACTATGTGCGAACTTGTACTTGTGAATGGGAATGCTAAACTATTACGATCTTGGTCGTGCCGAAAAAATTTGAAATCCTTCGAGATTTCGATATGACTACCGGGTTTATTAGGTCTCAATCATGTAGTTTGCCGTCCTAACGGTGAATTATGTGCTTGTGCTCTAATAAATTGGTCGGTTCTGTTACAGCCACCGTCGCTCCATCTCCGCCTGCTTCATCTTGCCTGAAGCTCCACCTTGATCTTGCGCTTCGATTGAGCCAGTTCGTGCTCGCTCTCCCCGCCCGAGCCGCCCACACAACGTCGTCTTCCTCGCGACTGGTCGCCGAGCTGCCACGAGCTCTCTCGCCGTCCGTCGCCACCAAGGTGGAAAATATTTTATCTTTAACCCTTTCATCATGTTCTCCGTGCTTCACTGCCCCTTATGCGCATCTTGGTCGGTCTGATGGTGCACAGGAAGCGCCGGAACGCCGTCGTTGCCACCGGAGCGTCGCCGCCGCCATCAGCGCCGCCGTCCACAGCTCGACTCAGTCACTCCGAGCTTCCATTAGCGTGCACCCTAGAACCGTGGTGACCTCCTGCACCTGTCCATTCCCTCAATTTTACCTTCCTTGCACCATAGAGTCCGGCCGCCGTGGTTCGCCGCCGGCATGGCTTGCCAGCGCCGCCGCGCGCGTAGCCGTTTGAGCTCGGGGCCAGGAATAGCTCCATCTTCTGGCCCAACGCGTCCGAGTCGATGTCCTGCATCTGCCCGTGTGCTCGCCGTCGCCAGAAATTGCTCCGGTGAGCCCTGCCGCCACCCCCGAGTTCCGCCGCGCCGCCATGACCGCCGGCGTGGGTGCCGACGTCACCCCGCGGTGCCATTTACTACCTTGATCGACTCCCCATGCCAAGCTGAGCCCGATGGTTCAAGTCCGGTCGCCGGAGACCTCGCCGTCGGCAAGTAATCACCGGTCAACCGCCGGCGGACCGTCGGTCAGCGCGGGAGCACTGTGCTCCTTTTTCTTTTTCTTTTTTTAGAAAATAATTTAAATGCTATTTTCTTTAAAAAATTATAGTAATTCATATATAGCTCCAAAAATTCTAAAAATTTTTATGTGTGTTCTTTATGATGTCATATACCTAGAAAAAATATTAAATGCCAAATTTGAGTACCTTTTGCATATGTTAAAATTAGCCCTTTTAATTGAAAAATGGACCTTCAATGATTTTTAATAAATAAAATAATTGGCTTTTAATTCTGAAATTTGTTTTGCCATCTAATTAGGCCAAGAGCTTTCTAAAATAAAATTTTGAGCTCAATTAGACAACTTTAATTTTTATGCCTTTATTTTATGCTTTTAAATAATTAATTAATCCTGTTTAATTAAGTTAATCATTATAGGATTTGTTTGACTTTGGGATTGAGTGATGACCTTAGGTCATTAACCCTAATGACCTTTGGCACTTTAATTAATTGTTTGCGCTTATCTGGATCATGTCATTAGGGCTTAATTAACGTTATTTCATGTGTTTAATAACTTTCGTAAATAATGTAGTTAACCCTAATGAACTTAGTAAGTATGTTTTGGTTGGCTTGCAACTTTATCGTGAAGGAAAGTTGTATTCAAGCCATTAATCTGATCATGTATCCATCGAGCATCATATTTATTATTCTATCATGTTGAAGCATATGCTTGTATCGTATAGTTTCCGATAACGAAGAGTTTAAAGTTGCCACCCTAGATCCCAAGGAAGAGCAAACTCAGGGGATTGAAGTTGATCCAGAGCTCGAGACAATCTACCCCGAATACCAAGGCAAGCCCCGGATGCATTCAAACCATATTCTATTTATAAAAGTTTTACTGCTTCAGTTATTATATGATGCATTAAGTAATAGGAGTTGAGTGAAAACCCACCAACTGCATTACCTATCTTACTTACATATTCCTTGTTACCTGTTCAAACAGATGCGTAGTAATGCTTAGCCCTGCTTAATTAATTAAGTATTCAAAGGGAAAAGAATAAAAAAGATGAGATTGGTTTATCTGTTGAGATCATGATAATAGTTAATAAATCGAGTCCGGACGGCTAACTTGCATTGGGAACGGAGTCCCTCTGTAGTATTTTCGTCTGTTGATGCCCTAGGTCCCGTGTCGATGGTGAACTGGTGACATCGAGAAATTAGAAAATCCACATGCATGAAGTGATATACTGATGGTTGAAGCCGTGTATATCATGGAGTGACTTATAGTGGGGCCAGAGACCCCGTATATGTCATAGTGTGTTTTACTGTGGGTTTAAGTTCCCACGTATCTCGGTACACTAGGTCAAAGAGCTCACGTGTATCATGTGGTGATATATGGCTGTGGTTGTTATCCCGGTATATCGGTTCACCTGTTATGCTTAGGAGTTAGAGTCTCCTGCATATCAGTAACCTAGGTCCCACCTGGGTATGAAATGGATTCGAATCGCCGTGCTTCTCGAAGAAGGAGACTCGATCGGTGTTCATCGTCGTAGTAACAACTTGAATAATGAGTAAGGTTTAAGAAAACAGTTGGTTGGAAAATTTTGATTTTAAGCAAGGCAGCTTTTCTTTCTTTCAAGCTTTTCTACAAAATTTCTTATCTCCTACAAGCCTTACCTTGTCCCTCTAGCCTGCATTTCTTGAGTCTTCACCCCTCTTTTTCGTCGGGTTAGTCTTGTTGAGTACTTTCGTACTCAGGGTTTGTTGAACCCTTGTTGTAGGTGAGCATCATGGGCAGGAATGCTTCGCATCCTGCTGCATGACCGTCGTCGAGGAAAGTGACGAGGAATAGGATATCTCGCTCTTGGGCAGAGCATATATTCAAGGTGGATGTAATAAGTTATATCGTTATTCCGCTGCTATATGGTTTGTAAGAATTAAACTTATGGTTGGTAAAAGGTTTGTAAACTTATGTTATTGTAATCCTTTCACTCTTTACTCTGATGTATATTATTTGTATAAAGCTGTTGTAATACTGCAATGCCTCTTTGTAACGATTGATCCTGCTCGGAGAATCATGGATGATGCGGGATTTACCCGACAGACCTTTTAAGTTTTATGGAACATATTCATGGTTATTTAGAGTCTGTTTAGACAATAACCATGTGTGTGGGCCATAGGATTTAGGAGGTTCTGCCACAGACGTTCATCGATATATGCTTGCCATCCTCTCCTAACTGTCAGCTCGCGCCAAGAACATACATGCTTGTTTCTTGAGCCTTTTTGTAAATGCTTGTGGAACCTCCTAAAACATCGATTGCTTAGGTAGAATAGCTTTTGGAGAACAGCCTCCTGAACATCTGTCGTTTCAAGTGTAAGGTTCAGAGAACAATCTTTGTACAGGTGGAACCGCGAAAGACGTGCAGACTGATAGCCATCAGCTTCTAGGACGGCGACGCCATGTGACACCTCTGGTGTTATATTAACTAAAACCTGCCATGTCATCATATGCACTGCAAAGCATTCATGATTAGGTCAACCTTGATGTGCATTAACTAAAACAAGTTTATATTTCATAGGTTGATTGTGTTTCTGGAATGTGTTGTCACATGAAATAATAAAACCCTACTTTCGAATGTCATCTCAAATACTTAGTTTATATTCTATGTACTTGAGGTGTAAACCGTGTTTACACTAGTGTCAAGCATAGTGTATAAATCTAAGTCCAACCCTAAAAATGATTTCCATATTTGAAGTTGAATTTGGATTTCAAAGCTTATTCCCAAGTCTTGCAATTCAAATTTAAATTCAAATTGGAATGCTATAAAAATGATTTTTAAAAGTCAACTTGGTCAACCAAGGGTGTCATTGGGCCATTGACCTAAAAATGTCCTTGGATGATGTATGTGATCACTAGTAACCAACCAATTAAATTAGAAACCAAATCGAGTTTATATTCGGTTTCAAAAACCCTTTATTTCAAAATCTAGATTTATCCCCTTTTCTATAATTCAAAATATATAAGAAATTTGGGGATACTCTAAAAATATAGTTTGTAGATTTTTTCAAGACCTACAAAGTTGGTATTCAAAGTATTTCAAGTTTCCAAAAATAATTTCAAATGAATTTGAAAATACAGTTTTCTAACATTTGTCCCCTTTTGATTTTAAAACCATAATTCAAAAATTATGCATAATTTGGGAAAACCTCGTATATGAAAAAGGTTTGGTTTGAAAATTTAAACATTTCATAGCTTTGAAGATTTTCAAATTTTACTAAAAAATCAAAAGTAATTTCAATTGTTTGTTTCTAGCGTTTTATTCCCCTTTTGAATTTGAATTCATATTTCAAAATCCAAATAGAATTTGAGGATGCCAGTTAAATGAAAAGTGTAGCTTTTGAAAAGTTATGCAAATGATATTTTTAAATATTTTTAAGTTCTTATATAAATTTTAGAGTAATTTATAATTTCAAACGAGTGGTATTTCTGTAGCTTGCTTGAACAGCACCGAGACCTATCGTTGGCCGCCATCGCCGGCTTCTCAAGCCGCGCCGCCGTCCACCGCCGCACATGCCACGGCTGCCAGCGTGCTCCTGGACATGCGAAGCTTCATCGTCGTCGTGTCGCCCGTCCATATCTCGCCCCTGCTCTATAAATAGGTCGGCCGTCGCCTCTTTTCTTCTTCTTTCCCCCCTGCCGCCGCCACCGACGACCTTGCTTCGCTGCTCCAATTCGCCGTCGTTGCTCCACTGTTGTTCAGTTGCTCTTGCCATAAGCTCTGCCTTTACCTTGCGCTTCCTCTGAGCCAGTTCGTGCCCACTCTCACCGTCTGAGCTGCCCGCATGACATCGTCTTCCTCGCGACCGGTCACCGAGCCGCCACGAGCTTCCCCATCGTCCACCACCGCCAAGGTGGAAAACATATTTCCTTTAACCCTCTTCCCATGCTCTCCGCGCTATCTTGCTCCTCATGCGCACCGTGGTTCGCTCTTTGGTACACAGGACACGCCGTGACGCCGTCCTTGCCACCGGAGCGCCGCCGCCGCCATCAGCGCCGCCGTCCACAGCTCGACTCCGCCATTTTGAGCCTTCATCAGCGTGCACACTAGACCCGTGGTGAGCTCCTGCGTCCCTCCATGCCCTCAATTTTACCTCTCTTGCGTCGTAGGGTCCGGCCGCCGTGGCTCGCCGTCGGCATGGCTTTGCCAGCGCCGCCGCGCGCGTAGCCGTTTGAGCTAGGGGCCAGGAATAGCTTCATCTTCTGGCCCAACGCATTCGAGTGGATGTCCTGCACCTGCCCGTGCACTCGCCGTCGCTGGAAAAGTCTCCGGTGAGAGTTGCCGCCGCGTCGGAGCTCCGCCGTGCCGCTATGGCCGCCGGCGTGGGCGCCGCCGTCGCTCCGCCGCCACGTTAGCTAGCTCAGTTTGCTCGCCGTGTCGAGGTGATCGTGTAGGTGCCAACCCCGTGGCCGGAGACCTCGCCGTCGGTGAGAAATCGCCGGTCAACGGCGTCGGCCGGCTTGGTCAGCGCGGGAGCACTGTTTTCTCTTTTCTTTTTCTATTTTCAGAAAATATTTAAAAATGTTTTTTTTGTTAAATCATAATAATTCATGTATAGCTCTAAAAATTCTGAAAATTTTTGTGTATGTTATTTATGATGTCATCTACCTAGGAAAAATATGAAATGCTAAATTGGAGTACTTTGCATAAGTTAAAATTAGCTCTTTTAATTGAAAAATGGACCTTCAATGATTTTTAATAAATAAAATAATTGGCTTTTAATTCTGAAATTTGTTTTGCCATCTAATTAGACCAAGAGCTTTTTAAAATAAAATTTAAGCTTAATTAGACAACTTTAATTTTTATGCCTTTATTTTATGCTTTTAAATAATTAATTAATCCTGTTTAATTAAGTTAATCATTATAAGAATTGTTTAACTTTGGGATTGATTGATGACCTTGGGTCATTAACCCTAATGACCTTTGGCACTTTAATTAATTGTTTGCGCTTACCTGGATCATGTCTTTATGGCTTAATTAACGTTATTTTATGTGTTTAATAACTTTCTTAAATAATGTAGTTAACCCTAATGAACTTAGTAAGTATGTTTTGGGTGGCTTACAACTTTACCGTGAAGGAAAGTTGTACTCAAGCCTCTAATCTGGTTGTGCATCCATCGAGCATCATGTTTACTATTCAATCATGTTGAAGCATATCATTGTATCGTATAGTTTTCGATAACGGAGAGTTTAACGTTGTCGCCCCAGATCCGAAGGAAGAGCAGACTCAGGAGATTAGAATTGATCCAGAACTCGAGACCGTCTACCCCGACCATCAAGGCAAGCCCCGGATGCATTCAAACCCTATTCTGTTTTATAAAAGTTTTATCGCTTCAGTTATGATATGTTGCATTAAGTAATAGGAGTTGAGTGAAAATCCACCAACTGCATTACCTGTCTTACTTCCATAATTCCTTGTTACCTGTTCTAAAAGATGCGTAGTAATGCTTAGCCCTACTTAATTAATTAAGTGTTCAAAAGTAAAAGAATGAAAAAGATGAGTTTGGCTTTATCTGCTAAAATCATGATGATAGTTAATAAATCGAGTCCGGACGGCTAACTTGCAATGGAAAAGGAGTCCCCCTGTAGTGTTTCCGTCTGTTGATGCCCTAGGTCCCATGTCGATGGTGAACTGGTGATATCAAGAAACTAAAAATCCACATGCATGAAGTGTCATACAGTGGGCCAGAGTCCCCGCGTATGTCATGGAGTGACTTATAGTGGGCTAGAGTCCTCACATATGTCATAGTGTGTTATACTGTGGGTTTAAGTTTCCATGTATATTGGTACACTCGGTCAAAGTGCTCACGTGTATCATGTGGTGATATATGGCTGCGGTTGTTATCCCGGTATATCGGTTCATCTGGTATGCTTAGGAGTTAGAGTCTCCTGTATATCAGTGACCTAGGTCCCAGCTGGGTATATGAAAATAGATTCGAATCGCCGTTGCTTCTCGGAGAAGAAGACTCGATCGGTGTTCATGATCGTAGTAACAACTTGAATGATGATTAAGGTTTGAGAAGGAAGTTGGTTGGTAATTTTGATATTAAGCAAGACAACTTTTCTTTCTTTCGAGCTTTTCTGCAAAATTTCTTATCTCCTGCAAGCCTTATCTTGTCCCTCTAGCCTGCATTTCCTGAGTCTTCACCCCTCTTTTTTGTCGGGTCAGTCTTGTTGAGTCCTTTTGTACTCAGGGTTGTTGAACCCTTGTTGCAGGTGAACCTCATGGGCAGGAATGCTTCGCATCCTGCTGCATGACAGTCGTCGAGGAAAGTGACGACGAATAGGATATCTCGCTCTTGGACAGAGCATATAATCAAGGTTGATGTAATAAGTTATATTGTTATTCCATTGCTACTATGGTTAGTAATAATTCAACTTATGATATGTAAGTTGAAACTAAACGGTTTGTAAATTTATGTTATTATAATCCTTCCGCTCTTTTACTCTGATGTATATGATTTGTATAAAACTGTTGGAATACTGCAATGTCTCTTTGTAATGATTGATCCTGTTTGGAGAATTGTGGATGATTCGGGATTTACCCGACAGACTTTTTAAGTTTTAAGGAACACATTCATGGTTATTTGGAGTCTGCTTAGACAATAATCATGCGTGTGGGCCATATTCTTTAGAAGGTTCTGCCACACGCCACGAGCCCACGACGCTTGGCAAGGGGCGGCACAGCGCTCGGCAAGGATAGCCGCTAGACGAGGATGACGATTGACGACGGTGCGGCGCTCGGCGAGGACTACTATATGAGGACGGCTGAGGATGGCTGCTCGGCGAGGACGGCGACGGAGCAGCGCTTAGTGGGGACAGTGCGGCACGACGCGGCGCTCGGTGACGACGACGCACAATACAGCGCATTGCATCGCGAAGACGGCAGCGTCGATGATGGGCCTTGCCATTTGTGCAGCCCATGTAATTTTGGCTGACCAATCGTCGGATGCGAAATCGACGACGCAGATGGCGTGACTGCAGGAGACAGTCATTTCACTTGAAGTTAGATGATCCAATTCCCAATTCGGCGGGACGGGGCGCGGGTCGGGTACACACCGTGCCGCTCTGCGCTGAGCTTGCATGATTTGATTCCGGCTCCAAGGGGGGATGGATGGATGGATTGATGGGTTTGTTTCGTTGGAGGGAACTTCCATCCCGGCCACCGGATAACCACGGCGCCACAACCTGCCGCTCCTTTTTTGCGTCACTTTCTTGCTTGCTCATATGAAACCCAACAATAGTTCTAAGAAACTTCCGAATGTTCTGCAGACAAAAATTAGAAAGAACTCTGGTGAGTTAGCAAAATGGTCCGTTTCACCTTCGAAATGCAAATACGACGAGGATTTCTCCATTCCTTTGATAGTTTGATTTTTAAACCAAATCAACTGTATCGTGTATCCATTCATGTCGACTGCTAGTGGCCAATAAGTTAAGTTTGGATGTTTGAGAACAAGCCGGATCTGCACAAGATCTCTGAAATTCACATCTGTTTTTCTCCCCCTATTTTCGTTGGTCAATTTTAACGTTCTCCTTCCGGGGTTTGACGGTACGGACCCACACGGAAACAAACCACCAATTCAAAATTCAAAACAGTCCGGGGAGATCGCATGATTAACAGCCAAACGGCCTCGGTCCCGCAGCGCTTCCCACCGCCAGGTGGGGCCCAGACCCTCCAGGCCCCACCTGCCATGGAGACGGGCGGAAACGACGCGAGACCCGAGCATGAGGTGGCACCTCGCCAGCTGTACCCCGGTGACGAGCCACCGGCCGCTCCCCCCGTCTCCCTTTCCAGGCTATATAACGCCCGGCCGCGCCTTCCCCCTTCCTCGAGCGACCGATCGAGACGTCCCAATCGAACCAATCTCATCTCGCACCGCCAGTGCCAGTGCCATCGCCAGCAAGCAGCAGCAGCAGGCTAATCCGTGCCGCGTTCCATCCAGAACCAGAGATGGGAGTGGAGTCGTCGGAGTGCTGCGACAGGATAAAGGGTCCCTGGAGCCCTGAGGAGGACGAGGCGCTGCGTCGCCTTGTGGATCGCCACGGCGCGCGGAACTGGACGGCGATCGGACGGGGCATCCCGGGGCGGTCGGGGAAGTCGTGCCGGCTCCGGTGGTGCAACCAGCTCTCGCCGCAGGTGGAGCGCCGCCCCTTCACGCCCGAGGAGGACGCCGCGATCCTCGCCGCGCACGCGCGCCTGGGGAACCGCTGGGCCGCCATCGCGCGCCTCCTGCCCGGACGCACCGACAACGCGGTGAAGAACCACTGGAACTCGTCGCTTAAGCGCAAGCTCGCCACGGCGACCTCCAGCGGCGGCGGCGACGATGGGGAGCGGCCGTGCAAGCGCGCGAGCCCTCGGCCGGGGAGTCCCACGGCGTCGGATCGCAGCGACCTCAGCCACGGAGGATCCAGCGGCGGTGCCCCGGCGCAGGTGTTCCGCCCCGTCCCCCGCGCCGGCGGCTTCGACGCCATCATCAGCGCCGCCACCCCCGACGTGCGCCCTCCTCCACCGCCCCGGTCGCCAGCAGCAGCAGCGGACGAGGAGGACCCGCTGACGTCGCTCTCGCTCTCGCTGCCGGGGCTGGACCAGCAGCAGCAGCAGCAGGCGGCGTCGTCGGGGTTCCACCACGACAGCGCGCGGAGCCACTTCCAGGAGCTCTCCCCCTCGTCGCGCTCCCCGTCGCCGCAGTCTCCGGCTCTTCCTTCGCCGGTGGCTCCGTCGTCGTACCCGTTCAGCGGCGAGCTGGTGGCCGCGATGCAGGAGATGATCCGCGCCGAGGTGCGCAAGTACATGTCCGGCGCGGGCCTCCGCGCCGGGTGCTGGCCCGGCGCCGTCGGCGAGGCGTGCATGCCGCAGCTTGTCGAGGGCGTCATGCGCGCCGCCGCCGAGCGCGTCGGCGTCGTCACACGGCCGTAGGAGAAAACCAAATCAGTTCAGATCTAATCAATGCGAAGCATTGTGTTAATTAAGATGAGATCCCGTCCTGTCCTGTGTAGCAGCACTACGTAGACTACTAGTCGTTCTCTGGCCGTTAATCTGTATTTAGGAGGAGGAGCTCGCGTTGTTTATTCGTCGGCGGCTGCCGCCGCTCTGAATTCAGAAAGAAACAGAGCGGCGGCGGCGAAAGCCGGAAGCGGAAACGGAGGTTGGCAAATAATCATGGAGCCTGCCATTTCTATACTCGGGTGTGCCCTCAGACAGGGGATGTGATCTGTGCTGATCCGCCGATGGCAATATGCGCCGATTCGGAACGTCTCTTCCGCTGTTCCAGTTTCCACTTTGCTCTGTACCACGACGAGTCACGAGCGCGGGCGCAACCCAACAAAATGTCGGATCAGAGCCGGGATACACAACGGCAGCTCTGAATCCTCAAAGCGCCTCTCGTTGATCTGCTACTGGATCAGGCGATGATTGAACTCGATAAAAAAAACCAATAAATTAATTATTGTTATTGCGTTGCAAACAGGCGAAACGACCGGCATCGTGTACTGCTACTGCTATACGAGTGAGTAGTTTGTAAACCGTTGAACCGAGTGTATGTACTACTAGGTATACTCGGTTCAAGTGAGTCATCAGCAGAGTTGAGTTATGAACTGGCGTACAATCAAGTGAGAGTGCGGGACGCGGGGGCAGTGACAGTGAGTGACCGGATCGTCGCTGGTAGCAACAGCCAACAAACACAAGAGGCCGCGGACGCCAGCGGTGGCAGCCAGCTCTTCTGTTTCTGGCCTGTGCACCTTAACACCCTGCAGCTGCGCAGAGAGGCAGCCGGGGGCTTGCAATTTGCAAAGGATGCGTGCGCGTGCACTGTGCATGCCCACGGGACCGGCGGCCGCTGACGTGCTGCAAAGCGCTCTGCACGGGCGGACGGGTGCACGGCGGCTCCAGCGAGCTCTCGATGAGACTTTGCGTCTGTTGCCTGCTGTTTTGTCTCTCTTCCGGAGGCAGCAGGACCGTGTTGGAACCTGGGCCTGATTTCGATTACACTGGGCTTCGTAACTGGGACCTAAGTTTTGTTCCAGCCTGGTAACCGAGGCCCAGTTCGGAGTGTCCGAACCTTCAACGCATTAACGAAGAGTACCGCTTTTTTTAAGACGACTTAATAAACTACATACATAATAGTTATCTTTTTAAATTATCTCATAACATCTCACAGTTCCTTAATTTATAGGAAGAGTAAAAATAGAATTGTAAGGTGTATGACGGCAACCACTCACACAATGGTAAAATAGTTATCTTATAGTCCTAAATTTTAGCTCACCGAGGTGATTGTTTCGCGAAACAGCAACCTTATTCTCTCTTTTTCCTCTATATTATCAAAAATCCTACGTGACGTATGAGACTGCTTACGTGTAGCAATACACCTGCCCTAATAAGGTGGTAGTAGTAGGCCTAGCAAAAAAAAAAAAAGAGTGTACTTTCAGCGGCGATCCAGCCCAGTGCAGGAGATGCAGCAACGTCGGAAAAAAGGTTAGCACAAACACGCAGCACCAGAAACACTTTTTTTTTTTGATACCAGCACCAGAAACACTTGGGCAAACTGAAGAAAAAGGAGAAACACGGGGGTAAATCCAGATTGCTGGTGACACCACACCACATTCTGGCATACTCCCAGTATATATAATACTATAGTAGTACTCCGTACTAAGCATAGTTATTCAGTCTGACATTTAAACCGACCATCCATCGTCTCATCTGAAAGACTGAAAGCCCACAACAGAACGCGACAAGCCCACAACTAAACAAAAAGAAGCAGAAGCGCACGTAGCCTCGACACGAACGAACGTTGCACTGCACGCGGGGCACAGCCTCTCCTCACGGAACGGATCGACGACGCGGGGGCGCGTCAGTTGCTCGGCGCATCCGCCGCGGCCTCCTCGACGTTGCTGCCGGCGACGTCGACGACGAAGCGGTATCGGACGTCGTTGCGCTCGAGCCGCTCCAGCGCCTCGTTCACGTACCCCATCTTGACGACCTCGATCTGGGAGGTGAGCCCCTTGTCGACGCAGAACTGGAGCACCTCGGCGGTCTCGTCCATGCTGCCGATGAAGCTCCCCGTGATGGCCTTCCGGCCCAGCATCACCATGGGGGAGACGAAGCTGAGGGGCTCGCCGATGACGCCCATCAGCACGTGCTTGCCGTCCAGCTTCAGCAGCGCCAGGTAGGGTTCCAGCGGGTGGTGCACGGGCACCGTGTCGATGATGTAGTCCAGCGAGTCGGCAGCCGCCGCCATGGCCGCCGCGTCCGAGCTCACCAGGTACGCGTCCGCGCCCAGGTGGTCCATCGCCTCCGCGCGCTTCTTGGACGACGAGCTGATCACCGTCACGTGGTGGCCCATGGCCTTGGCCACCTTCACGCCCATGTGGCCCACGCCGCCCAGGCCCAGGATGCCGCCACGGAGGCCCGGGGCAGTCAGCCCAAAGGCCTTCAGCGGGCTGTACACCGTCACGCCAGCGCACAACAGCGGCGCTGCTTGCTCCGGCGCCAGACCCGCCGGGATCTTCACCACAAACCTGGTAGAAAATGCATTAGTACTTATCAACTTCAATTGCTTGAAGAGTTCAGTTCTATCATAATTCACACATACATCCCATCCCTTTTTTTTTAAAAAAAAAACAAGCAATCGCTATCTCAAATTGTTGTTGGATTAGGTAGTGCGATTTGTCCACTGACTGAAAAAGACAGTACACTAAAGTCGTGGGCAAGTTTGGGATCAAACGATGGAGAAAGTTAACCCCATTTGTCTCAACAACCAGTGATGGTTTGGATGACCAATCTTCAGACAAGAGTAGGTGAGGATTCGGCTTCTGTGGTGATGGTTCAACTTGACAAAGATGAGCCAGTAAAAGCACACCAAATTGTACTTTTCACATCACGCTCTTGCCTGGTCACCACAAGGCATCCATACCCCGACTTGCAGCTGGACGATAACGGACTTTCCCGATGATAAACTTTTCTCATACCCTGATATCCATATAACTCCCCTCCAGCTTATCTAGAATTATTGGACATCACCATCCACTTCACAAAAGTTCAAACTGAAGCTCAACTGTTTCTTGCTTTGTTCAGACCAACTTTCTTTTTTTAAAAAAAGAAATTATCTCTAGCTAGAACACTGTTGATTAGTTTTCAGTTTCAAGAACTCACTTCTGGTCGACAACCATGGTGGAGGCGAAGCCGCCCTGCGTGGGTCGGCCGTCAGTGTAGACGTCGTTGTAGGACCAGATCTTCTTGTTGCAGTACTGCTCAACGTTGGCCTTGCAGGGGCTGCACTCGCGGCAGCACCCGACGATCACCCCGACGCCTACCACGTCGCCGACGGTATACTTGGACACCTCGGGCCCGACCTCCACTACCTCACCGACCACCTCGTGCCTGCAAAAAGTTTCAGTCACGACATTAGCAAACCAACCCATGATAGCTAGTGTGCATTTTTCGGAACATTATCAGTTCGCAGTCGTAGTGGAATAGTTGTGCTGTCAGGAAAAGTTTATATTTATTTTTTTCTCCTAGCAAACATGTCAGGAAAAAAAGTATGTAGGCCGGCCAGTGGGGTTTGCTTTACTCCTCATTTCTGCAGCTCTTTTAGATATCATGAAAAGAACCATCATGATAATATTAATTATAGCCTGTCTAAATTAGACAACAAACTATTGTGGTGCTTCAAATAATCTAGCAAACTGATGAATGACACTAATTGGCAACCAACTACGTAAACAAAGAGTATTAGTGTGGTATGTGCCACCTGTAAACCAAAGAATAGCTCCGGACTGAGATGCTGACGACTGACGTTTGTGGTTACCAAATGTGCAGTCCTATCTACCAATCTATATATGCAGGTCAATCAGATAGATATACCTAAATTTGTCTGGATGTGTAGTTTTCTCATCAAAATGTTGAAACGGGTGTCACTATACACGTGTCCTACTCATTTATATTTTCTAGACAATTTGAATAGTAGCTTGAATACTGGAAAATTCAGTTTATTGTACATGGACCATTTATATATGGAGTATTACTTGATCCCAACAATAAGCTGCTGGAAAAATAAAAAACACTAGGAGACGTGTTTGTGCTCACCCAGGGACCATGGGGTACTTTGAAGCCCCGAGGTGGTTCTTGGCTTGGTGGATGTCCGTGTGGCAGATCCCACAGTAGAGCACCTTCACCACGACATCTTCAGGGCCTGTGTTCCTGTTGTTGTTGTCACCACAACAACCCATATATGAAAAGAGACCAGTGTTAGTTTATTCTTGCAGAAGAGCAGCAACATATATATAGAATTATGCAAGAACTAACCGCCACAGTGTGTGACGATTTTGTTACATGGAGGCACCGGCTCAACGATAAGCAGGATGTAATTTGTTTAGATGCCTGGCGCAATCGCCTTCTGTCTTGTAATACTGCTTCTAGCTCTACTTCGGTATGAGCTTTTTAATGAAATTGTAGGTGGGGAAGTCCGCAAACCCATAAGGAAGCGCTACTAGAGTCTTCTCTCGAAGCAATAATAAAAGTATATGCAAGAGATAAGAATGGATGCTTCCAAATTATTGCATCACAGAATCTAGTGAGTACTAGCAGTACACTAGTACTTAATAAACCATAAGCCAATAATCACTATTTCTCAATCTTAATACAAAGATCCGATCCACAAACATTTTGCGTATTTGAGAAAAGGAACAAACCGAAAGCCAAATGTTTATGCATTCCTGTTCAATTAACTTTCTCCAGCCTGATCGGAATAATCTGTAATATCACTATCAAATGGATGGATGGTGTGTGTGCCAGTGGTTGCAACAGCTAACAGGTGGTAGTAGGTAACCATAGGTATCAGTGTATTAGGTCCGGTATATTGTACCTGCTAGTACGACAACTCCACAACACGTTGGCTACTGGATCTGTACGAAACGTTGTCAAACTCACGTGCGGTGCAGGCCCCAAATTATTAATGGTTGAAGCAAAGCAAAATATACCCTCAACAGTAGAGGAGGAGAAGTGTGTGTGTGTGTGTGGACACTCGCCCTCAACCTTGCCATATGGCTTGCATACATCATGCATGTGCGGCGGCACACTAGAGTTGGACCAGGAGTTGAAGCTTGAAGACGTATCATCTGCATGCTGCCGCGCATGCGCTTGTTGTGGGGTGCTCCTACTCCTACTAGGCGTGAACACAAAGACACTACGACGACACAGTATATGAACATGATTGCTATCTTTCAGCAATCAAGAGGATTAATTAATACTCCGTAAATGATAATAATCGTAATAACGTATCAGTTATATATGGATCAAATTAAAATATGCATCAGCATGCTTCCCAAATTAAAACCTGCCAGCGCTACATACATACGTACGTGCTCCGGTTTAATCGTCGCAGTGATCGAAAATCCATCCAACATCAAATCAGATTTTCAGTTCTTCCTGATCGATCTCGGTGAAAAACTGAAGGCGCACAAGCCAAACCGTCTCTCATCCTGGATCTATTTTCGTGTTTGCGCAAAGGAACGGGAGACACAATCGAACAGACATGAAGGGGACGGACCGGGGAGCGAGAAGACGATCGAACACGAGCGATCTCGAAGAGACGTTGGCGGCGGCGGCGGCGTACCTGAGGGTGTAGGTGTAGGGGGAGAGGTGTCCGGTGGCGTCCCTGGCGGCCCACCCGACCACCTTCCTCTCGGACGCCAGGCTCCCCATTCTCCTCCTCTTGGGACCGGCCGGCGGAGAACACGACGGAGCAGTTGGCGGCGGCGGCGGCGGCGGCGGCCTGGATGAAAGGGTCGGGGTGGGCGATGGAGACGAGAGCCCGGGCCGGGTGGTTCAGCGTAGTGCGCCTGGCTTTTTGGGTAGGAAAATTGCGTGAGCAGAGTGCGGCGCTATATAGGCGCAGCGAGCGAGCTCGATCGGCGTGTGCGAAAGTGGCCGTCCGGCACCGGCAGGCCACCTGCCAGAAGGATCTTCTGTGGTAGGGTGGCTACAGGAGAGAATTAATTAAATGATCCAACAACCGGGATTTCACACTGCTCGGATGATACCAAACGCGTGGCGTGGCTCGATACGTAGGTCAGCGAAGGAAACCCCGCAGGTCCCTATGTACCGACAAATTGGACAAGCACATTACCAGTTACCACTTGTTTGGAACCGCAAGAAATTTTTTTTTTCTAGAATTTACATCGAATTTTTTTTATAAATATCAGTTCAATTTCACATGAAAATGAAAAAAAAAAATCTCATATTCACGTAAAATTGACAAAGTGTCACTCCCGTGGCTGTTGATGCTCCAATCCAACCGTTCAAGGTTCAACCATGAAGCAATACTAACATCACTGCTTACCTAAGCGACTTTGTTTCTATAGTAAACCGAGGCTCATGGTGTCTTTTAGACCCTGATTTAATTTGGTTATTTAATTAAACGAGAAAAACAAAATATGCATGGTCATAAAATTGACAAATTGTCAACCTAGTGGCCGCTGATGGTCCAACCCAACTGTTCAGGTTCAACATGAAGCAATATTGGCATCACTACTTACTTAAGCTACTTTGATTTAGTTTGGCTATTTAATTAAATGAAAAAAAAACAAAAAGTGGTTCTAGAATTGACAAATCATCACCTAGTGGCTGTTGATGCTCCAATCCAACTGTTCAAGGTTCAATCATGAAGCAATACTAGCACCACGACTTACCTAATCGTGCCTTGTAGACCCGAATTCAGTAAAGGAAAAATAAAAATGGTCCGTAGAACCTAAATGGAATATAGATAAACATGATTAGACATGCTAAGTAGACATTTATTCATCATTAACCAACAGGAGGATCCTATATCCACCACATTGGCAACCTACTGATTTTTCTTAGAATACACACTTCCAACATATTAAGCATCTTTTACATGAATAGATATGTATATTTTAGTAACACTATATAGCAAAATTGTTTAGACCATGCATTCCGTGTGCAAGGGAGGGTGAAGCAGTAAGTGCTGTTTCTTGTCACATTTTCCCCGCGGTGGATTGATTTGTTTAGTAGATTCTGCATGGGAGCAAATGAAGTAGAGATTGCGCAGGAGGAACACGCTGACGATGGCAGGAGAGTGATGTGCCACGAAGCAGCGCAGTTGATGATTATCGATAAGCCGTGGGGAGGAAGACAACGCGAAAGGGATGCCGGCGGGGGTCGTTGGCCGTGGTAGGTGAGCGGGGCCCGCGGGATGTGACGTCACGACCACGTCATCATTGGACAAACTCAAGGCCTATCACTTTCCCTCGGCTAGAGAAAAGACCCGGCCCGCTCAACGAATTTTAGCAAGTAATAGTGACTGTTTGGTTGCCTCAATCCAAATATCTCAACTAAATGTCTAGATAGCTTGCTCTCTGTGTCTCTGAATGCAATTAACTACTATTACTCTACTAGCAGGAGGATTCAAATAAAAGCCTACAACTAAAAACTCCCTCCGTTTCTTTTATGTTTCTTAGATGCATAGATCTCAATATACATCTGGATATGTATGTTGTGGCTAAACGAATACCTAGAAAAGCTAAACGGCTTATAAATTAGAATTAGAATGGACTAGTGAAAATTTATTAGCCCCATTTATTTGAGCTTTTGATCACTTTTAGACTGGCAGCTTTTGAATTTTCCAAAACGCAAATGTTTACTATTGAAAATTCTGGCTTTTGGCTTTTGAGAGTGTTTAAGACATCTAAATTTTATTGACTCTATAGTAGGGTTGTCATATACTTTTATAGAATGTATATTTATACAAGCATAATCTTTCATGCACGAAGTCCACAATTGCTGTTTTGGTTTATTTCTTTTAATTTAGATAACATGTTGTTTTCTAATGAACAAACAGAATTATCTATAACTCTTATAAAGTTAAACTTCACAAGATGATTTTCCTCTACATGCAAGGTGTCTACAACATTCCCCACTAAGTGACATCACTAAATGCCCTATCTCTTCATGCAAGGTATTCACATCATTCTTCACTAAATCCATATCATCCATTATTAATTACAAAAAAATATCCATATAATTTCTATCATGTGAATGTTTTAAATCTTTAATCTATTAACATACAAGTCATCTACGTACGCTATTTGTTTCATCACACCTTCATCTACAATGTAATCAAATATTTTATTGGTTTTCCTCTATTAGCTTGCCAATTTTTTATGATGTAATATAATAAAATGACATGCAACTCAAATTCATATATATGTATACACATTATACATAACACCTATAGTGATGCTATGTATATAATAGAATTATTTTTTAAAAAGATCCTACAGCAACGCGCGGGGTATCCTCCTAGCTTATATAAATATTGAGGGACCTAATGAACAATGAGACCCTTAAGAGTGTGCTTGGCAAGACTCATCTTGAGGAGTCAGAGTAGTTTCTTACACTAGTGGAGATTTGACTTTCCATGACAAAAGTCTTTATGATGATTCCATGATGTTTATGGAAGAACAATCCTTAATAAAATGACATGATCAAGGACTTGATTGACAACATGATGATCAAGGACTTCATGAACAACAAGATCGAACTGATGAAGATGTTAATGATGTGGAAGTCTTCAAGGAGTTCTATACCAATAAAAAGGATAACAAAGACCTAAGTGATGCTGCAAGAGAAGCTGTTGTAAGTATCTTCAGTTGCTTTCCTTAAAATCCATCTTAGTCATTTGCACAAAAGAAGAAAAATTCTCAGGAGCCAAATGTTGCATCATCATTCAATTTTGAACTTGCAATTATAGAGCAATCAATATGGTCCCTGTATATTGTGTTATGTAATATCTGCTCTAGGATGAGAACTACCTATGCATTGTTCTTATTCTTATATATTCTCTATTAGTAGTATGCTGATGAAGACCTACGCGTTACCTGTTATGCATTATTCTCCTAGATTTTTAATTTAAGTCCTTTCACTATTTGTAACCTAATGTTTAATGCTTGAAATTTTCACGAAAAGCTATGAAAGCATGCAGGCAGTCCATGTTCCTGAAGAGCAGGAACAAATGAGTAGTGCTGATGTTGTTTGCAAGGTCATCTGACTCTCTCACGGTAAGAGTGAGTCCGAGATCAGTGGCAGCACCCTTTTTTTGAGGAATGCTGGTATCCCAAAAAACTCCGCCAGAAAAGAGACATCGAAAGAAAGGGCCATTCGTCACCGGCTTGTTGAAGAACAACGAAGTTCTGCTGCCCTCGTCAATCAACTGGAAGAGCTGAAGAGGACAACAGAGAAGAATGCAATGGAGATTGAGGTGGTCAAGAGAATGCAAGCTGAGACGGCCGCGATGTTCCGTGTGGAATTTCTTCGCATCAAGTCTTTTGGTAATTGTACGTCCCCTGCGTTGGGCTTGATGTCGGGACCATGTGATGGTTGATGTGTGGGTCTGTGTGCCAGTTTGATGTGTGGACTCGGGCTAATTTGTTGTGAAACAATGGTAGCAGCTTGCTGTATATGCATGGAATGTAAATTACTGTATGCGATGATTCTAAACTGGTTACTGTGGCCGTTTCTAATGGGTTTATGTGACGCTTTTGAATCGGGTTCAATGACACTTGTGAATTGGTTTCTGTGACGAACCAATGGCCTGCACATGGGCTAACCAGGGCAGCCCACGTGGTCAAATAAAGGCTAGACACGTGGAGAGCCAAATGCATTACGCGTGGAACACTGTGCACACGACACGTGGGCTTCTGGTGACCCGACACGTGGAAAGAGATAGTCTAGCCACTTGGCCGAATTTTGAGACGCCACTCGGACGCTCGCCACAGTGACGCATGGTCGAATAAAAACTGCCACGTGGGCAAATAAAATACAGACGAATGGAAAAATGACAACACGAAACATGTCCCAATGAAAACCTGACACGTGGTATAGCTCTAACCTAACACGTGGTCCTATAGGAATATGAAACGTGGAAGCAGCAGCGCACGCCATGTCACTCTAACGGACGCCGGGGTGCCTAACGGTCGTCTGGGCCGTGATGTACGTATACGTAGCCGTCTTGTATGCAGACAAAAATACTTTGGTGACGGTCACATTTTAATCATTGAAAAGCACTCTTCTACGATGGTTTTTTTAAGTGTAATTCATTAATATATGTGACACGACTTCCACGACGGTGGGGTTTTGGTCACAAATTGTGATGGAACTGAAATAGTGATAAATTTTGCACCTATTATGATAAAAATAGTTCATCATAGTAGGTCATGTCTCCACTAGTGTTAGGAGCTATAGTTTATGGCTCCTCTACAAGGTACGACTCAATGCTTTGGCTCCTCTATTTTCTTAAAAAACAACTTATATACGGAACATCTTTTTTGAAATATATACAGAATATTTTGTTGGCTCTTTTAGAAGAGCCTGACCCTGCGCCTATAAAGAGCCCTAACAAAGAGGTCTTAAGTCAGCTAGGTCAAATTTATTGAAAATTTTATGAGAGTTTTATGTCCATTAAGTATGTTGACATGACACTGCGAAGAGAAAACTTTAAACCAAATTGATAAAGAGAGAGATAATAATTTTTTCATAAAAGTAGCTAGTTCCATATGCTTATGTTATCTATTTCGCTGAATGTATTATAGGCCCCAAGAGCAACGTCACGATTCTTTTTTTTTTTGGTCGGACGAAAAACAAAAATTAGAAGCGACGCTGCGGCTCATGATTGCAGCCAATTAAGCATGGTAGGTAAGAACCATATAAATCTGGATTGGTGTGCCGTTGTGTGGAGGCGAGCACTTCAATTGCGTGCACTTCGTTTTCTACTCGATGTTGCTCTGCACATCACACACACGTCATGCATTTCCGTAATTTATATGTACGGGTGTGGTTGGTGGGCTCATCTCGGCATTATCGTCAAGTTTTCTGCGTGGATGAATTCGTTGATCGGTCACGCCAAATCACCGTGAAACCAACGCGAAATCTAGTGAAGTCAGCTCCACAGTTCGTGCGTGCGTGCTATAAGCACAGCGGAAATTGCAAGTGGCACCAAACATCGACAGGTGCTTGTGTAACCCCGGAGTTGTTGGAACGTACTCCTAGACCAAACTTCATGTTTCCTTTTTTTTTTTTGGCTGGATGAAAAACAAGTTAGAAGCAACAGTGCAGTTGATGATTGCAGCCAAGCATGACAGGTGGAATGGAACCAAAGAAATTCCGGATTAGTGTGCCGTTGCGTGGAGGCGAGCGCGTCAATTTGCGTGCATTTCGTTTTTAACTCAATGTTGCTTGGCACATCACACGTCCAGCTTGTTCGTTTGAACTTATCAGCCAAACCAGCCAACCATTTAACAGTATTTTTCTCTCATAAAAAATCAGCAGCAGCCAGAATCAGCCAGCCAGAAACGACCAAGCGAACAGGCTGGTCATATATGTACTTGTTGTAGTTAGTTCTGAGAAGTAGGTATGTATCGGTTAATTATTGTTGGTGGGTTCATGGGCATCGTCAAGTTTTCTGTGTGAAAGAATCCGTTGATCGGCCACGCTAATCACCACGAAATCTAGATAAAGTCAGCTCGACAATTCTCGTGCGTGGCATAAAGCACACTGAAAAATTGCAAGTCGTCGCGACAGGTACCTGTGCATACCGGAGCTGGTACTCCTAATTGTCAAGGCACACCTTACACTTCTTTTTTACTTTATTTTGGTTTTGACACGGTTGAATAACCGTGAGCTGTTCACTTAATTATATCAGATGGTCATGATAATACATTACTCTCTTCATTCCAAATTATAATTTCTTTTGACTTTTTTGATATATGTATTTTGCTATATAGTATCTAGACATATTATTATATCTACATATATAACAAAATATATGTATTAAAAAAAACTCAAAGCGACTTATAGCTTGGAACAGAGAGAGTATTTTCTAAGAGGTACTCACTCCGTTCGAAATTGTAGTTTATTTTAATTTTTTTGTTGTATGTATTTAGCTATATCTAGACATATTATGTATTTACTTACATAACAAAATATATGTATAAAAAAAATTAAAGTGAACTATAATTTAGAATGAAGCGAGTAACATGTAAAACATGTTTTTTTATTTTCTTTATATTTCATAAAGTATGATAAATAAGAAAAGTTTTAGCTTTAACTGATAAATGTGTGATCCGTTGAACTCGGTAAAATTTGCTCAGGCTTTCTAAATGCAGTTTGGTCGCCTTCTCGTGTGGAATAGGTTCCAGACTTCCAGTGACCTAGCAATCCTTTTAATAATACTAGTGTAACGACGAGCCCATAGCCGAGGGTCTCATGACCGAGCAACCCAACACTATGCGACAGCTTAAAATGGTATTGGAGGTGGTCGTACGTTCATCCACCTAGCTTGAATATGCAATAGTTAATTTGTGGACGATTAGTCGTTTGTGAATTGTAATAACCACTTGTCCTCTTCGCTCAAAGGCCCATGGACATTCTGACTTTCTGAGCCTTGCTTGCCATTTAAGCCCCTTTCTTTGTTGGGAGAATTGGCGAAACGCGTTTTGTTTCTTTTCTGCACAGGCTGGATTTGCATGAATCTGCTCAAAGAAAAAAAAAGGAATCAGTCTTCTCTGAATGGTGTGGAGTACGGGCCGAGCCTACCTGGGCCGCCGCCGCCGCACCTGTCCAAATCCATTACCACGATAGGCCCATAGCACGGCGTGGAGGTCCATCCAGTACATGGAAGGCCCGTCCGTGTTGTTGGGCTGGTTTCCATCATGAGCAGATTCATTCCGATTAGTAAAGCAAGTGGGCTGGAATTAGTTGACCCAACAAGATCCAGTAGAATAATCTTTGGGTTTTGAATTGGATCGGCCCCACTACGATTGCTAACCCAAACCGCCGAACTGGAGCAGTAGCGCAGCCCTGACATGACGGTAATACCCTCTTTTCCGGCGTAGGAGTAGGACCAAGGGGAGTAGGACCAAGGGGATTCATCTTTGCAAACTAATTGCATTGATTCGGTGTACTCTGCACTAGTAGTAGTATATACGCGATGTATAGTCATTTCTTGATTGAATGCACATGCTTTATTTGAAGTTGGATATTTCCTACAAGTTGTTGTTGGGGTTGCGCTGGCGCTAGAACGTCCTATGCATAGGACGCCCCGGCCCGGCCCACCAACAGCACGAAAAAGGGTGAAAAGCTGCGAGCATGCACAAACACTCCATCACCGTTCGCCGGACGACCCCTCTCCTCGACCCGTCCCCATCGCATGAGCACGCCCTTCACTGGTGACCCCCATCCTCCACCAGCGCACGGTCCCTGCACTCCTCCATGGCCGATCCTGGCGAACAAAGATACACCGTCGTCGTGCTCATCGCCTCCCCAGAAACATAGGGGGAAAGCAAAAAATGAAAAAAAACTAGTGATCGGCGCGCGTCCATGCGCGCAGGCCTCTGGCCACAGATATGGTGCTGCAACGAAACGAACAGCTTGATCAAGGCAATTATATTAGATATGTTCTAGATGGATCAACACCACAAATATTATATAATAATTGAGAGTATCTATTATCACAGAAGACCAACCAGCATCACCTACGGATAGTATGTCGCAATTGTACGGTGGGAAAACATATGTTCAGGTCCCACATAGTAGCATATACAAACATCATCTGAAGTAAATATAATTAGGTATTATGATGGGCGGTCAAGTCTCACATACATAGCACATTGCTCATGGCATCATCTGAAGGCAACATAATTAGGTTTTACGATAGGCATCAAGTCTCACATACATAGCACATTGAGCAGCACAGCCTAGCTGTAGTAGCAAAGGAAAGTGGTGTTAGGCTCCAAGTTTCCACAGATTTTCATAGCTTCAGTAGAGATGTCAGCTTTGAGCCGATTCGAAGCTGCGGGCGGGCGAGTAATCTGCAAAGCACACATATAAAATTCAGTGTATCTAATGTTACTGTTATACAGTACATGAAACAGTCCCACACCAGTACATTAGATGTCCAAATAATACATAATTTTACACAAAGCAGTCTTAGGATAGAAAACTTTATGGTTTCACGCAAAATCACCACAAAAATAGAGCACGGAAGGCATATACAAACTAAGAAAAGATCACCACAAAATTAGGAACAACTTAGTGGGCAGCAGCATCAGCAGCAACAATGGCACAATGACTCTTTTGTACTGCAACAAATAAAGTAAAATCCAACAAAATTTAATTCAGTACGCTGTAGATCTAATTCTGTTGGCATACATATCTAAAAACACATGGAAAGTGAATCGTAACCATTGCTTCTTTTGTTTGAAGGTCTGTTTGAAACCGCAGGTTCAAACTCTTGTCAGCTTGAAATTTCTCTAAAATATGGGGTCTGCAGTTAGCAACAACATGACTATTTCGTCTGTTGCATAAGTAGGGAAACTATGTTTGGTAGAAAAATAGTAGTTGGAGAGCAATAATTTGTGTAGTTTTATTTCAGTACTGCAAATCAAAAGTGTTTCGGTGAAGCCATGACGGAAAACAAGACAAGATAAATTGGTAGGCACTTTCGGTGGCTGGATAAATAGACTGGACTCAATGACTCTTGTTTAGGAAAAAATATCAATAGCGTGAGAGCAAAAATTTTATCAACTAACTTGCTTGGATCAAAATATTTACTTGTAAATGCTTTCTTTCTCATAAGCTGTCAAGCCATGGCAGAAAAGTAGTGTTTGTTTGGTAATGTGGGTTGGAAGCCTTATCTTCAGAAGAGATTTTAAAACCTAAGCTAATTAATTATCATAGTATGAAACATTAAAAATTAATGAAATGACCATTACCTCCAGGAGTACAGGGTGGGAGCACAAAAAACATTCTAGCACTAATCATCACAAATCCACCATTGCAATAGGTGAAGAATGATTTGGTTAAATTAAATCAGCTATATCATCACATGATGTGTTCAAAATAATGTAAGGGAATGCTATCCATCATACTCATAACAAAAAAAGGCATTTATCATTTTGAAATAGCTACATCATTGGCTGTTATTCTTGGAACCAGAAGAAAAGGACATGTATATGTTATTAAACAATAGAGACATTATGTGAAGGAAATGAGGCAATAGTTCTGTTTAGATGTATTACCTGTAGCTCCATTGTATTAGGAAATAGCTCTTAAGAACTGCACATGTATCTGATATAGAATGCAAACAGATAAAGGCACATCAACTTTCAAATAGTATATATCGTCTATTATGTTGGCCAAAATTTTGAAGTTACTGACGAAATATTACCTTCCACGGTAGCTGGATAATTTTTTGGAATGTGCTCGTGCTGCTCCTTTCTTTTCTGCCAAAAGGACGACACTAACCGATAAATGTTACATATTTACGTATTACAGTGGAGCAAAGCAAACCCAAAGGCAGTGCTTGTTGTTTAGTTGGGAAGCATTCAACATTGTGATTTACCATAAGAAAATGCATGCTTATTTACATAACTGAATCTGAATCGGTGTGATAAGTCTATTTATGGCGCAAGTCTTGTAATAGCTCTAACATGTAAGCACATACAGTAACACATATGGTAACTATCAAAAACAGAGTTCTGAACCTAGCGGTTGCATTTTTCTCAGATGATGCATAGAAGAAACCATTAAACGGACAGATTGCATTAGCATGGTCAAGACACTATGGATTGACATTGGACTTTAGCCTCTCAATTTTATAATAATATAGTAATAATAACAGGCCATTGAAAGAGTAAAAAAGAGCAAAGAAGCTGGTAAAAATTACCAGTTTGAAAGTTATTCTGGTCATGTATTCTAGTCTGGTAGTGACCCATACTTTTTTCGACAGATTTGAACTAAGTATCAAGCAGAACCAAACCCGACCAGAAAGTGACGACTCCTGTATGTCCATGCTCTAGTAACAGCTAGGTAATACCTTCCTTTGTTTCCTAGAACAATCAAAAGAGCAGAGCAGCGTCCACACAACAAACAGACACAATTCTTTACTGCTGAACAAATAGGATTGTGAGAACTAAGAACCTATCCAGATTTGAGTATTAGCTAATTATACACAACAAAAAATCTAACTTGAAGCTACATAAGTATAGGTGAATTTGTCATCCATAGCTCGAGGAATCTCAGTAGCTACTATCTGGAAAGGATCCCATGATTTGAACCATGATGCTATAACCGGCAATATATCAAAGAGCATGTAATCATATACAGGTGATCAAATAATCCACTAAGAATATAATAGCACCATGGTGCTAGCTCAGATCAACACACTGGAAAGGGGAGCGTTTGGGAAGAGCACAAACCTCACCTTAGGCAGCCAAGGATCACGGACTGCAATGGTGCTCGTGCATAGATCGGGTAGGTGATGAATTCAGCCAAGGAAGAAGCGGATATAGCTGAGAGGTCGCTAGAGCGGCGGCACCCCGGGTTCCACGGCCACCATCAGCACCCGTGTTGGAACACTCGTGACTTGGGCATACTCGTCCGGGCCGCTCGAGCCGAGGCTACACGCGCTGGTTGCCACCCGTGACCGGGCGCCGCTGTGCTCGGGCTCCTGCGTTGGAGCCGTCCGAGATGGAGTGCCGCTGTGCTAGGTTCCCATGCTGGTGTGTGTGGCAGAACCTCCTAAATTATATGGCCCACATACATCTATTATTGTCTCAAATACCTCTAATAGCCATGCATGCGTCCCATACAACTTAGAAAGCCCTGTCGGGTGCCCTCAAAGGACCCCAATTAAACCACATTTAACAACTCATACCAGGATCAACAAAGGAGTAGCTCCAATATTACAGCATTTGTTATAAAATATTACGGAAGAATGATAACATAGAATTTACAAAATATGAATAAGTTAACTTTTACAAACTTAACTTCAATTGCGGAAGCAGAGAAGAACTACAGAAGACAACTTAGGTAGAGCGCCTAAGTTAGGAGAGGACAACCAGATCACGTCGAGCCCACTGACATGAACTTGATTTGAACACCAATTAGCACCTACAACAGGGGTTCAACAAACCCTGAGTATAAAAGTACTCAAAAGACTGACCCGACGAAAAAGAGGGGTGAAGACTCAGGAATCCAGGCTAGCGGAACAAGGTAAGGCTTGCAAGAAGCAAGGACTTTTTGCAGAAAAGCTCTTGTGGATCAAATTTTAACTCATCATTAGATATAACAGAAAGTAAAGTTGTTTTGCTCTAACTCAAGATTACCAAGCAACTTCACTTTGAAACCTTGTCATTGTTCAAGTTATTACTACGATGATGAACACCGATTGAGTCTTCTTCTCCGAGAAGCAACGACGATTCGAATCCATTTTTATACCCAGCTGGGACCTAGATCACTGGGATACCGGAGACTTTAATTCCGATGCATACCAGATCACAGATATACCAGGATAACAACCACAGCCATATATCACCACATGATACACGTGAGCACTTAGACCCAGTGTACCGATATACATGGGAACTTAAACCCACGGTATACCACACTATGACATATGTGGGGACTCTGGCCCACTATATATCACTCCATGACATACGTGGGGATTCTGGCCCACTGTATATCACTTCATGCATGTGGATTTTCTAATTTATCGATATCACCGATTCACCATCGACACGGGACCTAGGGCATCAACAGACGGAAACACTACAGAGGGACTCCTTTCTCAATGCAAGTTAACCGTCCGGACTCGATTTATTAACTATCATCATGATTCCAACAGGTAAAGCCAACCTCATCTTTTTCATTCTTTTCTTTTTGAAAACCTACTAATTAAGCAGGGCTAAGCATAACTAAGCATTTTTCAAAAACAGGTAACAAGGAATATGAAAATAAGACAGGTAATGCAATTGGTGTAACATTTCATAAATAAAGTGATAAAAACTTTATAAAATCAAGGAGGGATTTTAAATGCATCCGGGGCTTGTCTTTGTTGCAGCGGTGGTTAGTTCTCGTTGGGATCACAGATGTTAGCTTTGGCACCAACACCATGGATAAGGACTTCAACATCATTGATGGATGTCACCTTCTCAAATATTTTTGTTGGATGGCATCTTTCCGAACGTTGATCAACACAATCCAATTCACTCTCGAATCAACTACACGTAATGAAACGATGCATGCTTTAGCATGATGAACTCATGACATGATGCACGGCAATGCATTGGTAAAAGCATAACAAGATTAGTTAATTAGCTAATTATAAACCGTTTTAAAAGCATTACACAAGATAAATATAAAACTCCATATATTCTAAAATTACATAGCCATATTAGGTGTTAACATGATATAGCAGCATCATACCAAGGTAAAGAAACCACATTTTCCATTTATACATTTTTATTACAATTATAAACTATTTAATTAGCAACAAACAAGATAAATCAAAAGATTAAGCATACTGCATCCAATGACCATAATATTTTTACTACAGCACACATATGGCATAAGAAACATGTCATAAAAATTTTAAGTGAAACAGAGCTACACAGCATGATATATGAATTTCCTTCTTTTCTATTATAAAATAAAGGCATAAAATATAGCTAATTATTTTTCTACAAAACATGTCATATTTCATATTTTTAATAAAAACTAGATATTACAAGAAACATAATAAAATTTGGTTCACCAAAAACGAAGTTACCAAACTCCAGATATGAATTTCTGAAATTCGAGAAAGACTATTACAAACAGGTCCTCAGGGCACTATTCATCTGAATATGTTACTTCATAGATAACCCCCTGACTTCTGTCGAATTCAAGCCCGACGTCCTTCACGGGATGGGAAACAGAGCAAGCGGCCGGGACAGCAATTTCCGGCCACGGCGGCGGGTCTCCGGCGACGGTGAGTGGCGGGGAAGCACTAGGGGGCCCATGCACTCCCTTTGGTAACCATAGCTCGTTCCGCGGAGGCCTGAAGCGGCCTGGCCACGCGTGCCAGCGGCTCCAGTCAAGGGCGCCCGCCGACGACCATGCTCGGGCGACTAAGGCGACCTAGAAAAGGGAACAGGAGGAGCGGCGCGTTGTAGAGAAGGCTATGGCGTGCTTGGTTGGGATGGAGAGTGGGCGCGGCAGCGAAAACAACGGTGGCTATGGAGCTCGGCTCCAGCGTTCATGGCGGGCGGACAATGAAGCAGAGAGAAGGAAAAAGGCTCGGATATTTAAAGGTAGGGGCGATGTCTCCAGCTTCACCAGCGTCTTCTCAAGCTCGGCCGCGCGTCCAGGCGCCAGAAGCATCACGGAGGCGGCCAAATAGAGCACGGCGATGACGCAGCAAGCCCTGCGGCTACTGTTCATAAAAATTACAGAAATACCACTCATCGAAAATTACAAATTACTCCAATAATTACATAACAACTTGAAAATATCCCAAAATATAATTTGCATAAATTTTCAAGAGCTATATTTTTCATTTAACAAGCATTTTCAATTTCTACTTAGTTTTTGAAATATGAATTCAAATTTAAAAAGAGAGCAAAACCCTAGAAACAAATATTTAAAATTACTTTTGATTTTTTAATAAAACTTGAAAATCTTCAAATCTATGAAATGTTCAACTTTTCAAAACAAAAATTTTTCATATACAAAGTTTTGCCAAATAATGCATGATTTTTGAATTATGAGTTTAAAATCAAATGGGGGCAAATGCTAGAAAACTATATTTTCAAAATCATTAGAAATTATTTTTGGAAACTTGAAAAAACTTTGAATACCAATATTGTAGCTCTTGTCAAGACCTACAAACCATATTTTGAGAGTATATCAAAATTCTTTATAGATTTTGAAATATAGAAAGAGGGGTAAAATAAGGTTTTGAAGGTAGTTTTTGAATTATCAAACAACTCACCATTTCATGTATAAAACAAAGCACCATATAAAAGACATCATTAGAACATGAATGCATTTATGCCATAATACTCAAAGATTATACTCGATAATACACTTGATTATAATTTTAATTGCTTACTAACATTTGGGATGTTACAGTGCGCAACTACACCTGGGTGCCGCGGCGCTAGCTCGCTGCGCCGCGCTCGCACTGCGTCATCGTACTAGCTCTACACGGAGGCTATAGGCCACGGCACTAGAGCCACCGCCGCCCCCGCGCCAGCTCCACACGGGGCTCGGAAGCCACGGCGCCAGAGCCGCCGCGCCTAGGCCCTCCGCCGCCGCAGCGAGATAGGGCGAGGGAGGAGAGGCGAAGACAGAGCTAGGAGCTGGCCGCCTGGCCGCAACGCCACATCGAGGGTCGCGCTCGTCCAGCGCCGTCGCGCCGCCACACCGAAGTCCGTGCTTGTCGAGCCACCGCGCTGGTCCCGTCGTGCCGCCGTGGATGGCCCTAGCTGGGGCTCGAGCCTCCACACCAGAGGGACGCTGCCGCGTCGGGGGCGCGCTCTCCCCATACCTGCACCCGCCGCTGGGCCTCGCTGCGCCACCACGCCGGGGTGCATGCTCGCCCCGCCGCCGGGCCTGGGGGCCACCACACCACCGCCACCGTCCGTCCTCGACGAGGCTCAGCCCTCGCGCCAGGCGGGCTTGCTCGCCCGCGTCTGCCACCATCGTCGAGGCGTGCCCGCGGTTGTGGCTGCCGCCACACAAGGCGTCGCGCCTGGGGGCCACACCCCATGGCCACCGCCTAGTCTAGCTGAGGCTCGGCCCTCGCGTCGCTGCCGCCATCCGCCGTAGCCGGGGCTCGGGCCTCCACGCGTGGGGTGTGCGGCCGCCGGGCTGCCGCGCCGGGGCGAGTCGCGCCGTCGCCCCTGGGTGAGCCGCCGCCGCCATGAGGAGGGAGAGTGAGGAGACGCGAATGTGGATGCGAGGAGCTAGGGTTTGGCCTATATATATACGACATAGAGGAGGTGTAACAACCCAAAAATTCGAACTACAAAATTTTTCGACAAAACCCTAAGTGATGTGTTGCGACATGTCATCATCTACCCCTTACATATGCATCAACCCTAGCATGACATGCATGGCATTCACATGTTGCAAATTAATTAACATCTCATAACCATGCTCTATGTTCACATGTTACATTTTAATGTTTCAATAGTTCAATCATCATGTTGCATTAAAAGAGTGAGTTGGATTTTTATTTGGTTTATGTGTTGATTATTAAAAATGACAACATAATATTTATTTTCACAAATAAATATTAAGGGCATAATACCCTAGCATTATTTGGGCCATGTATGCTCACTATTCTGTTGCACAAAATAAGCACACCATATATATATA